>JANTUC010000002.1:0-1200000 GCA_026873275.1 Pseudopithomyces maydicus | reverse complement strand
GGGGGAATTTTGTCATTCGACTGAGCCCCGGATCGTTTTCTTTCCAAGCGTTCGGCACCATCACGATAACCACTGCCACTGTCGATTTGTCTCGACAACATGGACTTTTTCCTACGTAGACCACCGCCAGAACCTTGACGACCAAGGGCGCCATCGGGCGATAAAGAATCACCATCGCCGGAGCGACGTCTTATGGTGTCGACCTTCTCCTCGATGAAGGTCTTGAACTCTTTGGGTGCCAGTTCGGGGTGCAAGCGCGCAGGAACCCAGAAAAGCTTGGAGGGGTCTTCGTCCTCGGAAAAGTGCTGCGGCGGTGCAGGCACGCTGAAAGATTGGAAGGAAGGTAGGTCGGGGTCTGCGGTGTTGACGTCCATGGACATGCGACGTATCGCCTGCAGGTTGCTGAGCTCCTGGGCCAGGCCAGCAGGGCTCGACTCGTACTCCAAGTCATGGAGAGGAAACTGCTGTCTGGCGGTGTCGGAGCTCGTCCTCGTCAGGGGCGGCGGGGAGAGCTTCGGGGAAGCGGGCGAGGACTTGCTCGCGAGCGGGGTAGGGGTGCCGTTGGGCGGCCCATCGTGTTGCATCTGGGCGCGGAGAGGCGACTTTGGCGGGGCGGAAGGGAAGGGATTGAAGGGCTCGAGGCTGTCGCCGAGGGGGTTGCTGATGAAGCTCAGGGGCCGCGAGTTGCGTTTCAGTTGGTAGTCTTCGTCGTGGCCGTACATGTCGCCAATGGCTTCGGTGACGTGGTGATTATCATCGCTGATGGAGATCTGGGGCGCATGGCCACGGCGCTGCTGGTAGACGCGCTCCAGTTCGCGGGCTCGGTCCGTCGACTGTGGATTCGCAGGCGTGCGGTTAGCATTTGCAGTTGCATCCCCCAGACTAAGACGCTAGGGCGGGCGGAGTTGCGGGAGTGTGCAGCGGAGGTGAAAGGTTACATGCACTGCAACCGCTCTCCCCTGGACCCCTCTCTCCGCCGCGGGCGAGGTGTGCTCACCTGCATGTTGGGTGGCCGAGGCGAGTGCGGCGCGAAGGGCGGGCAGCCTTGCTACAAACGACGATGCCGCGACCGTGGGAGAGGTGGCATCGAATGCGGAGGGCAGGCGGCGGCTGCAGGTGGTCGGACGGCGCGGCAGGCAGGGGCGGGACGTGGTGGTGGTCATGAATGACCCCAGCGAGGAGAGCTTTTTCGTCGTCCGAGGGGCGGAATATGCGGGCGGCGTTGCAGGTGCAGAAGGCTGCTTGGGGGACAATGTACCGGTGATGTCTTGCTTAGGCTCGCGCTGTTTCTCGCTACGCAGCAGCCAGAGTCCACTCCATGTCGAGGGGGCCCAACAGCGGCCAACGGCCGGCCCTCAGCCACACCTGCATCTGCATCTGCATCTGCATTTGCATCTGCTGCTGGTGCTGGTGCTGCTCCTGCGCGGGGAGAATTGCAGGCAAAGGCGACTCGTGGCGAGCCACCCCTCCCTTTGCCTGTCTGTCTGCCCGCCCGCACGACATGACTGACCGACAGCGTGCCCACCCTGCAACGGCAGCTGGGTCCCATCCACCATACCCCGTCCCCCATCCACCATCCACTGCCCACCCGCCATGCACGCACGACTTGCTCAGGCTCAACGTCCTGGCCTGGCCCGCCTCCATGCCGACATGTGCCCGTGGACCAGCCGTACGCGCCCTGCTTAAACGGTCGTGCCACCATCGCCCACGCGCCGTGCACCCCCAGGGGTCTCGAGTCCGGCGACTGGACAGACGCCCATCTCGACCCCTCTTGGCGCAGCCCATGTCCGTTGCCTACATCACTAGCGGGCACGGCGTGAAGAGGGTCGATTATCTATTACACACTAACGTCGAGCGATCCATGTCTAATGCTCACGGAGATGTTCCGGTCGCTCTCACGCACTCCTAACCATCCATCCATCCATCCATCCTATGTACACACGTGATGAAGAACCGACAACGGAGCCCACCTACGAAGACGCCCAGTTGCGCTTCCAGATGAAGGCCGCGGATGCCACTGCGCACGCTACAGCGCCCAGCGCCAGGTACAGGTTCATCCTATCATAACCTTCTTCCTCCTGCTTCGGGAACGCCGTTGACGGATGCGTCGCACACTCGGCCAGCTGTCCCACGTCAGTCAGTGTCCCTCTCCTCAAAGCGAACGGGTGGCACCTACATGAACAAAGAGCTCTGATATGCTGCTCCACGTCGCACTCACATGCAGTGGAGCAGCCATGTTGAGAGCACTCGTATATTCGTCCGGCTGTTGCTCGCATCGCTGCATCGTCTTGTCCTGATCCGCCTTGAGTGCCGTGTACACGGCTGGTAGGTGGTCAAGATGGGGGTACTTCTTCCGCAGTTCAACAATGTGCGCGAAGCTGTCGGGATCGCTCGAGTCGTACGTGTAGCAGAGCAGATCGCAAGCATCGAGCTTGGCCTGGTTCTCGAGGATGGCCGGTTCTAGCTCGCCAAGCTCTTCCAGTATGAGATAACATTGCTTGCCGCCTTTTAATTCTACGCTGTTCACAGCAGAGCGGGGCTTGATGGTTGGGTGATACATGTTGGTGAACGGCCGTTGCAAAAATGACGACAGCAGGGCGCTCTTTCCGCTACCGCCAGAGCCCAGCACATAGCACAAGAACACGGTGCGTTCCACCCGCCCGGGCCTGTTACGGCGCTTGCGTGCTTTGGTCACCTTCAGTGCGTTGGTCGTCCCTCCACGATCACCACTCTCGAACCCGAGATACGCAAGGTATTCCAGGGTCGTCTTGGGTTCTTCGAACGTCGTCATGCTCCATTGTGCGAGCCAACCCTGCAGGGTGATATAGCCGGCTTCATTCCGTACGGTACAAGAGGGGAACGCCGAATCGACCCAAGAGGCAGGGACACCTGGCGTAGGTGCAAACAAATTGGCGAGCTCCTTGTTGTTCAAGCCACCATCATTGTCTCGATCGAACTTGAGAAATAGATCCACGAAGAAGCGGTATCCGGCTGGGCTCAGTTCGGCTGATGCGTACTGTGGTACATCGAACTTGGGGTGGAGGAAAGTATCCTGTAGACTAAGACTATCAGTATAGTGGAACTTCCTCAGAATGATCCATATTGTCTCGTGGCGCCCCTTCTCGGCAAAGATCTTGTTCAGTAGCAAGAAGCCCTTCTCGTCGATGCCATCCTGCCCAGTGGACCCGGGTACAAATCTTTCCAGGGACCGTTTGATGTTTGCCAGGTCGTCTCCACCCAGCGGTTTCTCGAAACACTTGATCTGAAAATCGTGAATCTCCTGATCGTTCCAGTATCCGTCCTTGTCCTTGTCACAGAGGTGAAACACACGCTGCAGAGCTGCCACGGCGCCTGGTTTCAGGGCGTTTTCTTTCGTATCATATAGGGGCGCGATGGGATGCGTAACGGCCTTTTGGCAGAGGAAGAAGACCTCATTGATGTTGTGGTGTTCCTTTGCACTGGTCCTGATGCATGAATCAATCTCCTTGAACTCGGTCATGACGGGCAGCATCTCGTCGGCCACTACCTGCGAAGTTGTGCCGTTCGAAGCCAAGTCGGCCTTGTTCGCACAGAGAACAACAGGCACGTTCACGCCCAGGGAGCGGAAGTAGGGCATCCAGAACAGCGCGACGCGCTCGTAGCTGTAGTGGTCCGAGTAGACCAAGAGGATGACGTTGGACTTGCGCAGCTCTTTGCGCAGGGCATGGCGCTCGTGGGGCAGGGCGGAGGTGTCGACGACGGTGGTGGTGACATTGTCGGGGGTGCCGAGGGTGGGTGGTATGGTGACCTGGGGGAGGACGGGCTGGATCTTTGCGGTAACGAAGACGTCCTTGACGAGCGAGGTGATGATGGAGCTCTTGCCGACGCCCTCGTCGCCGCACAAACAGATTCGGACTAGAAAGGCGTCAGCGGTCAAGCCATGGTGGGGATTCGGCGGCGGAGCTTTTCCTCGAAGCAGACGCGCGGTCGGGGAGGGCAGCAAGGCGGGGGAGGCGCGTACCGGTTGCCATTCTAGCACATGCTGGGCGGGATCAAGCTCCAGCAAGCCGCAGGGTGTGGTTCGGCCGGTCGCCTGGGCAGGACTGCACGGTGGTGATTGCTGGATGCGCTGTCGGAAGCACAGCTAATGGGCAGCGCCAAGCCATCACACGTGGTGGAGCCAGGGAGACGTGAGTGTACATAGTGTCCCCGCAGTGAACTAATGCCATCATACCTCAGCGCTGGGATCTGCGAGAGGGCAGAAACACCAAAGCCCCGCTCTCGGAGCGCTGCATGCATGGCCACGGCAGCGAGAGACAGGTGCCACAGACGACCGAGGAGTGCCTGAATCCTGACCCGATGCTGCCCCATAAGTTCAATTGGCAAGCCACGCCCCCGAGCTAGTAGCTCCGCACTTTCTCCAGCCGGGGTTCACGCACGCGCGGCACTGTCTTCCCTCTTCGAGCTTCCACGTCTTCAATCGACCTTATATTGCATACTTTGCCCCACCCACCCTCTCCTCCCAGTCGCACCCGCTGCCGTGGTGCATGTCCTGACGCGCATCACCGGCCGGCTGCGATCCGGCTCACAGCGGTAGAGACGGCCATTGATTGCGACCTGTCTCGCTACATATTGCGCCGCTAGCCTGCCATGTTGTGAGTGCTCCCACGCCCAATCACGCGCCCTCTGCACCACCTCCTACATGCTTGACTGACACCACCTCACCCCCTCTGCAGTGTGCTCCCACCTCCACCGAGATACCCTGCCGCCGGCTACCCTGGCGCTCCCGGCGGCCAGATTATCGAAACGAGCAATACCCTCACCCATCCCACGGGGCCTGAGCACCAATTAGTCGTCGGAGAAGGTATTTGGCACCTCCTGCACCCGTACATACATATATCCTCGTCCGCTGACCCTGATGCCATGGCAGGGACCTACGTGCTTCGCGACGACCTCCACCTCGCTACGCCGCCTCCGCACCCCTCCGAGGCCCCAATCCACAACCCCAACCCCTTGCGACCACATTATCACCGCCGACTACCGGCACCAAACTATCCATAGTCGTCGTTGCCCCCCGCCAGCAGTCGCATTCCAGGCTGTTCCGTTTCGATACCGCCAACAGCGCCCGCTCCCAGCTGCCTGCGAGCATTCAAGAGTCGCCGCACGAATCGAACAGCCAGACAAGTGAATCCGGTTCGCAGAGCGCCAACGGCATTGTGAATGGCGTCGCAGCGTCTCCGCGCGAAGGGCTCCATGCACCTGCATTTGGGTCGGGAAACGCAGCCCTGGCCGTGTTGAATGGAAAAGACAGCAAAGATCCACTTAAGAGGCGGAAGCCCAAGAGCAATATCGTTAAGAGCAATTCGTCTTTTGTGTCAAGAGTGATTCCCCACGAAGCGCTGACAAAGCGACTGCAAGAGCACAATCCGAATGGGTTGTATGCTTTTGCCAACATAAATCGCGCGCTGCAATGGCTTGATTTGACCTCCCCTACCAAGGTACTTCACACTTTCGCCATGTCCGACGAACAAAACCATCTAATTCGCTGAACAGGAAGAGCATCTGACGAAGATATTATTTACCAAGGCGCATGCATTATGTCACGATGTGAACCAAAGTACAAAGGGACCGAGCCACGTCGATATCATCCTAGGCTTCTCCACGGGCGACATCATCTGGTACGAGCCCATGTCTCAAAAGTACACGCGTATCAATAAGAATGTTAGTAAAAACCGAATTGAAGAAGACGATATGCTAAGAAAAACCCAAGGGAGCAATCAACAGCACGGCAGTATCCGATATCCGGTGGTTACCAAATAGTGAAAACCTCTTCCTCGCTGCACACATGGATGGTAGCTTGATTATATACGACAAGGAAAAAGAGGATGCGCAATTTGTTGCTGAAGATGTGGACCAAGTCCAGCCCGAGGCGGAAAAGAAAGCACGGCTTATTGTTAAAAAGTCTGTCAACTCGAAAAACCAAAAGTTCAATCCGGTGTCCTACTGGAACACATCTAATTCCAAGATCAATGCGTTTGCCTTTTCTCCCGATTGTCGACACCTGGCAGCCGTGTCGGAGGATGGGTCGTTCCGCATCATCGATTTTCTCAAGGAACAGTGAGTGGCGCCAGCAGCGCGTAGAAGGCGTGCTAACTAGTGCAGGCTATTGCATCAATCCATGAGCTACTACGGGGGTATGATGTGTGTCTGCTGGTCACCGGATGGCCGATATATTGTGACGGGAGGACAGGACGACCTTGTGTCCATCTGGTCGTTGGAGGATAGCGTCCTGGTAGCGCGTTGCCAGGGACACAATTCGTGGGTCACTGCAGTGCAATTCGATCCATGGCGATGCGACGAGCGGAACTATCGTATAGGGAGTGTCGGTGAAGACTGCCGCCTCCTGCTATGGGACTTCAACGTTGGCATGCTCCACAGGCCGCGAGCGGTGGGTTTGTCCAGGGTCTAGAACTTGGGAGACGACAGAGACTGATACAGATGCAGGCGTCGGTGAGACAGCGCAGCAGCGTGACATCGGCAACGCTCAAGATGCAACGGACGAGAACAGATGGGTCCAACACGCGGTTACGATCCAACTCGAACCTCACGTCGGGGAGCATTCTAGACGAGGAGGAAGTGGTGCACCCGGTGGAACCTCGGGCGCGAACGGCCATGCTGCCGCCAGTCATGGTGAGTCAACTCAACACATTTCACGTGGGTCCGGGACTGAGGGAATTTTGGCAGGCAAAAAGGTCGACGAGCACCCGCTGTGCTGGCTCGGGTTCGAGGAGGATTGCATCATGACATCGTGCAGCAATGGTGAGTGCAGAGATTTCTTCGCTGGGCAGGGCGTTCGGTGTTGATAAGCTTATCTGTGGGCACGCCAACGAAGCTTGGATGCAGGAACACCCGCTTTGGTGTCGCATCGCATCGGAAAGAACAGATGCTGATAAGACGGGTCGCAGGTCACATTCGAACGTACGATCGGCCAAAGGAGGGCACAGGCAGCGAGGAGGCGCCGTCGATGGCGTCTGCGAGCGCCAGCAATGCGTAGCAAGTAGGTGTGTACTTGACACTTGTGTACGTTTGACTTCCTACAAGCGCAGGGGGGCAGGGAGTGGACAGGTTTGGGCACCATGCCATGGTCCATGGACAATGGCAAGCAGGCGATGGGTTTGTGCGGCGTGGGTTATCCTTAGATATGCTGTACTGTACACGGGCTGCAGGGGGTGGAGGTTCTGGCCACAATTGTGCTGCGAAACAGAAACAGGGTTGACGCGCAAGGTGCATTGGCATGGGCTGGTGTTTGGGATGGGCAGATAGGCTATAGCGACGGGTTGCCCACCCGACCCGGGATTATCCGACACGGCATGCCCACGTTTTGAGTGCATGCGTGCATGCACGCAAGTGTTTCTGGTTTCGTCGCTCAGCCCTACCGTACCTTTTCCTGTGCGTGCTCGATGAGGCGGCGGTGGTGTGTCGCAGCAGCAGTCACAACACTTACAGGCAGGCAGGCAGGCACGCATCTTGCCAAGTACGGGACCTATCTATGTATGTAAGTACACAGTATGGGCCTACCGTAAGTACCTATGTACAACAACCACCACTGGTGGAGCCCACCCACCCCCTGGTCCACGGGGGCTGGCTGGTGGATGGCGTGCGCGGACGAAGACGACTGCTGGCGGGCTCCTGGACGCTGTGTCGATCAGTGCGTGCCGGAAATGGCGTCGTGTGGGTAGCAGAGCCGCGCCTTTTTTCGCTGAGGGCGAGGCGGGCGCAGGCGTGTTTCTCGTTTCCCAACTCGGGCCGAACCCTGGGCCCTAATCGATAAGGAAACTCGACCAAATTCACCACCGGCCAAACTGTCCCACCTCTGTAGCGGCGTGGGTCTGCTCTCTCCCTGGATGGGCTGATCAGCGCTATCTTTCGGCCGTCTGGGTAGTGCCCGTGTGGGTCATCATTCGCCGTGAGCCTCACGCCACGAGCCCATGCGCCGTTCGCGGCCACGCGCAGCAGCGGCAGCGGCGAACCCTCGGGAGTCTTGCTTTGTTGCGCCTCTCAACCCTCGCTGCGAAGAAAAATCAGGCCCGCATACGCGCGCTAGCCATGACATATACTACCTCAGCCCGCGGCCCTGCTCCTGCATCCCACGCTGCCCGCCCGTCATAACTCACAGAAGCCCGCGCCCAGCTGAGCAATTATCCCACCCTCAGCCACGCTCACCTACCGCTCGACTGCAGCTCGACTGCACCCCAGCCCTCGCTCCCCGGCCTGTCAAATACCAGCCCGCCCGCCACTCACGCCCTCCCATGACCCGGTCCTCTTGTTGACCCTTCTTGTCCCTCTTTTGAGTCCAGCGCCATGCCTCGCACCGGCGGTGGCGTCTTTGGCAGAAATGCTGCACCCGTCCTGGAGATCAAGTGAGTCAATCCCTCTTGTCCCAGGACTTTTTCCCTGACCCGAACAGGCCGAGTTCGCCCTTCGTTGTCTTCTATGGAGAACCCTCAGAGTCGCAGAACACAGAGCTCACGGGCAAGCTCGTTCTGAACAACCCAGAGTCCATGTCTGTCAAGAGCATCCGCATGACCCTGCAGGGTACCCGCAAGGTGGCCTGGCACACCACAAACACCGTCACACCTCAGCCAATCTCGCAAAAGGTCAATTTTCTCGTCGAGAACCTGAGCCTGTTCCCCGTCGACGGCTCCAAGAACAAGGCCCACAAGATCAACGCGGGGCTGCACGAGTGGGAATTCAAGTTCAAAATGCCCTCCAACCTGGACGAGAGCGTCGAGGGACTCCCTACAAACTGGGTTGTCTACAACCTCAAAGCCACCGTTGACCGAGGCTACATAAGCAAGCCTTTGAGCGCCACCTCCCACATCCGCGTCATACGCACACTGGGTCGCGATCTTATGGAGAGCGTGCCTATGGAGCAGATTAACGAGGACATCTGGGCCTCCAAGATTGCGTACAAGATCACCGTGCCCCAGAAGAACTACATCGTCGGAACTTCGATTACCGCCGACTACGTCCTGATTCCATTGCGCAAGGGCGTCGAGATCGCAAACATAAAGATGGAATTGATCGAATCAAGACAACTCTTCTGCGACTACGCTGGGCGCAGGGTATCACATACCACCGAAGTCCAAGTAGCGCACACCGAAGGCATGATGCCGGAAAATTCCAAAAATCTTGTTCCGGAAGGAGTCGAGGATGCAGACCAGCTTTTCGACGAGTGCCATCGCTTTTCCATGACCCTGGATCTTCCCAAGTCTCTGAAGCATTGCAGACAGTCTGTGGACACTGAGAACATTCGGATTTCTCACAAGCTCCGTTTATACGTGAATTTGCACAACCCGGAAGGACACACAAGTCAGCTCCTGGTCAAGAACCACGTACACCTCTTCATATCGCCAAACCTGCCGCCTGGGGAAGACCAGTCCGTTTTGGTTGACCCACAGGTCTTGTCTCAGCAAGCTGTGCAAGACGAGGTAAATCAAAATGCACCTCCAACATATGGTCTTCACCAGCTTGATTCGTTATACAACGATATTGATCCCAGTGGATTTATGACCCCCAATCCATATGCAAGCTATGGCAGCAGCGGGGCGAACACACCTTTTTATGCGCAGAGCAGGGCTGGTTCAGCAGAGGACTTGGCGTCGCTCAACGCCATTGCAGGCAATGGCGCATCTGCGGCAGCTCTACAGCACCGCCTCCAGAACCTCAATTTGAATTCTCAAGGAAGCCATGCACGCTTTATACCCACTCGTCATCATTCTTCCGGAGGTAGTACACCGCAGTCGCGGCCGCATGGGGCGAACTACTCACCTCCATCTGGCTACTTTGATAATGCCCCAGACTATGACATGGAAGCTCTGGTGCGCACACCATCATACAACACAGCTGTGCGAACACCGGCTCGAACTCCCATCTCCGAAGATCTGCCCACATACGAGATCGCAACCTCGCGGCCCTCGAGTCCTAGCAGAACGCCCACTAGCAGAGGAAGCGCTAGCCCCGCTCGCAGTCTTGATACTCTCCGAGAAGAGACGGAAAGGAACACGGCCATGAACAGCCGAAGGGAATCTCCGCGCCATAGCGACGACGGAAGGTAAATGCCCGTTCCGCATTCCCAATTCGCAAAATACCCGCACTTGCATTTCGAGCGTTCATACACACATTGATATATCCACATCCCCACTCTCGCAGCGCGAATCACCCCTTTCTATTTCATAATTGTTTTGCATCAAGCGAACACATACTTAATACCCATTTGCATATAGCCATGATCCTATCCACCCCCTCACACCCACCACGTCCAATTCATCAACTTCTTCGACTCTGTCGCCACATTCTTCAGCTTCTTCGCATTTGTCGCCTCCCGCAGCGAATTGGAGCCGCAGCTCCTCACGGTCGCGATCTCCCTCGGGATCCTCGCAGTATCTGGAGGTGCCGCGTCCACAGCTGCGCGAGCGACCGTCGGCAAGCAGTATCAGGGAGACCATCAACACAATGGCAGGGTTCCGCCGCGCGCTGAGGCACGTGAAGTGAATTTCGTCATTATTTTCTCTTTCTTTTCGACTTTTCCATCTTTCATCGTTACGACATAGATTACGATTGCATAGACTAGCACGTTGTATAGGGGGTGGCAGTTTTGCTTTCCAATTTCACGCTACATATGGCATTGGCGGCTGTCTCATTCATTTTGCTCGCGCGCATTGCATGGCATGACATAGCATGGCAGGGATGGGCGATTCACACGTACTCTGTACTAGGTTACCGACCACTCGGGCGACCCCCCTTATTCTTTTGATTTTCTCGTACCTCTATTTTTTCAGGATGATGTTGTTCTCTTGGATGGCGCTATTGGGATACCCACAAGGTGTGATGCGCTTGTGTATAGAACGTGCATTAGCACAAGGCTTGGTATAAGGCTTAGTATAGGGTTGATGATGCTGGCTCAGCTCATACATATCAAAATCATTGTTTTCATACGGCAGCTCGTTCGTTAGCGTGCCGTGATAAGGATGCATCCATCTTTCCGCTCGTCCTACAGACACTCATCTGGGATCGACCGATCGATCAACATCTCTAGCACGAAGTATTGAATGCATGCAAACTGCAGTTTTCCCTCTACTTATATTTAGATTGTTGTTTTCTCTGAATCGGGAACACGTACATAATATAGTTACATTACATGAGAACACATTGCCTTCCCATGTACACAGCAAGTCAGACATCGTGCTCCTCGTACCATGTTTCCCGATCCAGCCCGCCTGCATATGTACCTTATACGCCCTCGCGTCAGCCCCATCTCGTAAAATCGCATCTCGCAAACCCGCATTCGTCTTCACCGGCTACCATCTACCTAGGTGAACCCCCACGCGTGAGACCCATCGTACCGCCTAGATTCACGGTCGTACCGCCTAGATTCACGGTCGTACCGCCTAGATTCATGGCGCCGCCATGAGCCAGCCACGCTTACTGTTACACGCGGCAGGCCCACCGGTGACAGATGTTATCGTGCAGGCAGTTCCGAGATAGCCGCTTTGGTCTTTGCTGATGTTGTGGAAGGGAACCAGGTCCTCGGTCTGTCTAATCTGCAGGGCATGTGCAGAAGCCCCTGCATAGTGTGTCCCTGGGTCTAGATAACGCATGTGAACGAAGTATGACGATGAGGTGAGGTGGGCGAGCTATCGCACGTGGAAGCAGGTTATTGTTATTAGAACGCCTTGCCAGAGACATGACATGTGCACGCTATCACCCGGGTATCCGCTTAGAACGTCATGACAGTGCGTGGACAGCCTACTACTGTGGATACTGCTCGAACAAGAACCCCGCCGCGAGCTCAACATTCCCCTCGGTCGCATTCAGCGCTGCGATAGCCTCCTGTTGCGAAAAGCCCAGCACGACAAGCTTCTCGATCGTCTCAGCTGGCCACGGCGCCCGCGCCTCCGGCAGCTTGGTCACCATCTGCCGTATCTGCTCCGGCGTTATGCCCAGCAGCGGCGCCGGCGTCTGCACACTTGGCAGCTCTTCCGTCCGCAGTATTCTCCCCAGCGCGGCCACCCACCCCGCCTGCACCGTCTCGTTATTGAGCTCGAGCGATGCAACATGCACCATGTCCTCTTCATGATCCCCGCTGTTGAAGTACTCCCAGCCCATCACACCGCCGAAGCCCCCGCCCACGTCCTTGTACTTCTGTCGAAGACGCGCACATACGTCACGTAGTTTGCTGACGGGGATGTGACCAGCACCATTACCTGGGTGGGTAACCACCCCAAGGACTACCTTGGAGGGGGTCCAACCAGCAGAGATGATGGTGTCGTACCACTGCGTCGACCCGGCGTCTCCCCAGCCGCAGTAAAATTGCGTGTTGTACCATGCAATCTCCCTCCCATACACACTGCATTCGAGCTCGGGATAGCTGAAGCCACTAAGGTGGGGCAATGTAGGGTGGAGAGGGTTCGGCGAAGGCCCGCTGGCGAGCCTGGGGCGCGGTGGGCGGAGATGCGGCGGTATGTTTGGGTCGGGAATCAGAGCGGTGGCTACAGGGGCCATTGTGATAAGGAAACTGCTGCCAAAGTCTGTGCGTAGGCGGGCTATGAGGCGGGTTATCGTGTCGAGGGGCACCTTCTCTTCAACGTCGAGGTCTAGGCCGTCTAGCTTGTTGGCGGTGATGACGGTATGAAGGGGCTTGTAGTAGGCTTCGAACTGTAGTTGGTGAGAATACGGTACGGCAGAGCAGTTCCGTAGCTTACGTTCTCTTCACTGCCACCGAGGCGCTCATAGCTTCCCTGGGCGGCGCCTCCCAGCATCCCGAGGACCTTGACTCCGCTCCCTTGCAGCCATTTCACCTCTCCCCAAAGCTGGTCGTATCGGCTGTCGTCCGGCTTGTGGTCGTTCAGGGTGATGTTGCCCGGGCCCTCGTTGAGGTGAATGGCAGCAACTATGACATGGGTGACGCCTGTGTTGTTGGTGAGAAGCGGCAGGAGCGAGTGGTAGCTGCCGTCAGAATCGTGAAACGTCTGGTGGTATACGACGAGGCGTGGGCCCTGGGATGTCGGCAGCAGCTTCGGGGCAGCAGGAGGCATTGAAGTGGAGTCGAGCTCGGGAGGGTTGGGTGCCGTGGGCGAGAGGTGGCGCGCGGCGAGGGTCTACCTACTTACGGTACACACGGTGCCCCTCCCGCGTCCCTTAGGGCTGAGGTGGGGCCGCTGCACCATTGGTTGCGTCATCTCAACGCTAAACATGGCATCTTGAATCTTGAACAGGGTGGAAAGAGCATGAAAAGTTAATATTATGCACAGCCGTATCGCGAGCCTCATTGTATACCCAAAACTTGCCTTGCATGCCTGAAGACCCAAAGGGAAAGGGGAAGATATCATGAGCCACTAACGCCATATACTGCTTGATCAGTGCCACTTCTCTGCCCATCACACATAGAAAACCCCGCGTCTGCCTACGAGACACAAGTATGCCCATCGCTCGTAAGCAATCCGCGGCATCTTTCAAACTCGTAAATCATCATGTGGTGCACCGAAGGGCACGGGAATCAGTGGTAGCCGTTCCCGTAGCCGTTCATAGTGCCCGTGAAGTAAGGGTGCAAGACTGCCTGCTTGGCCGAGATGCGACCAGCAGGGTCGTAGACGAGCAATGCATCCAGAAGATCCAGTCCGTAGTCGTCAAGTGTCGTCACGGTCGTAGCAATGTCTTGCTTGTTCCACTTGGGGAACGAGGACTTGTAGTCGGGGAAGGAAGTAACGCCAGGCCAGTCAATCTCGGTGGGGGTACCAAGAACACTGATACATGTCAGTACATGGACTACAGCGGGAGAGGAGCGCGGGAAGCCTACCGGAAGATCTTGAAGATCTCGTCAATTTCCGAATCACCAGGGAACAGTGGCTTTCGCGTGCACATCTCGGCGAAAATGCAGCCGACAGACCACATATCCACGCCGGTAGAGTACTGTCGTCCACCGAGAAGAATCTCGGGCGCACGGTACCAGAGCGTGACCACCTGTGCATGTCAGAATACCATCAGCCCTCGCGAAGCATGTTTCGTACCTCGTGCGTGTAGGTGCGCAGGGGCACACCGAAAGCGCGCGCCAGGCCAAAATCCGCCAATTTCAGGTTGCCATCCGAGTCGATGAGAAGGTTCTGCGGCTTGAGATCTCGGTGCAGCACGCGGTGAGCATGGCAATATCGGATGCCCTGGCACAATTGTGTCATGAACTTCTTGACCATCTCCGGGCCCAGGTTGACCTCCAAGCGTGAGCCGTCCGGCAGCGACTTGCCACGGCCGCCCTGGCTCACGGGCAGTGCCTCCATGTACTTCTTCAGATCGACGTCGAGGTACTCGAAGACCAGGTAGAGCTTGTGGCCGTCGGCGTGTACGATGTTCAGGAGGCGGACAATGTTCTTGTCGTTCATTTCCTTGAGCAGAGAAATCTCGCGGATGGCGGTCGACGGCACGCCCTCGTCCTCAGCCTCGAGCCGGATCTTCTTGAGCGCCACGATGCGCTGGTCCTTGGTCGACAGATCGCGGGCCTTGTAGACGACTCCATAGGTCCCTGTCATGGCGATTAGCGTTGCGTTTCTCGCCCGCTACTCCTGGAATGCCGCAACGCGAATGCCCACATACCCTCACCGATCTTCTCCATCTTCTGGTAGTTCTCCATGTTGCAGGTTAGGGCTTTATGCAAGGCAGTCTTGGTTGCAGTTGGCTTGCAGTCGAGGGCAATTGGCTGGCTGGCGGGGGACGAATGAACCGCGTCGGTGTGTGGGGAGGGAGCGACGTCAAGGCACGAGCTGCTGTCTTGGGGTCAAGCTCCGGAGCGACCCTCGAAAAAACACTGCTGGTTAGTAGGCACGGGTCGGCGGTAGGGCGATTGGCAGCTGGCCTCAGCAGTGCGGTGGTGTTGTCCTCGAAAAGCTGGAGTAAACACTCTCGCCAAGCGCCTAGGCTTAAACAAATAGGACGCGTCGGGCGCGCCAAAACTACCCGCCGCGTTTAAATGTCCAATGCCCCTCCAAACACTTCTCCCGCACGACACACTGCCCCCCTCCAGGGCTGCACATTCTCTCGAGCCCCTACCGTCTATCTGGCCATCACCCAGCATGCATGCGCTTGATCCTCATGAGCGTCCGCCAGAACACATACGAAATGCCTACAAAAAGTACCAGAGAATGAAGAGCCAGGATCTGAATGAGGACCCTGCGATCCTGGATGTAGAACGCCATCTTCCTTCGGATCTAGATCGCAAATTACGCGTGGTCCAAGAGTGGGACCCAGACCAATTGACCGCTACTTTTTGCCAATTTCGCGGTGACCAGGGAGTCCCCGGGCCTGCTCCTCATACCTCCAAGATACCTGTCTACGAGCACGAGGATATGCCAGGTAGGTGATAGCATGAGCGCCATCTGACAGCTTTTGAATTGTTGGAAAACCTTCTACACCATGATCGTCACAATGGTTAAGCATGTCTGACCAAACCATGCATGCATGTCCCAGTAGAGCATCTGTTCCTTGCTTTTCCTTCTTCTCCATTTTCCCTATTATATATCACAGCACAGGACCTGACACCAGGTAGGTTTGCTCATCGTACCTTCTGTCCTACCCCCGAAATTCAGATCACTCTTCTATCACGCTTATTGCATCGTGATCTTGTGCAACCCTCCCATCTCACCAATATTCATACTCATTATGATATATCTTATCCGCCGCTGGGGTCTTCATTCTTCTCACTGTCTCCTAAATCCTCCATATCAGTTGCGGAGCCCATCGACCCTGCAGTGCATAAACCACTGAACGTGTCCCAACTGTTAAACAAGAAGATGCGCTGGATGACACTGGGTGGCCAGTACGACTGGACCGCGAAACAATATCCAGAGGCCCCGCCTCCTTCTTTCCCGTCCGACGTAAAACATCTGTTAGAGAACATGTTTACGAAAACAAAGGCAGAGGCTGCAATTGTAAACCTCTACTCGCCTGGTGACACGCTGAGTGTCCATCGTGATGTTGCTGAGTCAAGCGCTACTGGCTTGATCAGCATCAGCATTGGATGCGATGCCGTTTTCATCATTGGTACATCCTCAGAAACTACCAGATCTGTGGATGACGCTACTCCTACACTACCAACAGACGAGAAAGTTCTCGCTATACGACTACGATCCGGCAGTGCAGTATATATGAGTGGTAACTCACGCTTCGCGTGGCATGGTGTTCCGCAGATCGTGCCAGGGACTTGCCCAACGTATCTTAGAAATTGGCCAGCTGGTGAAAATGCCGACGATGAAGAGTTCAAAGCATGGAGAGGCTGGATGGAAAAGAAGAGAATCAATGTCAACGTACGCCAAATGCGGGACTGAATAATCTACTTTCATTAGAAGGATGCCCGAAACACCCCTTCAACGATCAAATTTATTCAAATTTAACTCGTTGTGTCTATGCTTCAAGGCCCGCATGCTCAGAGCTTTGCGAATGCTGCGGCTAGTTTACGAGAACCACTATCCCATCTGTCGGAATATGTAGTGCACCAGTGGTCTATATGATCAGGCCACCACCAACATAACCCCGAGACGGCACTAAATTATTTTTATAGCGTCTTCGTATCGGCGAGGTAAAGGGTCTGTGCTGCGACTACGGCTAATGTAGCGACAAACATCAGCTCGAGCTTACACTGGCGTTCCCAGCCAAAGTCCAATTGGGGCGTAACTTCTGGCCCCGAGTGTATCCCCCGATTCAGCTTGGTGGGCACCATCGCCGACCTGTGTACAGCTCGCTTGCGCATAGCACTGCCATGTGCCTAAGGCGGGCTATATTTTGTTGCTCGCCGCTTATCTGACATCGCCGTTCGATGGGGGCGTAGCAACGTTTTCCATGTAGCAAGATGTCACTGGTAGAATCTCGCGGTCTGGCAACTTGGATTTAAAATTCCTCCAACTCCTCTCCCATCAAGGCATACTCGTTAAACCCATGCTTCGGGTAACGCCCTACCAGGAGGTCATCATTGCAAGAGATAGTACCCAGCAGATATCTTTATACAATCGTCTTTATATATGCGCTCGATTTCCATTGTTTGATTCGTAGAAAATTTTCTGCGAGATGGCTGTCTCTATCAAGTCGTCACTTGTTGATATCGAGAAGAATGCCAGTATCGACAAGTCATTCTTCAGCAATAGTTCTGTGGATAGCTTCAGTTGGAGTAATATTGCGGTAACAGTGAAGGACCGTCGCACGAAACAACCGTTGAATATTTTATCCAATGTCAATGGCGTCGTGAAGGCTGGTGAGTTCACTTCCCGTTCCCTGAGAGTACATATGAATTGACATCTTTCTCAGGCGAGTTGCTAGCCCTCATGGGACCAAGGTACGACACTCTGCAGACTTCAATATTTGTCCTGATCATAGTAGTGGTTCTGGTAAAACGACACTCCTCAACGTACTTGCGCATCGTGCAGCGACCCTCGGTGCTTCGGTCCAAGGGCAAACGTACGTGAACGGCAGTCCGTCCAATCTGAAAGATTTCCGCAAGCTGGCCAGCTTCGTCGAACAAGAGGATGCACTCGTGGGCTCGCTCACGGTCCGCGAGACGTTGAGCTTTGCCGCCCGGCTCGCTCTCCCCAGGTAGGATTACATGCAGTCATGCGGCGCAGCAGGGCACGGCTGACCACCAACATCAGATCCGTGTCGAAAACAGAAAGGATTGCACGAATAACCTCTTTGTTGGAATCATTTGGGTTGCAAAAGCAGGCTGATACATTGATTGGCACACCCATACGAAAGGGTGTGTCGGGCGGGCAGAAGCGTAGAGTCAGCGTTGCAAGCCAATTGATAACGAGTCCGAAGATATTGTTCTTGGATGAGCCTACAAGCGGATTGGACTCTGCGGCCAGCTTTGAGGTCATCAACTTCGTACGAGATACGGCGAAGAAATACAAGGTTTGTCGCATGTCGATGTGTTGATGTATGGCTGATTGGATGAGCAGATTTTGGTCATTGCTTCCATCCACCAGCCAGCCACTACAACATTTGAACTCTTCGATCAGTTGCTACTCCTATCGCGCGGCATTACGACATACAATGGACCGATATCAGAAGTTCGTGAATATTTTGCTGGAATTGGGTACGAAATGCCCACGTACATCAACCCTGCCGAGTACGTTATCCAGCTCGTCAACACGGACTTCGCCCAGGACCAGAGCGAGGCAGCCAACAGACTGAGCCTTCTTCAAGAAACATGGAAATCTTCTCAACAAGCCTATGCCCTCCAATCACGCATCGACCGTAGCGGACAGTCCGCCGCACATCTAGTTCTAGATCATACGCACCTTTCCGCGAGTCCCTACCTCCTCCCATTCACCCTCATGCACCGCTCCTTTATCAAGTCCTACCGTGACGTCGTCGCGTATGGTATCCGCATAGCTATGTACGTCTGTCTCGCCATCATGATGGGCACTGTCTGGCTCCGTCTCTCCCCCACACAATCCAACATTACCGCCTTCACCAACGCCATCTTCTTCGGCGGCGCTTTCATGTCCTTCATGGCCGTTGCGTACATCCCCGCGTACCTCGAAGACCTCTCCTTGTACACCAAGGAGCGACTCAACGGCTTATACGGCCCGACGGCCTTCATGGTAGCAAATTTCCTCATCGGCATACCCTACCTGTTCATCATCGCGATTCTTTTCAGCGTGGTAGCATACTGGCTTGGGAACTTCCGCCCCGGGGCAGAGGCGTTCTGGACGTGGGTCATGTGGCTGTTTCTCGACTTGCTCGCAGCCGAATCCCTCGTTGTGCTGCTCTCCTCACTCATACCAATCTTTGTTGTTGCGCTTGCGGCGACGGCGTTCGCGAACGGCCTTTGGATGTGCGTTAATGGGTTTATGGTGGAGCCTAGGACGCTGAATGTGTTTTGGCGGTACGTGTTCCACTATATCGACTACCAGGCGTACGTCTTCCGCGGAATGATGGTGAACGAGTTCGGCAAGAGGAATTATGCGTGTGAGATTGTGGAGGGAGCTGCAGTTGCATGTATCCCAGTAGACTGGAGGATCAGTGCATGATTGAGGGGACAGCGGTATTGGGCAGGTATGGTTACAAGGAGGGCGACGTGGGAAAATATGTGGGCTACATGCTAGTGATTGTGCTTGGTTACCGCTTGTTGGGGTGGGTGGTTTTGTATTTGAGGAAGCATTGAGTGTAGTGTGGCCGCGGAGGGTGGCCGAATGTATATATGTACATATGTACACACAAGCATGGATGTATATATGGTTTGGTGGAGGTGTCGCCAATTTATATTGTTCCACTAGATTTGGCTATTATAAATCATGCCGTTCACTATGTAACGCACCCATTCAGAACTTGGGAACGTAAACGTCTACATGTATGTGAGGACAGTGATGATGTAATACCAGACATCTTTCGGATGTGCCGATCTCGGTATCGCGAAGCAGGCGCGCTTCCCCACATGGAGCTCCCACCTCGGCTGCCGTGTCTCCAAGCCACCGCTCTTCTCCGCATTATCCGCATCCGCTCCCACTCATGATGCGCTCTCTCCCCTCTTTGTTCATTTGCACGCATTGCTCCCCCTAGGAAGAGTCAGGAACTCACCTTGCACTTAAAACCATCCAATTGACTTGGGAACTCTATACATTTGCTTTGTTGGAACGGTGCATCGTACCCCATTCCAGCTTTCCACCATGTCCATAGCTCCCGCAATCCGGATAGCGCCTTCGCGGGCAGTTCGCGCACTGAATCTCCTCCGTACTGTACAATTCACGCATCCACCGTCGTGTCCCTGTCACTCGAACCCTGCGCACCACCACCATGGACCCAGCGCCATTCGCCAGGCTCGCCGTCACCTTGCCACACCTCTCGATGTCTCGCACCAGAAGGAATATGCTTTCGAGATGGCAGCGTCTTCGATTCGATTTGGTCCCGGTTGCACAAAGGAGGTGGGCATGGACTTTACCAACATGGGCGCGAAACGTGTAATGGTCGTCACAGATGGCAACGTGAGGAAGTTGGATGCGATGAAGCAGGTCGTGGAAGGTCTAGAAAGGGAGGGTATTCAATTTGAAGTATACGATGGTGTGAGGGTGGAGCCAAAGGATGACAGTGTGAAGGCCGCGATTGAAGTCAGCAAGAGATACAGACCAGATGCCTTTCTGGCAGTGGGAGGTGGTAGTGTGATCGATACGGCGAAACTCATGAACTTGTATACGACCTTCCCTGGTATGTCATCCTTACTTCAATGCTACCTGGAAAACAAAAGCTAATCTAGGCAGAGGCTGACTTCCTCGACTTCGTCAATGCTCCGTTAGGCAAGGGCATGCCCATCCCATCAAAGCTCTATCCGTTAGTTGCCGTACCTACAACTGCTGGAACTGGGTCTGAGACTACTGGAACTGCCATCTTTGATCTCGTGTCAAAGCGTGCAAAGACTGGAATCGCGCATCGCAACATGAAACCTACTCTGGGCATAGTAGACCCTTTGAACACCCGAACGATGCCCTCCGCAGTACATGCATCTTCTGGCTTGGATGTTCTTTGTCACTCTTTGGAATCGTGGACGGCTATACCCTACAACGAGCGGACACCGCGGCCTGCGAACCCAATTCAAAGACCCGCCTACCAAGGTGCAAACCCCATCTCGGATATTTTCTCACTGCAGGCTCTCAGAGATACGGTCAAGTATCTCCCCCGTGCAGTCAAGGACCCTGAGGACCACGAGGCGCAGTCTCAGATGCTTCTCGCCGCCACGCTAGCGGGTGTCGGGTTTGGCAACGCGGGTGTTCACCTCTGCCACGGAATGTCGTATCCCATTTCGGGTCAGAATCCAGGCTACAAGCACGCCGGCTACCAAGTTGAGCATGAAATCATCCCGCACGGCGTCTCTGTTGCCGTAACGGCCCCTGCAGTATTCAGATTCACCGGTGCATCAAATCCCGAAAGGCATCTCCAGGCCGCAGAGGCGTTTGGTGTCGACATTAGTAACGTAAAGAAAGAGTCGGCGGGAGAGGTATTGGGCGAAGCGCTGGCAGAATTCTTGGTCAAACTCGGTGATCAGCCGAGGGGATTGAAGCAGCTGGGCTTTGGCAAGGAGCATGTGGATGCGCTTGTGGAGGGTACGATTCCACAGGCGAGAGTGCTGATGCTGGCCCCGAATTTGGAGATGTCAAACTTGGATGCGGAGAGAGAGCAGCTGAGGAACTTGTTCGAGGAGGCGATGGAATACTAGATGTTGTAATTCATACCATTGCTAGGATACGCTCGAAAGATCATGTACAAATATGATGGGACCCAGCAAAAGCATTGAACTAACATGTGCAGACAGGGCACAAGCATGCTTCGGCGCCGGAAAGCTGGATAAGCTTAAATGCTAGTGGCGCCGTCGTGGCAATTGTAATTATCGCGATTGGCCTGCCGAGGGGGTTTGCTGTTGAGTGCACGATCCGTGCATCAGCCGACTGGTATCAGTTTGATTCAAATGCTTCTGGGGCGAGTGACCGAATACGTCGTCGGGAAGGATTAACTTTCCATCTCGCTGACAGTCTGCGTGCACGAACCCATGCTCGCCGCTACCTGGACCGAGCGCCACGTTCGCTACAGGATACGTACGTCATACCTACGGTTCTCTACTTCAAGGAACATCCAGCCTTACGCCGCACCCCGGATTATTGCAAACATGGACCGGGCATGATTTACCCTCGGATAAAGCCCTGCCACCCTAAGATACGCCCTCTTGCGACTTGTTCCAGGCCATCACCATGGAGCCCAGCAGCAGTGAAGACAGCCTGCCTGCCCTACCCAGAGGCATAACCAGGAAGCCCGTTCCACGAAATCCAACCCTGGATGCAGTACCGCCAAAAAAACCACAGTCGACTCATTCGTTCAACGCCCTTGCCTGCTTGACGTTTCTTTTGATAGGCGCCACCCGATTGAACTGGCGATGGATCATCTCTGGGTCTCTGTTGCTGAGCTGCTCGCTGGCCATAGGAGAATTGAACGGCAAACGCGTTTTCCCTAAGATACCGCTTTGGTTTGCTATTGTATTTTTGAATTCCATATACCTGGTGGCGTCTACCTCATGGATCCTGTACTGGACCTTCATCGTGATATGCCACGTCACGATCGTAATTTCCAGCATATACCAGTTCAGGACAGTATCAGGACTCGTGCGTCGCTACCTTGGCAACATTTTGCGAGAGTGCCACTTTGTTCAGGATTCCATCAGTCTGTTTGATCTCCCAGCTCTCGAGATTGACAAGGACACGGTGGGCCTTTTCGTCATTCGCGGTCTCACCTTCTCGCTCTCCACCTTGACAGCGACGGCTTATGGAATCGAAGTGGGGGTAAAGCTCGATGAAGACATGGAATTGATGATTCAAACCGATAAGGTGGTTGTCGCACTATTCCGCCGGATCACGATTGGGGACGTCTATGCCAATGTCAAAGGCCGCGACGAAATGACGTTTAAAGATGTCCCCCAGTTTCCCAATAAGCGAGACATGTCCAAGGACTCATTCATTGCTAAAGACACACTGCTATTGAAAGCTGCATACACTTCAGCGAAGGAAGGGTTCTCAGGAATTCACGACGAGTTTGACGAGGTTATCCAGGAGCCTCAGGATTCAGACCAGCTAGTTAGGAAACTGTCACCGGACGAGGAAAAGGCTCGTAAGGAGGTGCAAACACTCACGCAACACATCTTGAATACAAGCACAAGCCATATCGCTGGCGCCATGCTGAGAAGGATCGCGAAGGAGCGGGACATTGGCGATGTTCTGGATTCTGAAAACAATTTCCGAGCCGCAATCTGTGCCCACATTCACGATCAGCCAACGGTAGCGCACCCTCCAACCAAATCTATTCGATTGACCACACTCTCACACAACAATCATCCTAACTTCAAGAAGTAAGTTGTTCAAGCTATCCCGATGTCTTCATTGAATCAACTAACATCTTCCAATCAGATTCCTGCATCGCCTACCGCTCTTGTACCGCCTCCTCCTCAACCCTATAAGCTACTTTCACCCCATCCACATTCGGTCTGTCACCTCGGCCGGATCAGGTAAATGGTTCGTCTCTCTCATGAAGAATCATTTCTTCAAGCACTACTCGCAATCAGATGCCGAAGTGCGGCGTCTTGAAGGCCGTATCTCAGCTTGGTTGGCAGACGCAAATTTTGCAGTTGGTCTCACCGACCTCTTCTGCACGGCGCAGGTCCCAGTCGATACCGATTACGACATAGAATGCAAGTTTAAGATTGGAGACCTCATGGCGCACAGGACGCTTCCAGAGGCAGTGAATCTTACGCAGGTCGTACATCTTGGAGGCGCTGATGCGACATTCGTCCTCCCTTCATACTTGCTTCCTCATCACGAACATCTGTTTCCGCCTATACTGACCGACTTCGACGAGATGCGGATAGAACAAAAGATTGAAGAAGCAAGGGGAACACCCCAGGCCGTACGGATGAAGAAAGATTTGGAGCGGCGGAAGAAAGATGAGACCTGTATGAAGATCTCAGTTCATGGACATCTACCAGCGTTGTTCGATCAACAGCTTCTCAACTTTGTTGCTGCAACTGTGAAGGCGACCAAGGTCATTGAAGTTGAAAAGGGACATGAAGAGCTAGTACTTAAGCGGGCAGCCACCGATAAGCTCGAAATGGAAATCCGCCGCGTGGACTCTCTAGCTTCGGAGAGCGTCAGATCCACAGACGACAATGCCAGTGCGTCGTCTGCTGAATCTGAAGGTGTGACAACGGCATCCCAGAATTCAGTGCCGGTTTCTACAATGTCTACGCCTGCTTCTAATAGCTCGGGTACGACGTTCAAAGCGCGCATGAATAATACCTTCAAGGGTATGAACACGAAGATCCAAGACGGGTGGAGGAAAGCGGGCATTCAAACGGTCAATGTGGTTGCAAATGATAGGTGGATAGCAAGCATTGTCGGGAGGATCATGCGGAAGCTGGAGAAGGCACAAGGCGATGTGGGCTACTCAGGGCTCATTGCGATGCCCATGGCAGAGTACAGACAGAGGGCTGAGACGGAAAGCAAGTTATTACCTTGAGTCAGGACGATACCACTTCCAGTACCTACGATTATTCATTCTCATCTTGGCAGTTTTACTATTCCGGTAACTGGTGTGACATTGCTTATGCTGCCGGATGGTGGATCTTCCGATCCCGTAGGCGCCTGTGCACAATTTGTCAGCTCCTTCATGACTGATAGGTAAGGTGGTCTGGTAGACGAGCCCCATAATCGGTTTTCGCTTGGGTATCAGCACTAGATGATAGGATGAATCGCTCATCGTGTGGAGCTTTAGCGCTAGGTATGTTTATGTCCATGGGCGTATTACAGTAAGCATCAAAATGCCCTATATCATTATGGTTGAAACGCTAGCCCAAACAAGACGCATACCGTGAAATTTGGTGTTGGCAAAATAACCATGTTTGAAATCACTCGGTCTCTGAGAGGCTGGAAAAGACCGAAAAAAGACGAAGGATTATAATCAAGCAACGTGTAAAAATGCGTCGTGGGAGGCCCTGTCATCTTAACATGCGATGGGTTGGCTGACACATATAAGAACGGAGAGTGTACGAGCTTGTCAAGTCCAGCACAAGAGTTTCTTCATCTATTCCAGCATAACAAGACCTACCACTTATCTTTCAATTGAAAAACCACCATCGTTGAACTTCCTGTCTCGATTCCACGCCATCTCCAACTCCCCTACCGCCTCAATGTCCAAGAAAGTCGCCCTCATCACAGGGAGCACCCGTACCCCCTGCGTCGGCGACAACGTCGTCTCGTGGGTATCCTCCCTCCTCGAAACCCGCACCCCAGACAACCTCACCATCTCCCCGCTCCGAATCGCCGACTTCAAGCTCCCCGTCTACGATGAACCCGTCGTCCCCTTTCTCGTCCCCGGCATGCAGCAGTTCGTGCACGAGCACTCGAAGAAATGGTCCGCGGCCATCGCCTCGTTCGACGCATACATCTTCGTGATCCCCGAGTACAACGCGGGCCTCGCGGGTGGCACCAAGAACGCGATCGACTACCTCGTGAACGAGTGGAAGGAGAAGCCCGTGGCGATCATCAGCTACGGGGCACAGGGCGGGACTTTTGCGAACGAGCAATTGACGAAGACGCTCGAATTGGTGATGAAGATGAAGGTTTCTGAAACGAAGGTGTTGTTGCCGTTCGCGGAGGGGGATGCGATGGCGGCGGCGACGGAGGGGAAGCTGGGAGAGGCGAGCTTGAAGGAGTGGGAGGACAAGGGGAAGAAGGGAGAGATTTTGAAGGCAGTGGGGCAGATTGTGGAGGTTTTTAAAGCGCTGGAGAAGGTGGAGGAGGTGACGCAGCAATCGAGTTGAGCTGCAGAGTCAAGAATAGATAGTGGGAGTTAACAATGGGCGATCACTGTCTGAAGCTGAAGCTGTAGCATAAGAACAAAATATATTTTCCAGGCTATCTGGAATGTGATGACATTCCTCGGTGCGACATCTTGATCGAAGAAGCTCGTGGCGTGAAACCTGGTGGCGTAGTGTGACTAGGTGTGATGAGAATAAAAAGGTGCTTACAGATTTTCGTCTTTGCTATATCGAATCCACGAGATAATACTCCATGATGCATTTGATCAGATGGAATTTGGTTGGTGATACAAACGTCGTCGCTGAAGCATCTCACGGGTCATCTAGCGAAGATGCCCCACAAAACCAACCTTCCCAACTCGGCAACTTCAGATACCGTCGATCATGGTTGCCCTTTCTCTACCCCTGTACGCCTGCACCTGCACGCGACGTCATAGCTACACTACATGGTGGCGTACCGTATTCACCCAAGCCAACCAGACCGCATTCCCCCAGCCACTCGTACTTCCCTCGAGCCAATCTCCCGGGTTTCTGTAACAAGACAAAGGAGCAAACAAGTTAGATCGTGCACCGTTTACCCATGACATAGCATTTCCATCATAGGCCCTGCTCGGCTCCCCATTAAAGCTTACTACTACCGCGTGCCCTTAGCTTACCTACAGTACACCTGCCTACACAAGCATCAGCAAACAAACATACCTACTTACATAAATTCACTTGAATTTATACAAGCCTCCTTCCTACCACTCGAAACAATGTCGTCCATCATCTCTTCCCTCACCGACCTCGCCAAGTCCCTGGTCGAAGTCGTCTGGTCGCTCTTCACCACGGCCGGCGACCTCGCGCAGAAGACGATTGAATTCGTGCTGCGTTTCTTCACGGGCGCGCTGAACCTGGTGATTGAGTTCTTCAAGGGGCTGGTTGACCTTGCGGGAGGCATCGTGCAGTTCGTACTTGGTAAGTGCCCGTTCGCTTTCTCGTCGACAGATGGATCAGTGGGCTGTGCTGATATGTGTGGCGTCAGGCAACATTGCGATGCTGGCCATCCTCGCGGTTGCTTTCTTCGGGTTCTTGCAGTACCAGCGGAGCCAGGGCAATACGGTCAAGGTTGGGAACAAGAAGCTGAACTAGTGATATTACGTGAGATGGGATGAGGAGCGAGCTAGTTTGCATGTTGAGAAGACAGGAGACGATGGCGTAGACTTGGAATGGACTGGATGGCGATATCGAAGCGATGAGATGGTCGCATTCATGATACCCTTGACGACTCAACGACCTGGAACGAAACAACTCGGTAGTAATACAACATATCTATGTATTTGGATCATGGTTATTACTCTAAGGATGTACTACTATATGTAAAGTTTACGCACAGCTGTCCTCAGTGCCCGCCTGACCAGACGCCCGGAATAAGCAAACACTACATAGGCATGCCCTCTTTCCTACATAGGTTTGCCTTCGGGCGCAACGCCCCAGTCGCGTTCGAACTGATGCCATCCACCCACTGGCTCTTCGCACATCTTAAGCTCGCTGACCACCATATCGTAGTAACCATCTTTGGGCAGTACACCCTTGCAGACGTTGCCCCCCATGGCGATATTAATCAATATCCTGAAATCCTCCATGCGCCTGATGCCCTGCGGTATGCTCGCCTTCTGCACAGGCCGCCCATCGATATACCATATCATGCGCCCTCTCCAGTTGGGGATACCTTCCTCTTCTATCCACGCAAACCCGTATGTGTGCGGCCTATGCGCCAAGTCGTGCAATGGCGTAGTAATGACCTGGTGCTTGTTATGATCTTCGGCATTGTAGTGACCCCAATGCAAGCACGTGTGATTGATGGCCTCGCCCTGCCAGCTCTCGCAGATATCCACCTCGCCATCGTTCGGCCACTGGAAAGGATCCTTGGGCAGCAACCAATATGCAGGCCACACGCCCTCGGCACTCGGCGGCAGGATGGTAGCAGTGAGGTAGCCGCGCGGCCGCGACAGCGTCTGGTGCGACGTCAGACGCGCAGAGGTATACGACCCGTTTTGCACGAGGCCGCGCACGATCAAGCGGTTGTCGTGGTGGAACGAGTTGGCAGCATTGTCGGTGTAGTTCTGCTTCTCGTTGTTGCCCCAGCCGTGGTCGCCCTGCTCGTGTCTAAAATTGTGCGATACGGGCGTGTGGGGATCGAAGGACGGTAGCCAGTATACCTTCTCGGCGTGCGGGGGCGGTACGTTCTGCGGGGGCGGCGGGTTCGTTATGGGGCGATTCTGGGGGATGGCGGGCGGTGCGGGAGAGTGCGGTTTGCTATGTTGCGGGATGGGCGGCGCGCCGAAGCCTTGCTGTGGAGGCGGAGGCCCCCATTGCTGCTGCTGCTGCAGCTGTTGCTGGGGTGGGCCCCATTGTTGCTGAGGCGGCCCCCATTGGTTTTGCGGAGGTCCCCATTGCTGCTGATGGGGAGGAGGGTATGGAGCGCCGGTGTACTGTGGTTGTTGGCCCGGGTAGCCCTGGTGGGGAGCTTGACCCGCGTTCCCTGACGAGTGCTGGTTTGTGTATTCTTTGACTTTGGCTTTGCCCTTTTCGAAGAGCTTGTTCAGAGAGGCGGACATTTTCAAGAAAGCTGTCGTGTTTACGAGGAAGCTCGGATGGAGGGTCTGGCGTATGACGTGGGGTTCTGTGGCTGATGTGGCGCCTGGTCGTTTACTAGCAGGGCCCACACTGCACATCCATGGATCCAAAGCGATCACAAAGAATGCCATAGACAGCCTATTGTTCTAACCAACAGCTTCTTACAATTTCATTTCCTAACCAGAAAAGTCTCATGGTAAAGCACATCCATCAAACACATCAGTCGTAGATGCCTATCTCCAGAGTTTCCAAGGACCAACAATTCTTCCGACAAAATAGTGCCAGACATCCAATCATCAGCCAATAACCCAGCAAATTACAATCTTGTGAAACATCCGTCATGCCCGTGATGACCAATTTAATCCTTCATTAACAAGGCAATAAGCCTCCAGAGTTCCCACTCTGTGCACGGCCGTACATAGTACTTGCCCAAGGAATGGTTGTTGGACAGCACCTGCCCATTTGACCATGAGAGAAGCGACTCCTACCCACCACAAGAAGTTGCTTTCCAATAGTAATTACCTCGCCGTCATCATCAATTTGTCAGATCTTCCTGATAGACTAGAGAGACCTCCTCTTTCATTCAGTCCTCCACGCCTGCTACAGTCTTGGAGAGCAAGCCCATATCACGGCTCCCTGTGAGCGTCTTGCCTGGCAGCTTGTCGACCCACTCCTGGGGAGGTTCGGAGAAAATTGGTTCAAATCGCACGTACCATCCGCTGAACTTGGAACTACAGAGCTGAATACGGCAGAGAAACATCCGGATCGCCATCATGTTGCCTGACGATCCCAAAGAGGTCGTCTTAATTGTCTTATCAACACCCCACAGCGTCTGCACAAGAGTCCTGCGCACCGGGCGATCCCTGGCCCCGGAGAAAGGAAAGTCCATGTTCGATTGAGCACGAAACCTAATGTTGAGGACCATTGCTGGGCAGGGCGATGTTGAGTCCGGCTGCGGCCACCGCGGAGCTATAGAAAGCTCGCAATGGGTCCTAGCGGCAAAATACCTGGTGATTAGTGGTGGTGCATGGGGTAGTGGCGGTTGATCAAGTAGCACTGGCCCCTGCATCGGTTGTGTACCGAGAATGTTGTTGAAATCTTTCGTCATGACGTCCCAGTATACTGGCTTGTCGGCAATTTCGTGCCAAATGTAACACAGAAATGAGATCTGCACTTCTGAAAGACGCTGTGGCAGCTTAAGAAGTGGTACCAGATTCAGCTCGGGTGATTGGACGGCTTTACTGTCTGTAGAAAAGCCGTCCAGGCTTCCAATCTTTCCGTATACAGTGTAGATGACTCTCAGATCAGCAGCCTTGAGCTTTCCACCTTCTGTTGGATAAAATACGTCGATGAACTGCTCGATATCCTCGGCGCGGATCGTGACCTTGGTATTCAGGGAGATGCGTGTAGTATACTCTTTGTGGATTGTTTTGCATACATAAGGTAGGCCAGTGAAATCGCGGTATTCTCCTGGTTTTTGGCGGATGATAGCTACTCGACCCGCTCGTGAATCATGCACGGGTGTTGTCGCATAGTCATAAACCATGTTCCGAAGCTCTATAATACAAGTCAGCGACGCTCGCATGCACCCTCATGGTTCCAAGGGCAGTCTCGCGGCAGGGGTTATCTATCCTCTTCACAGAACCGCCCTGAAATATATGGGGGCAAACGTACCAGCTGAGAGGCCTAAGAAATCAAAGGTGCCTGTTCGAATCTCAGGCATCTCGGACTCCCGCCCATTCGATGGTTCTGTGAGGCCATAGACGGCATCGCGGGTGTGGCTTTGTAGTACGGTAACAAGAATTTGGTCTTGCAGGGTTGTTTCAATTGCTAACTGGTGCGTCCTATCGTGTGCGTCAGGCAGGTCGTGGGTATCCACCGACATGTTGTCTGGACCCCAAAAGATGCGAGATCTGTTGGACAGCAGTGGCAGCAAGTAGCTCAATGGGTTTGCGAGGAGTTATGATAAGGGCGTGTGTACTTTTGCAGGTAAGGAGTGATGTTGAGTGTTAAAGAGCTAGTCTGGGTGCTGATGTGCGCACGCTATTTATACCTGGAACTGAATTACTCGTATGTGACTTGATAATTCTAGGCAGCACTGTCATCTTCGGTCTCGCGGTGAACGCGAAAACGAACCCACCGAAACTGGGCTTGTGCGCGTCGCTCAAAGTGAGAGTAAACAGAAGATCTGCGCATAGGACCAATGACTACCATTCAACCTTTGTATTGGTGAAGCTGGGTGCCAGCTAAAGCACTAATATAGGTGTGTTTTATCATACTTGCTACAAGCAGCCACACACGTGCGTGATAACAGGAAGCTGCTGAATGTGGTGCCACCAAAATAGAGGTCTGGAGTTAGACAGCGGGCCGCTCCATGTTGCGCATCCCTCAGCGAAACGAAACAACCGTTGGTCTGGTTCAGTTCTACAGAACAAAGGACGTAGAATATCTTATATTCCCGGGCCTTGAAATGTAAAAATTTATATCAGGGTCGGCATCCAGTATCTGGTGTCAGTCAGAGCCTTTCAGACCATATAAGGAGAGGAGAGAGCCCTCCACTGTTCTAATTGTTTCTCAAAGCGATTTCATGCTCTATTAATCCCTGATGTTGAGATTGTGCAAGCGGGGTCTTCTAATCATTTCACTCATTGCCTCCACATCCGTGCCTAACGCGGTCAAGACAGGAGCGTAATTTATAACCAATTCGTAAGAACAATCCATTCTTTGCTGCACTTGATAATTAACCAATCCTTATAATCTCTATGTGGAATTACAATCCTTTGTTCAAACACCATGGTCATATCGTGAAACCGGACAGGCTATGATTCAACCTAAGTTTAAACAAAGGAGCTGGACACCCTGTGAACGCACTGGCTACCCTTCTTAACCTGGAAACTCGGAGCTAATCTCCACAGCTCGCTTAATGTGTGACTAGCGTGCTCCCCAGTGGTATATAGACTCTCTCTTTAGTACTCCATAAACCACGCCGCGGAACACACAACCCCAGAGTACACTCTCCAGCTCGCTGAAGTCCTCAACACCATGGTATGTCATACTATAACTCACTTTTTTAAGAGTGCTCCAGCCATAATGATCTATGTTTCAAGACATGCTTGTGCATCTGGGCGCACGAGGACCGAAGTGCTTGACTGACGTTGAACTAGGCACTCTCCACCCTATGCTCTTTGGTCGTGGCTTTCTGCCTCTTTACGCCGACATTACAGCATCCAATCGAAAATAAAAATATCACGATAGCTTTCGGAGGTCCGGAGAACTTGGCAAAGCGGACCACCACATACACACAATACTCAGGCCCTGCGAGCAACTTCCCTAGCGTTGCAAAGTTCACTCCATGGGAGCAGATGTGGGAGAGTAAGTATTATCTACCCTCAATACTACGAGCATATTCTGTGTCTTCCAAATATCCCCGTCTCCCTTCACCCAGAACAACTGGCTAATCATGATGGGGCGCGATAGTCAATCTACCGACCTTGCATTTGACTCCAAATACCGAGTCCGATATCGAGAACATCAAGACCGCAATCAACTCCTGTGCTTGGAAATATCATATAGACCGTAGGCTCATTCTCGGCATAATGATGCAAGAGTCTCGGGGCGACGTGGGCGTGATCACCACGTACAACCCATTCGCCACGGCCGGACTGATGCAGTGCATGAACTGCCCTGGTTTCGTCGGACAGCACGGACTAGCATTGGTAAGTTGTATCAGCATCTCTTCGAAACAAAATCTTACCTGTATACTTCACAGTCTGATATCACTGCTATGATTTGTGGAGGAGTAGAGCACTTCAAGGGCAACATGGAACACTTTGGCAACAAGTGGAGCGGCGAGTCTGTTTGGCCTGCTCTGCGCGAGTACAATAGTGGCAACGCGAACTTGGCGGATCTCAGCGATGGCCGAGGTGCTACTGCGTCATATGTTTCGGACCTTGCGAACCGCGTAACAGGCTGGTGTACTACGTAAGTTGGGCAACTTCAACGGTTAGCCAACAGAGTACAAGAAGAGAGTGGTGGGATTTGTGGTTAGCAAGTGGGAGTCGCGTCATTGGCGTAGGAGTTCTGCTGGACATATAAGATATGGCCAAGGGTTTTCATTTCGGTACAGAGGACGGTGTTTTCCTCGTACCCGTCTGTTATTCGGGCTTCATGATACTATAAGGCAGGATTATCTACACTTATTTTACCTATTCACGATCGTGGGCTAGAATTTGCCATTTTCATATGAACTTTGTTCCTTTTTCCAGGTATTTATTCAATGGTATCATAGGCAATTGCCCTTAGTAGTGAAACGCCTTTTAGGTTGCAGAGCTGCCATGCTCAGAGCTTGTGCAGAAAACTGGACGCGCTTTGCTCCTCCCTGTCATTCATCGTCATACACCCTCCCTGCCTCGACCAGAAAATCTCAGCACAGCAGTATCATGACCTCCACAAGTAACTTTTGTACCTTTATCCACGCAGATTCCATCCCTCTCTAACTACGTCTCTCGCATTACTCTGCCTCCAATACGGTCGTCAATTCGTCCAGACTGGGCTAGAAAATCGAGAAGATCGGTGGTGCGGTTTGCTTGGCCTGCTGCTGTTCTATCCCCTTCATTCAACATATTGAACTCTGTTCGTGCGACCATTACATTTCGGTACCGCGCAGGCTCAGGGGCTGGTAGCGTGTTGAGGTTAATGTCGTTGAAGTCTGTCGATACGCGAATTAGTAAGTCCAATAGGAGATCCATTGAGGAGGGTGTCGATGTACTTGATTCACGAGAATCTTCCGCCTGTTTCCTGTGGAACAATACAGGAACGACCGGGAGACAAACGCACATCATACCAATGGTAAGCTCAGCCATACTAATAAGTTAGCACGTAATTGTTCGCGGGCATTGGTAAACTTACATGCAGAGCTGAAACTGAAGAGATCGGAAGGTCACATCGCCGTGGGGTTGGTGCCGGTTATACTGAATTGTAAAGCCTGCGATGCTCATAACCAGTGCCCTATCATGAAATTAGATTATATATCTTGGAGGGAAGGAATAAAGACATACATTCCGCCAAGCAAATGGAGAGCAAAATAGCCGACTCCATTGTGCACTTTGGTCGCCATGCTCAAGACAGCGACGGTAGGAACAGTCAAAATAGCCATATCAGTGATACCATTCATGACTCCAGCGATCTCAATATCGATAACGTAAGAGCAGCGGGCTAAATATGACGTATCCCAGGACACTCGCATCGGAGTACATGCGAAGAGTTGGATGAAAATGCTGATTGTGTAGTAAACAACGCAGACTACGCCCATACCGTTCACAAAGAACCAAAGGTATGAGCGGCGCGCAGTAACAAAGAGCCGGCGGTAAAGTAGGAGGATGCTTAGCTTGATACTCAATGCGATTGGTCCGTAAAGGACGGAAATCCACCAGAAGAACTGGTAATACGTCAGCGTTATCTGATGATTCAGGTCATGAAACACCTACCCATTGAATGCGTTGTATCTGTGCGTCGTTGAGGAATTGGATGTGGGATCCGGCATGGAAGTTGGCCATCACGCTCCCGACGACGCTGAAGACAAGCAAACCTATCTGCAATCGTTTAGTACCTGCAGCCGCATCATCTCGCAGCGATCGACTTACGAAAGATCCTACGACCATGCCTAATATGTTGTCAGCAATGCAAGAGTACAAGGAAGGAGGATCCTTACCATCTTCAAGAACCCACTCTTTCTGGAGTCGCGAAAAGCCCAGCCTCACATAGCAACGCGAGAAGAGCAAAAGCCCGGAGATAAGAAGGCACAAAATCTGGGTGAGGACACTAAACTTCCACAAAGGATTGGGAGGTTGGTCCTCGCGACGGAGAACCGGGACAGCAACCATGGTTTTTCGCAGATGCAGTTGACAAAGTGTCGAAACCGGTTGCTGCGCTTCTGTCAGCTTTTGTGCTATCGCTGTGCGTGAAAGACAGCGATGGGAGGTTGTTGAAGTTGTTGAGGTGGCAGTGTGAAGGATTTGTTTTTGATGGACGTTTATAAAAGCGTTGCGTTTGCACGCTGAGTTGCCTGGGTGAATGCAAACGGAGCCGTCCACGTGGCAGACTTTCTTATCTATCGCTTGCAGGACTCGATAACAAAAACAGTTGTTATTTCTTGCGAGGATTTTCTTCTTTTGGTAACAGGAAGTGAGGAGAGAGTGAGGTTAGCCGTGCCGTCAGGCTTTCGGACTGGAAGGAAGATTAATCACAACACACACATATTCATAGATACAAGTGTAATCAGATCATTCTTGGGGCATTATTCATGTCTTTATAGGAGTAATATTGGGCACTCCAGATAGCAGAACGAGTGGCCGTCTTGTTATGGCGGGATCCGAAGGAAGGTGCGCATCAAACAAGAGGCAGGTGCGCAAAACCCCCTCACTAGATGGTCCCCAGTGATGGCAATTCTTTGCTGCTGCATTGACTTGAGGTTGGGCCAGGAGCATTGAGCACAACATTTCATTCACCTCCAAATGGTCACAATCCTGCCTCAATGAGGAAGCACGAGCCGGCAGGATGACTCAGCGGCGGTGACGCGCAACGGTTACGCTATGAGAACATGGGGCCAACCTGCTGCGTCAGGCTTCCCAGGCTTCCCAGGCACAGCCATGGCCCCTCCAACATCCGACACGCTGCACCTGTCGACGAAGGCGATGGAGCACGGCTGAACCAGCCATACATTCACCATCGACCATAGCGACCTCGTCCGTTGTTGCGCGCGCACTGCCGACGGCCCACCGCCGACATCTCCGCCAGCCCGCCCACCATGATCGGCACCAGCGTTCCCGCGTACCTCCTCATCCGGACGTGCACTGTTGGTCTGCGCCTGATCACCCCGCTGTCCGTCTTCTTCTGCTCTCTCAGCATCGCCGAGCCGCCGCAGACGGGCTTCACCCGCTTCCTGCTCGCCTGGGCCGTCACCGAAACCGCATTCTGGTTGCTCGTATTTCTGCCGCGCAAACGATCGCTGCAGGCAGAGGCCTCCCATCCGCCGCTTCTGGACCGAGAGGAGCGGAAGCAGCTCTTCTGGAAGTGCTGGGAGAAAATACCCGAGCCCGAGGCGTACGTGAGCAAGTGGTTCCTCGGCGCGCGGAGCTGGGAGGTACGGAGGGACAATGTGCGCGACTTCTTCAGATGGGCGCTGCTGTACAAGGGTGACGAAGCGAACAAGAAGGGGAGCGCGGCCGAGGAAGGCGCACGAGCAGACCTAGAGGGAGAAATCGAATCTATCGAGGTGGATGATGAGGTCAGTCGAAAGGCCGAGGAAGAGCGCGAGCTGGAAGAGTACGTCGACGGCGTCCAGACGTTGCTCGGACGCACCATACCGCCAGGGAAGGGTCCGGCCATGTCTCTGAGATTGACCGTCGACGAGGTCAAGATGTTGCATCGCCCATTTGTGTGGTATCTGGTTAGTTGTTTTCACCCCAATGACGTCTCATTGTGCTGACCGTCCGAGATCGTCTTTGCAGTAGATACACTCACTGCTGCATATCTCCGCTACAACGGTTTCCTCCTCCACCGAACCCACCTCAAATCCACCATCGCCATCTTCCCACCCCGTCTTGCTTCTCTGTGCACCAGACAGATCTCTCCCGCGCCAGACATATCCTACTGGTACCGGCCTCATACCTCTAGAACACGCCTGCCCATCTTGTTCATTCACGGTATTGGCATCGGCCTGTATCCTTATTCACAATTCCTCGTCGAGATCAACAAGCACGACCCACGCAGCGTCGAGGATGGGCAAGTTGGCATCATTGCAATCGAACTCATGCCTGTCAGTTTTCGCATCACCAGCCCCATACTGGATCGCGACGAAATTTGTCGCCAGATTAACATGATCCTCGAGCGTCATGGCTTTGACAAGGTCGTCTTGGCGAGCCATTCGTACGGCTCGGTTGTCACCACACACCTCTTGCAAAACCCTGACACGTCAGCAAAGATCGGGCCCATGTTAATGGTTGACCCTGTGACATTCCTCCTGCATCTTCCAGACGTAGCATACAACTTCACGGCTCGAAAACCACGGCAAGCAAACGAGCGCCAGCTTCACTACTTTGCAAGCACAGACATGATGGTCGCTCACACTCTTGCACGGCACTTTTTCTGGGCACAGAATATCCTGTGGAAAGACGAGCTTCGAGGGCGCGATGTCACAGTATCGCTAGGCGGGCGGGATCTGATTGTGAACACGGAAACCGTAGGGAGGTACCTCGCAGGGGTGGACTTGAAGAGTGAGGATGGGTTATGGAAAGAAAGAGTCTTGCATGGTCATGGCATAGAAACGGTATGGTGGCCAACGTGCGACCATGCCCAGGTGTTTGAGAGGAGAGATGGCAGAGCCAAGTTAGCGGACGTGCTGCGAAAGTATGTGGAACGACAAGGAGACGAGGATGGAGACGAATGGCCCTGATACCCGATCAATTAGCACAATTTCAATTAGTTTTTGAGACTCAGCTTGTCTGATATTGGTATGAGGTTGCTCTGCCACGTGGAATGAGCCTTGCTAGAGTTCTGCGGGGTCCCGACCGGATGCTTAGTTGCAGTGCAGGTCCGCACTCGGCCCCGCAAGTGCCCGAACTTATGGGTCTGTATATCATATCGCATGGCTTATTTATATCAATCATGAAAAGACAGTAAAGTAGACAATAAGCCTCTACTTGCTAATCGTCTTACATCTATTCCACATTTCCAATCCGCAACATCTTTGTCAACTTTCGCCATGCCTAACGGAAATTGGATCCTAGGAGACCTTTTTCTCAAAGACTACGGTCATGAAGGCAGTATCGCAAAACTATGGGAGATGCGATGGAAGTTTCCCTGTAAACTGGGCGTCTACCCTTTCCACGACGGAAAGTTCGAGGACTTCGAGCCAATCTTCGCCCACCTCATCGCGAACAACATAAACGACCCTTTCTCCGACGACTACACGAACGCCTTCCTCCCCACAGCCCGCAGCCTTGCACAGCAAGCCCAAAATATCGCCTCGACAGACAAATCCACTGCACAGACCTTATACCTAAGAGCCAACGCGGTATACCGCCTAAGCCGATTTCCTTACATCGACACCCCCTCAAGCAAACCGCATTCTTCGAGCAAAAATCCGCATATCTCCAAGGCGCCGCCTCCTGGGACGTCCCCATCTACGAAACTATCATCCCCCACACTCACGCCGCCAACGGTGACGAAAACTACATCCCCCTGTACATTCGCAAGCCCCCGGCAACGGACCCTTCCCAATCGTCCTCCTGATCACCGGCCTCGACGGTCACCGCCCAGATAACACCGAGCGCACGAGCGAGCATCTAAAACGTGGGTGGGCCACTGTCATCTGCGACATCCCCGGCACGACGGTAGATTGCCCTGCGAATCGACGGGACCCCTTGTCACCAGATCGGTTGTTTACCTCGATCCTGGAGTGGATTCAACGGGAGCCATGGGCGGATGAGGAGAGAGTGGTGGCATGGGGTCTGAGTGCGGGGGGTTACTATGCGATTCGGTTGGCGCATACGCATGCGGGGCTGCTGCGTGGGTGCATTGGGCATGGGGCAGGGACGCATCATTATATCGGGAGGGAGTGGCTGGAGCAGATTCATAGGCATGAGTATCCGTTTGGGCTTGAGCGGGCGTATGTTAGGAAATATGGATATAAGAATTGGGAGGAGATGCTGGAGAGGTGTCAGGATGAGTTTAGTCTGGTGAGTGGAAAGGGGGAGGGGGTTGCGGTTGTAGGAGAGGGAGTGAAGAGCTGTAGGCTGTTGCTGGTGAATGGAGTGTTGGATGGGTGTATGCCGGTGGAGGATAGTTTGCTGTTGGCGGAATATGGGAGCGTGAAGGAGTTGAGAATGGCACAGGGTAGGATGCATATGGGGTAAGTTTGCTTCCTGTGCCGTATCATGGCGAGAGAGAAGTCACTGACACTGAGCAGGTATCCGGAGGCCAACTCTTTCGTATATCCGTGGATGGAGAGTATTTTGAACACATAGAATGGGGCAGTGAAGGGGAAAATTCATTGAGAACCACTTGCGTGATATTTAGAAAGCCTTTTTTGGCGAGCAATGTCATTTCGCTAGTTTACTATCGTAGTTTATTTTTCACAAAAGCTTTGATTTATGAAATTCTTAAAGCTCCACACCCAGCTGCTTTTTCTAAACACAAAACACATGAAATTCTCAATCTGATCCACGTTCTATCCTAGGTCCTCCTGCGGCCCCTCAACATCCGGCTCCAGCTTGTTCGAGTGTTTCCTTCCCGCTCAGGATGCTCTGTCTCGGGAACATACCCTTCTTCATTAGTTTGAGGGAAAGGATACGGTGGCATATCCATTGTGTTAATCGCCTCATCGTTGTCTTCGGTATGTGGGACGGTGGGAGTTGGGTCGTCAAGCGGTGCCTCGGCAGGCAAAGAGCTGGACTCCAGAGCGGGAGTTTGATCAGGCTCAGTGACGGATGGTTGGCTAATCTTTTGGAGAGGGAGTCGGAGTACCCCTGGTGGTAGCAAGCCATTGGGACTTGCATTGCGAGCTCTGACAGCGGATTGGAATCCGCTGTTTGGACCATGTGTAGCCGAAGGAGGGTTGGAAAACATCAAGTCCCAGAACACCATCTCTGGAGGGGTTGTTCTGCTGGTGTTTCTGTTTCTGGTCCTTTGGTTGGCGCCCCCTGAGGTACGGCGTCTATTGGCATCCCTCCTCTCTCTGGCCGTCCTCGAATTGCCGTTCTCAAGACCGTAGGAAACACAGTCTTCTGTCATGTGGCCTTGGATGGCGTTGCGGCTACGACCTGCGGATTCACAATGGCTGCAATGCACAAGGGCTCTGCAGCTTCCCCCGTTGCTTCCTCCATTCCTGGCCGAGTGCTGGCGCGAATGGCACCGAGAGCAATATTGATCAGAGCCATAGTCCCAGGTATCCGTCTGGCTGCTCTGTTCGATATCATCGAACACATCCTGGATCGTTCTCTCTGTGCTGTGTCCATTATTTGGTAGGACCAGCAGAACCGCTACCATCAAGGTCATCGCTGCATCGTTAGACGCAGAATGGGCATCACGATATTCAAGCCCAAGACTTTGAACGAGAGTCCGTAGTCCTATCTGGTTAGTACCAGTCCAGAAGTAGAGATCGCGAACAATCTGCTGCGTGTCGATCCCTCTGACGATGTTGCCGAGTCTGTTTGGATCAAAACGGACTGTATTCAACATTTTGGCAATATCGCCCTTGACGGCGTGCCCGAGGATGATGACTGGGCAGACATCTTGCGTGTCAGTCGCGCGGATGCCATAGAACTCTTTCAGTGCGTTGCACGCTTCCTCGCTCGACAGGAAGCGCGTTAGACCGACGCGGTTCCGTGGAGGATCTGTGGTGCGCGTACCGCGCCTAGGGGGAAATTATTCAAACATTATTTTCGAATGTAATGGAAAACATACTGCGTATTCCTGAGGTGCGAATTCTCTGCAATTCGAGCATGGTAGAAACTCGAATGATGAAAGAAATTCTGACCCCATGGCCCTGGTTCAACACTTCTCGTATCCTGGATACAGAAGCGATTGAATCCTATCTCGGTGAGCCTGTTGCTATCCGCACACCAGCTCTCTGTATCAAAGCAGACTACTGTGGTGCGGAAGGCAAGTTGTGGTACGTTAGGGAAGTCAGAGTTGTCGACTCTTCCCAACCCCAGACAGAATCTGAGAGCATCGGCGTGTGAGAGGCCGAGGAAGAAGGATCTGACTGCCTCCATGGGGCTGGTATGATCATTACTTCCTTGTTCGACACGAGGAATGTCCGCAGGGAATGACATGGCGCCCGCTCTTCGGACTTGAAGTTGGGTTGGGTGTCTGAAACCGCGTATGACGGGTGTAAAACCCCTTTTTCGGTGCAATCTAGATTTTGGTTAGCTGTATCTAAGATGGTTGAATAGAGAAAACATGAATCTTCTGAGCGTTGTTTGTTTGGAACAAAAACATTCAGTACATCATAGCCCCAGATCTGTCCCACTGGGGCATAGGGTATTTTCGGATAGACTTACTGATTCCGATACTGGCAAGCCGGTTGCTTTGATGGAAGAGGTTTCTGCAAGAGTGCAACAGAGCGAAGGAAATTTGGAGCTTTGAAGCGCAAAAGGTAAGGAAATGAGACTGTATTTGTGTAAATGAAGAGACCTCTTTGGTATCAGGCCTAGTCATATAGAACGCCTCACGGTTGTGTTGGGGCTTCCAAAAACACCCAAATGGTGGTTTCTAGCGCTTGAATGTTGTTGCGACCATGGATGGCGGTAGGCTCTTGGTGGTGCTGTACCAATAAGTTCAACGAAGTTCGTCAACGCTTTTCATCTGTGGGATCACGCGGGTATTCGGCAATATATATATTACACTTGAATTTGTGGTGAAGTAAATTTGTCGATACAAGTGCGTGGAAAGGAAATTTCTCTTTCACCTATAAAGTCATTAGTTATAATCGTAATAGCAAACGCGTCAGTTTTCGAAACCATTTGTTTGATGCCGACATACAGAAATGATATGATTGCAGGAAGTGGTACTACATACCCGGATTGTTAGTGCATTTCCACGCCTGTCGGCGTGCGAGATTGCATTTGGCGTTGCCAGTGATTGGACTGACAATGTTGCAGGCCGTGATCACATTTTTTATTTGAGATTCTCCTTGATGTAAATAAACAAGGATACAGACTGGAAGGTCCAACTTAGCTTGTGGATGCTGGCCCAATGATAGTTACTTCCCAAACACTCTGGTTTGGAGGTTGAACATTTTGTCGCTGGACCGGGAATGAGACACCGTGGATGCTGTAGAAGAAGAGAAAGCGAAATGATAGCCGGGAACAGCTCCTCGAATCGATAGTCCTTTCTAAGAGATTGAGGCGCTCTCCGTGTTCCGACTCAAGCTGGAAGGTTCAACCACTTCAACTTCTCTGGTACCCTTGACCATCAGCATAGTATGTTCCAAACGCTTGCAAAAGTCCTCAACATGCATTGACTGGTCGTAGAAATCCTTGCTCAAATGTAAGTTACAAAGCGCTTATGAGCATTAACCAGCAGCGGTCTGTAACAATTCTTCTGCTTGGAAGCCACTGAAAATGTGCATTACAGTGCCAAAATAGATTCGTTGATTTCGGTGCGGATGACGCTAGCAGGGGAGGTAGGCAGCTGAGCAGATTCGTGGGGCCATGGGGTTTACAACAACCCCGCCTGGCATTTGCTGAGATCTCTTCCCAAGTGACGCTCTTCCTCCTCACCCAAGCTTTTGTGCGACCACGATCCGCTCATACTTGCATTTTAGGGGTCTTAGATTCTTTTTAATCAGGCCGCGATGCGATGATTCTTTCATTTTCTCCGATTTCTGGCCGCGCACACTCTCGCCCTTGATTGAATTCTGAGCATGCCCTCCGCGAAGCTTTCCGATATGGTTCCATCACTAAGAGTCGATACTCCATTTCTTCCTCCTCACCCAACATCGCCACCATTCCACATTGTGCCTGGGCTGTCAAACTTCCGCGATATTGGGGGCTGGCCAATCGTTACTTCTCCAGGAGCTCCATCGCGACGCGTGCGCAAGCGTATCCTCTTCCGTGGCTCGGACACAAATCGCATCACTCTAGAAGGGGTAGAAGAATTGCGGCAGCTCGGTATCAGAACTGACTTTGATCTACGGAGTAAGCAGCAGATCGAGAATGCTGGTGGATACAAGGAAATCCCTGGTATTCAAAGGAGATGGACGCCAGTGTTCGCCGAAGAGGAGTATACTGAAGAGGCGGCTCGTAAGAGATATGAGTTATATGCAGACGAAGGGACCAACGTGAGCCTTAATCGTTTCTATTGCATTTTAATTCTAATGAAACCTGTAGGGTATAGTTACGGCCTTCGTTGAAGTCCTCACCGCGGGTGCTTCTATGATGAAAAGCGTACTCTTGCATGTACTATCTTTAGATAGCACAGTTGCGCCACCATCAGCCACCTTCATGCACTGTACAACGGGGAATAACCGCACGGGTGTCTTTGTTTCCCTGCTTTTGCTTCTGTTAGGCGTGTCCAGTGACCTTGTGGCCCACGAATACGCCCTCTCTGAAGCCGGTTTGGCACCGACCCGGCATATCAACGTGGAAAGGCTACTGAAGAAGGGTGCCTTTCAGGAATATGGACCCGATGAGGCAAGGAGAAAATGTACTCGTATGGTTGGAGCTCGCAAGGAGAGCATGCATGCGTTGTTAGTAAAGGTTAAAACGAAGTGGGGTGGTGCCGAAGGCTACTTTACGAGGGAAGTGGGGTTGTCGAGAGACGACTTGGAAAGGCTGAAGAGTCTGTTTACTGAAGAAAACGTGGAGCATATCGTGGATGAACACGTTGAACAGTGAGGATAGCCTTGATGTCAGTCGGAGAAGTCACGTGAAGGGTAAGGGGAGGAACAGCGGCGCAGTCAGATCAAAGTAAATGACATGACTATATAATAATCTCTCTTGAAAACATTAAACGAAGCAGCTTGAGAAAGGTTGGATAGGTTTCTCCCTAATACAGTAGAGATCCCAGATCTATATGGAGCTTTGTAGAGATGTATTTATAAATTACCTTGCATTCGATTTGCCATCCGAGTCATAATTGAACCAGGGTTTTCCCAGTACCAAAAGCAGTTTACCAGCAAATCAGACAACCACGATCAACTGACTGTCATTATCATCCCGAAGTCATCATCGACTCGGGTTGTTGATACAATAGGAGCAAATAAAGTACAACTGATTCATCAGCGTGAAAAAGGGACTGGAAAAAGCACAGTAGGAAAATTGGATATGAAGGCGGCGTTGATGCAGGAGCATTTCGGGCATACGGAAGGTGCCACATTAGATATATACGGGTGCTTCCCGCTCCGATAATATCGCATCGAAATTCTGCTCCACGATCCAACATAGCGGAATGTGGTGCGGCAGCGTTGAAGGTCGCCCACATTTCTTCAGCGTGCATTTACTCGCCCTGTGGATGAGGCAGATGCGCCGGTAACTCTGTTACCTTTTCTTTTTCAAAGTGCTCCGTCATAATCTCGACAGGTTTCTGTGGACCTCGGGCAAGGACTTTTTCGATCACCCGGCGACATATATTTTGGTGTGCTTCTTCCATCTTCGGCCTCACAAGTGGCATCATCCACCAAGCACAAATCACCTCAACATCCTCAACGAGGACCCACCCCACCTGACCCAACCCTCCACCTTCCCCCTCAACAGTCCCCTCGATTGCAGATCCATCCAGAACGCGATACTCGGCCCTAAGAACCACACTACCGGTGTCGGCGCGCGTCTTTAGGCCTCTTGGCGTGTTCTGGAAACAGGCGGGAAATGTCAGCTCGTATGTGGACCACGAGAACCAAGGAAGGAAAGTTATGATTTCGGTTACGCGATACGATGAGGTTGGATAGTGGTCGATAGGGTACCAGAAGGTGTCTTTGAGGGTGGCAGGATCGGTAGAGGCCAGCTTCTCATGACGGGTGGTCAGGGCTTGGAGGGAGAGGCAGGTGTCGTGGTCGTGTAGCGCTGCGATGACATCTTCTGGTGTTATATTAGGCGGTATCGCAGCGGCGGTATGGTAGTTGTGCTTTGCGAGCGGCATTAGATGTACAAGGCTGGTGCAGTAGGAAGGTAAGTATGATGTGTTCAGCTATCGACTGCATGAGACATGGGGCGCGACCATGATGATATAGAGGCGGCAGATAATAGCGCTCTGATGGCCAGCTGCGTCTGAGGCTGAAATACACTTGGTGCTGGCGCTGGCGCTGGCGTTGGTGCTGATTCCAATTGTCGGCGCAACATGTGTGAAGGTTCCGCCAAGCTGAGACGCGACGCCCCTCACGCAAAGCTTCGGCCAACCTGAGATTTCCATTGAAGTAGTTCAGCTAGCCGCGTTGCAGGAGGCGTCGTCCACCGTGCGGTAGATACGTATATCGCGTGTGCTACCGTGACTCGGGGTCCATTGTGGTGTGGGAGGCACATTTGCATGGACTGATGCAGGTGGCCTGCAAGATTTAGACAACTCGGTGAATCTATACATGTACCCCATGTTTACCACAGCAAGTGGAGAAGGGTTCGTGCGAACATGTCCAGATGCTGATGTTGTTTCTGGGTCTCTGTGTATGTAGGTACGTATGTATGGATCCGAATGCCCCATTCTCGCCTGGGGCTTATTGGCTGCCTTAGCCAATCGCCCGTGATTCCTCATTCGCCAGCTCTCATGCACGTCCACCGGGTGCCAATGCGCGATAGGAGAATCCCCTCCCCGTCTGCTGCATGAAGGTACGCAACCCCCAGCAATGCAAGGCGAGCGATCCAGTCATCAGAGATCGAGAAAGGGATGCATCGTCTGCAAACAAAAAAGAGTCAAGTGCGACGAGGGTTACCCGCGCTGTCTCCGCTGCACCAATGCCGGCCTCACGTGCCATTATATCACCGATACGCCACAAGTCACGAAGAGTGCGCCCTTGAGAGTCAACGGTAGAAAAGCCAAACGAGTCTTGCTTCCCAGAAGGGAGCCGTGGAGTTTGACAAGTCTACGCCCCAGTGCCACCCTCCTCGGCGAGACCGAGGTAGAGAACGGCTATCTCCGGTACTTCCAGCAAGAGACGACTTCTGGCTTCCAAAGCGCATGGGATTGGTCAGTGTGGAATCGTCTCATGCTGCAAGCATCTCATCATGAGGCTTTCATACGTGATGCTGTCATCGCAATCGGCGCACTACACAAGTCCCTCCACACGGCATCCGCGACAAGCTCAGATCTGGAGCATATCGAAAAGCTCGCACAGCTGCAAAGACAGTTTGCTTATCGAACCTATGGTCGAGCACTGAAAAGAATACAGCAGGCGATTGATACGGGTTCCGATCCGCAAGATGCACTCATGGCATGCCTGCTCATCGTATGCTTTGAATCTCACAGCGGCAATCCTTACAAAGCAATGCTTCATGCGCAACACGGCCTACGCATTTACAATCAGCTGCGCAATTGCCCTTCCCGTGTGGAGGACGAGATTGTCGATGCTTTCCACAACCTCGATATCCAGATTTCCACTTGCAACGACGTTCGCACCATGGAAATACACAAACAACTTCTCGACCAAGACAGCATCCTCGCCACGTCTATGCCACCCAACTTTGCCAACCTCGAGGAAGCTAAACGCTATTGGCAAATCGTGATGCGTTGCTGCTGTCACTTTGTCCCCACGGCCAGGGAACATGCCTTTTCTGAATCATATGTTCGGCCTTTCAAAACCCAAATCCCTGGCGGAGTAGTCACCTCCGCTGGCTCGAATATTTGGACCCTCTGCTCGAAGCTCGATCCTGATACCCAGATCCAGCAAGCCATGTATTACGATGAAGTGGATCGGTGGATACTGGCTTTCGAGCCCATGTTTCTACGTATCAGGCGCGGTACGAAGAACTCACTACGCGATTATGCCACCGCAACCATGCTGCAAATCCAGGCACTCAACGCAAAGCTCACGTTGGCGGCCATCGTATACACGAGCGAGATGGACTTCGACGAGCACTATGAAGACTTTGCAGCCATCATCAGACTATCGCATGACATAGTCAGGATTCGCGATGCAGGATCTACCACTTCATATTTCTCTGGCTTGTTTACGCTGGACTTGGGCCTCGTCGTGCCGTTATTCACTCTCCTGATGAAATGTCGATTCCGCGTCTTGCGGTACCAGGCTTTGGAGATTTTGAAAGACTGGCAAGTAGAAGGATGGTGGGATCCGCGACTTATCTATGCGCTGTGCAAATGCCTTATCGATGTCGAGGAAGAAGGCATGGTGGGAGAAGAGATTCCCGAAGAAAGCAGGGTGATATTGACAGGCAAATGCCATGCGCCACCGGCGAGAAGAATGCTATTGCAGTTCATAAGGAGGAGCAGGAGTGGCTTGGAATGGGTTGAGAGATGGGCAGAGTGGTAGAAGTATGCCAACGATACGAAACGGGTCATTCTATCTCCAGATATCCCAAAAATAAAAACTATGTACACTCACGTTGAAGCAGATCACTTGAGCGACCCCATGTCTCCGCGCGATTCTGGGAATAGCGTCGAGTTGTTGTTTTATTTCCTATGAATCCATCACCCCATCGGCTCGAGCGACACACAGCAGCGGTTCTCCCGCAATCTTGACGTTCAGTCACAGCCAGACCAAAGTTTCAAGTGGCGGCTGTAAGTAGCCTAGCGTCTCACCCGCGACGATTGATCACCTGTTTCAAGCGGACAGACTAACGAAGCAGGGGTTAGTCTGGGCATTCGAGACACAAGCTTTCGTTTCGTATGCCTGTTCCGCGCTTGCACATCCCCGCCTAGACGGCGGCATTTCAAAGACGGAAGAATGTCAAACAAATGTGGTTGCAGATCCCTATGGTAGACCGATGCGCGTGAGGAGACATATACGGCGGTGCGCCATGCTGCCTGATGCTCTTTAGCTGTGCTCACATTCTCTTCCTTTCGTTTCGACGTTTCTACCCAACGACCTGGTGTCATTCGTTTTTTAATTCACCATGATGGAGCCACAACACGAGTACAAGAACGTTTCCGCAGTAGACAACCACGACGACGATTCGTCGACCGAGGTGGAGTCTCTCGTTGGGATGGACAAGCACTGGGCAGCAGACACATACAGCAGAGGCCGAAGATCGAAGAGGAATGCGTGTGTTGGGATTCTCAAGGCATCGCGGTGGTTCGTGGTCATTGGGCTGCAACTCATAATGGTCGGACTGCTGGCAAAGGACCAAGGAATGCTGAGACAGCTTGGATTGGGAAGCAAAAGAAGCAGTAGCGCGTCCGAGGTTGGAGGTGACGTTACTGGCTGGGGACCCCACAGTAGGTTGTTATCGGAGCAAGATTGATGAGGTGCTAACGTCAAACAGTTCCCACCCAAGTTACCAGATTCCAGATCAACCAAACTTTTGCACCGATGAATACGTCGGAATTCTTCACGTCTGAGACCCTGCAGGCTTGGAATGAACTCATGCCCAGTAGGCCAATCTTTTGACTTGTATCATGTCACAGCATTAACGTTGTATACAGAGGGTATGGGATTCCAGTCCATTCCAGACCCAGAGAACTATCACGACCTCCCAACCCCTATCGTGTGGCCCAACCAGACCGTGTACACGACATCGATGACCCACCAACTGCACTGCCTATTCGCCATCGTGGAGGTATACTCTGCGATGTCCTCTAATCACTCCCTATGGGACATCACCTCCATGCCCGAGGATCATCACTGGCATATGATTCACTGCTTCGATTACATGCGACAGGCTATTCTATGCTCTGCAGATATGAGCCTGGAAGGCTTAGAGACCACATTCCCTGACCACAATGGTGGCAGCGATGGATGGGACAGCAAACACGTTTGCAGAGATCCCAATGAAGTACGCAAGAGGCTGGAGAGTGTAAGAGCATATGATGATCAGCAGATTTTCTAGGTGGGAAGTAGATGTCTATGGATTCGAAAACCTAAGACTAGTGATTCATACCAAAACGAAATTTACAATGACCACACGCTGACCCAGTCGTTCAATTATTCTCGTGGGTACCCGTGTAGTCAATGCTGTGTTTGAGTTTTTACCAACCTGCAAACTCTGTACCATGAAAAGTAAGACCTATCTCAGAACCGATCTCCCATGATTTAGGCAGAGTGATAGACAAGTTCGATAGGGTCGAATAGAGTAGGCAGTGAAGAAGGATCGAGGTTCAATGATGTCACCCACTGGTAGGCTAAGTTTCCATCACGTAGGATGACAGAAGCGGCAAGTGTATAAATTGAGAGGATGCCAAAATTCTCGGTCTCAAGAATAAATCGATAGTAGATCCAAAGTTCCTAGACTACATCCAACCTGCTTATTGCCCAAGATGGCAATATTTAAGGGTCTACGGGTCGACCACCCGTCTTCCTCCACATCAACTCTCTAGACCAACTGCGTCTGTTCTTTCCGACTTGCGAATCTTCGATCCTAGGCCCATTCTGTCCTTCCACATCCTTTGTTTTTGTTTTCTCCGCACTTCCATCGCAGTACATGGCAAATCCGTCTAGATCGAGAGTCTTAATAACCGTGTTGATCTTTAGATACGGTTTATCCAACGAAACTCCCGGTTCGTCCAAGTTGCATAGTTTTCTCCTCAATTTCTCATTCGTCAAACCAGGGAAGTTGACATTATTGGTGCGGAACTTCGTGGGGTCGAGCGCGACGCCCTGGTTGGACCAGCCTCCGCTGTAAGTGTAGTTCAAGTATTCGACTTCGAAAACGGGCTTCCCGATGGTATCCGCCCGAGGTGCGGTAGTGAAGTTGCTATAGACGGTGCAGTTGAGGTACTGAACACATTCTTCTGAGATGGCGAAATCGACATCATCGAAAATGTCGCCGAGGATCTCAATGCAGTTCTTGATGCCGACCGACATGCCCTTGGATCGAGCATATACGGAGAGCTTGTGGAGATAAGCAACGGTATCGCTGGGTAAAATTTCGGGTTTAAAGCCGTTGTCGTTTGAGTAGACATCTTCGATATAGTCAGTGCAAAAGAAAGGTTACATGCTTATGGATGGTAGACTGACCAACATTGTCGGGTTCGATCGCGTCGCAGCCCTTTTGTGCCGCCAAGTCGATTCTCTTCTTAATCACCTTCAACACATTGTCCCTCCGGATGTCAAGATACCTTTCACCCGGCCAGTCGGGGAGCTCCAATCCCAGGTCTTTCTTGTCAAAATCTTTATAGTCCGTTCTCCAGGTTTCTGCCGTTGCTGCACTGAAATAGCATATCGTGCGCTGCCCTAGAGCCTTCATTTTTGTAATCGTCTCCGCGGGTGTCCAGAACATATCAATCTCGTAGATGCCCGTGTTAGGTCTGATGTAGTCATCATCGACATCAGGAATACCAGTGAGTATGAACTGTATCTGAGACTTCATTGGGGAGTCCAGTACGTAGGCGCTCGTCGCGTCGAAGGGCTAATGCGAGAGGTGACCACGGAGGGCGAGAGCGGCAAATCGTTGGTGGGTAGGCCATTTACCAGCGCCCCGAGCACAGCTGCAACGAATCCGAGTTGTTTCAACATGATGAACCTAGGGAATGTACAAACAAACTGATCATTCAATGCCCGAGTGTACCACTATGAAGCCAGAGGGCCATTGCAGCGCTTTTAGAACCATTGAAAACTTCTAGAATCATTGGAAAACCAAGCTACATCTCTTTAGTTCATGTAACCCAAGAAACAAGAGATGGATCAACGGTTACAGTACCTCTTTCGATGCGAGGCATGCTTCGATTAAGGAGGCTCCAGCCAAACATGTTGAGTCCAGCCACAAGGACTACGTACGACTCATTTATCGTCCGGTATAAATATGATGCACGATAGATAGAAATTATTGAACTGTGTTACAGTTACGATGAAGGATACTATAGAAGCTCGTATATACCCGGGAATGGGCGGGTGTATTCCCGGAAACAGCATTAGCCTGATATTACGTACATACAACTCACTGAATATCTTCGCCCCTTATAGATCTCAATGAGTTGCAGACGATATTGCAGAGGTTACGCTGCATTGCTGCTGTTCGTGCTTGATGCGGAACGGACGTACGGCTACCGGAACATCGGTGAGACATTGCGCCAATGGCCAGACGGTCGCTGATCGAGTAGAGAACGACTAATAATAGGACTGTGTCCTTGCTTCATGCATAATATCTTGATAAGAAAGCCAATCGTCAATGTATAACACTGTTGTAGAACGTTGTTAATCTTATATAGCGGAAACTGCGAAACCAGCGGGTGAACATCCTGTAATTGGGGTTCACGACTTCGCAGTTGTGAGGAAGAACTGAGGTTACAGTATTTTTATAGCCTCCTGAACAATAACGAGGTCATAAGAATCAGAACTGATCTGACGTTACTACCCATAGTTTTACGTAAGCCCAACAAGCTCCTACCATGGTACTAGAAAATGACGTACATGTTGCTATGGCTGCCTTGGTTTACTTGCTGTAGCTGTTGCATCGACCCCATCATGATCCAAATGTCTATATGACACACGCTCGGAACTACTGCGAGACTGAGAATCATTGTTGAACAGAACCTCCATGTCTTCAAGGCTTCGTCTACTGGTCTCCGGAAAGAGGAACCCTATACGATGTCAATACCAGTCTCAAAAGAAGTCAGTTTTCTAGCATACAGATAATAATTGCAGACGCTAGATTCGTGCTCATGAAAATGAAATGAGTTTTTGAGCCAATGGTGTTCATGCCAATGGGCCAGGTCTGACTACTGATGATAGAACCAATGCTGGAACCGGAAGCTGCTATATTGAGACCACGGGCCCTAAAGTTGGTGGGGAAGATCTCTGAACCGTAAACCCATGCCGCAGGGCCGAATCCCATTGAGTATCCAAAGGTATAGATGAAAATAAACAACACACAGACATAGTCAGCAGCATGGTTGATGTTCTTAGGATAAGCCAACGGCAAAGCACCGTTTAGCTGAGGGTCTTAGCGAATATCAATACCAGCGATGATTTGAGGACACTTACCAAGAGTGCAAGACTCATGACAACACAGGACACAACTAGGGTTAATCTCCGTCCAAATCTATCTACAAGCCACGTGTCTATGATGGTACAGCCAATCTTAAGAGTACTCTCGATGCCCCCAATCATGAGGGTTAGCTTACGTTCAATACCCAGGCTCATAAAGATTGAAGGCAAATAGTATTTCATGGATGTGTTACCACACATTTGCGCCATCTGATCCAGCGAGGGCATAGTCAGCATAAGTCCAAACAGTGGGGAGGTACTTGTCACATCATATGTAAATGGCCCCGAGGTGATCACGTACAAATTGTAGAAGTGCAGCACGCCACAATCTACTGAAAAGAGGTCGATTGGTAAAGAGCACTGTCCAGCCTTGTTCGGTTGCAGTTCGCCGTTTCTGTACGTCTTGTTGTATTTCTTCGAATTCGACAATCACTCGTTGATCGGTAGGGCTCAAGGCACGCAGCCAGGCAAGGCTTCGCTTGGCCGCATCGCTTCGTCCATGTTCCACAAGCCATCGGGGGTTTCGGGGCAGAAAAAGACACCCAAGAGGAAGATGGACTCGGGGACGAACTGCAAAGCCATTGAAACACGCCAACCGTAGTAGTTTCCACGTTCAGTCTCCCAGTGGCTGATACCGTAACCAGTCCAGAAGGCGATAGCAAGCCCAGCGACAAGACCAACATGGTTCACGACAACATATCGTCCTCGATGCTTGGCAGGTGAGATCTCGCTGCTCTATGTAAGCTGCTATTCCTGCTGTTTGCATTTGGCCTACCTCTGGTACAGCGGGACCGAAGTTGACACTATAGCAAGTCCAACACCGCATAATATACGGCCAGCAATCATGGAAGCAATGCCATGCTCTCCTTTTGCACCGGTTTGAATTGCAGCGCCGACTGCTGTGATGAACACGCCTGTGGCAGCAGCAACTCTCCTTCCGAATCTGTCTGCAAGTGGGTGGGAGACGAAGAGATAACTGAGCCATGTTCCAAGGTAATAGATGGAGGTAATGAGACCGGTAATCGCTTTGGTTGGCTCATGAAGCGATTCTATGAAGCCGGGATGGACGTAGATGGTTGCCATGATTCCTGCAGGATTATTCAAGTAAGACAAATAAATGGATGATACCCTGAGTGCTGGAGTATGAGAACATAAAATTTCTTACCGATATTATATCTGAAACTCCATGAGCGCAAGTGAGGAAGATGAGCATACCACATACCCCCATGCCAAAGAAGCAAGGCCAAAGAAGAGGCTCACGCCCAACAGGCGAATTGAGGCCCTCTTTGGAAGAGTGACGGTTGAAGCTGCCGGTGGAATCACCATCTCGGAAGGGTTGGGGGACAATAGCGGTCGGGTGCTCTCAGTGCTTGGTGTCGCTATAGGATTTAGCGAGACCGAGTGCTCAACGGGTTTCGGGGTGGACTGACCACGAAGATCCCCTGCACGACGTGTCAAATGTGGCGCTCGGTTGCTCATAGCGAAGACGTAGCTCGGCAGTTCCGTGACAAATGATGGGAGACCAAAGAGGCTGGTTGCGCCACAGGACTCGTATTCCGCTCCAAAGACTTGCGAGGCTGGGTCTGATCCTGAATGCAAAGGTGAGATGGCTTGTTTGGGACAAAAGATAGAAGGTCGCTGCGACCAGGACGTAGCTATAGGTCTGGTAAGATACACCCAGGCATTTAGGAAGTTTTGATGGCGAAAGGGACGCTAGAATGATGAACACTACACAGCACATTCTATGTGGGGGAAGGAAAGACGCAGTCACACCTGTCCTTATCTGGTTTAGAACATGCACTTCCCTGCAACGTCCAGCTCCACCTGGGCAGTTAGAAATCACATGTTCCCATGTCGCCCGCGCAGGGCCCCACACAGTGCCCCTTCCACCATTGGACCCCACAGGTGCCAACATTCAATCTCTTACATTGACCATCGCGAACTACCTTGACAGTGACAGCTGCACGTTGCAATATAGAACCAAACAAAAAAGGATGCACCAAACCAGATACAGTCTTTCAGAGCTCGAATGGTTTCGCAGAAAATAGGCAGTGATGCAATTGTTCCTAGGTACAACGAGTGTGAGCGTCCGTAGTGCATGGATTCAATACCCCGGCTGCAACGAAATGGCGTGAAATTGGAGGTTTGGCTAAATGTATGCGAAGCGTGATAAGCCAGGAGTCCTTCTTAGGATCTGCAAATTGACCAATGACGTTCGACTGCTAATATTTCGTGGCATGTGATTGCCCAGTTTTCTACCCAATCCAATCTATTCCTTATTTCGATTTATTACTATTCCTACACGGAATTTACAAGGCTTTATCCTCCACGTGGAACCCTGCGCAATTCTTGCCGGCTATGATTGAGGCTCAAAAACAACTGCTTCCCTACTAAGATTGACCCTTCCCTTTGCATCCACATTGGAATCCAGAATGCATTTGGCGAGTCTTCACATTGTAACCAACTCCTTGTCTACAACGAAATGATTATTCTTTGATAATCGCTACCTGTGAATATTCTCATTATGATTGTCAAAGCAGGCGAAGAAGAACAAAGGCTGTTGGAAGGTGTTTGTCCTAATGACACATATTGCAGGACGTGAACTGATCCTTCTCAGACAACTCCGATCATCAACATGAAAAAGCAGCCAACCCTGTGAGTACCCCAGATGGGCACATCGCGTCAGAGACCCTCGCTAATAGATATGCGCAGGATATCGTCTACAGAGAGAAGGTGGCCTGGCGAGACCTTCCGCACAAAAAGCAGCTCTTGTTGTTAGCTTTGTGTCGTCTTTCTACGCCGCTCTCGAATGCCTGTCTACTACCCTACATCTACTATCTGGTCAGATCGATACTCTCAGAGCCAGACCATCCTCCAGAGCCACAACAAATTTCGCGTCTTACTGGTCTCCTCGTTGCCGCATATCCATTAGGACAGATGTCAACTTCCCTCGTATGGGGGCGATTGTCCGACACACATGGCCGCAAACCTGCTATATTGCTAGGTTTATCAATTAGCGTGATTGCGAACTTGGCCTTCGGTTTTTCTAAAACAATTACCATGCTGCTTTTTTGGAGGGTGTTAGCAGGCATGGCGAATGGCATACTAGGTGTCATGCGCACCATGACTGCCGAGATTGTGAAGGAGCGAAGATACCAGACCCGCGCTTTCCTGGCCTTGCCTCTCATATTCAACTCAGGGCGCGTCGTAGCGTTAGCCATTGGCGGATGCCTGGCCGATCCTGTAGAAAACATCCCTACTTTATTTGGATCGTCCGGCATTTTCAATGTTCATAAAAACCGAGATGGTGTTGCCTGGATGTTGAAATATCCATATGCGCTTCCGGCGTTATTCAACGGGGCTGTTCTTCTGGTATGCCTTTTGTTGGCAGTGCTTTGGCTGAAGGAAAGCTTGCCATCAAAGAAAAATGATTGGGACCCTGGCCTTGTGTTCGGGAAAGTTATCTATAGGCTGATCACAGGACACACCACTCTAAAGCGGTCCGCTGAATACACCCCGCTACAAATTGAAGAGGAGGCAGAAGGATCTCTGGAAGCAGATCTTCCAATCAGACAAACTGCGTCCGAGTCTGCGAATCCGTCCCCTGTCATACAGCATGATGAAAAGTGCAAGCGACCCAGTCTGCGTAGCATCTGCACGCGTTCCCTTCTGAAAACTCTGGTCGCATTTGGTTTGCTCCCGCTTCATAATTCAACTTTCCTTCACATATTTCCTGTTTTCCTAAGTATGCCTCCATCATCAAATCACGACTACACTTTATTTCGCTTCACAGGTGGGATGGGCCTAGCCTCTCCCACCGTGGGTCTTTATTTGGCTACATTTGGTATATGCGGTATCCTTCTGCAACTTTTTACTTATCCAAGAGCTCAGGCATACATTGGCAATCTCGGGATTTTCCGAATAGCAAACTCAGTGTTTCCATTGACGTACGCAATCTCACCCTACCTGTCTCTTGTTTCGGGACACAAAACTGCCAGATGGACCACCATGGCTGTGGTATTGTTCTTGCAGGTCTTCTCAAGAACAATGGCTATCCCTAGCAGTGTCATCTTACTCACGGAAGCTGCACCTCAACGGGGCGTTTTAGGGACTGTTCACGGCGCTGGCAGTACTCTGAGCGCACTTTCGAGTGCAATAGGGCCTATTATCGGCGGACTTGTTTTGGCACGTGGCATAGAAATTGGAGCAATAGGTCTAGTGTGGTGGTCTTGGCTCTCTCTTGTTGGGTTCGCTGCTCTCGCATGGAGCTTTGTTCTTGACAAAGGACAAGAAGACGAGGAGACCACGAAAAGTGCGCAAAATTAATGAGCGAGCTAGTAATTCAATATGACAGTCACTGCGATAATTTATCTAACTATTAATTTACTACGCTTTCGGTCCTAGTGTTATAGAGAGCTTATTATATCTATCTCCACCCAATATATTGATTATGGTACCAAAATTTGCTGCATAATAAGTTCCGAGTGGACGATAAAAAATATATTTCCACAGGATTTTGCATCGCCGAATGGTTAAAAGTACTATTCCGGGGTATCTAGAGGCATGTGGAGAAACAAGCTTTTTTCAATCGCGTTGCCGACACGTGGTGTTCTTGACCGAGCGCTTTCAACATCGGCGAACGCTCATGATGACTATGCGGAATGGAATCAATTGAACAGTCTCCAAAACCCACATCTGTCTTCTTTCCATGAATCTTGGCCAATGATTGTTGATTTCCAGCGTTGTAGACATGCAAAGAGCCGAAGTTGTCTAGTCCATGAACGTGGCCTCCTGCAGTCTGGAAGCTTTTCTTGGACCGTAGAAGCACGGCCTCAGTATATGAAAAGAATCTAACCGAGAACTAGGATCGGACAATCTCACAAGAGCTTGTACTTTATCGGCGTGCTAGGACACAAAGTACTGGAGCGGACCATCAGCGCACTGGGCACCATTTCTTTGTCATGTTCGGAAATTACGACACTGAAAGGCCAATGACGAGTCAAAGAGCCGTCAGAAGAATATAGCGTATATGAATAAAGAATTAGGGGAAATTGGGAGGCTTTGGAAGCGAGAAAACGATCCGAGCACATCGGCGAAAAGAAGTATCGTGTTCAACTCCACGTTGAAAGTTAGATGTACTTATATCTAGGCAAGATGCCTTAGGTCTAAAATAAATCATTCCTCCAGTCGTTCATTACCTTGCAAAGTACTTCAATCGTTATGAAATTCTATACAATCGCTTTCCTTGCTTTGGCATCTGCCATCCAAGCTCAGTATGACGGTTATGGCAATGGATATGATAACGGAGATGGAGATAACGGTTATGCGTATGATACCAGGAGCTGAATTTATCTTAATCAGAGACTGATATTAAAAACAGTACACCCGAAACATCATCCGTGAAGCTGTCATCTTCTAAGATTAGGTCATCTCCCGCTCTCCGCTTTAGCACGTATTCTGTCAAAACCTCATCGAAAAAGGTCTCCACCTCCATCAAGCCATCGACATCGAGCAAGGTCGCAACCTCCACTAAGGTGTCTACCATTCGTAAGACGTCGTCAGCCAAAGTGTCTACCTCGTCCAAGAAGACTTCCCCTCCCGGTTATGTTACACCGAGTCCCTCCTCTAGTAAGCAGGTGTCTTCTAAGAAATCTTCCAAGAAGTCTTCTACTTCTTCCTTGATTCGAACATCTTCCAACGGCGGATATGCCGTCCCGAGCTCATCTTCCAAGAAAGTTTCTTCCTCGCCAAAGAAAACTTCTTCTGCAAAGAAAACATCCTCTGTAAAGAAAACGTCCTCTGTAAAGAAAACGTCCTCTGCAAAGAAAACGTCCTCTGCGAAGAAAACTTCCTCTGCGAAGAAAACTTCTACCCCTTTGACAAGAACGTCTTCCAAGAAAGCCTCTTCCACTGGCGGCTATGTTGTTCCTAGCTCGTCTTCCAGGAAAACTTCTTCCTCGGCCAAATCGTCTACTAAGCGATCCACTTCCGTCGTCAGGACATCTTCCACTGGTGGCTACACTATCCCAAGCTCGTCTTCCAAGAAGCATTCTTCAGCCAAGTCATCTACCAAGCCATCTTCCACCGGTCGTTACACTGTCCCAAGCTCGTCTTCCAAGAAAACGACTTCGGCCAAATCTTCGACTAAGCCATCTTCCACTGGCGGTTATACTGTCCCAAGCTCATCCACAAAGAAATCTTCTTCAGCCAAGTCTTCTACCAAATCGACCTCGACTGGCGGCTATGCTGTCCCCAGCTCATCCAAGAAAACGTCTTCTACCAAGCCGTCATCCACTGGCGGTTATGTTGTTCCAAGCTCATCCAAGAAAACGTCTTCTGCCAAGTCAACCTCTACTAGCGGTTATGTTGTTCCAAGCTCATCCAAGAAAACGTCTTCTGCCAAGTCAACCTCTACTAGCGGTTATGTTGTTCCAAGCTCATCCAAGAAAACGTCTTCTGCCAAGTCAACCTCTACTAGCGGTTATGTTGTTCCAAGTTCATCTTCTAAGAAAACATCTTCAGTCAGGTCTTCTACTAAATCATCTACTTCTGTAGTTAAAACGGCCTCCACTAGTGGCTATGTTGTTCCAAGCTCATCTTCTAAGAAAATTTCTTCCACAGTAAGATCATCTTCCACCTCTTCGGTTAAGTCGTCGACTACCTCTGGCTATACGGTCCCAAGCTCCTCCTCTAAGTCTTCGTCTTCGTCCTCAGTCAAGCCAACTTCTTCCAATTCTTCGAAGACGTCTTCTTCATCAAAGAAACCTTCCACTACTCAAAAGCCTGTTTCACAGTCTTCATGCGTCTTTTCAATTTCAACCGTGACTCAGCCTGGTGCCGTTTCGACTGTGACCATCGTGCAGACAGAACCTGCGCAGGTGCAAACAGTTACCAAAGGTGGATCCGCGCTCACGATCACGGTCACCAAATCCTCCTTCGGGGAGACCAAAATAATTACTCCATCTGTTGCCACCGTGACTAAGACGCTGACCCTACCTGGTGGCGCTACCTTTACCAAGACTGTCACTGGGTCCAACTCGGTCAAGACGGAAACTAAGGTCGTCTATAGCAACGGCTCAGGTCCAGCCAGCACTAAAACCACAACTAAGGTCGTCACTCATTCGGTACCTGCGCCTGAATCCGTTAAGACAGTCACAATCACAGCCCATGGCAACAATCGTTCAGTCTCAACAGTCACCAAGACTGCCACACAGACGATTACTCACAGTAGTCCTGAAAAGGTCACGAAACTGGTCACCAAGTCAGTTGCTGCAATTACCAAGACCATAACCTCAAATATTCCTGTCACTGCATCTGCCTCGGCGAAGACCTTGACGACGACGGTGTACAAGAACGATGGATATGCCGTGGCCAATACAGTTACGATGTGGAAGACCACCACGATCAAGAAGGCTTCTACCATCAACAAGACTGCCACAACCACGAAGGTTGCCCCGTGTAGCGCCACTAAGACGCCAGCCGCTCCTACACATCGGTACAATGCAGGTGGCAACGCTGGGGAATCACAGGTAGGCCCAGATAAGCCCAAGTCTACTATGAAGACGACTACAAAGTGCACCAAAGGAAAGACGAGCTCCAGTTACAAGACGCCCACCCCTAGCTCCGAAAAGTCGTCTGGTTCCCCCAAGCCGACATCAACCCATAAGAAGCATAGCGGGTACAACCACCACGGTCATGGTAAGAAGGCATCTTCGGAAAAGAAGAATCACAGCAAACCGACTGTTACGTACAGACCGTACTACCATGACTAAGTGAACCTTCAATCCTCTTTCTCCTCGGAATCTCATCTATCTTTTTTAAAAGTCAAAATTTGTTTTCGATGAGATTCTCATATATTATAGATGAGTATACTATTGTAATGGTTCTTCTTGCGACCACCATTTTTTCTTTTTCATCTATCTCCTTAAATATTTCACTTTCAGATTCGATACCTCTCTTCGACTATCTTTCTTGTGTATATTGGGCCATTTCGTGATTCTTGCCTAAGGCAAATCGCGACAGCCTAGGGATCTTGTCAATATCTGAGACGTAGATTAGAATTCAATATCGTAAGACAGAACTGTTCGATCATGGCTATTGATGTCGTGGATGATCGTGAAGATGCAAAAGATAATACTGTGTTTCTTACCATGCTTGAACATAGATATGCGATGCAATGTAGGCGGAGGGTTGAAGTACTTGACTTCAGCAAGCAAAGGTGCCTCAACGCATCTTATGACGTCATAGATAACGCACTCACAGAGCGGAAGCTCCGGTAGAGCATTACTATCAGTACGAGGACCAAGACCGGACAACTACGAAAATGAAGTAGAAGTCCTTGCACCAGATGGCCGCTGTTTGACGCAGGCAATCTAAGTGGTCGGTGTTTGTAAATACGCGTACATATCCACACGAACGGAACGCGTTGTGACGGTGACGAATCAAGTTGTCACACGTGCGTTAGTCATCACAGCACTTGGCGTCATTGGGTTTCTAGTATTTCCAAGGCTTTCGTTACGCCGGCTGATCGTGTCGTCAGCTTATATCAACGTGCTTCGAGTGCTCTTAGGAAGATTGATTGTCCATCTGTGAATCTCCATTGCCGAGAATGGATTGTATCCCCGTACCAATCGTCTGTTTCCAGTGCGGAACGTACGCAAGCTCCCGCTCCAAAAATGCGCAGCATAGAAACTAATCGAAATCTAGCGATCAGAATCCCTGCCACTGCAAAGTTATCGGGCCTACAAGTACGTGAATGTGAATACTGAGTACAAAGAGGGATTACTTTGCGACAAGAAGAGAAGCCCTTTGTTCTCTACCGACGAAACAAGATCTGCCTATCCATGTCCTCGGTCACATATGATCTAATCATTCACTAACATTTTTGTTCCCGCCAAGTCGGGTTCGTTGTGACAGTTGGCATGGCGGTAAGTAGAGTGCCGCTTTCCCGTGTACTCCTCATTCTGGCACACAGACGCTGATACCTTGATTAGATCGTCTGTTGGCCTGCGAGTTTGTTTTGTTGCTATTGCGCGACAGATGCTGGTAAAAAGTAAGGTAAATATGGACATCTTATAGATCAGGATACTTACGATTGCAAGGGTACTGGCGTTACCCGTCGACACAGGGAATGCCATATCCAACGCTATTCCGATATGAAGAAGTGAGAGCTCACATCTATCAATTCGAGAAGAGCTATCTAAGCTATAAAGTTGTCGCGATCAGGACATCTTTGGGCGCACATGTTTTCCTTGTACTGAGCAATATAATACGGTTAATGAAAGTTATGGGGTTCGCGCGCGTGTCTATTTAAGGCTTCGCGCCTTCATCATGATGGGGTCGCTGCATGTACCCGCACGCCAGTCACGTGGAACACACCCTACCTAACCTGGGCATTTGCAGAGGTCCTGAGGTTCCAACTTAGTCTGTGTTATCATCACGTCTCGTTCTAATCATTCATCACCTCTTGATGAAGCTTTGTTGGCGATAAATCAGGGTAGTTTTCAAATGACTCTACTGTTGTCTATGCGTTAGTTTGGCTCTTACCTCTCCATGGCAACAAGTGTTTACAGCTATCCGGTTGCTTCTGTAGGTGAAACGGAACGCAGTGGACAGAGTGGCGAGTAGGTGAGTTGCGTTCTTCACCCCACAACAGAAATTATCTTTCAACCCGCGTCCTCTCTCACCCGCCAACCTCGAGTCAACCGCGCGACCAACCGCCCGATTTTATTGGCTGAGGCTGGAACCAAACGCCCACGTCGCGTTCTTCAACCGGCGTGAGATATTTATATGATACCGCCACCCGCCGTAGAATCGGGAGAATCGGGAAGATGGCACTGGCATTCGACGGGAGCCCTGGGGTGGTCCGCTCCCAGGGGCGGTCTCACTCTGTGACAGGGGACGGCTACTTCACATCATATAACGATAAAGACGATACTGACAGTACTGAAGCTATAATTTCTGCTACAGAGCGTAAACTGTTCGATTCGATGGGTGTGATGCCCCGCCACTGCGAATCCCCAAGACGCCCCGGCGATCCGCATCTGCGCGAAGACCCATGGCTCAACGAGCTAAAGGTCTCGCCTACCGGGGGCATTGAAGGAGGTCTCTATCCACCTTTCTTCTACGAGTACCAAAACGATCTGATGAGCGATACCTGGGAAGCTGGTCTCGATGCTATCAATGCCTTTGACTGGGATCAAACCCCGTCGGAGAAACAGTGCCGGGATCCTCGAGACAGCGACAATGGTTCAGATTCAATTTCTATTGTTCACGCAAGTGAGTGTGAGGCTTCGCCACCTGACAGCATGTCTCAAGATGTCCCACCGGATGTTCGAATGGATGTAGACGAAACCGACGCCGAGCTCATCAACAAGCACAATACAAATGCGTCTTCCGACCCGTATACCGCGCCTATGGTATCAACTTCGTTGTACAATCCCACCGACGAAAATGTAACATTAATGCTGCCGGCCTCGGCGCCTTCGACACCACACCACCAGGCTTTTGAATACCCCAAGTCTAGTCCTCCCTGGATTGAGAGCCCGCGAACAGAAGTCAATGTTCCGCCAGAAGTACAAATTCTTTCGGTATCGCATTCACCTTCTGGTCAGATCACTACGTCAGATTCTGGCATGACTATTCATGGGCATCCCAACAATCAAGACATGCATACGGCTAGTGGAGGTACAGAACCGGATGTACAAGTACGTATCGTCTGATATATCTTAAGATAGGCTCGAAATGTGGTTCTTAGTGTTGTACGAGTCAGCCTATTACACTATTCCGATTTTCGACGTCAATATTTGGACATATCGCTAACATAACCTAGGTTGGCAACCCAGAAGAAATGCATGTTTCGCCCTCACCGGAGCATAGGCAGACTACCGTGTTGGGCGATATAGCGGCACACGGTAGCAACCTCGAACAATCAGAAGGCGAAGGATACTCAATCAAGAAGGATGTTGTCCCACCGCCGGCTCAACTCAACTCGCCTGTTGCCAACGAGAGCATTTCAGACAATTTAGGCAAGCTGTTTGATGACGTTGGAGATACCCAAGAGTATAATAGGGATATTCAAGAGGATGATCCGCTTCGGAATGCCTCTACCGATACCACGCTCAGCCTGGTTCGCCCACCCAATCCCTTGACAGCCACCGAAGATCAAGATCTAGAGCACTCAGCGCCTGCGCCACCTAATATCTGCATTACGGAATCGGCAGCAGAGCCGATTATGGATGTTGATACCAATAGCGATCGTCTTTCTGGTCAAATGGGCGAGGAAGCGCACCCGGACAACAAGTTAGATACGCTCACGTTGGAGCAGACTACGCTGCATGCACCTGTAGACTCAGCGCTTTCGTCGCCGACAGATCCCGAAAACCAAAACCTTGGTACCACTAAGATTGCAGATATGTCGCTCCCGGTAGCTCCGTCTGTCCCAGAAGTCGTTCATATGAAATCGCCTCACGAGAATGTGGGAGTTGGTCATTACAATGACAACTCTGCGGTCGAAAAGCAGCATGAGCATGTGGAAGTTTACCACGACGATTCTTTGGTTGAAAAGCAGCACGAGTGTGTGCCATCCATTGAACTTGAAGCATCGGCGAAACCCTCACCGGTTGCTTTACGATTGCCACTACATATCAGAGCTAAATCGAAAGCTGCCCCAGAGACTCTGGAAGAGGAGGAAATTGACGTGGTATGTGGGTCGGAGGAGGCAACACCTACCGAGGCCAACCCTCTAAGTCCCATGCGTGAAAATGGGGAAGCTTCCATCAAGCTCAGGATAGGATCTCGAATGTGGAATGAGGCTTCGCCAGGATTGCATCAAACTGAGGGTGAGGATGCTAAAACTGAGGAACATAGCGTTCCCGATACAGGCCCTCTGGAATCGAATCATCTAGTTGGTGACATCGTTGATGCTGCAGATTCACATCGCATACACTCGGAAGGCTCAATCAATGCAGCTCCCATATCAAAAGCAGAATTATTAGAGGAAGAAGCACCACAAAATTTGCTCGCAGGAATCGAAGAGGCCGCTGCTGGTATTGATTCTACTTCGTCGGCGCAGCCGGATCCAGTGTCCCCTACTACGAAACAGTTGGACGAGGACGAGGTTCCACCATGGCCTGGAACTCTGTTAGAGCATCATCTCGATTTACCCCCCTCGCCGTTTGGAAACAAAGCATTTGCAGAGTTTGATGTCAATGATGCTCGAAGTGACACAAAGAGTTTTGACAACACGAAGACTCCTGAAAAGGCCTGTAGTCTCAATGATGCTGGACAGGCGCCGTCGACAGTGCCCAAGAAGGATGCGCAACTCGACTCAGCAAAACACGATACTGTGATCGAGTCTTCTACCTTAAGCTCGCCAATGTCTAGTGTCACCAAAGACACTGAAGTCGACCAAGATATAGTGCCGGTTTCAACAACGAAACCCAAGAAACGGACACGACCGACTAAAGCAAGGTCGAAGACCAAAAGGGATCCTGCCATGGCATTCAGCCCGGATGAGGTTTCGGGATCAGAGTATGAGGCTCCTGTGAAAAAGAAACAGAAGCAAGGTACTCCACGGAGAGTTCGTACCAAGTCTGCTGGCTACCAGGCCCCAACTACTGCATCCAGCAGTAAGAGTGTACCGAAGGTACCAGTACCGCCGCCACCGAAGAAACAGCCAGCAAAGAAGGTAGGCAGTAGGCCAACGAAGCAGGTCACAAAAGAGGGACAACGCGGAGGTACACTACGTGACAATGAGGATGGTGCAGCTACGGAAAAAATGGTAAGTACTATCTGATTGATTTTCACATCGAACCAGCTAATTCAGTATTGCAGGAAGGTGAGGATGAAACCAAGTCTAGAGATTTGGGAATCTTCCCCATCCCAATTGCCACTCCCAGTCGCTCTTCTCAACATACCCCAGAGCCCACCTACGGTAGGCGCGAGACAAGGGGCGAGGTGAAGATGCGACTAGTCCACGTCGAGCGTGTCAAACTCGAAGAAGAGCGTGCTAATATGAGTCTCGAACAAGAAGCTGTCCGCCCACAACAGGGAGAAGAAGAGGTTCTGGTGGATGCGGGGGAAGAATGACACCAACATCAAAACCAAAGGGAAAAGGCAAAGCAGCGGCAACAAAGACTGCTGCAGGCAAGGCCTCAGCGGCAACGACCACTACCCCAGTAGCAACTTCCCGAGCGACTCGATCGAAGACGCCTGCACAGGCGGCCACGCCGATGTCGTCATCTACAGGTTCAAACACCTCGCCCGATCCAGCCGCTGCAAAGACCAAGTCCGTCGTCTTCAAGCCACCGGCAGCGCGTAAGCGCAAGGCTACGGAAGATAGCCATGCAGCAGAGCCGTTAGAGCTAGACGTGGGTCAAACAAAGCGGCAGACGAGGCAGGCATCAGCAGCGCAGGAGCTCCAGCGCAAGGAGGAAGAGGCAGAGAACAACGTGGGGAAGAGGACGCGGAGTGCGCTGAGCAAGCCGTAGGAGAGTAAGAGAGCAGATGGCGGAGGGGTTCGTGATTATGGATGGATGACGTTCGAGAAAAACGCCTACAGACTGGGTGAGGCTTCGGCTTGTGCAATTTCATGGCGTTTTATATCCGGGCATGGCATGGCGCTGTATGAGCAGTCGGCACCTTGGGCCGTGAGAGGGTCTTGTGGTCTGTTTGTTCGTTGCATGGAAGACATGATTAATCTGTCTACGTAATATGGACATGAGAATGATAGTCTATGCACTCGACGCTTGTCCGTGACTCTAAATTTTGCTAGCAATGGTTCTATCTTCTCCCGCCAGGAGGCCGCATATCCATTCCGACGATTTCTTGACCATGACCTGCGGGAAGGCATGTCCTACCCCGTCGAAGAGTACATCTTCAAACTGTATCTCCAGGCCAGGCTCCTCGTCCAGCGCCTGCTTGAAAACCTTCAAGAAGGCCTCACCAGCCGCATACGGCACTAGTTTATCATCTCTGCCGCTGAGATTCAATATAGATTTCCCTTGTAGCCGGTCTCGGAGCAGCGTCTTCATTGTGTCCATCCGCGCCTTGTTGACTTCGGGGTTCTGTTCTTGCAGTAGGCAAGGATCGTATCTTGCGAGACCCGCAGGATCGTATTTTGCAACTGCATCTATGAGAGCAGCTGGGAAGTCGGGGCTGCCCAGGAAAGAGACACCAGGTGGTGTGGTCTCGACATACGACGGTAGCTTGGACAGACGGGCGCGGTCGGCCATCAAGCGCGTGTAGTCGGGACAGCCGATGCCCACGACGGCAGCTGTGATCCTCGGCTCAGCGAGTATGCAATGCCAGGCTGCATGACCACCCAAGCTGATGCCCAGCACAAAGTGCTGCGTTATCTCGGGCGCCCCCTTCTCCAGCAGAATGTATGAGGAAAGGTGATCCATGATCTGGGAGGTGTCTGTCGCCGTGCCGTGGATGCAGCCAAACATATCCTGGGCATGGCGCGGGTTGCCCTGCCTCCATGCCTCGTTGTGTAGCTTGTCCACCAAACGGCTTCCGTGGTTGCGCTGGTCGAACGACACGGCGATCAAGCCAGTGGGGTTGCTACCGGCGCGGCCTGCGCGGATGCGGGCGTTCCAGGCAGAGATGATGGCGGCAGCGATGGGTGCCATCTTCTGGGCGGTCTGGAGGCGCGGGTGGAGGAGCCATAGGCAGGCAACGGTGGAGGTGGAGGAGGGCAGTTCGCTGAGGCCGTGGACGTGGGTGAGGATGCCGGCGATGGTGTGGGTTTGGGTCGAGATGGTGGGCTGGTCGGGCGAAGCAGGGTCGAGGGGGTTGTTTGTTGCCGCCATTGCTGCTGTTGTGGCTGTTCCTGTTGCTCGCGGTGAGTGGGAGGGGGTTTGACTACATGGTGGATGGTGGGGTGTGTTTTTGTCATGGGCCGAGGTTCGCAGCCGGTCGTTCTAGGGGTATGATGTTGCGATGAGGTAGCTTCGCCGAGACGACAGCCATGCAGGTGTGTACAGCAGGACTCCTTTTACCGGCCAGTGTCTCGAGGCCATGGTGTTGTGCTGCTGTGCTGTTGTGCTGATGACGGCTATTTTCGCGCACGCTGTCTCGGCTTTGTACACGTACCACACAGAGGCAGCTGCTCGGTGCATAACCCCCTAGATAAGGCCCCTGAGAAGGCTGAGAAGGGGGACGGGCAGCAACGTAGCCTCCAGACTACCTAGACGGAGCTGGCTGCAGCAGCGATGGCGACGGGGAGACACGGCGCTGGGGAGCAGCAACGGCCCAGCACGGCGGCATCGATGGGCTGTTGGGGGGTGCCACTCCCGGCGGTAGTCCGCACCGCAGGGCTAAGCTAGGGCGGGGAAACGAAACGATGGTGCCCATGCCGTGCGTGGGTCGGGCCTGCAGGGGTTCGCGATCCATGGACGGTGAGATTGCACGGAGGTCGGTCGCTCGCTCACGTTGAAAACACCTCTCTACAACTGCCTGTCCAGTGAGGAGCGCTGTCTGCAGCAGACTGTCTGGAGAAAAGGGCCTCTCCCTGTGGCCGCATAGAGCACGCTTCAACCCCAACAAGCCGCTGCTATACCTGCTTAATGTACGCGAGTACCAAGGAATCTCCTTCTTTGCCATACATACCTACCATACCTACTCTACTGTACAGTACACCAACTGACCCACCGTCTTCTACGTGCAGATGCCTCTGTTTGAATAGTCCAGCCTTTCCCACCCCACCGTAACCCACGCATCATGGGTGACACGCCCGAGTCTGGCGTCTCGCCGATGGCTGCCACGCCGTCAACCCTCGAGAAGCCGGCAGATGGCGCCCGCGTGCGCTTTCCCTTGCGAGGCTCTTCGTTGCGGAACCCTGTCTCCGTGGATAACATGAAGCAGGCAGCTGCCTACCAGCGTAACGGCGCGCCTGTAATCACACACTCTGCCCCTACCGGCGAGCCTTTTTCGTCCGAGGAGCCCGACGAGTTTCCCTTCACCACCGGCACCACGTCGTTGAAGCAGCGGCCCACGAACGAACTCGTGAGCGGCGGTTCGACCGCAAAGGAGCCCCCGTCTCCCGTCCGTCAGACCAACGGCTCCCCCGGCGGCCACACGTTTTACCCCATCTCGAGACGAGGAACCGGCGAAGGCGATGATTCGGATGCTGCGCCCAAGGGACGGCGCAGTGTGCAATTCGCACGCAGCACAACCTTCAACGATGAGCAGCAGCCGACGGCTCATTCGCGGCAGCAGTCTTGGGAGGGCGAGGATGTCGACGGAAAGGGCAAGGAGCGGGACAGGCAAGGGTCCTCGCTCATGACCAAGCTGAAGGCCCTGGCAGCCGCGCCCATGAGCCTCCAGGGACACGGCCGAAGCCTGAGTGCATTCACGGGGGGCAGCTCCATGAACGAACACTCGCCGCGCGGCCAATTATCGCCGGCATCCGAGCGAGACGAGTTTCGTTTCGATGGCCACGACAGCGAAGCCGACGCAGACGCCGAGGAAAGCGCCGGCGAAGGTCCCTCCCGCATCCCCAGGACGAGAAGGAAGAGCCGGCGGTGGTTCGACGACGGCGCAGAAGGCACCCAGACGGCACCCACCACCCCACGACACACCAACTTTTCCTCTCGCGACCGTGACTCGCCCAACATCACCCCCACCGCCAGCCATGTGCACCGCCCCAACTTTATGCGTCGCGGAACCATGAGCGACATCCCCGAACACAGGCAGGGTGTGTCCGAAGACGAAGGCCGGGACCGCCTGGCCAAGGAGAACGCGTGGACACGGGGCCTGCACAGCGCAAGAGGGCTCTCGTATGGTGGTCTTCGTCGCCATGACCCCGAGGGGGAGAAGAAGGCGAAAGGCGCCCGAGCCACCTGCGTAGACTGACCGCCTTCGGTGGGAGCAGCAATGAGGGACCCCAGCCGTCACCCTGGCGACTGCGGAGCGAGCGCACTTCGAGCCTCAGCGCGCAGAAATGGAAGCAGATCAAGAACAGTCTGCGCGTCTTCGCCACGAGTAAAAAGGCCGCAGACCGTCAGGTCGACCAAGCCAAGTCGGCAGAGCTCATGGCCGAGCTGTTGGCAGGTGCCCCCGCTGCTCTGTTCCTCGCGAGCATGTTTCAGCGTGACGAGCACGACCGGAAACGCGTACCCATCTTGCTGGAGCAGCTGAAGGTCGCCATTACCGATTCGGAACGGTTGGAATCAAAGGATGGAAAGGAAGCAAAGGAGGAAGACCGTCATATCAATCTCAGGATCGAGCTGGAATATGGGAGCGGTCTGACCCGTATGAAGTGGGTGATCAAGCGATCCGTTAGAGACTTTGCCAACCTGCATTTGAAATTCAAGATCCAAGAGAAGCAGAATTCTTTCCTGAACCGAGACGCGAAGAAGAAGGACGCGAAGAAGGATCTCAGCGCCAAAGGCAAGGAAAAGTCCGAGGAAAGCGTGGCCGATGAAGACTCGACCCCCAAACTCCCCGCTTCCCTCGCGGGGCGATCCCCTACTTGCGTGGTTGGCGAGGATTGGGCTCCTTGCTCGATGAAGGAGAGGAGGAGGAGGAGGAGAAGGAAGAAGAGGAAGAGGCAGAAGGAAATGAGACTGATCGTCCCGGGAAACCCAGCCGGTTGAAGTCCTCCCTGGGTATGGGGCGTCGGAAATCTAGTGTTGGCAGTCCCGATCACGGTGGTAGTTTCATTGGCCAGCTGGCAGCCAGACAAGGCAGTTTTGCGGGAGCTGTTGGTGTACCTTTGCACAATAAACAACATGCCTATCAGGTGAGGCAGCGAAAGAAGTTGGAAAGGTACTTGAAAGAGCTCATTACCTATTTGATCTTCCGTCCAGAGAGCAACCGCCTGTGCAAGTTTTTGGAACTATCGGCTCTCGGCGTACGTTTGGCAGCTGAAGGCGGATATCATGGAAAGGAAGGACTGATGACTATCCAATCGTCTAAAGGCATTGATGCTAGGAAGAAGTGGGCACCTGGACCTTTCATACAGCGACACACCCCCAAATGGTTCCTTGTCAGGCATAGTTACGTCGTATGCGTTGACTCACCAGAAGAAATGAACGTCTATGATGTGTTTCTCGTGGATTCGGACTTCGACATTGACGATAAACGCGACAAAAAGGCCAGAGACATTGCTAGTAAAACAAAGGCGCAAGCAACCGGTCATTACATTTTGCGATTGAGAAACTCGGAACGCAAAATGAAATTGCTGGCCAGGAACGATCGGCAGTTGAAGCAGTTCGAGGATTCCATCAGATTCATGGCATCCAACACTGAATGGAACAACCCCCATCGCTTCCAGAGTTTTGCACCCGTGCGGAAAGGGATATATGCGCAATGGCTTGTCGACGGTCGCGACTACATGTGGAATGTATCTCGGGCAATTAGTATGGCCAAGGACGTTATCTATATCCACGATTGGTGGTTGAGCCCCGAGTTGTACATGCGGCGCCCGCCTGCTATCAGTCAGAAATGGAGATTGGATCGCCTCTTGCAACGAAAGGCACAAGAAGGCGTCAAGGTTTTCGTTATCATGTACCGGAACATCAACACAGCCATTCCTATTGATTCTGAATACTCGAAATACTCTTTACTGGATCTCCATCCTAACATCTTTGTTCAGCGATCGCCAAATCAAATTAGGCAAAACACTTTCTTCTGGGCGCACCACGAAAAGATTTGCGTTGTCGACCATACCATCGCATTTTGTGGTGGTGTTGATCTATGTTTTGGTAGATGGGACACCCCTCAGCATGTGGTTACTGACGACAAATTGACCGGGTTCGAGCTGGATGACAATCCCAAGGATGCCGACCACTGCCAGCTCTGGCCTGGAAAAGACTATTCCAACCCTCGTGTTCAAGACTTCTTCAATCTGGACAAGCCCTACGAGGAGATGTACGATCGAAGCAAGGTTCCACGAATGCCATGGCACGACATTGGTATGCAAATTGTCGGTCAGCCTGCGCGAGATCTGACCCGTCACTTTGTTCAACGATGGAACTACCTGTTGCGGCAACGGAAACCTTCGCGTCCAACACCTTTCCTGCTTCCACCGCCGGATTTCGATCCTGCTGATATCAAGGCTCTGGGTCTAGACGGGACCTGCGAAGTCCAGATCTTGCGTTCTGCCACATCCTGGTCACTAGGCACACCTGCTAAGACTGAGCACAGTATCATGAATGCTTATGTGCAGATGATCTCGACTTCAGAACACTTTGTCTACATTGAGAATCAATTCTACATCAGCAGCTGTGAGGTCTTGGGCACACGAATCGAGAACAAAATCAGCGATGCCCTCGTTGATCGCATCAAGCGCGCGCACAAGAACGAGGAGGATTGGAGGGCATGCCTAGTCATCCCACTCATGCCAGGTTTCCAGAACACCGTCGATCAGCAGGAAGGTAGCAGCGTTCGTCTGATTATGACATGCCAGTATCGCAGCATATGCCGCGGAGAATCGTCCATTTTCGGCCGGCTTCGCGCAGTTGGTATCGAACCTGAAGACTATATTCAATTCTATGCACTTAGAGCTTGGGGCGAGATCGGTCCGCAAAAGTCTCTCGTCACTGAGCAGCTATATATCCACGCAAAGTGCATGGTTGTGGATGATCGTGTCGCCATCATTGGATCTGCAAACATCAACGAACGCTCCATGCTTGGTTCTCGAGACTCCGAAGTTGCAGCCATTGTGCGAGACACTGAAGTCCTCGATTCTTACATGGCTGGCGAACCCTACAAGGTTGGCAAATTCCCTCATACGCTTCGCATGCGCCTCATGCGTGAGCATCTGGGAATCGACGTCGATCACATCTTTGCCGAAGAGTGGGAGAGCCGCCGGTCCGAAGCCGATAGTACCGGCTTCAACACCGAGTCCTCTGCGCCTTCGTCTCCAACACGGGACCGCGAAACCGAGCAGAAGTTGGCGGAGAATAAGCATCGTATGGAGGACGATCTGATTAATCGTGCTGAAAGATTGCACAGTTTCAATCATGACATCGATTGGGAGCAGGAGAACAACCCGCACTTGAAGCCCAACAAGAAACCTTCGTCGGATTCTAGAGTATCCAACAATCCAGCACACCAGAAAGATGTTCGCGGAGAAGGTCAAGATCACATGCGCGATATTGAGAATAGGCACCCCAGCATCTCGCGCGCTCGTGATTCATACATCAATGAGAAAGGAGAAGAGGTTCTGATCAGTGATGTAGCACCTGAGGGTGCTGGACAGACACCGAAAAAGAGCTCGACAAGACGAGGCCGTAGCAATACCGCTACTAGCAGAGCAACTGGACATAGCAGCATTCCTGAAGGTTATGCCGGACTTCCACCTCCGAAGCTGCCACGCATGAACACTTACCAGCTAGGGCTCCCGCAACTCAGTCAATTGCCCTCGTTGCCTCTACTAGATGACACCGATATCGGAGGTCCGCCGTTGCAGCGCACGTTTAGCTACGAGTCGGCATCAATCATCAATCCCCTATTGGCGGAGATGAGACGGCCTATTGTCACAGATGACTGCATGCGAGATCCATTGAACGATGCATTTTATCTCGACATCTGGCACGCTGCGGCGGAGAACAATACAAAATTGTTTCGGCAAGTATTCCGGTGCATGCCAGACAATGAAGTCAAAACATGGAAAGAGTACAAAGAGTACGCCGCCTTCTCCGAGCGCTTCAGCCAGTCGCAAGGTGCAGGCAAATCTTCCACTCGCAAACAGCAAGAGTCTCCGGGTAAGGGTAATTCGACAGGACCACCTGGTGTTGCTCCCATCGTTAATGCTGCAGAAAAACTGGCAACTGCATCTGGCAATACTATGAAAGCGGCCGAGTCACTGGGTGAAAGGCTGCATGAAAAGATGACACGTGACTCCCGCGATGATAGCAATCAGCTTGGCAAAGTTGAGGAGTGGGCACAAGACCAGGAGAAGCGACAGCACGAATCACTTCGTGTAGACACTCATGCCAACGGCGAGATGAACGAGAAACTTTCCATGCGCACCAGTACCACAGATGACGCTGCTGTGGTTTCTCCCATGAACCCTAGCCCACCGACTCAGACTTTCACGTTCCCGCCGCCGCCTCCTGAGCCAGAGAGTGGAACTGCCATAAACGATTTTGCAACCGCAAATGGCAACCACGGTCGCATGCGCACCGTGACGATCTCGGAACCTCAGCGCGATGGCATGCCTGCCCGTCAGCAAGGCAATTCGATGGGGAGCAAACGTCAGCGCCGCCGGGCAACGACAAAGAGTAGTACAAGAGCATTCCATGCCAGCGATGCAGATCAGTTGCTTGAAAAAGAAGACGCGAAGAAGCTACTAGAATTGGTACAGGGCCATCTTGTGGTATGGCCATATGAGTGGCTGGAAGCCGAAGAGAGCAACGGCGGATGGTTGTACTCTGTTGATCAAATTGCACCGCTCGAGATATAGTAAGTTGATACACCCTTTCTCCACGGGTCAAGTGACACGATGCTAATTTTTCTACAGTAACTAAGTGTCTGCGTGGTTTAAGGTGGAGGTATGAGCTGACATTTCAGTCATCGAGCCATCTACTGTTTTGTTGTTTGCTTTATTTTTTGTGCTAGTACTTGAGCATTGCGGATGGCGTTTCGAATCACACAAGTCCTGGACGGACTCCACTGCAGGAGGCTTTTTTTTTCTCTCATTTGTAGCATTAGTACATCTGTATCCCTTTCTTTCCTCCCCGGGCGGTCCCATTCGAATATGTACCTTGATACTGCATTCTTTAGCTTAGATTGTTTGAATAGCTGGGTGGGTGGATGGTTGGGCCCATAATATAGATACTCGAGTAGTGAGGGGTATATTGATAATACAGTGCGAGAGAATGAAAAGAAATAAATATATACAATGTGGTTGTAGTACCATCTCAGTTATTGTGTGCGGCAGAAGAATGATGATGGGTACCTGCGCCAGTGATGGGAAGTCACCAATACATGACAAAAAGACCTGCCACGAAAAAAAAAATCATTCTCTCACCGTTGAGAAGACTTCTTGTTACGTATACCATATGTATGATACAGATCCAACATACTGTCACCCAAACTCCCGGGACATATCACATTAACTCATAAATAGCTCCATCAGTACCCGCACAAGCCACTCCCGGAGATTGCTCCATCCTGAATCAACACTGCTGGCAGACCCGACTCCATCTTCACGTCCACTTCACCAGTATCTTTGGCTGTATACGTCGAGCAGCTTATGATGTCTACAACGGTCTTGCCACTTTCAAACTCCATACCCTGCGTCGTGAGCGTCCAGGTTGGCGCGCTAGCACCCTGGTTGCTAAACACAGTGCGTATGACGTCCTTACGCAGCTGAATTTCAGTGGACGTGTAAGAGAGCACGCGCGTTTGGTAGCCCAGGAAGGTCGAGCTGGAGCCAGATACGTGGTTGCGGATGTTGTTGAGTAGAGCGATGTGTCCGTAAAGTGGGGAGGAGGTTGAGAAGCTAGCACATTTCGATTAGACATCTATGCATAAATCTTCACGCGCGCGAAGACGGAGGTTGAAGACTCACCCAGACAACCAGAGCGCTTCCCGGCACCCTGGGTCATCACCACCAGAAAAGTGCTGCTCCTGTCCTTGGTATATAACTGGGATCCCATCGCCCAGCGTTGTGAAAGCCAGGGCATTCTTCACAAGACTCATGTCTTGCGTTCCGGCTGGAAACCGCGGGTTATCGTGGTTCTCGAGGAAAGTGCCCATCAGCGTGGAATCCTTGCACCCATAATTCGCATTGTCAGTGCATGCAGCCAGGCTGACCACCAGGTCAGACATGGGAGTCTGCTGCTGAAACACGCGCGTGATGGCGTAGTAGAGTGGGTAGTCGAGAATGGAGTCCATGTACGCCTGGTAAGGGTACGTGTACGTAGCCTGGCCCTCAGAGACCTCACCCATGCAGAACACACCTGCGCTCTGGCACCAGGTTGGGAAGAAGTCCTTCTGGACATTCTTCACGCTGTCGATGCGGAGGCCGTCGATGCTATAATCCGAGACAATGGTTTTGATCCACGTATTCAGCGTATTCGCCACGTCCGTGTTGTCCGTCTTGATATCCGGCATCGCCATATTGCAGTCACCCAGCCAACAGTTCTCTAACTGAGTCTGGTTTGCCGTGTCAACGATGGCGCAGTAGGGGTGGAATTGCTCGGGCTTGTTGAGTGTCTTGAGGGTGCTAAAATCAGTATTTTCGGGACAGCCTGGGTAGGCCATGTGGTTGGGCACCACGTCGACCATGAGGTACATGCCTTTGGAGTGCAGTGCTGACGCTAGAGACTTGAGTTCGTCCGCTGTTCCAAAATTAGAGTTGACTGTGTAGAGATCGGTTTGGTAGTAGCCGTGGTATCCCTGGCTGACTTGCTGGGTGATGGGCGATATCCAAACCTAGAGTAGCGTATTAGCGGAGTCGACTTGAATAATAGCAGGAACGGCTTACAGCTGTGAATCCCATATTCTTGATATAGTCGAGCTTGTTTTCGAGACCCTTCCATGTTCCGCCGCAGTAGATGTTGTTTGCCGTATTGCAGGCTGCACTTGTGCTGCCATCTGTCCGTGCGAATCTGTAGTCCAGTCAGATGATCGGCTTCAAATGTATCGATTTGTGAACAGGGATGTAGTATATTCACTAGGGCTTTCGAATACTAGGAGCGAACAGCCATCTATCTTAGATAGATGTTGCATACTTGAAAAAACTCTTGACAAGGCTGGCTTCAACTTACCGGTCCGTGAACACTTGGTAAATAGTCCGAGATCGCCAGTTCGCAGCACTTGCTGCAAGAGAGACAGGCAAGAGCGAAGCGATTGTCGTAGCAATAGGAAGTTTCATGGTTGATATTTACATCCAAGGAGGTTCGGTAGAGAGAATGAGGTAACTGGTGAGAGCAGAGCCTAAGTATTCAGTTCGCAGAAGCTTGCCCTCCTACCCACTCAACCGCATCGTTCTCGTGCTTTTAGAAGAGTCTTTAAACCCATTCTCTAAACCAGGCATTGACCCTTTCCTTGTCTTCACATCATCACCCCGCTCGATTGTCCTCATTCACGTGTGCAGTGTTGTGCTGCTAAGAAAGCGCGGCGCCAGGCATCAGTCAGTTTACAAAGAAAAAGACTTTGAGACTACATGGTGGTTTACCAGACAACTCTGCGAATCCAATTACTCCATTACTGCTCCCCCTGCATAAACTGCTCGACGGCTCTATTGTCGATCAGATGTGTGGACATTCAAGGCACGACAGCATCACATGGCGAGTTTCAAGTCTTCTTCTCTACCGATCTACAACGCTCACTATTTGGTAAGATGATGGTGGGGAGTTTGGTCTCGTGGTGGTCGAAACGCAATTAGTGTGTCACCAAGTCACTAGACCCCTCGATGTACCTACCTACCTCGTCTGGTGCAAGTAAGCTTGCATCGAGTTCAGCCCGCGGGCGCCTAGCCAACACATGACTCCCTTGGATTTGTCATGATCTTGTAGTCCAAGGCAATTTGGAAGTGCCGTTGAACACAGCAGCGGGCGAAGGACAGTGTCATGTCAGCACACACCAAGAGACAACATGCGGTGTGCTGCGAGGCTGACCGACGACGACGACGACGACGACGACGACGACGAGCAACACGAAGCCACAAGAGAGACCGGTAGTCTGTTCCTCTCTCCTCCCCAACGGAGGCACAGCATAGATGCTCCTAGACACACAACCCCGCAGGGCGTAATCACTATCACTGGCTCAGTCAAGCTCCCATGGTTGACGCTTACGCACGATCCTGTACCTGAGCTGCAACTACCTAACCCAGTCAGCTGCTCCGACACCGGTGTTCCTGCTAGAGCCTCCCGATCCGCCTCGCGCGGCACGTCATCCATGCCATGTTGCTCTGCCGCAGCGCCGCATCTTCTCGAACGAGGAAAGAAAAGCAAAACCAACATCTCAGCCGCACAACCCTCCCCCCACAGGGATCCTTGGGGATCGCCGTCCAGGATGGCCGTTGGTGGATCAACCGTTGGAGGATTCGTGGGCAGTCAGGTGCCTCGCGTACTTCCGGGCTGCCGGCATTAGCGTGAGGGGAGGCGCAAATCCAACACCAGATGCTGCCTCGAGTAACATTCAGGGTCCTGTTGGTTCCCCAGAATATAACTAAGCCGAGGTAGTATCTTTTTTTAGTTGCCGCGATGCGCGCGGGTATTGTGCGAGGCGAGTGTTGTGCTTGGGGCCATGGTCGGAAGCACAGTTCTGGTGGTTGTGCACGAGGGGTGGTCAAGGAAAGCGCGGCTACCATGGAAATTCCACATCACAGCAGCCCTGGTAGAACCTGGGACGTATGAGTGGTGGATTATGCAATTGTAAGAGTTGTATTCAAAATAGCACGGCATGACGAAAGCTTCTTGGAAATGACAATGTGCCGCAAACAAGCAGAGATGCTTTTTGGTAGTGTAGCTCCTCCCCTCTTCTCCCCCTCCCCCTCCTCCCAGACAGTAGAAGCAAAATCGAATGACATCTAGAAGTGTCTAAAAAAAAAAGGTCAAGCCGAAGTGGTATCATATGCAAACCGATCAAAAATCAATCCGTCCCAAATAAAACGCCTAGCACATTCGCGCTGCATAACCCCGCGCGACAGCCCTCCCTCCGCAAGAAAAGGGCGAGAGAGCGCGACCATCATGGGCACGTCAGTCTTCTCACCCTCTTCTCCTTCTCCAACCCTAGTATCTGCCCCCGCATCTTGTTGGGTAGCGCTGCCTTCGCCCAGCACTGAAGCACGCATCGTCTCATGTACTCGTTTTCCTCACCCTTCATCCTCAACTGTCTCTTCGCCAACTTGCTCTTCCTCAACTTCATCCCTTGCTCCTCCATGCTACCCTGGCCGACCAGCTGTCCCGACGGCGTGCGTAGCATCATCATCCTATCTCCCGCAGGCGAGGTTGGCGAAGACACTAGCTCTTCAAGATCCACGCAGTCGGCGATCAGGGACTGGATGCCGCCCGACAGCTGGGTGGCGCGGGAAAGCATGTAGGGCCAGTACGAGGGGCCCCAGAAAGGGTCCGAGTCGAGGGCGGAGCGAAGAGCCGGCAAGATGTGCGGGATGGGAGGGAGCGAGGGGGATGGCATGGCGTGTTGAGGCGAGCTTTCCGACAAGGGCGAGGACGCTGGCGACGAAGAAACAGAAGCTGCCGGCGAGGAGCCGGGCGAGGGAAGGGAGGCGGTAGACATGAGCGAAGCAGCGATGATGAAGCGGACGTGCGATTCGGTGGACAGGGTTGTCGTCGTGACGCATGCTGGCAGACTGGTTAGCATGTATGGTAAGTGGTAAGCGCATCCCCATGTCAAGACGTACCAGGACAGCCTCTCGTGCGACACCAGTCCCCATCCTCCCCAGTGACGAAACATTGCAGCCACAAAAAGGCGCCCCGCGCCTCTCCTGCAAACGCCAGCTCCAGGTCCTCACTCTTCGCCGTGCACAGTGCCGTACTGGCAAGGCCCTCGGCACGCCTGTACAACTCGACGATGGGCATCATCAGCGCATGCAGCACGTCTCGGTGCAACAGCCATTGCTCCCGTGTTTGCGCGTCGGAAGCAGCATGGAAGTCGCAGAAGCTATCGAAGAGCGCGGTCAGCTGGTGTTCGTCACGGGCGGCAGTGGTGGTGGCAGTGGTGGTGGCAGGGGGTGGTGGGGAACCTACTCAGCATCCGAGGCCAGGAAGGTCCTCAACATCTGGAAGCCTTCAGATGACAGCAGTTGTTCGGTGTCGTCCAGCGGAATGGCAAAGGGGCTCTCGTATAGCCTATCCGTAAGCTCCATGGTGTTGGTATGCATAGTTTAGCTGCTGTCCTGACGCATGCGTTTCGGATGACGGCCTTCTCATTGAACCTCGCAACGATCGGAATGGAAACAAGACCCAGGAGCCGGGAGCGGACGACAGCAAGAGGAAAACACGAAGACGCAGGACGTATGGTATGCAGTATAGGAGGGAGCAAGTCGGACAAATGGCCAGGAAATGTGCAAAAGCACCAGCCAGCGGACTGCCCTGGCCTTATGAACGGGTCTCCCCTCTCCCTTCCAGCTCATTTACCCCAGGGCCGGCCCAAGGTCCGCTCGCCTCCTTTCCCCGCCGCAGGCTGGTCTCATCAATGAATGCCCTCATGCACGAGCATGGCGCTACGTGGCTACCAGCTGCTTTATTGTTTACTGCGATAGATAACGCCAGCCACGCCTGTTGGCGCATCGACATGGTCGTCATTGGTGCGCCTCGGCTCCCGCGCACGCGAGCTGCACCTCGTCGCGACTTGCGTGGGGGGCGAGCATGCAGCCTGACGATAAGTCGCAAATCGTCCTGGCTCTTGGACCGGCTGGCGACGACGGCTTGCTTGCGAAAGAGTCGAGACCGAAATAGCTGGTCTCGGATGTCCGCTCGGCGCCGGAGTGGGCCATCGGAACCTTAACCGCTCTGCTCTGCCCTGCCCTGCCAGTCCGCAACCTTGAATCGTGAGCTTCGTGCGCAATACGAAGGGGGAGAGACGCGACAGAGCCGCAGACCAGCATGCACGCACTCTGAGCATCTAGAACCCCCAACGGCCAAATACGCATGGGTAAGCGATTTCGATACATGTCCCAGCACGCATTCATTCCCAGCGAAGCGACCAGCGCTCCAGCTCCAGCTCTCAGCGCCGCCAGACAGGAGCTCAACAAGCGCCCGCCTCGTATCGTCTCATTCAACCGCAGCACGCAGCCCGTCGAACCGGCCGTCCATGCCCTCGGTCATGGTCGCTCGATAGTTTACGAGACAGCGCGTCTGATGGCTTTTCCCACGGCACGGCCGAGCATCACTAGCGCATCGTCCCAATGTGAAACACCTTTCTAGCGCGCACCCGCCCGCGGACACACCCGCGCCAGCGACCCATCCTCCCGGACTCCTCAACGCGAGGCTGCCTGGGTATTGGATTGGAGGCAGCGGGCAATCGAATCGGCTCGACTGCGTCTTACGTACATGCCCAAGTACAGTACATGGCGAATCCAGAACCCACGGACATTGGCGTCCGCTTTGGTTCATTGAGGAATGCGCGCAGCTTGGCTATGCATCGCATCCATCGCATCCATCGCAACGGAACGTAACGTAACGGCCCAATCTGCCCGTTGAGACGGAGGGCATCGAATCTACAGTCGCTTTTTTTCTTCCTCTTTTTCCACTAACAGGACCCGTGGAGCGCAGCGTTCGTAGCGGTACTTCTCTCGGCACATGGTCGACTAGCGGGCCCATCCATCAGAGCATATCGACTGCTGCACTAGATACCAATGACTTGGTCATCATACGAGGGCCATAAGCCACCGTGTCGTACCTGCCTGACTAACTGACGGCGTCCGTTTTGTGCGCTTCAAAAGGTTGGGTTCCTGTCATGCAGGCCAAATTAGGCTCCTGTATGTCTTATTCCCCTCCTTCCCTGCGACCAAAGTAGCCTGGCGCGAGAACGGAGACGTGATCATCCAGTGTCTGGTCCGTCTCGCCTTTCCCATCTCACTGAAGTTGTACGCCAGCGGGGACGAGGCGCGTCTGACGCCTCGTCGTCATCTGCCCCCTTTGCGGTGATTTCGTGTCTTTGCAAAGACCTGTGGCTGTGGCATCATTTTCCGCCGCCTTGGCTGGCATGTCAGTCCTGAAAAGTGCGAGACCCCCCACTTCGTATCTGCATATATAGGGTGTGGAGGGGTCCTGTCCCAGTGAAGAAGAGCCACAGCCATTGCCCTGTCAACACCTGCATGAGACTTCCCAATGAGGTACTCTGCTGGCAAGCGTAGCAATACATGGTGCAGTCCCTAGTTGCCGTATTTGAACGCCCTTGTAGCTTCAAGCCACCAGTGTCGTATCTACCTATTCCAAGTATTTATAGCTCTGCATCTTATCTTTCAACGCTAGCGAGCCTGAACAGATTCCGTCTAGGCTAGCTAGCATCACACACTGCATGGGCGCTTCTTGCTAGTAGGCTAGATACTGCACTGCTTTCACGCAATTAGTATCGACAAGCGATTGGACAGGAACGTCTTGCAGTGGGCTATATCATCTTCCTAGTACTATATGGTCCTTACGGAAGCCACCTTCAGATGGTAACTTGCACGAGCAGTTTTTCAAAACACACCGTCTGGCTCGGCTAGAACACCTGCAACAATCTATTCGCGAGACAATTTTTCAACATGGTATCGTCATTCACCTGGGTTTCAGTTTGTCGTTGACGTGGTTGTCTCACACATGAGACACCTTGTTGATAGCTCAATTTATCGTAGCAAGCGGCTGTATCTATGCGACACTCCAACTCACCATTGTGTCTTGCAAACCCTGCTCGAGCTCACAGACGCAATCGTTCCTCTCTTCGCGGGGAGCAGTGAGCTTCCTCTACTTCTCCGCCTGAATCCAGCGATACTCTCTTGTCTCTGTCCAGTCAAACCTGGCAGGGTTTGAGAGGTACCTTACCCGATCTCATGCGTCTCTTCGAATAATCCCACTGCGTCGCTGAGCTACAGTGAGGACAGCTGCAGTGGTGTTTGCAGAGGCTGATGGACCGGGCAATTCGAATCGCTTCGAGTGCAGCGCAGGTTATACGTAGCCGAAGCCGCTTATATCAGCGTTGCGCCGTACCTGGGGCCACGTAATTTGCACGTGCACACCTCAGCCCTATCGGGCACCTGTGCAGGTCAGGCGGTCTAGACCCCGAGCTGCAGGAAGCCATCGTCGATGAAAGCAAAAAGCCAAGTCTTGGAATATTTCACCTCCACCAGAACACGGAGCAGGAGCCATCTCCGTTTAGAATACGCCTCGAACTGCTGTCTCCCAAATCCTGCTTCCGTCCGAATGGGTCGGTCAACAAAGTGGATAATTTTTCGGAGATGGGCCCCATTTCTGCCTTGGACACCGGAATTGGCGGGGAGAGTGTGTGCGGGTCTCCCTGTAAGAGGGCGTAGATGCTGGTTTTCGCACGGCCCATCATCCGATGGTGAATGTCGCGAAGAGTGTCGTACAGTGGCCACAATATGTCAAGGTAACGTGCAGCAATAGGCTCAAAAGTGCGGCACGGTTCAAGCATGTCCATGCACGCTTTTCCGTACATGAGATCTTGCTCCACACTTTCGAACTGGCCCTCGAGAAGCTTGGTGGTAGCACTGTAGAGTAGAACAATACATGCCGTGAAAGCCCAATAGCTGTGAATATGTAAGCAAAAGGTAAAAAAGTCCGGGCATGTTGCCTTAAATAAACTTACATGATTAGCCAACAACGCTTTGTCAAAGTTCCATCGAACGATATTAATCGTAGAATCCGTGCTACTTGCTGGCCGGCGAGAGCACATTCGTTACGATATCGCTTTGCGTCTTCGATGGAGATGTTCAAATTCCATGCCGCGCCATCTGTGAGCTGCGTCTCGGCAGTAGCTATCAACAGTTGGCGATATAGTAGGATTACCGCACCAAGGTACATAATCTGACGATTGGTCAGCTAGGTCCATACCAAATAGGTCAGCTCTACTAACATGCACCATGAGTATTGCCCTCCTTTGATACAGATTCATGGGCGGTGGATTTGGTGATGTCAACAAGGCAATGCTCAACATGGGCGGTACTTCCAATCGCCAAACCTCGAGTCGATCGGCAAGCACCTGTATGTTCTCCCTAGTGGCCAATTCTGGAGTAGCAATGGCTTTGGAGATATCAGCCGCGATCAGCCCGATTTTGCTCGTCTGAACGTGAATCTGCTCGTCAATTGGCACCTCTTCATTGGAGACAGGACAGGCAATTGAAATGTCCTGTGGTGTGACTTCGGATGTATAGCCCAGGGTGTATGAGAGCCAACAGTCCATAAAGATGAGACTACGAAATAACCGTCGCCAACCAGTGGTGTCTGTTTTGCTTTCGATGGTTGGTCGTGTCATTGCAGGACACTTCCACCGGGCTATTTGCAAGCCGGCCACTAGAGGGGATTAATCCCGTGTCAAAGAAACCGGAGCAAACCTTCCATACGTACCGATGACATATCGTGCGCTCATGTGCTTCTCTAGTAGAGCATAAAACGCAGTAGCTAGTAGGAGACGCATAGTACGCAAATAGTCGAAACGTGCAGTCTGCTCGTTAAAATACAAAGTTCCAGAGGCATACAGAACACGCCGTATGCGGTCCGGAAAACACTCCAGGTCGTAATGAGCACCCATAGCCGCCACGGTAAAGCATTCTGCAAGGGTCATGGCGTCCACGGGCTTTTGCGGCCTGTAGATGCGGTCAAGTATTTCATCGACCTGGGGGTAGGTCCACATGTAGACAAGCGATCCTGTGCCTTGTACGAAAGCGTACATTGCCTTCTTTACAAGCTCTTCGGGTGGGAGGTTATGGGCATCGTACGGTCGTATGGTCTGGCCCAGAATTTCGCCTCTGAGAGATACCAACTCGCTGAATGCCAAGGTCAAAGCGTTGTGGCAAATCTCGGCTTCTGCGCCAAGGGAGGTCGCAGGAGAAGTCAAGGAAGTGGGACTTTCCGAAGAGGCTGAAGGGCTGTCACGTGAGTAATCTCGCAGTGGTGTGTGGGAATTGGACGAAGAGGTGGTTGTACGGCTCTGGCTGGGACGCAACGAGGCTTTGTTGGATGACTGCTGCTGCCCCTTGAAATCGATCAGATAGGCCTGGTACTTGCGCCAGTTTTCCGTCTTTTTATAGTCGTCCATGCGGGCTTCGTACTCTTGCATGGTACGAGCAGCATGGCTCTCCCAAATGCGCTTCTGTTCAGGTGGGAGATGCTGCCAACGTCGACCTACTTCTCTTGCGATATCAACAAAGGAAAGGCTGCTGATCTCAGGATCGGTCCGTAGCTGGTCGGCAAAGTTCACATCTGGGGTACGGTTAACGGCGATCTATGGTGGGATGGATGGCAGACGGGCGCACATGCTGTTTTGGGCTTCTTGGGCGCGTGGCTGTCTGGACGTGGATGGCGGCGATATCGCCTCTTTTCTCGCGGAGCGGGGCTCGAGGTCTGCCTTGTCAAGGTCTCCAGGGCCAGGGTGGAGAGGGCAGTCGGGTCGGAGAGGTTGGTTTCGTCCAGTGCCAGGGTGGAGGGGAGGCCGCGGAAGGTAGCGATCTCGCGCTGCAGGGCGCGGCGGTGACCGAGCTTGAAGCGGAGGGCGGTCAGGTCTTCTTCGGTGATGTCAAGCACGGTTTCCCAGCTGTGGAATCCGTTGTCGACGAGGGCATCTTGGTACGAGGTCAGACCGAGACGCTCGAGGACGTCTGGCAGTCGAGGCATGGGCCGGGATGGAGAAGGGATCGACGTGTTGTGCATCGGTGTAGCGTGAAGCCACGGGGGGCAGGCCGTGGATATTTGAGTGCGGGCGGGCCATGGAGGGTGCACGAGACGCTTGCCATGGGAGTTCCCGAATGCCCAGAGGAAGACGCACCCACTCACATGGCGATGCACGAGGAAACTCACATTAGCGGTGGCCTGATGGCGCCCGGACCGTCCGCAGTCTAGACCCGCGGTGCAGAGCCAAGCTTTGCGAGGCCAAAAAGCTTGACCGCGTCTAGCGTTCCTCTCCACTCGAGCAGGGCGCTGGAGCAGTGGCCGGAGCAGGACGGGCCGGGGCGAGGCGTGGACGAGGACGTGGACGTGGACGAGGACATGGACGTCGTGGTGGTGGTGATGGTGATGGTGATGGTGATGGTGGGCGTCGAGAGGAGTGAAGGCGCTGCTGCTGCTGCTGCTGCTCCTGCCGTTGTTTGTTTTTGCTCCTGCCGGTCTGCTCGTCCGCCCATCTGCACTCGCCGGCGGTCAAGCGGCACCGCTCTCGCCGCAGGGGGCTGCCAACACAGCCAGGTCCTTGCGGGCACTTGAAGCATCTTGGGGTTAGCAGAGCAGCCATGCTAACATCTCGGCGCACGGTCGACCTGCGGTTCAAATCTGCATCCAAATCTGCACCCAAATCTGCACCGAAACCCTGGCGCACCCCACCACAACATCGCGATCGGGAGACGGTGGGACTGGTCGTCGAGATCGCAGGGGCTCTGATGGCATTCTCAACTTCAGGCTGCGGAGGAGATCTTGTTGGGTGGGGCGCGCTCCATGGCTCGGTAGGCTCCATGGCACACAGCTGCCACACCGGGCAGCGGAACACGTCTCCGTGGCAGTGATTCAGGGTCTTGTGAGCGGTGCCGGAGCTGAGGCCGTGAGTTTGCAGCATCGTGTCAGTGTGCCAGCCTGCCGCTAGCCCGCTGCAGCAGCCATGGCATTCTCCCCCACAAGGGCCATGCCCGCTGCAAACACCGGTCCAGCCCCGTACATGTGCATGCGCTTTTTCAACGGCCCTCAAGAGGCTGAGCGGCACCAACGCCACACTGCACTCGACGGGGTGCACACTGAGGTCACCCTTGCCCAACACGGGACCCGTGCTAGAAGCGTGCCAGAAGCGGCAATTCACCATGCGCTCCAACACACCCTTCCAGAACAAACACGAGCCAACTCGGCGAATTACCCACTGCATGCGCCCTACCCTCGCCTCCCCTGCTGCCCTGCCCTGCTGCCCTGCCGCCCTGCTGCCCGCAGCCGTCATCCGAGGTTCCGAGTCAGCGAGCAGATCATCACAGAGACCCTGCAGCCTTGAGGATGCTGCAAATTGCTGATCGTTGACCCATTTTGTGTGCTGCCGCTTTCCCCGACCAACCTCTTGGCACTGCGCCCGGGCCACCACCCCGAGCTGACACACTCAACCAGCGTGAACAGCAATTACTCTAGGTAACGCTGCAGCCGCCCTGCCCAACACGCGACAGCAACACCTCTGCCGAAGACGCTCAGGACCGGCCCTGCCTGCTCTCCTGTCTCGGGCCTGCGAGATCGGAGAGACCTTGTTGGCGTCTCTCGGCTTCTCTGACTCCAGGGCTTGCACCACCGCACGCACCGGGTGCTCTTGCAACCAGACCCCCTAGCTTCATTGGGATGTCCATGGCATTTCCCCACTGCCCAAAACGGGTCTCGATTCCGACCCTAAGCAAATTCCATACCGCCATGTACCTAGGTAGGTACCTATCTTCCATCTGCACCTACCCTGGGGTACAATGTACAGCACTCGGAGGGCCACCACCCACCAATTCAATCTCCAGTCTCTGTTATACACTACTAGATGCCACTTTGGGCAACTCTTTTTCCATCTGGCTTTCTGAGCCGGGTGGGTGGCTGAGCAATTTTCACGTCATCTGACGGCTAGGTGGTCAAGTCGCTAACATCGAAGAAGCCATCTTGGATGTCATGAGACCCTGCATGAGCTTCCGAAACTACCGAGCAATACAATTGACCACCCCACTTCCCATTCGCTAATCTAATCGCTCGAGGACGGTGCGAATCAACGTGGGAATCTGCCCTTCCAGAAAACCTGACATCATGAAGCAAATCGAACCGCCGCATGCAAGTATTTGATGTGCTTCATGACGCGCAGCAATTCTGCCATTGGTTTCGGCAATCATTTCCACCACAGCTCTGTGAAACCTCGATCGGACGTTAGTGGAGACTGGTCGCTAGTAGAACGCTCTTGGACGTGAAGTAGCACACGCAGCTTGACCGGCTCTCTGATTCGGTGGGTAAAGGATGCGAATCTGAAGTGGGCTACGAACACCGTGAGGATCGGTGGGAGCAGCACTGCAGACATCTGTATCCAAGTTTGTTCTACCGCTATTAATTCCAAATACTTGTCATTTGGAGTATTACAATACACCACAGGGACCCGTAGTTCATATGCAGAAATAGAGATTGGGGATTCACTTGTACAATCAAATACCATCAGATCATGATGCTCCCAATTCAATTCTTCGATCCACGCCTTGATTCCCTTCACGCTTTGCCGTGCCAGCTGACGAATTTATCCACTAAAAACTCCTCGATTCCCCATTTGCCATTCTGTCTCCCGAATCCCGACCCCTTTACACCACCTTGACTCGCTGTGGGACTGGTATACACGCTGATGCTGTTGATGTGGACTTGGCCATATTCCAAGCGCCGCGACATCTTCAGCGCCCGCTCCATATTCGAGGTCCAGATCGTTGCGTTCAGCCCGTACGCAGAGCGATTGGCCAGCCGGACGGCTTCTTCATCCGAGCCAACGACGTAGTACGAGGCTGATGGGCCGAACGTCTCTTCATCGACGATCCGGGACGTGGAAGGATTCAGCACAAGCGACGGACGCAGAGTGATATCCGAATCGGATGGCCCGCCCAGAAGAAATTTTTGGCCAGATCGTTCGGCATCACGGAGGACTTCGTTGGCATGCTTTCCGATACTTTCGTTGACGGCAGTGCCAGAGTGACTTCCCACGGTGTCCATGGCTTGTATCAACAGGTGTTGGAACTTGTTTGACACACTTTCTTGCACGATAATGCGCTCGGTCGAGAAGCATATCTGCCCGTGGTGAATCACAGCCCCCAGCGCAACCAACTTCGCAGCCTCTTCTAAATCCGCATCATCCAGTACGATGGCCGGGCACTTCCCCCCAATTCCATCAGCACAGGCTTCAAGTACTTTGCAGCCAGCTGCCCGATGATTCTTCCTACCGCCGCACTCCCGATAAATTCCACCTTCCGAATCGCCTCGTGCGCAATTATTGCCTCTGTCACCTCAGCCGCATCCTCCCTCCTCACCTGAATCTGATTCAGCACCCCGGCCGGCACCCCGGCCTCGAGAAAAGCCTGCGTAATCAGAAAGTGCGTCCGGGGACACAACTCGCTCGCCTTGAAGACAACGCTGCACCCCGCCCCAATGGCGCTCGCAACCCCCTCGTTGCAAGCACGAGCGCAGCATTCCACGGCGCGATGCAGAGCACAGATCCGATCGGCTCCTTGAACACGAATCCCATTGCGCCAGGCTTCTCCAGCTGGGGGATCGTCCCGTTCACGCTGCTTATCACTGCGGCAATCTCCTTGAGGTACCGCGTCGCGAGGTCGAGGTTCTGCTTTGCCCATGCCTCTTCGCAGGATGTCTCGAGGCATTGGGCTTCGATGAAGGCAGAGGCATGCTGCTCGTAGTAGGTGGCGACACGGAGGATGAGGTCGCGTCGAGTGACGTGGTTGGCGAAGCGCCACGATTGGAATGCAGTTTGGGCAGATTCGACGGCGGAGAGGGCTTCTTTGGTGGATGCGCTGGCAGCGTGGTGGACTGTGATACCCAATTTGGATTGCGTGACGGGAAACGTGGCATGGGAGTCTGTCGTGGGTTTTCCGTCTATCCAGAGGGGAACAGTGTAGGAGGGGTCCGCAGACATGGTGCTAATAGTGACGTCTATGATGGTCGAACTGAATCGAGGGTTTTAGATACTGTGCAAGCAAGAGTTTCTCTATGCTGGGTGGGTATGTGTACTTTTTCTCGCGCCATCGCGTCAACATAACGACATTAGATCATGGTAGCGGATACAACGGTGGGGTCGTGAACTTTCGTCGGCGAACCAGATGCTATTTCAGCCGCGGGAGTGGGAGTGATGTCGGCAGTTCTCTATTTACTGTAGACCTAAAGTCCGATCTTATCCCCGAAACCACGAATGGCCAACCCAATGTGACAGGGAACACCGCCTTATCCATACATTAGCATCATTTTGGCTAGTATCAGCATGCTGTTTTGCGCTAGAATTCCTTCCTCATAGTGTGCCCTGAAGGTACTCCATCCGACTGCAAAACATCGACCGAACTCTCCAAGTCTTAACCCATGAAAAAATTGATGGCAAAATCGGGATCCATCCACGACTTTTTACGGATTTGATGGGCATCGAATGATTCATGTCAGTGGAGTGGTCCTCTCTCGGAACTCTTCTGCTCCCGTTCAACGTCATCGACTTTCTTCGGCATATTCAAGTACCAGCCGAAGGTAGCCCACAATACACGAGTATATGCGAAAGGTAGAAAATGTCCCCCGCCCCAGTGAATTTCTTCAACACCATCAACTTCTTCCTCGACATTTGAAACTTGAAACAATTTAAGAGTATTACAGAAACTCTAAGGCTGAGATAGGACCACATGAAAAGTCTTTTAGGTGAAAGTATGGATAATGAACCGATAGTTGAGGGTGTAGTATATATGCCCAGCTGACTTCAAACGCAGTAAAGATATCTCATGTCTGTATGCATGCTTCTCCAAGTGTTCACCCCAAAGTTATGCGATTCGCCTTTCACCAAGTAAAACGCATCAGATTCGGGTTGAGCACAATTGGCAGCAAAAAGTGGCTGACCACAACGCAGCTCAATGGGTAGATTGGCGTAAAGTTCCGAATCTGCCAGATATGCGGTACACCGTAGGCGCAAGCAATCATGCCTCCCGCCGTAAGGAAGCAAAAGAGGAACGACCATCTGAACCTTTTCAATACCCTCGGAAGCTCCTGGAAGAATGGCAGAATCTCCAAGTCTTTTGCCGTAGCGCCCCAGTCCATATCCACTCCGAACATGTGCCAGAGGAGAGCCTGAGACACATGGAAAGAGATGCCTCCTAGGAATAGAACCAGGAGTGGGACCCATTTCATGTTTGTGAGGAGGTTGCGGAAGAAGTTGCGTTCTCTCAGGCGATGACGGAGGACTGCAAGAGCAATGTTACCCAGGCCAGTGAAGACGCAAACGATGGAGAAGTAGACTTTGAAACTGTCTATGTAGTAGTGATCGAGGAGACCCTCGAACCACCCCACAAGAAAGTAGTTCCCAAGCGTAAGAATCCAGGCCGAACCCAGGGCGTAGTATGTGCCGATATAGGCGAGGATGGTAAGTTTGGATGGGAGTGGCATGCCTGATGTGAGGAATCGGACAAAAAGGCTAGTAAGAGGTCCTTTTCGATACCAGTGCTTGATGGGATGGAAGATTAGCTCGTTACATCCATAAGCGTACCTAGTAAATTGTTAGCAAAATCATGTCCCGCAGCTAACATATCAGTGGATCATACTTCTCCCAACGATGTAGTTCGTCATACACGGTCAGAGAGACACCCTCCTTGAATTCGTCTCCCTTATAAGCAGCTAAGCGCACGAGGTATCCGGCGGTCTGAAGACGCAGGGCCATATCGAAATCCTCGGACACAGTGTCTTCAGACCAATACTTCTCAATCTCAACATCCTGTATGCTACCCACCGGCTGGCGAATCGGCTCATGAGTCAGCTCGTCAAGCAGTGGTGTTCCCGTCTCTGGATCTATGATGTCTGTATAAATTGGATTACCTTCTTCATCTTTTTCCTGCACGAACTGCTGATCCAGTACTTTGTACGCAATTTCCTGCACAGCGGACCATCTCAACATGGCGTTGTGACCAACAAAAGGTGCGACGTCGCCATTCGATACCGCAAACTTGATTTGCGTGTACACTAGCTTGGTAAAAAACGTGATGCCCTTCTCGAAAAAATTATTTGTGACGTTCATAACACCGGAAGCGAATTGTAGAACGGCCACATTTCTACATTTTTCCATCTCACTGACAGCTTCAAGCAGGCAGTCTTCGGGTACGCGAGTGTCCGAATCTACGAGAAGCATATAGTCTCCGATTCGAAGATTACCATCCGCCCACGCTCCATGTTTGTCGATCAAATTGCAGAATTCCTGCATATATATTTGATTTTCCTGTTGTTGGTCCCAATCTTCACCCTCCCTCAGAGCTTCGTAATGGTCCTGTGACAACAACTTTTCTAGATCCATGCTCATACGCAAAGCGTAATTCATGTTCGAGGCCTTCTTGAATTTTCCTCGGCGAATATGTTTCGGCTTGTCTTCGATCTTACCGTCTGGATTGTGGGGAGGACGCGCAACCCAGCCGATGTTGTTGGAATCAAAAAAGTCTTGCCTTTCTTTGGCGTCCTCTGCAGAAATCATTTGCATGCCGTCATCGTTGATGAAAATGTTAGCAGAGCCTCCCTGCATCTCATAAGTGGTGATGGCTTCTTTAAGCGAGCGGACCGTAGGAGCGATGACAGTCCTTAGGTTCTCCTTGAATATTGGCATTTGAATCGTGACGTGAGGAAGGCTGGTGGAACATAAACGGTATGGGGCTTTTCCAGAGTATACATTGGTGTTCATCCTCATGGTCTCAACCCAGCCAAATATCTGAGCGGCGTTGCCGACCAAAGCCTGGAAGAAAAAGAGGCCAAGCCAGAGCTGGGGGATAATGCACAGAAGAAACAGTAGGCGCATGTAGTCTCCGTCGACTGTGATCTCGATAGCGATGTGCCTCCATCCTAGACCCATAACTCCGAGTACTAGGATCAAGGTTGTCGCTGTGAAGAAAGGCTGAGAGATCATGATCGGGCGTTTCTCTTCACTCTCAGATTCCTCATGTAAACCTTGCCACTGATAATGTGTGTTTCTAGGATCGTCTCTATCGAGATTTTCGTTGACAGGTGGCCCTTTGCACACCATATTGAACAGGGCCTCGTCGATATCTGTTGCCCGCTTGATGAGACTGTGCGGTTGGTCCTCCCAAACCACAAGCATCTTTTCCGACAAGATAAATGCAGCGCATTGATGTTTTTGGCAAAAGGGAAGCGCCTCGATATCGGGGATAACTTGAAGCCGTAAGCCTTCGTTGATTTGGACAAATGGGATTTCGTTGTCGTCTAGGAGCATCTCGATGACTTTGGTTTTGATCGTCATGGCAGCCTAAATAAAGTAACTCAGTATTAGAAGTATTGTCACAGAATATGAACATACCTGGACATTAAGTTGATGTATGGCGTTATATGTCAGCGAGCCGTCTGTTTTCAGTGTCTCGGGGCAGGTTATGTACGCCCCTCGACTCTTTCTTAGAAAGACACCTTCACCTTTTGCACCAGTCGTCCAGAGCTTCTCTTCTTGTTTTCCGTGGATGAAGTTCGCCGTCATAGCGGCTTTTACCTCTGGTCTCATGCCTGGAATTGCATGATGAAAATCAGCCAGAGGAGAAGAGAACCCCGCAGAATCTGACCATAAGTTTGAAGAACCATTCATCGACGAGTAGCTGGTCTGTTCAAAACCGCCCTGTGGGACAGGACCCGGTATAGAGTTCTGTGATGGCGCCCGTGATGCTTCATTGTGAGATTGGTCGATATTCGAGCTGTTGGCAGACGCTTCAGATCCGGTTTTGGAACGGTTCCGGGCGGCTTTGAAAAAGTTGTGCATTTTTGTAGGATCGATGTCTTTTGTAACGAGTACACGACGTAGAAGGCCTTCTTATCGTTCAGTCTCAAGAAGAAAAGACACTGGGACGAACTTCAATCGACGCAGGCAACCTTCGAAGGTATGTAACACCGTGACGGGTGTTTATGTCGCTCGCACATCTGAGCCAGAGATGAATTTTCAACATCGGCCACAAGCAATTACCTACATAGTTCAATCCGAACAGAGGTGGTGCGCTTAGCAACTAAATCTAGTCTTGTGGCTATAGAAGCAGGAATGCATTTGATGGGCAAACATTGCATGTTGGTGCGTCCACCCGCCTATCCGCTAGGGTGAATCCCCGTGTACGCAGCTCAATCGTTTCTGGCATGGGAATGGCCCTACCGATCTTTGACCACCTGACTTCTTTCAAAAGTGTTCATAAGACACACATCTCAGGATGTGAAGATACAGCAAAGCCTCTCTCACGATGAGCTCTACTCTCAACCATGTAAACGCTACAGAAATTTCTTTGCCAACTTCAGTCCACGCTCACAAGAGCTGGCTGCGCAGCTGCATGGAATGGAACCGCCAGTTCATGGTCAATTCCGAGAAACGGTCACATCCAGCAGTGCCACCGAGTAACAAATGCGCGATTATGACTAGCTATATCATAGCAAAGCGCGCTGTTCATGATTTACTATTGGTAGATGATGATTGGTGCATTCGGCCAGAGATACTTTAGTGGCAGATTTCACGAAGCGACACATCTCAACGCAAGGAACCCTTTATTCGCATCAACAACAACGGCCGTTGGGAAGTTCACATTACAATAGTCTACCTCGTTTGATCGGGAGGTATCTGTTGGTATCAAGCTGAAAATTTGTACATTCCCAAACCAGGCTCACTATGAACGCCTGTGCGCCTACCCTATTCAACACCCGGTGGAAACCCAAAGAAGCTGGAACAAGTGTCACCGAGAAACAACGCTAATCAGCAAGTCTGCCACTGTCAGCAACACGACGAGAATCAGAAGATCATGCGCACCTGTAGCTAACGAGCGTATCCACGCGATGGTTGCTTGTACTGAAGCTTCGGAGCTGGACTTTCTCTCCGTTTTTGATCTCCTTGGCATCGCTGTCGCCCCACTCAAGCGGAACTTCGGAGTCAGCGTCGGCATATACGAGCACGTTGAATGTGCAATTTCCATCTAGCATGGGCAGGAAGGTGACTGATGCAGTAATCTGGCGGAACACCGATTGGATCTCAGCCTGGATCTCAGCTTCCGTCTTTTCTTCGGAGGCGTCATTTACTCTTGTGCGCGTGTTAGCTGCTATGTATAGAATGCGAAAAGTGTAGACCTACTCTGGCGTGGAGTTTTCTTTGTCATTGGATTTTTTAGCTGCTTTCGACTTTGAGTTTTTGCCAAAGATTTGAACCTGTGCGGTGGTCAATCGAGGCACAAGTAGCCACTGGCAGTCTACTTACGTCGAACTGCCACCTCTCGACATGCTCTCCAGTCTCCTTACTCGTGATGACTACTACAAGCTTGGAGATCTTGCCACCATACATCCACTCCTTGAGCTGTGACATGATCTTCTTGATGTATGCCTTGACCTGGTCATCGGCCGTGACCATCATTGTTAAACCATATTTCTTGACTCTGGAAGCAGTTTAGCAGGTATCCAGCCTACAACTAGATGGAGGAGGCTCACGCAGTAAAGTCTTCGGCAGGATAGACGCCCCGCTGGAAGCTAGTGCTTGTCAGCTGATGTGATCAAAGTACAAAAGGCAATGGATCCATCGCATACAGGATAGTATTTACAGAGTATTCAAACTAAACAAGTCAGCGCAAGCTCCCAGCCAGCTAGGATAGAGAAGCGGGGTGGCGTACAAACTCATTGACAACTTTGGAAGAGCCTGGGAATCCTGGTCAGCTGGATCGCTCGACGTGGCAGCGATGGGTAGTGGGGAAGCCATACCTTTCAAGGCAAGCTTGTGGACCTTGGACGAGTCCTTGCTTGACGAGGTCTTGGACTTGGACTTGGACTTGGACGATGAGACTCTTGGCTCGGACATGATGGCGATGGATTGTGTGGGGAAGAGAGGGTGGTGGCGGAGGTTCTGTTTGTATTGGTGTTGGCGGGGTAACGGCGATGAAAGCAGGCAGGAGCGACCGCAGCGCTGCACCAATGTGGCAAGAGCGGCGGGCAGTGGAAGCAAAGGGACTCAGTGGGCGGTCAAGATGCCGTTCGGGCTGTTCTGACTTGGAAGTGTGCTGCAGCACAGGCGGCAGAGAAAGGCAGAGAAATGCGGCGGATGTCCAAGGGTCCAGTTCAACCCCTGCGCGGGCGGATCAGATTAGATAAGATGATGCATCAACTTTTTCCACGGCACGCGTCGCGCAGCACTCCTCGACTGCAGCCATTCCATCACGCTCCCATGCGAACTCATGCGATCATGCGTCCGGACCGCGAGCAGCCTGCTGCGCAGTTGGCACGCCCGCGCCGTTCGCCCTGCCACGGGCCTTGAGCGCCTCCCGTCTTTCGCCCGCAGCTATGCGCAAGCTTTCCGCGCCCAGTCCGACCTCGAGAAGCGCATCGCCGACATCCCCATCGAGCGCTACCGTAACTTCTGCATTGTCGCCCACGTGGACCATGGCAAAAGCACCCTCTCCGACCGCCTGCTGGAGCTGACGGGCACCATCGAGCCCGGCGGCAACAAGCAGATCCTCGACAAGCTGGACGTGGAGCGAGAGCGTGGCATCACCGTCAAGGCCCAGACATGCACCATGATCTACAACCACGGCGGCGAAGACTATCTGCTGCATCTGGTCGACACCCCCGGCCACGTCGACTTCCGCGCCGAGGTGGCCAGGAGCTATGCCAGCTGCGGCGGCGCCCTCATCCTCGTCGATGCCAGCCAGGGCGTGCAGGCCCAGACAGTGGCCAACTTCTACCTGGCTTTCTCCCAGGGATTGACCCTCGTTCCCGTGCTGAACAAAGTCGACCTCCCGCATTCTGATCCGCCGCGCGTGCTCGAGCAGATGCAAGACACGTTTGAGCTGGACCCCGACAGCGCCATACTCGTCTCGGCCAAGACAGGCAAAAATGTGCCTGCTGTGCTCCCCAAGGTCATTGAACACATCCCTGCCCCTGTTGGCGACCTCAATGCACCCCTTCGCCTGCTCCTGGTCGACTCCTGGTACGATGTCTACAAGGGCGTCATATTGCTGGTGCGCATCTTCGACGGCCAGGTGCGCCCGGGAGACACGATACGCTCGTTTGCGACCGGACTCAAGTACATCGTTGGAGAAGTTGGCATCATGTATCCGGACCAGACGCCCCAGACTGTGCTGCGAGCAGGCCAAGTCGGCTACATCCATTTCAACCCCGGCATGAAGCGCTCGCAGGAAGCAAAGGTCGGCGACACATACACCACCCTCGGCTCTGAGAAGCTCGTAAAACCCCTACCTGGGTTCGAAGAGCCCAAGAGCATGGTCTTTGTCGCAGCCTTCCCTACAGACCAGGATAAGCACGAGTTCCTCGAAGATAGCATCAACCAGATCATCCTGAACGACCGCAGTGTGACATTGCAGAAAGAGTCATCCGATGCTTTGGGCGCTGGCTGGCGACTCGGCTTCCTCGGCACCCTACATTGCTCTGTGTTCGAAGACCGTCTGCGGCAGGAGCATGGTGCCAACATCATCATCACTCCACCCTCCGTGCCCTTCAAAGTCATCTACAAGGACGGGAAAGAAGTCATCATCACCAACCCCAATGATTTCCCCGACCAGGACCAGGCTTATTCGAAAGTGATGGAGGTGCACGAGCCCTATGTTCTTGCTACCATCACTCTACCTGAAGAGTATCTGGGCGAAGTTATCAAGCTATGCGAGGCCAACCGCGGTGAGCAGAAAGAGCTCACGTTCTTCACCGCCACTCAAGTCATCCTGAAATACGATCTGCCGCTTTCCCACCTGGTAGACGACTTCTTTGGCAAACTGAAAGGTGCAACCAAGGGATATGCGTCTCTCGACTACGAAGACTCTGGCTACCAACGCGCGTCTATCGTGAAGCTGAACCTTCTCGTCAATGGAGCACCTGTAGACGCTGTATCTCGCGTCCTACACACCAGCCAGGTGGATCGTGTAGGTCGTGCATGGGTTGAGAAGTTCAAGGAACATGTCGATCGACAAATGTTCGAGGTTGTAATTCAAGCTGCTGTCGGCAAACGCATCGTAGCGCGCGCAACGATCAAGCCGTTCCGTAAGGATGTGCTTGCTAAATTACACGCCAGTGATATCAGCCGCAGAAGAAAGCTGCTAGAAAAGCAGAAAGAGGGTCGGAAGAAGCTGCGAGCCGTGGGCAGCGTAGTCATCGAGCAGGAGGCATTCCAGAAATTCCTCTCGAAATAAAATACAGTTCTAATAATACATTCTCTCGTATTGCCTCGTGCACATCCTCGTGTGATTCATTTTACTCCCCTTGATGTTTGCTTTTCCTGCATCGCAATCTTACACTGACGCATCGATCCGATTAACGACCATCATCGATATCGGCACGTGGAGAACCGCGACCCGCTACGCTACATTCACTTGGAACGCTCAACATGTACAACACCAGCAGGGTCCAAACGTTTTCTGCATGTGTTTACTTTGCCACGTTATTTAGAGTTGTAACCGGAACGAGAGTTCACGCGGAGCTCAACTGTCCCGCTGTATGCACAGATCCACGCTAAATCCGATGACATCAAGATCGAGACGAATCGTCGTTCGCGGTTCCACACCCGCCTTGACGCTCAGGGAGGCCCACCGCTACCAGCTAATCGGTGGCTATTGTTCTAAACTAAAAAGGACGGCCGAGACGGAACGAAAGGCCTACGAGTTGGGCTCGAAGCCGGAGATGTGACGTATGGAACGCTACGGGGATGGACTTGTCGAAGCTAAGCAATTACAGTTTCTGCAAAGAGATGCATGCTGCACGTCAAAAACCATTAACTCGGCCGTGGTCGCGTGAAACTGATACTGAGACTGAGGCGCTTGCTCAGTTGTTCTAGCAACGCACGCGTGAGGTCACATCATGGCATACTTGGGGCTTAGAGGCAAGCGATTGCAGTCGGCAATCAGCTTGGTCTGTGGATTATGTTTCTTGTGAGTGGAAATTCTCAAGATATGACTTCACTCAGGAAAACTTCTTCTAACCGATCAAAGATGTTTCGGCTATGCGCAGGGTGTAATGGGTGGATTGTTGACGGTGCCTGCCTTTCTGGACAGATTTCCGCAGGTGGACACGATCAACAATAACTCTGCGTATAATGCAAAAGTTCAAGGTAGTTCTATAACTTGAGCATGAGATTGGATACATGTATTGACTGATGCATATAGGTGCCGTCGTCGGCGTGTGGAATCTGGGATGTTTTGTCTCAGCCATTTTGACCATCTTTCTGGGTGACTATTTAGGGAGGAAAAAGACTCTTATGATGGGTCTTACATTCTGGGTCATTGGAGAGATCATCCAGACCTCATCTTATAGTTTTGGCCAGTTCATTGCTGGACGCGCCATCGCTGGTTTTGGTATTGCCACACTCAGTCCTGAACAGTGGTCGACACGATGACTGATTGATCAATGCAGGCAACGGATTTACCACCGCCACTGTGCCTGCGTTCCAAGCTGAATGCGTCAAGTCGCACCGCAAAGGCACGATTCTAATGATTTCAGCTGGCGCCTTCATCGCTTTTGGCCTCGCTCTCTCCTACTGGCTCGTCTTCGCCTTCGCCTACCTTTCCAATTTTTCTGCATCATGGCGCGTACCAATCGCTCTCCAGATCATATTTGCTTTGATCGCTTTCGCTGTCCTTATCTTTATGCCCGAATCTCCCCGCTGGCTCATCTTGACCGGAAGAGAGGACGAGGCACTCAAGGTACTCAGCGCCCTTAACGACGAAGACATCGAAGGCCCAGAAATACGAGATGAGTTCCTCCAGATCAAGGATGCGATCTTGGTCATGGCAAAAGGGTCATCAAGTTCCCTCACGAGTAATAAAGAAAGAAGGAATCTCCATCGTGCTGTACTGGCATACTTTGTGCAGGTCTTCCAGCAAATGAGCGGCATCAATTTAGCGCTCCAATACCTCGCGATCATGATGCTCAATCAGTTCTCGTATACAGGCTGGCTTGCTCGTTTGTTGGGTGCTTGCGCAGCAACTTTCTACTTCTTGTCCTCATTCATGGCTGTTATTGGCATTGATCGGTTTTGGGGAAGAAGATGGTTGATGTTATTCGGTGCTTCGGGCATGTGTGGATGCATGGTGCTATTGGCTATCTTGGGCTATCTTTGGCAAGACCATGCGCTCACAGGGACCAACATCGCCCAGACAGTCTTCCTTTTCGCATTTCTCTTCTTTTTCGCCTTTGGCTGGCAAGGTATGGCTTGGCTCTACCAGGTCGAAGTTGTGCCCCTCAGGATTCGAGGACCAGCCAATGCATTGAGTACAAGTGCAAATTGGCTTTTCAATTTCGTGTCAGTCCAAGTCTCTCTTTTTCAAGTATATCAGGAATCCTGCTAATGATTCGAGCAGTGTTGTCTTCATCGCCCCCATAGCCTTCCACAACATAGGCTGGAAAACTTACATTATTTTCGCGGCCACAAACTTCGTCATAGTACCACTAGTATATTTTTTCTACCCGGAAACTGCCTATCGCTCTTTAGAAGAAGTCGACGTTCTGTTCCATCTCGCCAACGAGGCACCTGGCAATCCCTGGCTCGAGGTTGTGAAGATCTCACTCCACGAGCCCCTCTGGTTTGGCAAAAAGGGGGAAATTCCCTTCGATTATGAACGCTCAGACTGGCACCAAAGATACCTCCAATTAGCAGGCAGTGGTAGTGGGACTACACTCGGGGGTAGCGGCCGTGGCATGCGAGAAAAAGTTGATACTAGCGGCCACCAGAATAGCGGTATTGGAGGCGGTAGCGGTGGCACACAGGGCCGCAATAACACCCCCGAAGTGAATGCAGCTATCGGAAAAGCTGTCTCTTCCCCCGAAGACGTAACACCCTCATCATCTGGGACAAATTCCGGGCTTAGCGAAAAACGCCTTGTCGAACAACATCGTACACACCTAGAAGAGCAACGTCGGCGCAGCCGCGAACATAGAGAGGCACGAAATTCCACCGGAACAGGTACCACAGCCGTAAGTAGACATAGCGATCGCCCACCGCTTCCTGAAGAGCCTTTGGACTCCTTTGTGAGTGGACAGAGTGCCCATTCTGCGCACTCGGCCCATTCCGACCCCAACTGGTCTGCTTCCGACATGGCACCCCCACCACTCCGTGTGCCCTCGACACAATCCAATCGTACTGGCCGCTCCTTTTCCCAGAGCTCGAATACCATGTCCTACCCCGGTCGTATCATAGGATATCCACGGACACGCTCCGAAGACGGGCACCACATCCATTCTCCTTCAAACGGTATGACACGCACGGAAAGCGGGCACACTACATATTTCCCTGACGGTATTAACGACACTGCCGTGACGTATCTACCTGAGAATGTCGAGCAGGAGATCAGAGGCGTGTTGGGACGCAGTGGTGTCGCGCTGGATGAAGGTGATAGGGTTGTGTTGAGTGGAGATGGGAGAGCAGTGGTAACCTCAGGGCCGGGGACTAGAACTAGTAGTTTCAGCCATTATGTTGCGAGGGATGCAGGGAGAGGGCATTGAGACCATTTAAGAAAAGTTTTCTTCCAATTGAGTGCTCTACACATGTTGTAAGTTTCAACAACAATTCTTTGTGGTCTGTGGTATAGATACAATTATCTAATGTAACCAATGTAAGATATCGAATTGAAATTGAAATATATCATGAACGTGCATCTCAGCAGGGTTGACTGCAGTCTTGCATTTGAGAGTCGAGTCTGTCGAAGTTGGTCTATCAAATAGTATTGCGCTTTGATCTTTTCCATTTTTTATTGAGAGAGGAAAGAGCAAGTGACATCCTGTGCAAAGCGATTTAACGACCATGTCCATCGATAAAATTATTGAAAGTGTCGCCAATATTGCTCCACTCCGATTTGTGCAATTCAGCCCATTCCCGAACACGACCGATTCCGCGTATGTCCGCCTCCATGTGTTCAGTGGATGTCGTCCCATTCAGCACCATGATGCCCTGTTCCATGACCAGGGCATATAACACAACTGAAGTTGACACACCCACAGAGTTTGCAATTTTCGAAATAAATTCAGACTTGAGCAGGTGTGGATTTCCCGTCAGCGTCCAGAATGATTGGTATGTAATATCGTGCTGGTTACAAAAAGCACGAAGCGGACCGTCATAGTCTGTCTGGGGGTAAAAGCGGTTCTGCACGACCGATGGCTTGATTTTAGAGGTTTCATAGATGGCTTGAAGGACTTGTATCGTTGTGTTGGAGATTCCGAGGGACTTGATCTTGTGTGGAACATATGACTCTAAAAGTTTCCAGGCTTGGATGGTCTGTTCGATCGTTGGAAGAGGAGAATGCAGAAGCAGACAGTCGATGTAGGTATCCTCGCTGGGGTCATCTCGAGGTCGCAAATTGTGCAACGAAGATGCTACAGATGTATGTATCTGTGTTTCTAATGGTGCGGATGCGTCATAAGGCATGTTGTCTGGATCTTGACCGGCAGGCGTGGTAAATTTCGTTTGCAGCTGTATGCGTCAGCCAATACAAAATCCGGATTTAACTGATACTCACGTATATTTCTCCTCGCGTCAATACACCATCCTTGAATAAGTCCCTCAGTGCTTCACCCACCAAGGCTTCCTGGTAATGCCTGGGCTGGGCTGCAGTGTCTATCTTTCGGAAGCCTTTCTTTACAGCCATCGCTACTAGCTCCTTTGTTCTGGTTGTCTTCCAGGCAGTCCCGTAAAGGAATGGCACTTCCCAACTCGACCCGTTAGCCAGAAGCCTCGAGGCTGCTTTGATTGGACAACTCATCATATGACTGGGGATGGATCGAAGACTATGAGATGATAGCCCAGATGGAATCACATCACATTAGTGTTAGTGACGTTCCATGATCAGATCAGACTAGCTTATTATGTGCTAGCGCAACCGCGCAGCACCTGCTGTGAGCTATGAGGAGTGACACTTTGATACTGAATGCAACAAGCCGCACTACCATGATGAAATTTGATAGTGTGCGGTCAAATTTCGAGAAGACAAAGAACAGATAACGTTAATTTCCTGTACACCATTTGAATAGAGCTTTGTGGCTATGGCCACTTCTTCTTACGTGATCTTGACATAGTAGCACTATAGCTTCAAACTGTAGGAGCGCAGCTACCACCTTAGTAGCGGGTATCTTCTTCTATTGGTCAAATGGGAAGGTGATAAGCTATATTATACAGGCAGGCCTCTAGCTGATTGTGAAGAATCAATCGTACTTCAATACAAACAACACAGGGTTTACAGTCTTCTCATTACTATCGTATAGACCTAATCGAATCATACCGACAGCAGCTATATAGTAAACCAAACACAACAGATCCATTTTATAACAAGCTTTGTATGTGTTAGGCGACTTGTTACCAATACGTTGGGGGTTAATGGCTGAAGTTGTCTAACAAGTTCGGTTATTTGCCGATGAGTTCGCCAACAAATTCCGCAATTTCAAGCACTTTTTCTTCCTGCAGTCTTCTACCCACGAGTTGCACGCTGACATGAGCGCCATCAAAGATTTCAGGGTCGTCTACAAATCATCAATTAACATTTCAAACGTCAAGCTTACAGTACTCACAGCTCTCGTGGCAATTTCTGTCTCTCTCGTCTATTGGCACGTATCCAGAATTAATTTTGTCGATTTCCTTCTTAACCTCTGTAACCGGCACAACTACACTCGTATAATCAAGTGCATTAACCCAAAGGCTGTATCCATAATATGCGTACTTCTCTGGCCTAGCTGCCGGCCACGGGGCAAGAGGGCAGATTATTGCATCGACACATCTTCCAGTCTTACTTAGTTGTGCGGTACTGTTCCAGTATTCAAGATAATTCTTTTTCAGCTCGCGCAAGCGGACGTTGACTGCAGCAATTTCAGCAGCAGAATATTGCTTGGATAGTTTCTCAAACTGGGCGACTTGTGGAAGCATTGGTTCGTTAGATAGCGAAAAGGCGCCTTTGATATCTGTGCCTGCATCGAAATCCCAAGTCTTGCCTGCCTCTTCCAAGATATCGCTATGGGACGGCGGCTGCCATTCTATAACTTCGTGTCCTTTAGAGCGCAAAGCCTTTACGACAATATCAATGGCTCGGTGGATGGGTGGGCAAGGGTTTACAATCCCATCTGTTGCCATGACGCCGAAACATAATTTCCCGGAGTCACTGGACTCTGACCCCACCAAAGATTTTATCTCCTGTTCGTGTGATTCTCGCCAGGGGATTTCATGTACTAATGGGTCATGAAGCCAAGGTTGTTGAGATAGTATTGCTTTAACAAGCATTCGGAGAGATCCCACACTGGGGGCAAGTGGACCTACGACTGAGAGCACACTGTTCTGTCCATCCATTGAGTTTGCTGACGAGGTCAGTTCCAATAGCGAAGTTGGGGTGTAAATGAAATACTTGTTACCAAGCAATTACTCACCCATTCCTTCATAAGGCAGACGGCCAACAGATGGGCGTAGACCGTAGAGACCGTTAAATGCAGCGGGAATACGGATAGAACCTCCTATGTCGGTGCCAAACCCTACAGGTGCTGTTGAATGTCAGCCGGTAAGATTCATACCCAATGAACTCAATGAACATACATCCTCTAATACCAATCAATGCTCCTTCTCCCCCGCTCGAGCCTCCAGCAGTCAAATTTCTGTTTTTAGGATTGAGTGTATACCCAATGATGTTGTTCATCGTTTCGCCCGACATGAGCGTGTGCGGCACACTCGTCTTACAATACAATACACCGCCAAGGTTCCTCAACTCCCTAACCATTTCACTTTCATAGACTTTTTCTTTCCCTGTCCCGGTTTTTCCTTCAAAAGTCCCCATCCAACCAACATAGCCCATCGTCGTCTCGACATCTTTTACGTGGAATTGATCTTTAAGCGACACAGGCAGTCCGTGTAGGGGACCTATTGGCTTTCCATGCTGATTGAAATAATCGTCGAGAGCACATGCGGATTCTAATGCGGCATCGAAGAATATCTCATGCAGGCAGTTGAGCTGTGAGAACAATTAGCAAGCTCGTCATTTTATACTTAAGCTACTCAAATGGATAGATGCGTCCATACCAATTGGTGTGCGAGAGCAGCTCGGTGACAGAACGCTCTCGTGACATCAACTGCTTTCCACTGGCCAGTAGTTGTTTTCTTTACAATATCAACCGCATCCGTCTCTGTTATTTCTACCTCCGAGTCACTCAGAAAACTTCGTATATACGCGCCTGTGACATCCTTCTTTTCCTCTACCGAGGGTAAGTTCTCAATACGCCAAGCAGATGGTATCGCTGCCAGGATACTCTCGCGCTTCTGCTCAGCACGGTCTTGCCATGAGGCTGCCATGGTCCGTCAGTAAAGGAAGAAAGTAGTCAAAAATAAGTATGGAAAACACAATAGAACTATGAAATGAAGTTGATGAGCATAGCACCAGATATCTTATCATGACGCGTTCGTTATCGAACGTGGAAGCTTGGATAGTAAAGTGGGGTAAAGGCGTTTAAGTCACCTTCCTGATCAAGAAAAAAATGGGTTGCGTACACAGGGATGCTGAAACCGTCGTTTGACATGAATGATAAGTTCTAGATCGGCATTTTTCTCGTTATTGTTGTCATATCTACAATCGTTTTCAATTGTCACAAGAGGGGACGATAGCTTTTTTCAACTACATGCATTTTCACCTGGTCAGCCACCTCTGCTGCTACTTTTTCGAAAGACCAAACATGAATAGCATGGCCCATAATTCCACGTCACAGCCTGGGGCATTATAATCTGACATATCCTATAAAAACCGCAGTCGAGAATAATCAAATTTGCTTGAATACATCCTGAAGTAAAATGATGGCAGGGGTTGGAGTCTCATACTAGCATAGGCTAGTACGCGCAAGGTACTGGTATCAATCCATCGACAGGCAGGTTTACCGGCATTTTGCACCGCTCCGATTTTCGCGGCAGCGAAGGAGAGGAGAAAATAATGGTTCAGAACTTCTTACAACGTCCAACAGCCATGGAGGATCAGCATATATATTCTTTGGGTATTGAACTTTTCTCGCTAGAAGATAACGAGTGGAAATGAAATATGCGCAATGCGCCCGTGTTCACGGTTGCTTGAGGGTGCATCATACGATAGCTAGCCATCAAAAATACAGACGCTGCGTGTGCGTAATGTACCCGTAAATCGTGACAATCACATCGCCCGTGTGTGTTTTTCACTTCGCAAACTTTAGCCTCTTCACCTCCTCTTCTTCCCCACGACCTTTGTGAACCCGTCTTCGTCGACCTCGGGAGCTGGCTTCTCCTTAGGCGGCGCTGCAGCGGGTGCATTACCCATCTCCACGTCTTCATCGCTGCCACTCTCCTCATCCACGCTATCCCAATCTCCTTCCTGATCCACTTCTCTGACCTGCACATTCCCTGTGTTCACCTCTTTCCCCTTCCTGCTCTCCCACTTCTGCTTCAGGGCCTCCACTGTCACGAAGTTACCCTCGCTGACCTCTTTTCTTATTTTCATAATGTCTTGAGCGACCGCCACCTCGGTCTCATCCTCGCAACGCACACCAAACTCATCTTCGAGCACTTGGAGGATCATGACTTCGATGTCTTCTTGTTCGGTGAGGGGTTCTGTAGCGAAACGCTCGGAGAGGGTACCGGCAAGCCAGTCACGTTTATCTGAGGAGTCGGGTCCGCCCCATTGGTTTTGCACGGCGACGCTCAGGGTGGGCCAGTTGAAAAGTGTGTACCAAATACCGAGGTCGAGCTGTCCTTGTGCTTGCTCTGTGAGATATTAGCACGGCTGTATGGTCAATTATGGACTGTGGGCATACCAGAGAGCGCTGACGACGCCGAAGGTGCTGCCATTTTGCCGTGACGAGATTAGGTGAGAGGCCCTGAGCTATATCAATAGCGATATATAGTGAAGAAGGTGAAAAATGACAACGAAAGATGGTTTGTTGTTTTTGTGCTGGAGGGGTTGCGTCGGGTTCACGAACTTTTTGGCTTATCGATAAGGTGGGCACTAGCTTGCTTTGGGTATCTACGTCTCAATGACCATTTCGGGGTTTGCACCAAAAATGTCATATGGAAGACGGATTGAAGGTGGTTAAGAATGGTTCATATGGTGTAAGGTCTTGTATATTGAATGACCCAATATGGAGGAATACACTCAGCGTTAATGAACATTGCGGGTATTTACCTAGGCACCTGGGGGCACCTGCACCTGGGCATCCAAGTGCTCATGTGACCCTTTGGTCGCCCAGCGGCCAGCTCGAGGGCTCTGCTTGACTTGCTATACAGTATATCAGACAATGCGGACAAATCTGGAAGGATTGCCAAAACACACAAATAGAAGTGGCAATATGATATCGCACGCAATTTAGCCACGCGCCATATGTCCCGGTCGGTCGACCCGCCTCGGTACTTGTGTCCCGCTGTTCAAACGCCGATCCGACACGGCCCAAGCTCCTATCGCGACTTTCTTCCTCTTCCGAGCTTCACACCCCATCTATTGTCCAATTAGCCCTCAAAATGAACACAATCGCGCCTCCTCCGCAGCTGAAAAAGCTGCCGCCCTCTAAGCGCTTTCTCGGCATAGGCCTCGGTCTGATTGGCGCCGGCGCAACGAACCTCGCCCTTGGTTACGCAGGCTTCTCCCTCTACACACGCGGCACAACCTTCGTTCCATACGACGCCACTCACGATGACCTCGCCACGCCCGTATTCAAGAAACACAATCCCAGTGGGAATGCCCCTGTGTGCATCGACCACGCGGTCAAGACGATCCCATTGAGCAAGTTGAAGGAGACAGACCAGCGGCAGTTGACGACGGATTTCTGCAGGGGCGTGTGGAGTGGAGTGGGCTATGCATACCAGAGGCGATACCTGGAGAAGAAGTACCGCGCGCTGCCGAATAGGGAAGACAACCTGTGGGACAGAAAGGAGTTGGCCGAGTCGGAGTACCAGGTTGGTACCAAGATTACGGACCACTTTGAGGTGTTAGAGCACACGCCGGAGAAGGTACATCAAGATAAGCCCCTGCATATTTGTAGTTGCGAGGGAACCTAAGGACACGGCTAATTGCTTACGTGTAGGTCATCGTACGATGTGGTGATTCGCCGCTGAACCAAGACCACCGACCGAGCGACGGCTTGTTCTCAATGGAGGTCACGACCGACCAGGAAAAGCAGACTGCGACATTCCACTTGAAGAGTGTGTTCGTGGACACCACACCGGAGGGCAAGAGCGCCGAGCCGCTCCCTTGGAAATTCCAGTTCGCGCACAGGCTGTACACAAAGTTGTGGATGGAGACAGCGACACGCAAGCTACTCAAGTAGAGTATGGATGTGGCTGCTTGCTATCTTGCCTTTGATGCATGAAAAGCAGCTAAGGAATGAAAGAGTTGGACAGACTCTAACCGAGACCAACCTTTGCATGACGAAGGTTTGTTGTATATATATAATCGGGTCTGCAGTGGCCTTTCTGAGTTCATGCTACCACGCGAATATGGTCTTCCCTATGCAGCTCTCTTTTTCATGTTCCGTGATCGTCAAGGCATGGGCTGAAGCATGAGCAACGTCACAGAAACAAATAAACAAATACAGCGAGCTAACTTGTCTGAAAGACGAAATGTTGTGGAATAGGGCAGCGCGGAATAGCTAGAGACACATTTTATCTAATAACTTACTAACCATCTACAATCTTGCACTGTGTGCTATTCTAGAATGACAGGTGATATCAAAGCATTCTGTAGCTTCCATGTTGGTTTCAATAATCTTTTCATCCCCATCAAGACTCCTGGGAGTATTTACAGGCTCGCTCACCCGTTCCCCGGATTCAGGCATCTGAAATCCGGACTTTGGGATATGTTCTCCAAGCAATCCACCCACATATTGCAGCTGCGCTTGGGGCGAGATGGGTCTATCCGTCGGGAGCCCGCCAATTATGACGCTATTCCCCGCCTTTGCCATGTACCGTCCACATAGCCGAGCTACTACTGCCGAGGATGGGACACCTTTGTTATCATGACTGTAACAACCAGGGGAGTATGTGACATCCCCATAAGCAGTCCCATTTGAAGGGGCGTACAGTGGACTCGCAAATGGAACAAACGTAGGATCTGCTACAAGGATCGTACCCACGATGACGACCAGCTTGGTCATCTCTCACGTTCCCGGCGTAGCGTAGTGGCTCGCGCGAGTTATCTCCGAGTGGGGGCGTTCCCAAGCTAGCAGGAGTCAGTGGTTAATTTAAAATCAACGTAGGCGGAAGCTCGATAAAAGGGCCCGTAGATATACGGAGGGTATACGTCGGTTGCTGTGGCCAAAAACAGCGAAGAGACATCCCTTGAACGCCACTGTTTTGGTGAATACCTACACTGGTCCAATGATGACGGACCAATCAAGACGCAGCGAGAGTACGGTGCACGCCAGTGATGTCGGCTCTAGAAGACCATCGTGGACTTCAGATAAAAGGGAGGACTTTGCGACAGCTGGAGACGAGGAGAAGCATGTAGGGGATGGGTTTCTAGGCGATCGACTTCGAGAATCTTCGAGCCACGAGGTACAAGAGGAAGAGATTGCACGGTTTCCTACAGCAGATGGGACTCGTCCAGGGCTCTCGACCACCTATACCAATGCCAAGAGTCTACGCAGCATCAAATCACATCAGTCACGGGCTGGTGCAGACGGTTATACGTTGAACAACGAGGACGAAAAGCCGAACAACTCCAGCGACACACCGGCCGATGATCCTTATCTTGTAAAGTGGGAAGGGGTGATGCAGACCCAATGAACCCGCGCAGCATGACGACGCTGCGACGTTGGTGCATCGTGCTCATTGTGAGCGCGAGCTCGCTGTGTGTGTAAGTACCCTACCCTTGTTACCATCACATATTCCTGCAGAAAAGTAATATAGGCTGTGGACCGCATGTGCGGACGGATGGGGCTGGATCCATCTGTGGGCAATGCTGAGCTGAAACGGGCGCATAGGACTTGCACATCTTCCTTGTATACCTCGACGTATGGGCAGCTGATACCGGAATTTGAGACGAGTCGCATTGTATGCACGCTGGGATTGAGTCTGTTTGTCGCTGGGCTAGGGACCGGTCCCATGATCCTTAGTCCCCTGTCAGAGGTGCGTAACTCCGCTGGAAAAGCACGTTGGCCCTGCATAGCGGGCTGGGACGGCTCGTCTGCGCCAGGTCAAGGTTGCTCGACTGGGTAGGCAATGCTAACAGTGTATGCGTGGCTGCAGTTCTATGGTCGACGACCCATTTACATCTGCTCCTTTACCTTTTTTTTCATCTGGCTTATTCCATGCGCATTCGCGCGCAATATCCAGACCATGCTTGTAGCACGCTTTCTCGACGGATTAGCTGGCAGTGCTTTTCTTAGCGTCGCAGGCGGGACCGTAGGCGACATGTTTAACAAAAATGTTAGTCTTGTCCTCGTGCTCCTGCGAGTTTCGCGCAAGCATCTTACGTGCCTGGTGCTAATGGCTCCGTGCATATGTAGGAACTATCGGCGCCAATGATGGTCTATACGGCAAGCCCCTTCATAGGACCCGAGGTTGGCCCACTCGTGGGTGGCTTTATTGTAGAACATACAACATGGAGGCAAGTAGAGGTGCAATCTATTCCCTGGAATCTTGCAGGCGTGGGGCATTACGATCAAAAGTCCCTCGGCACGGGGATGAGGAGGATATCGCGATCTAGCCAGGTTTCCGGATACACATGCATCGCTGCCAATTTACTCGGCGCGTACACTAAAGAAGCGGTGAGCTGACTGAGGAAATAGGTGGTGCTTCTACGTGTTGATGATATGGTCCGGGGTCCAGGTGAGGCATCAAGTGGGTTCGATGTCGACAAGATGTGTACACTGACACGGCTGCAGCTTGCATTGATAGTGCTCTTCGTGCCCGAGACATATCATCCGGTGCTTCTTCGCAACAAGGCACGCAGGTTACGAAAAGAAACCGGGGATGCTAACTGGATTGCGCCAATAGAGAAACTGTCCAGGTCGATCGCAAAGACGGTGCTGTGGTCATGCATCAGGCCGTTTCAACTCTTGTTCTTCGAGCCAATGGTGGGTAGAAGCAGCTGGACTGGGATATTGATTGGTGGACTAATGTTGTGCTTAGTGCCTCAACCTCTGTGTTCTCAGTGCCATTCTGCTTGGAATACTGTATTGTAAGCAAGTCCTTGTTTTTGTGGAGTAGTCCCCCAACGACGTTCGCTACACGCTCGCTACACGCGGCGGCGGGCTCGGCTCAAGCATGTCTCAAGATATACGTTCGATTTGGGCATGTTACATGTACTGACTGTGCAACGTCGGCTAGTATTCTTCGGGGCGTTTCCTCTTGTCTTCCAGAACAACCATGGCTTCACCATCTCGCAGACGGGTCTTGCCTTTCTGGGGCTCTTCGTAGGCATGCTTGTAGGAATCACCACCGATCTGTTTTGGCGGCGGGTGTACAACAGGCTCGTACAGCGCAGCGAAGCGCAAGGGGGTGGTAGCGAACCCGAGTTCCGGCTCTCCGCGACGATTCTTGGGGCGTTTGTCGTCCCAATTGCACTATTCGGTAAGCCATTGCAAATTTGGATGCCCGTGGGGATTCCACTGATTGTGATGGTATGCAGGGTTCGCATGGACGACGTATTCTTCGGTAAGTGAAGAGATTCGACGAGTTAAGACTGCTTTCACGATGCTAACATGGCTGCAAGGTGCACTGGATAGGTAGGCAGCATGCAGGATGAGGTTCGAGTGGCAACAATTAGCTGATCATCTGCCGTGGCATAGTCCCCATCGTCTTCTCGGGCATATTTGGAACGGGGTGGGTTTCCCCTTTCGGGTCATGTAGGTGTCATTTGCTGACCGCTCTTCTCTGACGTAGGGTGATTTGGGTGTACTCTGGAGTGTTTACCTTCTTGGTCGAAGCTGTGAGTTGGCCGGCATCGGGGGCTGATGGTAGACGAAGTGTTGACGGCATAGTACCCGCTGTATGCTGCGAGCGCCCTTGCAGCCAACAGCTTCGCACGATCGTCTTTTGCCGCGGCGTTCCCTCTGTTCGGTGTCCAGATGTACAACAGTGAGTCTTGGGCATGCATCAACGATGAAAAGGCGGTCACTGATTAGGAAGATATCGGCTATCAATGGGCGACGTCGCTACTGGCATTCCTGGCCCTGGTCATGGCACCGTAAGTGGAGTCCCAAGGCTGCGGTGTGGTGGTGAAGGTGGCTAAGATTGGCGTGTCACAGTTTCCCTATCCTCTTCTTTCGATTCGGCAAGAAACTCAGGGGCAACAGTCGCTTCGCGTCGTAGTAGAGTGGAGGAATTGGGACGTGAGTGGTGGAAAGCGGGCTAATTATAGAGGGTGGTGGCACGGCATTTGCATGCCGTGCATGTTTATTGAAATGTCCAAGTTTCTTCCACTTTGCACTCTGCACGTGATGCACACGAAGCCCCCTGGAGCATGCCTGAGAAAGCCGGCAGCATGCTGGGTAACGTTGCTGAGGCGCCACGAGGGCAGCCACGCCAGCGCTCAGGGAACAGGCTACACACGACGGCGAGGCATGACGCTGGCGAGGACTGACCGCCGGGCGGGCGGGAACGTGGAGGCTGCAGCGGCCTTGCCTCTGGTGAATGATTGTAGCACAGGGCGTAGAAGAAGGCTCGCTGGCAGGCACCGGGGCCAGGCTCGTTGCTTTTGGCTGCCATGGGCTGGGGGACAGACGTTTTGCGAGCGGAGCAGCAAGGCATCGGCGGGTACTGTAGGGTACGGTAGGCATATGCGATGCAGGTATATTGGACGGAGATCTGGCGTCTGATCGAGCGGGTGGCCCAGGGGTGGTCGCCGGGAGCCCGAGGAGAGGGTCACCAATGGGCTCAGCAGTAGCCGAGGGCTGGCCTAGCTTGTCAGTGCTGGGCACTGCTGGGTGCCCATTTTTCCTCAGGCACTGCGGGGATGCGCGCGCTCGTCCGTCCGCCGCTGCCCACACGCCCACACGCCCGCACGCCCGCATTCGACCACCTGAGGAGCGCGAGGAGAGCGCGCGCGAGCGAGAAAGAGAGAGCGAGTGAGCGAGCGAGCGCCCTGGAGCCCCTCGAGTACCTCGCCCCCGGGCCCCTCCCCAGGTCCCTTTCCCCCACCCACCCACCAAGCCAGCCAGCCAGCCCCCCGGACTCTGCGCCTACCGTCGTCGCTACCACCACCACCGACCGGCCTTGCTCTTCGCTCCCACCGCTGCCACCGCTGTCTCTGCTGCTTCCCCTGCTGCCGCTTCCAGCCAGCGTCCGCTGCACATCCCTCGCAAGCGCCCCCTCGCACAGCGCATTGCAGCCCGAGCGCGGCTCTGTGAATTGTTGCGCCCGCCAGAGGCCCTCCTCCGCCGCGTGGAATGGGTGTCTGAGGGCATTGCTCCACAATGCGGCTGCGCGCCCGACAGCTCCCTCAGCGATTGCATGGCCCTCTGTCCTCAACACCGCCCGACACGCACGCGAGACTCGACGCCCTCGACTGACCCTGCCGTCCCCACCGCAGCAAGCCACCCTCCAGCTCCACCCTCCCCATTGGAGCGCCTCCGGTGTCACCGCAGCGCCCGTTCGAGCAAGCCAGCGCACGCGTGATCGCACTCTCGAAACACGCAGCTGGGTCTCTCGCCCCGTGTGCGCCCGCCACGCATTGGCTTGCCGTTGTCCCGGGTCCACCCCAGCGCTGCTTCTGACGCCTGCACGCTGAGAAAACGTGCGTCTGCAGCGCCCAAGCACATCCAGACCACTAGCCCGCCACCCGTCGTGCCCGTCTGTGTTGTGCAAGAGCACTCCCAGAAGAGATATTAGGGATTATGTCCTCCCCGGACCATCACGATGCATCGCCCTCGCCGGATTACAGCGGTCCTGACGGGAGCGACCACGGCGACCTCGACATGACCGCCGAACAGAAGCCTGGCCCACGCTCCGGCGACCATTCCCCAGAAACCAAGCCCAATGGCACCGCGAAGTCGAATGCGAAGGACCCCACGAGGCCGCGTCGCAAGAAGGCCCGAAGAGCCTGCTTCGCCTGCCAGCGCGCTCACTTGACATGCGGTGAGTGCCCTTCTTCTCTGCTCTTCTCCGCTCCCCACGAGGCTGACTATCCAGGTGACGAACGCCCCTGTGCTCGCTGCATCAAGCGTGGCCTGCAGGACCACTGCATGGACGGCGTGCGGAAGAAGGCCAAGTACCTTCACGATGCCCCCGACGGTGCCCTCATGCCTGGCGTGGGGGGCCACTATCCTCACATGAACGGAAGTCGGCCGGTTCCTGTCCCTACACATAGTCAGGAGTCTATACCCCAGCAACCAGGGTATTTTGCACAAGCCCCGTCGACGGCCTACTATCCTCCAAATTCCACGCCCGGCCAGCCCATGCCAGTGCAAGATCCCGCCTACGGCAACCCGCAGGCCCCTATATCACCGCAGTATGGCCAGAATCCTCAAGCTGCACTTTCTGCCGCACCTGCCCCAGTATCGCAAGGGGCACCGCCCCAGATGACCCAATTCGGCGGCGGGCCCCTTTTTGATCCCAGTGATCCTGCCTTGTTCAACTTTGACATCGCAGGGTTGAACTTTGGAAATCATTACGGTGCTCTGGAGTTGAGCATGCTAGGACATATATCGTCTGCGGCAATAGATACCCCGGCTAATGACACCCCGCTAAATCAACCAGCCCATGGATATAATGGTCCGATGAACTCCGCGGCATATAATGACCAAAATGGCTTACCAGCCCCAGTCGCCTTTGGTCAAGAAGGTCTTCCATCGGCCGAATGGCAACATCCGCACTCGCGACACGGCAGCCTTCAGGTACACACGCCAAACAACACACCGGTCACCGTAGACCGACACGACAGCGTCAATAATCCCATGGCCTACGCTATAGGGCAAGGTGGACCATCAAGCCTATCGAGTGCTAGCCCCGCATCCATGGACTTCAACTCTGGCTATGACAACGAAAACCCCATGTCTGCTGCGACTTTCTTTGCGAACGCCAATCAGGCCCAATCGAGAGGATCGCCTACGACACATCGTCCACAACAACAACAAGAAAATCGCCCACAAGGCGGCCCTCTCTACCCCACACATCCCAACGCGGGGAGAAAACGGCAGTCCAAGCTCATATATGAAAAGGTCAAAAAACCCTACGATTACCCTTCGGCGCACCATCGTTTGCTATTAGCCTGCCAAAAGAGATTTTCGAACAAGAGCAAAGAAAGCGTGAGGAACTCGCTCGGTCGGTTCAGACCTTCTCTGTTGATCAATGCTTCTCACCTGGACACCGATGATCTCATACATGCGGAGAAGAATCTACAGCGCTCTCTGATTGCCATGTCTGAGAGTTTTGCGGAGCTTGGCACGCCTTCCTTGATCGTGCGTCGCACAGGTGAAGTTGTTGGTATGAACAAAGAGTTCGAAATCTTGACCGGCTGGAAGAGAGAGGTCCTATTAGGGTACGATACCAATCTCAACGCAAACTTCGGAACCAGTCAACAGCGCTCTGGTGACAGTGGCGTTTCCACTCAAAATAATACTACGCCCATATTACCAGGTCAGGAGCCTGAGTCTGGGCATCTACCAGTCAACATTGTTGAACTCATGGATGAGCCTGGAGCGGTACAGTATCTATCGGACTTTGCGGACTTTGCAACGGGGGACGTCTTGGCTAGAGGCCATCGGCGCGTCAACTTTCTTCGTTATCAGACCCAGGAAGACATTGCACGCGAAGCAGATAGATCCCGTGGAGCAAACGGCCATCACACCAAGCACGAGCCGCTTGTGAAGCACGAAGACGGTACTATACATCGTGGAGAGGCTATGAGAAGCCTGGGCTCGCGTAATGGACTTATCGACTGCATGATGATGTGGCACATCAAAAGGGATAACTTCGATATGCCCATGTTAGTGGCCTTCCAGGTATGTATTTTCCCTAGGCGCGTGGTGGAATAGGACAACTTATTAACCTGGATAGATCATGCCTGTTCTGAGCACTACGCAATAAAAGCAGCGGCAAAATGGTCCCTTCACATCACATTACAGTTGCACAGCTAAAAAGATACCCCTTGCCCACGTTTTAGTCAGCGGTACAACCTGTCAATAGCCGGATAGTATTGCTTTGTTTGTCCCTAGCACCAAGCGTCTTGTATCATCTCTTGATATTTGCTCTGTTGCTCTCATGACCTTTCGATTTTGGGAACAGCTACCAGTGTTGCTTGGTATGTAAATTGTCATAGTACGCAGGCACTTTATTCCAGTTGTACTTGTACGCTGTGTACCAGGAAGCGAACAAAAAAATAATTCTTCTTGTTGCATATATAATATTAGCCAGCCTCTCTTGTCTTGCGAAGCTACGTATGCGATTGTGATGTCTTGCTACATCTGGGTAGTGGGCAATGGGTTTCCACAAGAATTCGGAGAGATGTTGATAATGAACGGAGCGAGAACGAGGAGACAACGATAATGTCCAGTTTCGGTTTATAGTTCGATACAGACGAGTGAATGAATCGCTTCGTCCTATTGTTTCAAATTTTTGTGAGAATTTCTTTTACAAGTCTATCATATATCGCCATGTCGTGCGTCTAGTTCGTGCCGTCGTAATCATGGGGTGTGAATCTTGAGCGATCGGGGAATCATCTCACTCTTGTCCAGTACCCCGTCGAGATTCTTTATATCGTGTTCTTCGCCGCCTGTCTCCGCTCCAACTCTTCCCGCGCACCTTCAGAATCCTGGTCCCGCGCCCGCTGTTCAGAGCCCGGCACCACCGCCCCAGACTGTGTCTTGCCCCCGTGTCCATGCAGCCACTCGTCGTGCTGCCACTGCTCATATGCCGGGCGCGCCAGACTCCTCTGCGAAACGCGAATGTCTTCCCTGATGTCCTCGACCAGCGCCTCCTTGGACACGTAGTCATATTCGGGCCGTATGTGCCCCAGTATGATGAGCGAGAGCGTCGCGCCGTAGAAATCCTGCGCAAACGAATGCAGGATGTGTATCTCGATGCTGCGCTGCGTATTCTTGTAGTAAGGGTTATATCCGATGCTCAGCACCGTCGGGTACACTTTCACAGCCCTCTCTCGGCCTGGCGTGATGGGCCGGCTAGGCGGTGCGGTCGCCGGCTCCTCGAGGTCAGCGACAGCATGATTGGAGCTGCGCTCGGGAATCGCCGTGTCGCCCGATGCGCTGGGCACGCTGATATTGGTTGTGAGCGCGGGGATGCTTGAGTGGTCGAGCGACGCGTAGCCGTAGTAGATGCCGGATTCGAGGTCGTCGTTTCCGCCGATGCTGAGCCCCGTGAGGGGGATGTTGGCGGTCGGGATGCCGAGTTCTTTGGAGCCGCGGCCGAAGCCTTTGACAACGGGACCGCGTAGTTTGAGGGGGAAGGGGGTTGGACCGCTGCGGAGGGTTAGCGACCGAGGGGGCGGTAACTATGGGGGTAGTAGAGAGGAGGGCGCACTGTCAGGTCCGGCGATTGGGTCGCGGGGTACGTTGGGACGACTCATGGCTGCCAGAACTTTGTGGGATATATATGTTACAAAGTGCAATAACGGGGTGTAAAGTGTGAATTTCCGGAACTCAAGTCGAGGTGAGTCCGTCGGCGATATCGAAGGCGAGCTTCTGGTAGCTTCGTACGTTCTAGTGGGGCACGCTTGGTGGGGTTGGAAGGGACGGGACGGGACGGGATTGGGACGCAGCATTCATTATTAAGCATGCATCCTGTGCTCCGATTTCTCTCGTCCGATAATTGACTTTCAGGGGGAACAGACTAATCTGTGGCGAGGTGAGGTTTTGTTGTTCTCAGTCCAGGTATCGTGGATGAATCATCTTTGGCCAGTCACACTGATTGCAACACCTTTTTTTATCCTACCAAATGATTCATGCATTGCCTTCGTCCAGATTTATATATAGCTATATTAACATTTCGAGGTAATGTAGGTGAGCATCTACATGCAAACGGCAGTATACAGTGCCACATATGCCAGTGAGCTATTATTCCACGTCAACGAAGCTCACTCGACCTAGTCCAGGCACCGTCAGTGTTTTCTCGAGGTTCCATATGAACCCCCAGCAACACATAATCTCTCGTCTTCCTCTTCTACCAAAGCTTCACTGCCAACACACCGACGACACCACAGGATGTTTTCTGGGTCATATTTGCTCTTCACTTCTTTCAGCTTTTCGTAATTCTCTCCAAAGAATGCGTGTTGCCATTCTGGCTCGTAACTATCCGGTTCATTGAAATAGGCACCAGTTTCTGGCGACAACTCCCGTAATTTCTGTGCCTTCGTAGTTACGTCACGGTACACCGAGTCGATAAGAGGCTGTGCGATGCCGTCAGGCCAAATCTCGGCAATTATGAGATGCGTCAGGGTGTTCCGCCAGGCTGGGTTCATGGAGATGACCGAAGGGTAATACGAAGGCTCCTTGGGTGATGCAATCATGTGGCCAAGGAGGCTTGGATTCGAGAATATGCCCTGGGACTGTCAGTATCCATTCTCTTGCCGTATAACCCGATAAATCTTACGTTCGGCTCCGACGCGTTGACGCTTGCTCCGATCTCAGAGAATACCTTTGCAGTAACGTTCGTATCTTCTAAGCTCTTTGGGCTCAACAACCAGGACGCATAAGCAGATCCACCGGCAGCCACCACCTCATCTGTCGTAGTACCGACTGCCTCAAGGAATGTGTTGGCCTGTGTGATCTCAGAAATATACTGGAACAGACCAGGATGGCTCTCGATCTTCGCAATAATAGGCGCCCACAGTCTTTCCATTGTCCCGTTCGGCTTGTTGAATATGGAGAACGCTCCAAGAAAAGCGTAGATTGGGTATGTGGGTGGGCCAACCATGTAGTAGTACCCAGATAGCCCTCCTTCCTCCTTCATTCGCTGCATCTCAACATGGAAGAACGCCATCAAGTCCCAGTAATCTCCTGTGATATTAGGTCCTGTGGTACTTAGCTGGAACAGAATCTTAGTTGTCTTGGGATCTGGGTGAGTCTTCACTACAACTTCTGTGACGACGCCATAGGTCCCGCCGCCTCCACCGCGTATTGCGAAAAAGAGGTCTGAGTTCTGACAGGGGTTTGCGATAAGAATCTCCCCCGTGGGTGTAACAACAGTCGCTTCGAGGAGGTTGTCTGCTCCCATGCCGAATGTTGTCGACAGCGGACCATGCCCACCGCCAGTCAACCAGCCAACGATACCGACATATGGGTTTGCGCCAGTCACCACAACAGAGCCATGTTTAGACATCTCGATCTGAGCTTCTATGCCAGTCGTCCCTGCAGCGACACGAGCAGCTGTGAGAGGCTCGTCTACAGGGCACGCAGTTGGCTCGAAAGAGGGCAGATACTCGATTCCTCGGAGATTGTGAGTCCAGATGCTAAGGGCACCGTAACCAACGCTCCTATGACAATTTAGACAGGTGAAATCTTGAATCTTTTCGCTTGTGCACGCATGTACTTACCTTCCAGGATATGAATGCCCTGTATTTTTTATGACCACTCTAACATTGTATTTCCCTGCCCATTTCAAGGCATCTGCAATTTGCTCGGGGTTCGTAACATTGACAGCATATACAGGATAGTTACCGATGGAACAGCCCTTCTTTCCTGCATTCACATCACCAGTAACGCTGGTCCCATTCGGAAAGATAGGATTGCAAGAGTTGTTCGCCCAAATAGGATAGCCGATGCTGATTGGATCTTTAGCGTGCCAGGTGGAATTGAGCCATTGACCGCGAATTGTTGCGCATGCATCCTCATCGTAATCCGGCTGATCGGGATAGCATGCCGACGCAGGGGGAACTCCACGAATGAGGGCGCCTGACAAAGTCTCGTTCAGAAGTGCCCAGTCTGACACTGAAGGCCAGCAGTCGCTATTAGGTGACTACAAAAAGTTCGTTAGTAAATGTCTACGGTGCTGAAATTGGTGTTGAACATACACATCTGCATTCTTCAACAGATGCAGAGACCAGTGTAGAAGAGGAGAGCAGACTAGCAAGAACGTATTGCCAAGCCTTCATATTGGAGACCTGCAGTTTGTTTGCTACGCTTATGATACGGATGCGAACATACTTGAGGGCTTCTTGTTTAAGTATACTCCCAGCAAAGATATTCTGCCTACTGTATTTTAGCGGGGCTTACACTCGGCCGCAGGATCCGGTTGTTAAGATTAGCTCGTAAGATAGTTCGGCCGTGCCGCAATCAGCAAAACTAGGAGCAACTGAGGCTGTGCTTGCGAGAAGCGCCAAAAACGAGCAATACGATCGTGTTCCAACTTTTCCGATTGCAGAGCGTGTTTTCCCGCCGAAGATCATGTGAGCCAATTGGGTCTTCTCGATTTCCGGCAAGGCGGTTATGCAGTAAGCTTCATGCAAGTCGTCTATGTACTTAAGTGCGCGAAGGAGCGCTCATTATGTCAATAACTGCTCAACCCCTGTAGGAAGGAACCTATCGCCTAAGAGAGCCTGGAGCCTGATCCTATTCACCATTCCTTCTGAAAATCAAGTTTTAAAATGGAATTTTCCCCTTCGATTCGGCCAGCAGAAACGGGTGAAGTAATAAGAATATTGCATATGCCACTTTGTTAAATGACAGGAGTCTTTACAGGATTCTTTTCACCCTGGGACATCAGCACTCAATCGGGTTAAGCCTTCAAGAGAATCGATTCATGATTTAATATATTTAGTGTATTACTTAACATGATTGACCATAGAATCAATGTTTTGGGATTTCCGGACACAGACGGACGGTGAATAGACGCCAGATACTAACACGAACTTTCAGGATAGTGGCGATTAGTGCCGGCTAAAACACTGAAACTTGATATTACACTCCAATCACATACGGACTCGGAAGAGGTAACGAAGACGAACTTGAGCGATATCGTATGTGATATACTCGTTGTACTGAAGATAGGCACCACTGACATTGGTGTTTCCTGGAAGAACGCTGGTGTCCGGCTGTGTTACCACGTCAGCACTGTTTCACAGAAGTGTTTGAACGGTTGAAGGGAATTTCAGGCATGTTCAGCGTATCCGTCCAAATTTGACCAGATATGCGCTGTATCTTAAGAAATAAGACTCACCATCTTTACACCCTGAAGGGACGGGTGCACACAAGATGCGTCCTTCCACGCACGAGGGCCAGTCATGCCTTTGCCCAACGTAGACCACTTGCCTTGTCTACGAGCATCTTCACCGGCAGTGTATGAAGCATTAGTCAATTCATACATGGGCTGTCCGAGCTCCGCTTCGCAAAGCAAGAGAAGAGCGTGGCCTCCGCTATTGTATGAGCAACAGTAATTCGCTGATTTTGACGACATATCGGCAAGGTAGATTCCTTTACCGAACATATAGCCACTAACAGGAGCTTCAGGAGGTGCAATGCGGAGACCCTGACTAAGGATACCGCCAAAGTTGGTTGCTAGTATCAGGTCAATATCCACTTAACACACAATTTGGTTCAACATACCTCGAGATCCGTGCCACAGCAAACGCCGATCGCTTTTGATATTGGAAAATTGGCTCTTTTGGAAGCGTTCCAGTTCGCCTTGACGCTCAATTCGAAAAATATTGTCCACGGTGTATGTAATACCATGTGTTGCACCTCGGGTGTTGACCAGATAGCTGGCCAGCTCTTTGTATTCGTTACTGTAGGGCTCTATGACAGTCATTTCATCCAGTCCGAGGCCTTGGAACTGGCGATCGAGAGCGTTGATCTTTTCGAGGCTGTTCAAGTCTTTCTTCATCAGTTCGGCTGCCTCCTTCATGTCGCCTAGGGAGTCTAGCATTTCCACTTCTCGCTTTAGGGAGCCAGAGTCGCCAATAACTGGAGGCCGTGATCGACCAAAGTTGTGAGGGATCAGAGAGTAGTACAGGTTGGAGAGATCTTCAATTTCCTGGCGAGAAGCCCGACCGTCCCTGAGGAGCGCACTAAGCTCAGTGAGAGTCTCGAAACCTCGTGTAATGGTAGCTTTGCTCAATTTGCCCAAAGGCATTTTGTTGGCATCATAATTCAAGTCACTCATAGCCTCGTTCATGTATTGTTGATTGAAAATGAGCTGCATGAGAGACTGGATGGGAACAGCAAGAGAAGATTTGGCTGGAGATACGCTTCGAGACTCGCGGCTGTGTCCGTTCGCAGCGACCACGTCTTCGGCTTCATCCTCGGTATCTGATTCATAACTGCGTTCAACATAGGCATAGGCACCTGCTCACGATGTTCGTATTAGCTGCCTGCAACGACCGCGTGATACATTGGAGATATATGGGCGGTCGAAATTCCCACTTACCTTTCTTTGGCGCAGCGCCACGATCTGACCAGCTTAATTTGCTCTTCTCCTTGAACTTCTTGTTAAACTGGGACAGAGCTTCGTCCAAAGGACCAGTGCCCAGAACTTTGCTCTGACCATGGTCTCCAACTCGGCCCCACCGCGTCCATGTCTTGAAATCGTGAGTGTTCGGATTCCAAAGAAGCTAAACAGGTCAGTTTTTGAACACAAAGCAGTGTGCCAAGTACATTACCTGTACGCGGTAGAATTTGTTGTTGTTTGCAGAAGCATCGGTCTTATTCAACGATGCGTCGTAGACAACGCCATCTTCGTCAATGTAGACGCGATACACCTGTAGCGGACATCCTTCGTCGAGGGGAATGTTTACATCTCGCGATTTTAGCACGGATCCATCCCCAACTTTAGGCTCAAGCTTTGGTGCGGTATCCAGTGGGTTGCGCTTTGAAACTTTGGAAGGCGCGGCGGGGATGTCAGGCGATGCAGCGCGCTTCTTACCTTTAATTTCTGTGTTGGCGGCTGGGGACGACCCATTGGCGAGTAAGAAGTCGTCGAAAGCTGGCGCAGCGGAGCTCTGCTTGGTCTCATCCAGCCATCCTATGGACACAATGGGGATTCCATTCGTCTGTGCGTCTTGCACTTTCCTGGAATTCTTGTTGACATCGGTAGACGTCGAAATGAGAAGATTCGTGTCTGCGGTGACACTTTTGGCGACGGATCCGCCCAGAGTGGTAATGGTGTTTTGCAATGCGGTATGCGTTGTGCCAGGGAAGGTGCCGCTAAGCGCAACGGTGTACCCGGCCAGCGCCATTTCGAAAGAACGGAAAGCAAATGGAGCAGGCGATGGCAAGTGAGGTTGGGGAAATACGGAAGAAAATGGCAAAGTAAGGGAAGAGAAGAGAAAGTAGGATACATGCTGCATGGTGCAGGGGCCTTCCTCTGGTATCCTTTCACCTGATTGGCTGACGTCAGGTGATCGCGCGATCAAGCGCGTTGCTGCCTGGAAACCCGCGCGCCGTGGTACGCTGTTGCCTCAACAGCAGGGACCATGTAAAACACTTGCCCAGGTGTATGAGGACAGCAACAGAGCTTACATTGAACCATCGAATCTCCAAGCCTGCTGACGATTACGAGCACAATGGCAAATGCAAGCCTCACTGGCATGCCACTTGAGCTGCTTGTGCACCTGTATGTGTTTGACCCTCGAAGAGCCCCGTCTTCCTAACAAGAACTCGAAGCATCGCGACTTACCTTCCCACAAAAGACTTTGGAGCTCTGCGGCTTACCAACAGATACCTCGAAAGAGCTTTGTTTGACACGTTTGCCAAAGAATTCTTCACCAAGAGGCAATTCATGTGCACAACAGCAAGTCTGCAGACTCTAGTCAACATATCCAAGCATGAGGCACTTAAGACATCCCTGAAACATTGTATCATCGGATTGGAGTCGTACGAAGCTACTTACCTTGATCGCATCGCCAATGAAGCTCAACAGGAAGCCTTTCGCGATGGCCTCGCTGATCAATTCGCCTTGCTGAACTCTGGACGCGGCCGAGATCTACTGGCGACGGCTTTTCGTCACTTGCCCAACCTCCAGACAATAGGTATACGCGACTACGAAGCACACGGGCGTTCACGCGACAGCAGTCGTTGGCGCAGCTATGGTGCACCAACCGTCTTCCTCGAGACCTCGTGCAATCTTGAATCTGGTTCGAGTCAATTTGCATCCAAAGTTTTTCTACTGCTCATGCAAGCGCTTTCTGATGCCGATCGAGCTATACCGGTTTCTTCTATCGAAACCATCTTACGCAAGCGCAGCAACGGCCTGAACGATCTTGCATTCTTTCTATCGCCAGACGCCAAGATGGAACGAGTCTTGAATGGACTACAACAGTTGTTGCTAACTGTCAACGTATACGCAGACATTCACTGTCGTTCAATCAACTGCACCACCCTAATGGAAGCATTTCTTCATAGAGTAGTATCTCTCCAGCACGTCCGATTGAACTTTCAAAAATACGATCCTCCATTGGGCTCTTCCATACTACAGAGACTGGGCCTGAAGCCTAACCTCCTACCAAACCTTCGACGCCTTGATTTGGGCATGTTGTCCGTAGAACCTGCGATCCTCATTCAAATCATTTCGAAATTCTCTACAACAATCCGCCATATTAGCCTGTGGAAGGTCAAACTATCATATGATAGTGCAAGTCGCTGGAAGGAGGAAACCCCCGAAAATCGGTATCACCCTTGGCCTCGCGTGCTTCGAGATCTCTCCATGGTCACCCAGCTTACCAGTATGACTATGGGTTGTCTTTCTCAGCAAGACGATTCCAATCCGTGGTCCATAACGAACCTTCATTTCTCGAACAACGATTTGTCGCGCGAGTGTTCGGGAAGCATGGAGGTCTGGCTACCGCAGGTTCTGGATGAACTAGAAGTCGAGTGGCAGCAGCATCCGCAGAGGAACGATGACGAAAATTCGGATGAATCAGAGGCCGAGACCGATGATGAAGATATGGATGGATCATCTAACGGAAGCGAATTTGATGACGATGGTTGATCTGGAATGTGGTAGAACATTGTCTCTCATCGCTTGTAGTTCCCACCATGAAAGCTCTCCATGATAGCTAAGCCGAAGACACGGTTCATACAACATGAAATTACACACTATGATTTCTTCTGATGAATCTTATTTTTGCATGTTGATAAACGAGTTTTCTATCTGACACTGACTTTTGTTTGAAACTTGACTGTCGCATTTAGTTAGATCTTCATGTATTTCACAGCAGGTCCGGTTTCTGTCTTCTATTATTATTAGTGTGCTGTATCTAGCATCATAACGTACGCTTCTAGAAGTAACCACAACTTGGTTAGCCAATGACATCCATAGGATGGCTCTACCAGAACAAGGAATTCAGGGTAGCTGCTAAATTGAGCTTCTCGGCGGCGTAACAAAGAACGGGCGTGGTTAAGATTGCATTATTAAACGGTCGAACAAAGCACCGCTTCAATCCAAAGTATAAAATAAGAACTATCCACAGAAATTCCGAAAACACACGCCACCACAATGTTAATTTCTTGGCTCACGTTGCTGTCGATAGCATCAGCAGTAGCAGGGGAATTCCACAAAAATCTCAATTATAGGTCGCCTTCACATCGCCATCCTTCCCTGGGTATCAATCTTCCAACGATAACTAAGAGAGGTCTTACTGCGCGTCGTTCATTGGATCCGAAGGCCTTAAAATTCACGCACGGGGTAGCATCAGGCGACCCTTTACCTCACTCGGTCATTCTTTGGACACGTGTCGCACCATCGGTAAAGAACGATGCGAGCAATGTCACCGTGAAAGGAGATGTGCCGCTGTATAATCACGACACAGAATCTTATATCAACATGGATACTAATCCGATTTGTATCGAGTATCAAATTAGTACCGACAAGAATTTCTCAGAGATATGTGATAAGGGGGAAGCGTATACGACATCTGACATTGATTATACTGTTAAGGTAAGACTCTAGAGACACCCGTCATATAAGTCTTACAATTCTGCTCTTCCATGTTACGCTGGGTCGCTTTCACCATTCAGGGGCTTTACACTGATTATATTCAGGTTGAAGCGAAGAACTTGCATCCGTTTACACAATACTATTATCAGTTCCAAGTTTGTAAAACAAAGCACAAGAGTCCGCTTGGCCGTTTTAAGACAAGCCCGGGACCAGACGATGATGTGAGCAAGGTCAGTTTGGCCGTGTATTCATGCGCCGACTATGCAAATGGGTATTTCAATGCCTACGGAAATCCCGCCCGCAAAGATAGTGTCGACTTTGTGGTAAGCCATTAATCATTAACGACTTTGGGAGATGCTTGACAAATGTTCAGGTCCACCTTGGAGACTACATCTATGAAACCAGCAAGGGGAAGTTGGGCAAAGATCCGAGGGCAATGAATCCAGGGCATGAGCTTTTCACACTATATGGTGCGTATGGGAAACTCATTCGATATCTTGGCTGATGATATATTTAGATTATCGTACAAGAATTGCTCAGTGTGAGTAGACTCATGGAGTCTTTATTTGATGCTGATGCGTGATCAGATCGTACCGATGAAGATTTGCTCCTTTCACATCGCCAATTTGCTTGGATACCCGTCTGGGATGACCATGGTTTGTCATACCTCCAATTTAGAAGAACATGATGCTAATTTTGCAAAGAGATCTCAAATAACGCATATCGTGATGGATCGAGCCGTCTAAACAATAGCGAAGCATCTTTTGAGAAAAGCGGGGGTATGAGCGTCGACCAACGCAAGATGAACGCCGTCCGAGCATACTTCGAGTGGATGCCGTAAGTCTTTTTGGAAAATTCATAAAGAAGTTTCATCGCCTAAAATAAATTATAGTATCCGTCAAGTGGACATGGACGATAACCTCCGCATCTGGCGCTCGTTCCAGATGGGCAAGCTGTTCGACCTGATTATGCTTGACACCCGGAACTACGACCGCTCGATCACTTCGCTGAGCTGGAACGACGGATATGTGACGAAAATTGTCGATGATGCTAGTCGAACACTGATGGGGAGCCATCAAGAAAATTGGTTCTACGGACAGCTATCAAAATCTGCAGAAAGAGGCGCCACGTGGAGAATCATAGGAAATCAGATCGTTTTCTCAAGGCTGCAAAACCCAGCGAAAGACGGACAAGTTAACCTTGATGGTTGGGATGTAAGTAAAGACTGTCTGCTTCAAATTCTACGAAAGACTGACGATTGCAGGGCTACACTGCCAACCGCAACCGCACTCTACACCATCTATACTCTAACAACATCCCCAACAACATTTTCCTTGCAGGTGATTCGCACGCAAATTGGGTATCTGATGTTGCGTGGTTGTAAGTTTGATCAGTCGTGAATAAATAAAAAGCAGAACAGTTAACTTGAGCTAGGGGTGAAATGCCATATGATAAAGATACTGGAGAAGGTTCCATCGGGGCTGAATTTGCCGGTACCTCTGTAACCTCAGGAAAAGAGAAATATACGAACGGCAACAAAGCATCAGCTAATATGGTCCGAAACAATGAAGAGTTGCAGTGGAGCGAATCTTATTATAGAGGATATTATGAGCTGCACGTCACCCCCCAAAAGCTCACTGCGAACTACTTTGGTGAGTGTTACCTCCCCCTTGAAGGCAGCACGACATTAGGTTTGGACATTGACTTTTCCACAGGTTGCCCTACCGTGGTATTCCAGAACCCTCTCGAGGTTAGTCTTGCAAATTTCACGGTTAATGCAGACGACAATCATCTGGAACGTGAGGTTGCAGGTGGCACTGTTGAGAATGGTGCTTTACAGGGTGGGAGTGTTAAGCAAACAAATTTGGCGTACAATACTGAGACTGGGGAATGGAATGTTACCTGCTTCGAGAAGATGCTTATAGGATACTAAAAAGCTCCTGCGAAAAAAAAAAAAAAAATCAGGATAGAGAGTAGGTGTAATGGACTTTATTCTACTGTAGAGTTGTTAATCATGGTCAAATATCTACATGCGCATAAAAATATGTATTTTTATCTATGGTTCCTCGTACTAACAATGGCAATAGTGTGGACTTGTAACTGAATCTGCAATAAGTCGTGCTGGAGGAAATCATTTACCCGAATGTTCTGTTGAACTCCGACCTACAGCGTGTACACCAATTTCACACCACTCACTTTCCCCTCCTTCAAGTCCTCAATCCCCTGCGGGATAGCTTCTAACCCACCCTTCCGCACCTCCGTAGGATGCGCTTTGATCTTACCACTGTTCAGCAGCTCTTCGCTCAAACGCCAAAATTTGACACCAAATTCCCAGTCAGTCTGACTTGCCGGGTAACTCTCACTGAACTGCACACCCAGCGCGGTGTACGCCAAAGTCGCGGTGTTACGCACGTCGTCTCGCGGAAAGTCCGTCACAGACAGCAACGAAGAGTAATGTCCGCCTTCCGATGATATGGCTGCAGCGCACACCGCTGGAGATCCCTTCTCGGAGATTGTATCGAACACGAGCTTCAGTTTATTATTCGTGGCGTCTCGGATCTTGGCACCGCAGTCTGGGTCTTTGTAGTCGAAGACCTGATCTGCACCTAGGGACTTTACAAGATCGAAGTTATGCGGGGAAGCGGTAGCAACAACGGTGAGACCAGATAGCTTTGCGTACTGCACCGCGAGTGTACCCGTGGCTGTCGAAGCGCCGTAAACTAGCACCGTGGTGGGCTCAGAAACCTTTGCAGGAGGAAGAGGGACACCTAGGGATTGGTAAAGGCCCTGACCGACGGTGGTGACGCCCACTCCGAGTGTTGCTGCATCTTCGAAGGAGATATTGTCAGAGAGACGGATCTGCATATCTCCTTTCGCCGTGACGTAGTCCGCGAATGCGCCGTCGTCGTGATCGGCGGGGTTCGCTGCTACCAGTCAGACATGCTGATTCGTGAATCGAGGCCCAGACAGGTTGTCCTAAACTTTCAGGTCTGAATCTTACCCCCATATATGAAGCCCGCGACTTTATCTCCTTTCTTGAACGGCGTCGTCACCGCCTTGCCAATTTCCTCCACAGTACCTGAATAATCACAGCCCACAATTGCACCGGGTGACGTTCGGCCATACAGACTCCGCCAATCAGTCGGGTTCAGGGCGACGGCTCTTGTCTTAACGATGATATATTCGTCTCTTTGTTTTGGGAATGGAACATCTCGGATCTCAGCAACACCTTTGGATTTGTGTACAACTGCTTTGCGCGTAGACATGTTGGCTGGCTCAATGAGGAGCTATAACAGGGAAATTTTCAGGCGAAGGTAGGATTGCAGATGGAGGTATGTACATCACTATTGAGCATGTACCAATATTTGTACTGTCGTGCCTATGACAGTTGGCACACGTCACGCGACCGCTATCTCCGATGCATTTGTCAACTGCCCCTCATTACTAACACATAATCTACAACAGTAAAGATTGCCCAATTCGGAATAAAGATAGTTCTAGTGGGGAACATGTCTCGAGCAGGCCTCTGGAATTCGGTGAAAACTCGGGTCAGATGTCGTAATAGGCTATCCCCCTACACTTGATCATTTCACTGGATGCAAGATTAAGATGCGCGCTGTACAACGTGGATCGTAAGGCATTAAATCATTTCATCACGATGCCCTCTTACTGGACTCGTGATTTCTACTGCATCTTCTCGGGTCCCTGAGCAAACCCCAGTCACTCGCTGTAGACGTGACTATTTGGCATGAACCTTTTCAAGGCTCTGAAACTGCATGCCGGTCATGTTCCATCCGTGCTCCGCTGAAATGCCTATCAATCAAAGTTGAAGGCATTCTTGTATGCCTTCTTCTCTTTCTCCTTGCGCTCCTTGACTCTCCTCTTTACATTGTCTAGCTCCTTTGTGATGGCTGCATCGCCAGGCGCATACTTGCTCGCGGTCTCCAAGTCCTTGAGCGCTTCTTCCTCATTCTTCCGCCCAACTCTCGCCTGACCCCGCCTGAAGTAAGCCTTGGCCATGTCCTTCTCGCTGATGCCCTCGATCTCCAGCGCCTTGCCTGCGTTCTCCACCGCCTCAGCGAACTGGCTGACCTTGTTTTGTAGCAGAGCAGAATTGAGATAGAGGGAAATTTTGAGGGCGTTAAGCTGGGCGCCTAGTTCAGCGGGGTCGCTATCGAGCGGCGTAGGATACTCGTGTAGGTAGCGGAGACCCTTTTGATACTTCTGAATACCGAGGGGAAGAGCGCCTGCCTTGAATGCTTTGTTTCCAAGGTCTTTAAGAGCGGTGGCGATGGAGAGAATCTCTGTGCCTTTCCATTCCTCCTCGGCAGGCTTCTGATCTTCGGGGAAGTCTTCGTATGGATCGCCCGTTTGGTCAGGAACCTTGTCGGTGGCCTTATCGTAGTCTTCGCCGGTGAGCTCGCCACAGTCTGTAACCCTGCGTCAGCAATATACCAAATGTAGCAACATGAAGGTCATACCAATGATGGTAGCATCATGCCATGGCTTGTCGCCGCTCTGCGTCTTCAGGTTTTCGATTTCGCGAACAATACTCTTTCCGTTGATGACTTCGCCGAACACAACGTGCTTGTTATCAAGATGGGGGTAGGCACCGTGGTTATGAAGAATTGGGAACCGTTTGTTCCTGGGTTACAATTAGCAAACCGCAGAAAATCCCAAACGGTGTTTGTATGACTTACCAGGTCCCGCATTCGCCATGCTTAGCAGAAAGGGCTTGTCGTGAATCTTCTCAAAATTCTCGTCTTCGAACTTCTCGCCGTATATGCTCTCACCTCCAGTACCGTTGCCAGCTGTGAAGTCTCCACCCTGGATCATGAATTGCTTGATGACACGATGAAAGCTCGAGCCTTTGTAGTGTAGCGGTTTTCCTGATGCACCTTCGCCTTTTTCGCCGGTGCAGAGCGCGCGGAAATTCTCGGCGGTTTTGGGTACAACTGTGAGGGGTCAGTGCGATGCACAACGGAAGGTTTTGGACGCATAGATCATACTGTCATTGTACTGATGTCGCTGTTAGCTTGGATTGTCACATTTTGTAGCAAGATTTCTCACCAATTCGAAAGCGACTCTGCCTTTCTTTGTGCCGCCAATGGCGACGTCGAAGAAAACCCTCGCTCGTTCTACCATATGTCAGCATCGTTTGATTTTTAGGTACAGACATGCCAAAAGACCAAAGCTGCAGCGCACTACTTATGCCCATTAGGGAAGATGGCATATGCGTGCTCTAGCATTCGTCTGGCATAGCTGACTTACTGGTACCCTCGACCATTGTGACTGGAGATGAAGCTGTAGCTATGTGGTTAGGAATGAAGATTGGCGGAGAGGAGGCGAGTGCTAGGGAGCAATGGGTGAGAGAAGGACTGAAGCCTAGGAGGCTGGTGTGGGATGTGTGAGGCTGAAGTAAAAGCTGCAGGAGCTCCAGAACTTTCTATAGCTCCAGCGCCCTGCGTCTGTGCCCCGCAACCGCAGTACCTACTACTTCAGCTGGCTAGCTCTCTCGAATACACACTTCTAGTAATATGTATATTAGATACAAAATAGAAACCTGTTGATCAACAGCTAATTTGACCATTTCCAGAGGAATAGATGGTCTTTGCGAAGCTTCCTTTGCTGTCTTGTTCACCGCTATGAGGGGCAGTGCGGGGCAGGCACTGAATCGGCTTGTGTGTGGGTCACATGCATGCAGCTCCACCGGGGCCACAAGCGTGAAGCAACGCCTAGAGCTCGCTCGCAGATACGGTTTGCATACTACATAGTTCGGGTATTGAACGCTAGACAACAAAAACCAAAGTCCGAATCAGACTACAACATGTCACCGTGGACTTAGCTCTAAATCTAGGGTCGATCCATACCCGGCTTCCTGCACTGAAATCATCCTTTGCTCCCTCAGCGGTCACTCATAGAGAACGGCAGACACCTGCTCACAGCCTCGTTTTCGTCGAAATGACGTGTGAAGCCAGCCTGTAATACTCGCCTCAACGCATTGAGCCGTTGAAGCTTCCACCACTTGTCGATTCTGACTTCGCAGCTGCGGTTGATCTTGACTTTCATTCTGCCGCCTCCATAGACTCTGCCAGTGTCTTGATCGATCGCTGTGGAGTACTTTGGCCCACGTGTGGGCTTCTCGACCGAGTTGCGGATGTCCGCGAAGTTGGAATGCAACGTCTTACGATCTTTCTTGGAAATGCGACGGCTAGACGCATTAGCCAGTGCGTCGAGCGTATGTAAAAGCTGGTCCTGACGTCGATAGACGTCGTACCGCTTTACCATTTTCTCGCTACGTCGCGGCGCGTCGTCCTCATCCTCGTCGGATGCGGCTTCTTCGTCGTCTTCGAGAGGTGTATACGACTTCTCGTATAGAAGAGCAATGTTTTCACCAGCAGCGGTCTGCACGCCAGCGTCGGCACTATCCAACTGCTCGACGAAGGCTTCCATAGCAGCTTCTGTGGCCTCTTCAAGGTCATCCACCGCAGTGGCAAGAAGGCCCCACTCCTCCAGCGCAGCAATCACGACGGATCCTTCGTCATGCGCGTCTATCGATAAGCCGTCCGACTCTACGATATCGAGGAAGAAGGCCATGGTGTCCTCGAGTTCCTCTTCAGAGGTTCCACCAAAGAAGGCTGCCGTACCCAGCGCATGGATGGCACTGATCTTGGTTTGTATCGACTCGGAACCTGAGATGACACGGCGAAGTAGATCGGTGGCAGAGTCGTAGACATCGTCCGAATCAAGGGTGACGGTAGTAACGGAGAGAGCTGGGGCGGTGTCAGTCGTGCCGCATATAAATGATTGAAGGACAGGCACTTGCCTCTTAGAGCGGATATTGTCTCACGCTCAGATGTCTCAGACTTGATACTCCGTAGAATAGATGGCAGCAACTCCCCCATGCGGCTTTCAATGTCATCTTTGGCAAAGCGTGCCATGAGTATGTGGGCGTAGGCATTCAGGCTGTCAGCACGTCCCTCTGTGCTGCTGCGCTTGCGGTCGACAATCTGCTCCACGCGGTTGTGCAGCTCGGCCTTCCATGCATCGGCAGGGACGTCGGCATCGTCGCTGTTGAGGATGTCGTCGATGGAGTTTGTGCTGCAGGAAGGTGGAGTTAGCGTGTGGATCATGATGTCACCAGGCACAGCACCAAGCGCAGCGAGAAAAAGTCGAGAAGGGGCAGCAAACTCACCTCCAGGCGGTGCCGTCACTGAGATATTCGTCGTCGTCGGAGCCGTGACGGCTGGGATTGCGCGAGGTTGCTCGCGACTGGGCGGGGAGTTGACGGCCGAATTCGTCTTCGAGTTGGCGCCAGAGGCAATGCGCGAGCGTGCCTTTCGCGACACCGTCTTGCCGCTCTCGAGGGCTTGTCGCCGCAAATCGTGCATGTTGTGTATAGATGGAGAGTCTGTTAAGCGTCTTCCGGTAAGTGTAGGTAGTGGAAAAAAAAGCGTCCAAGGCGTCAGGCAAATGGGCTGGCGGGGCTTCAGCGCCTGGTGGATGCGGGGCTGGACTGGAGTTATTGCAGATCGGGAGGCAGGGAATCGCGATAGGTGCTTGAGCCTGAGTAGAATGAAAGAGACATGGATTTATCAGCCGGTGGCAGTGTGCTTGACGGGCAAGAAAAAGGGTGGGTGAGGAGGTAGGTGAGGAGGACGTGAACAATAGGCGCCGAGGGCAGCAGCACGTAGCGTAGCGTACCTAGGCTCGACGCCACCTGTAGGTATGTAGACTACTACCTACATACGTGTCGGGTCGATCCACGTGGTCCTGTTTCCACCTGGCCAGCCAAGGTGGACAGAGCAATACCTGGGTCCCATACACGAACTGTTAACAGTCGTCTTTGAGGTCGCTCATCTCCAGATGCACACTGCAGCCCGCACGACCCATCATCTCGCAACAGGGCGTGCCCACGGTCAAGGACTTGGGAGCCAACACGCCCCGCGCCACACGGCACCGTACCATCACGCTGGAGACACAGCCCGCACTCGGTATAACCCTATCTTAACTTTACCTCTGCATCATATTGACATTCTCGTGCGAGTTTCGTTGTCGACGCGTACACATGCAACCTGGTGACCTAGGCGTAGGCCACCCATTATCACTGTGAATCAACTATTGCCACCAGGCCGCCTTTGGCTCCACCCAGGTGCCTACCTATATGGACTTGATGACTCAACCCCTTCCACACCATGTTGTTATGCGGCGCAACGGCCGTCACAGCTTGTGCTGACGCGTTGCCAGCATGTACGCAGTCATCCGGTATCCGTGACCGCATCCTACCCGACGACCGTTATCAGGGCCGGAACATGATGTTTACCGTTGGGTGGGTTAAGGATGCATCGCCCCGTTTCGTCTCAATAGCTTATTTACTTTACTTTACTTTACTTTACTTACTCGCCTAATCTTGCTGGGTTCACCTACCATTGGCGGTGTTTCCAAGACTGTGCCGCAGAACGGGGACGACCCGGTTTGTCAGGACGGTTGCATAGACGGTTGAAGGATCTAGTAAGGTATACGAAGTACTTATGCGGTGTTTGACAGGTGGGCCGAGGAGAGAAAAAAAGATGCAGTTGTTCATGCTGGACCCCCAACGCTATGCAGTAAAAAGACGCGTGTCTAATGTACAAAAGAAAGAAAACAAATGGAAAATACAAACACCATCCCATACCTTTACAAACTCCATCCTCATATGTGCCTTGCCTGGCAGCCCGATTCCAAGTCCGAATCCCATGGTGTAAGCCAACGCAACGCCCGCAAACAGTGCTCGTGCACCCAACTGCACATGGGGCACTGATGCTGGGTCAGATCAGAATCCCACGGGCCACTTGGCGCACCAAGAGGCTCGCAACAAGAAAGCCTTACCGCAGGCCTAGCTCGAGGGCACCAACCCAACTTGGTATCGTTTTCGAGCAATAACCAGGACCGTCTAGACGCTCGCGTCTCCTGAACCGCTCGCCGATTCTGCCTTCCCGCTCCATTCTCCGCCAACCTTGCTGCGAATCGGATTTTTTGTGTGACGTTTTTTCCTTTGGGAAGCTGCCCGTCTTAGCCTTCTCTTTAGGAAGTTGCCTATCTTAGCCATCTCCTCTTCGCCACGACCCACCCCTCCCTCCTGTCCGCTTCGAGACCCGATTCTCCGCCCTGCGAATTTCGGGATACATCCACCGTTCTCCATCACGGACGAGGGAATGAGCTAGATTTACTGGTAATTTGGCAGACCCAGCGGATAGGCACTGCGCTCCCCAGGCCTGCGTTTCGGGATATCAATATGGTGGAAGTTTCGTAGATGCTCGACGAGGTGGTCCCGCCGTGTGAAGCCCTTGTCGCCCACGCGCGTGCAGTCCTTGACCGTGCACGGGAAATCGGGAGTGCCAACGCCATGGACCGTGGCCTGGTGCCGTTGGAGATCAGCGAGCCTGGTGAAATTGGCAGTTGACGAGCAGTTGGGCAGTTCGCATTTCCATGTTCTGGCGTCATGTTAGCCTTGCAATCAAGCGTTGGAATTAAGCGCGGAATTGTGTTTAATGCAAGGCGGAAACCGGTCGCTTGGTGCGAAGGATTACATACCGTGGGCTCCTGGGCCTAGAGGACGTTAGCTAACTGTATCGTTTCCACCATCTTTCGTCGGGCACAGGAGAACGGGCGACTTACCGGGCGGCTCCCGGAGGGGTAGCTAGGTACCCGCCATGATCGTAGGTAGGTGTTGTGGCAGTCGCCTGTGATTGCCCGTAGGCGGTACCCGCAGGCTGACCGTATGGAGAAGGGGCCACTCCATATGCTGATGAATGTTGTTGCTGTGGTTGGTATCCCGGTGGATACTGGCCGTACTGATTATAGTAGGCACTTAGCTGGGCTTGTGTGTATTGTGGCATCATGTAGTTGGATCCACCGTAATAGCCAGACTGATCTGCTGAATACTAGGAAACGGAAGGGCATCAGAATCCAGGCACCAACTATAAAGAAGGGACGTCGGTGAATCACTTACTCCGTAGCCGCTCATGATGACAACCAACCCAGGTCCGAGGTGATGGATCGAAGAGGCACAGTACGGCAGGGGCGTCCAGGCAATAGCGGATGTAGTGGGGAGAAGCGGCACGGGATTATGTAGATAGTATGTTGTGTTCGTGCGAGTGCAGTAGAAGGGATTATATCTCTTAACAGTAGTGGCGATTGCCGACCTTGGGCATTGACAATGGATGTCTTAGTTTGCTACTAATTGTACGATTTCTCGTACGGAGCGTGAACCAGTGCTGCTTAAGTATCAGACTCTTGATGGGATCCTTCGGTGGCCCCAGTCTCAGACGCCAGATCATGCTCAGACTTACTTTCAAGCATCTATCCAAAATAGAAAGACAATTCCCCACTCCCTGTAGTGGTGTATAGCAATAAGGCCAATCTAATCCTTCTTAGTCATCGACCTTTCGGTACGTACTGTCATCATAGGTCGCAAAGACACTCACTAACCCAGATGTTACTACGCAATTCAACTGTGCCGTACGCGAGGGGGGCCCGCGGACCAGAAGGATGCACGTGGCTATGTTACCGATCTCCAGCTGAATGGACGCCCTGGAAATGATAAGGCTGAAAGGCGCGGACGGTTGTACGATGCCGGGCAAATGCAATGATTAAGAACTAAGCTCACAGGCGGGACGGAAAAGCTTCCTCCACGATAACAAGGCTGGTGCTTCCCCGGGGTTTTTTTCAGGAACAGTAAGCAGATCTTTCAGCGCAAAGATCATCTTATGTTGTGCATAGTGAGCCTTGCTTTAATGACCCATCTCGGGTAGTTGCCAAGATGTCGACCTTCGCTTTCAGGCACAGCATTCAAGTATCATGGTCATTGCTTACCGCTAGCTACGGATGGTGCTTGCTCGAGTATTATCGGGCATGCATGCCACTTACCGCTCGCTGCCCACGCAATGCAGCCTTAGGCTTTTGCCCGGCTGCATAGAGCAGTGATGGCCTTAGAGAATGAGGGTTCTAGAAAGCCCCGAAACTACCAAGAGGCCCCAGCTTCACGGGCCGTTGCGCTCGTGCGTCGACAGCCAGTGTGTGCATGGTCCGGCTCAGAGTCGGAACCGATTTCTAGAACGCAGGCTGAGAGAAATGCCGGGTCCGATAGGGAATAGGTATCTGTGGGACCCCACTGGCTAAGGGATGTTCATGTCTACCCCTAGGGTAATCAAACGCCCGGAGCCGTCGCGTACAGTTGCTCGCTTGTCCTGGATATTTCCTGGGGCCGTGCGTCATACCCGAGAGCGGTAATAACTTCGTCCGGCCGTGCACCAGTTCAGTGTTCAGTTCAATATCCCAAATTACATCGACGTATGGGTCACAACCGTTGCGCAAATGACGGAAGGCAATCATAACCGAAACAGCTCGCACGAGTGAACGTTAGGGTATATTTTGTATGAGGCCCATGTCCGTAGACAGGCTCTCACGTTGAGGGCTGTGGTTGTTGTGGGGGCTAAGTCAAGATGAATCTGGGATTCTGTCAGCCAATAGGACAAGAAGAATCAATAGCGCGATTAGGTCAGAAATCGCCCGGCGACATCACTCATAACCAATGGAGCTGAAATGTGATTATCTACCATGTAGGGACAACGCATGAAAAAATATAGCCCTACAAACCTGCAGTCCTGTTTTGCAGGCCCATGACCTATGCAGGAGCAATAACTGGCTCACCGCACCTCGTTGCCTTGTGATCACAACGCGAGGTTCCCACCTAATATATCAGTGCAGAGCGAGTCGGTGAGAAGTGCATCGCTTGGACCAGATCAAGAATCACCCTTTGGGCACCATTGACTACTACCTAACGATTCATACAAACACACTGCCTTTGACCAGATAATGGACGTTGAAGACGGCAGTGATCTGCTCACAATTCGTCTTCCAGAAACTTGTAGGCAAAGCGAAAGTCGGCTTTCCTTCGGTTCATCCTGCTACATGTTAGCTCGGTACTAATTGGGATGCTTTTGGCAGGGTACGCCACGGTGGCGCAGCTCTGGGTCCAGGGTGCGCAAACGTAAGGAGACCGAGGGGTGGGATAAGTACTCACCACGTGCTCTCATAGTCGAAGAATCGATATGTCCCCTGTTCGTAGTCTTCAGTAATGGCCTTGGGTTCTTCATGACGCTGGAACCACGTTTGATACTGCTTGTGAAATCTCCAACTTTGAGATTTTAGCGCTTTCGCAGCAAGATACTGTTGGTAGGTGCCTTGGCGATAGTAGAAAGCATAGAAGAGAGCATCCGTTTCTATCCGCGAGTACAGACGAGGATCGTCGAATATTGGCAGAGGTTCCTGTGGATAATGCGCAGGTGTGTATGGGTACGGGTTCTGGGGACGATAATGGCGCGGAGCTTCTGTGTCTACCGAATCTGGGGCCGTGGCCATGCTTGCAGCAAGCATTCGCTCATCCGGAGGTTTTGTTGACGAGGCATTGATGTCGTTCTTTGTTGCCTCCAAAGAGTCGAAAAGATCCTGCAAGGTTGACGGGAGGTGGAAGATAGACTCTTCCTCTTCTTCTTCTTCCCCGGCGTGTGACTCTCCATTGGTCAATGGCGGCGTCGCTGACTGCGTCTCCTCATCTTCTGCGCGATCGGGAGCTGGAGCTTTCCTGCTGTCTGACGAAGGCGCACGTGACAGCGGATCCTTCTCAGGCACGTTTGTGGCTGGGGTTGCAGCCGGAGATTTTGTCGGCTGAGCTTGCGGTCCAGCATCGGCTGTGGTAGTTGTAGAATGTGATGCGAGCTGAGGATGCGAAGGGGCGGGTGATGTCGTAGCGCTCGTCCGTGCGCCACTAGGTGCGAGACCTGCCTGTGCGATAGTTGTTCCCGGTGGTGGTGGCAGCGGCGCAATGCCGACCCCATTTTTATCACTTGCAGCTGCGGCCGCTGCGGCCGAGGCATATTTGAGAGGCTCCCCGGGGATTCGCGTGGGAAGTGGAGCTGGTTTCATAGAACTGGATGCCGCACTCGCAGCACCGGGCAACGGTGTGTGTATCGTGGCCAAGCCAGGGAGCGGGGATTTCATCTGTGTCGATGGCCGTCTTGCGCCTATCTGGGCCGTTTCCGCCGGTTTGCCTTTTGCGCCAATGCTTGCTGATCGTGTTTCGGGCTCTGGAACATCATCCTGTATTGACTGTGTGTCTTGTGACGACACACGATCCACCTCTTGGGCCAGGCCGTAGGCAGCTTCCTCCTCGTCCAAATTGAAGTCGTCGTATATTGTGTCATCTTCCATAAAGTCGGGCTCTTGATTGCTGTCGACATAGTAGCGTATGCCCTCCTCAACATCCTTGACCTGATCTGTCTCGACGTTGCCGTTCTGCAGCGCTCGCTGTAGTAATTCCAGCTTGCCCATGTGCCATTTGTGCCGCTCCACCATCTCTTCGAGCTCTGATATCCGCTCGGCATTTGTAATGCCCTTCTTGCCCTTCTTTGTGGTCGCCTGCATCGTCTCCACCTCGGCCTCTATCCGCTCCACCTGTTGGTCCAGCTCTTCGTTCATGTGCTGCAGAAACTCGACCGTCTCTGCCTTCTCCTTATCCTTGGGGTCCAGCTTCGAGGCTAATTGCAGGCCTTCTTTGGAGTAGGCTTTCGTCTTCATTTCTTTCTCGACCGCCTTGAACTTCTCCATTTGCTGCCGAGTGTCAGTATGCGCGCGACAAGAAGGAGCAGGGCCCACGTACCGTCTCAATCAGCTTCCGGTGGTCGAGCAGCGGCTTCTTGTCCTTGATGTCGCTCATGGTGGCCCATGTCTTGATCTGGTCTCGCGACCGCTGCAGTTTCTTGATCTCCTTCTTCAGCGAGTCCTCCAGCTTCTCCTTCTGCGACTGGTTAGCCGTGATCTGGATCTTGTCGTGGATGCTCTCGAAGGTCGCGACTCCCTCGGCGACCTTCTTGAAGCATTTGTCGACCTCCTGCTGGAGCTTTCGCTGGGCCATGGCGTCAGTGTAGCCTCGTGCGCCGGGGGCGATGGTGGCCTATCGGGGCTGTCGTGCTGCTGGATGGGGGGCACGCGGGGGTGTCGGGCGCGCGATCGATTGCTGGCGAGGCGCGGGACGAGCTGTTTGTCGTCGGTTTGACGTGCACGGAGGTGGTATGCGGCATCTGAGAGCCCCAAAGCGTGCTAGTGCTTGTGGACCGCACCTGCCAAGACCGCTTCCATCGTGACTTCCCCGCGTCACGTCAACAAACGCGCCGACGACTCTCTCGTTGCTCTCGCGATCCATAGGCAGAACCAGAGCCGTCTGGACATGGCCGCTCCCGGAATCCTGTGCGGCTGCTAGCATTCACCTCCCCCGCCCAAGCCAGCCAGTCGCTCGCTGCTGTGCGTCATTCGCTTGTCGACGTTAGACTACTACTACCCCACCCTGCCGCCATGAGGAGTATGTGTCGACGCCATGCACCCTGCGTAACGCTTCTGACGCTTGCATCCAGCTGTCCTTCAGCGTGTCAAGTCTCGCCTCCGTGACCGTTGACGGTCAGCTGATCTCCTCCATCGGGAAAGGCCTGCTTGTCCTCGCCGCCATCTCCAAAGATGACACCGAAAAGGATGTCGAATCCATGCCAGCCAAAATCCTGAAAGCAAAGCTCTGGGACGATGACAGCAAGGATCCACCCGGCAAGGTATGTTCCAGTGCCGCAGACGGTGCCTGTGACGCCACACAAAGCCTGACAGGGAGCCCAGTGGAAGAAAAATGTCATGGAGATCGAGGGCGAGGTCCTTTGTGGTATGCCAGTCCCACCAACCCGGGGTCGCCCAACACTCACGCCGTATATCAGTCTCCCAATTCACCCTCCTTGCCTCCATGAAGAAGGGCAGCAAACCTAGCTTCCATCAGTCCGCCAGCGGGGTCAAGGCCAAGGAGCTCTATCAGGCTTTCTTCAACAACGTGCAGAAAGCATACAATCCAGACAAGGTCAAGGATGGCTTGTTTGCCGCCATGATGGACGTTGCACTTGTTAACGATGGGCCTGTAGGTATAGATTACAGTTGTTTGGACAATGAGGTACATCCTCAGCATCCTTCAACCAAAGGTTGTCCCACCACTCGCTAATGAAGCCCAGGTCACTATACAGATCGACACTGATCCTCCGAAAATGGATGATCCTACATCCCTCGGCCCAAGTGGTATCGGCACTCCCAGTGGCAGTACCACATCGACTGCAGTCGATGTAAATGACCTGGTCAACAATATGACAAAAATCACAAAAGAGTTCAAGATCCCAGCAGAATTACTCGAGTAGATTGGTACGACATGGGCGCTTCTCTAATGGATCGTTCAATAACGCGTGACGCATGTGTTGACTGCTCAGACACTAGAACCTGACTCAGAAGTGCATCAGCAAAGTACCACCGGCTGTGAGCTCGTCTGAGCCGCCCGGTGAGTATGTTTGTGGAGCACTGTACGCATATAATGCTGTGTGATTAGCAAGATGCATCATTTGCATGTGCATCGCGGTACTATTTCTAAGAAAGCACCGTCCGCTTCGGCGATATTCGAAAATGGCACGGCAGTGCTTCGCAGCCTTCGCTCGCTACATTAGAGCATGTATAAAGACGCTTTTGCTCGTCTAAAAGCATACAATACCCCGACTCATATAGACATATAGACAATTGTATCAGAAACCAATTCCGGTGCAACATGTGGATATACTCCGCCTATCGCCCAATTCCAGCCCGATCCAAACCCCTACCTACAATGTCTCCTATCATGATCTCCCCTTGAAATACCGTAACAAAGATGCTAAGCAGCCAATAAGTACTCGTCATAACTAACGAACGAGCCCATGCTTGTCGTATTGCCTTGTCGCTACGCCTATATAGGTAATTGTTGAGTCCACTCGATGTCACCGAGCTTTAGCATTTCAACTCATTAATAGCGGAGAATTTCCGAGCAAATTTGAACAGGCTAATTTACACCTATCTTTTTTTGTGTCACAAGAGTGCATTCAAAATGCTCGTAACGCTTTATTTTTGAAACACTGATATTATTTATATAATTAACATTGTAACCGCTCTCGTTATCTAAATCTTATGCTTTGCCGCTATATATCGTCGTAACCTAGAAAAAGCGTTTCCAGGACTTAAAACTATAGTCAGAAAGTTGTCCTCTCTGTGCTGTCTATTTTTAATCCCCACCACGATCTTGCCATTCTATAATGGCAATAAACTGTGCTCTTAACGAGAAATATAGTGGCAGTTACACGATCCGCCAATCACCAATCATAGAGACACATTCTCCAACCTTAAGTACATTGGTACCTGGGGCTTTCTGCTGTATGATAGTTGGGTCTAAGGTCCATCCAGCCGCAGTACTATATTTTTCTACTTTGGATTTGGTGAAAATCACGGTTTGACTGGTAACAATATCAATTCCAGTAGTTAATTTATAATTATCGAAACAGAGTATGATAATTTAGTTGAAAACTCTTATCCGCCATGACGCAGAAAACTCCTGAGCCAACTAGAGAGAGTGTAAGTTTGCTTTGGACGTTGCTTCAAGCCGACCATCCTATAAACCTTTTGCAGTACACATCATGTAGTAGATAGTATATAGAACAAAGAAGCCAATAATCTATAGCGTACGCGCTCCTGAATCAAATCCGAGTGAAAGCGTTCATCCTTTCCATCCTTTCCATCCTTTTCAGGGTAGTTGGCATTTCCATAGCGCTTCTCGGAGCAGTAAAAGCCATTTGCTAGAGATGTTGCGTATTGACAGTATAGCCACATATCATTCCACTCTTTTAAAATCCTCGGTAAAGGATTTATCCCAATCAGTCTTTTTGTTAACATCATGAAACCCTAATTTGATCAGATGGACATCAGTTGAATAATGAAAATTATGTGATATATTGATTAGAAATAGCGCATAATGTAATACATATATAGATAATAGGAAAAATCAGAGACCAGAGGAGTAGACTGGGACAGCGTCTGAGGATGCAGCACGCGGTGGGCAAACATTTCTGAGTTATACCATCAACTGTAGTGCTAACCTCCACCACCAAGACATAAAAGAACAAGCCACCACCACGATTGGATTTTTAGAGCTACTCCCGGTGCAGCTCTTTCAGCCGCAAACCCCACATTTTTACTTCTACCGTATCTACCGCGGTGACCGAGCCAACAACACCCGATGACCGAAATAGAAATGTGGGGCTAAGCAACCTCCTGGCGTGGCTGTGACCGTTTCGAGTTTACGGATTCACCTAAGCAGCTTTAGACTGGGGCCGCGCGCTGCATCCCAGCGCGAGCTTTGATATCACAGCTTTCAAAGCCTTGCTGGTTTGCACATATCTTTATTGCCTGTTTTTGGTCTTTCCCCTATTTTGCAGTAAATCCGGGATGCATCTCAGCACGTAAAATTTTCGAGATTGCGATGTTAGAAAACCAGGCGGAGGTCCTACGCCACGGACTTCTACAGTACAGTCCAGGGTGACTGAAGTGACATTCTTTGCGCCTGCCTAGTGTCCTGTCCTACGTGATGTCGCTCTCTGTTTTGCTGCGATTTGGCCCCAGTCTCGTGCAGGCAATCACCGCGCCGTAGGGCGACGGCCCCGTAGCATCCTTCAGGTTTCGAATCCTTCCGCAGACTCTCGTTTGAGCTCATCCTCGCAACTCTTAAAACACGCACCCAGCCACCTCTTACCTATTGAAAATTGCCCCAAAACGATGCACCTTCGCAGTCTGCCAATAGCACCCCACACCATCATCATTTTGATATTATCCTCAGCGCTATTTGCATTGGCCATCGCCATCATTGCTCTGGAAGCTCGCGTACAGGATGCATTTCCAGAACAATCACTTCAGTATCCCGGGTCTAGCATCGCAGAGTTCATGTTCGTACCGCTGAGTCCATCAAACATCGATGTAGGTCCAACAGTGGCAAAATATGCCGTTGGGGCATGTGGTCTGCTTGTCTCGTTGTTCGGCATTGCATGGCCAGTACTCCATTGGTGCAGAGCGAGTGGAAGGGCAAACATCATACATGTAAGTCGATGGAATTGTGACAATATTAGGTAAATGGTCAACATGTAAGCCGGGCTAATACACGATTAGATCAGGATGCTCGGTAGTGCAGCATGTATCGCGGCGGTAACTAATGCTGCGGCCGCCATTGGATTCACAGTCTATGTTTTTATCAGCGAGGATCAGAGCCATCTACCGCAATTATTTGCAGATTGGAAATACGAGAGCTTTACGCAAGAATTCTATATTTGCACAGCGATCCCAAGTCTCTTTCCGGATGGGGCGACCGTTTATGACTTTCCGGCTTGCCAGACATCTGTAAGCTGGTCTCTGTGCTAGGAAAATCATGAGCTAATCAGAAAATAGCGAACGGGAAAATATATAGTACTAATCATGTGTTGTATCTCAATGGTACTAGCTGGGCTCAGCGTGGTGCAAGCGCATCGAGACGGTGTTTTCGCCGTGTTCGTAAAAGTAAGACACGGAAGCCCCAGCGTGATAAAATTAAGACAGAAGAAAGCACGCAACAGCGGTCCTGTCGAACCACCACGGATGGCGCACATAGCTTCAGATGAGCCTCTCAGAAACCCAGGCAGAATACAGAACCTCTCAAACTACGTTTCACGGTCTCATACGTCTCTCCATGGATATTACGCAAAATTGTGAAGAAGGTCATGTGATTTATGATCAATGCCGTTATGAATAAATTTTCATTGCATAATTAAGTCATGGATCATTTGCACATTACTTGGCAGCCGGCTGCACAAGGGTATTGCCGCCGTCAGGGAACAGTAGCTGCTCGTTGTAAAACACGCCTCCTGGTCCTGCTAGAAACAAAATGGAAGCAGCCATATCAGCATCAGCGCCAGGACGGCCTGCAGGGTTCGACATCTTCATATCCAGATTGGACTTATTATCCTCGCCAGAGTCACCAGCAGTCATCTGAAATATTCAGCATACATAAAGACAACAAGCATTGTGTGAAGCACTGACCTCGCTTGGGAATACTCCAGGGGCAATAGAGTTTACCCGCACCTTAGTCTGTGCAAAGGTTGTGGCGAGCATACGAGTAAGATGAATAGCAGCCGCCTTGGAAGATGCATAAGCGAATTGACCAGAGGAACTACCCTTCATGACACCGGATATGGATGTGACGTTCACAACGCTGGAGGTATATCCAGGAGTAACATCGCGGCCTTTAGCGAGTAGGGGAAGGAACGTCATGGACATGTAGTAGATGGAAGTGGTGTTCGTTTTGAAAGTGTCTGCCCAAGACTCCTCAGGCGTCTTCAGGAAGTGGTTGGAAATGGCTTCCGGATCGCTCATGTCTGGCTGGCCGTTGGACGAGAATCTGTCGTGGTTAAAAGATGCATTGTATGGATTAGGTCGATTGATTACTTTGTGGCGTCATCACGCGCGATGCCAGCGTTGTTGACAAGCAGGTGAATACCTTTGGGTTCCTTCTGACTTAGATCATCGTAGAGCTTTTTGATTTCATTCTTGTCGCTGATGTCGGCCACAAGAGGAATGATCTTTCCGGGTCCTGTGTTATACAGCTCCTCTGTCTTCTTGAGTACCTCCTCACGTCGAGAAGTGATGTAGACTTTGGCGCCATTGGCAACAAGAGCTTGAGTGATCATCAGTCCAATACCGGTTCCTCCACCAGTAACGAGAGCCGTAACGTGAGATACATCGAAGAGCTTGGAGCCCTTGAGTTGCTCGTTGTCTGCCTTGCCGCTCATGTTTTTAAATCGGAAGTAGGAAACTTTGGGGAGCTGAGAAAACAAAGTTTTACGAGTTGTGGGCGAGTTGCGTGCAAAGAGACGTAGCATGCTGAACTTTATGAGAAAAGAGAGGACATGCACAGAAAATATGTGGTAGGTAATTCATCCATGTTTCATCATGACGTCGTCGTATGAGAGACTAGCCATAGGGTCTGAGTTGAAAGGTGAGTATCGGACTGGGATTTGCCGCATGGCAATTATAATGGCAATCAACATGGTTCCCGTACTTTTACATGAACCAAGTTGGATCATAAACCAGTTCAATAGAGTCGTCGATGTGGAAATACATACGATGCAATGAATTGGTAGGTGCTCGGGTCCGAAGCATGGCCGAAACGGGCCGAAGATGAGCCGGCGGACAGGCGCTTCGCATCAGGGAGAAGAGCCAGCAGCCTCCATACTCACAACTCTGGACCCTCCACGGCGCTGCGGAATGAGACGAATGTTTAGTAGGCTCACATACACGATGCCCTATCACGCAATAGATTCGTTTGTCAGCAGATGCTCGCACCGATTGGTGAGATGGCACATTAGTAACCTCGGCCATAAGGCGATGATGCCATCGCCGCTTCTCCCCGCGTCCAAAGAGAGACTCATGAGGTCGCCTTATAGACCGGGATTTCTAATCCGACATTTATATATTTGCGTGTGAGACGTAGCAGGAATACTCCTCATCTTCGCTACATTGATTACAGCTAACTCCAACCCTCGCATTTTTAACTACCAGGCCTCTACGCCTGTAACTGCTCTCGCCTCCATCGATAGCTGCCATCTTACAGATCCCTAAACCCCGCATAGTCTACAATGACGACCGCTGCGTCAAGACCGACGCCCGCACACGAGCTCTCTGGCCCCAACGCCACCATAGCCGCGCCGAATGCGTCCAAGGACGTCAATTTCCAGGGCCTCCCTATCCCGCGTGGCCCTGTAACCGCCCAGCTTTCTTTCTACAAGCCCCCAGAGGACGGCTCAAAGCCACACAACTATGTCGAGGAGCAGAAAGACAGACCACAACGCAATTTCGGCGCATCATTGCACGATGTCGTCATCGATGATTTGCGAGGTCAGGAGCATAGGTTCACCTTGGACAACAACGCGTTCGACACAATCCAAAATGTACAATCCGAGGAATACGATTTTAGGGATGATGAGCAGATTCGAAGGGTGTACTATCCTGAAGTAGAAAAACTGCTGTTGGAAAGCGTGCCGGGCGCGAATAGGATTCTTTTGTTCGATCATACCATTAGAAGATCGAATCCAGGTGCGACTCGCGAGCCGGTACTTCGAGTTCACATCGATCAGACACCTTCTTCGGCAGCACAGCGCGTACGATTCCATCTGCCCGAAGAAGCAGACAAACTGCTGGAAGGCCGCTACCGCATTATCAATGTATGGCGACCGCTGAATGGGCCAGTAATGGCTCACCCACTTGCCGTGGCCGACAGTGCGACTGTACGGGATACAGACTTGATTCCGGTGGAGCACCGATATCCAGACCGCACCGGCGAGACAGCGCAGGTTAACTACAACCCGGAACAAAAGTGGTACTATTGGTCTGGCATGAAGAACGAAGATCGTCTGCTGCTCAAATGCTATGACAGTGACGAGTCCGTAGGCCAGTGGGGCCGTGTCCCGCACACTGCTTTTCTTGATCCAAGGACACCAGAAGGTGCCATAGGACGTGAGAGTATTGAAGTGAGGGCTCTCGTATTTGGCTAAAAGTTGCCAAAAGATTTTTTTAGACCAGTTTGTGTTTTCCACAATTTTTAATAGCGAGTTACCAATTCAGTGCATCATAGCATGGTTAAATTATAGTAATCTATATTGTATTTGACAAGAACATTCATAACTAAGCGATGTTGAAGTCATCTTCATTCAAAGTTGCCTGCAACTTTCACCATACGGGGTTGGCAGTGTCACCTGAGCTTTAAAAAAAAACAATCCCCGGAAGGGCGCCGTAGGTGAGGAAAGGGCGGTCAGAATCGGAATTGCCTAATCACTTGTTAGCCTGCTGACATTCTCGAGTATATAGTGACCATCTGTTTATAGCGTTTCCCTGCTACCTACCCACAAAGTCCATACTATACGAAGCTTACAGACAGATTCATTTCAAAATAATAATGGACTCCTCGTCGTTATCTATAACCATTGTGCCACTTCGGTATGCGGACATTGATGAATGCGCCCGTATCACAGCTACAGCCTTTTCAACCGATCGACATACCATCGTGAAGCAACTTGGTGAAAAGCCATTCGACATGTTCGAAGTATCCCGAGATGGTTTTAGAGCATCGCTAAGCAAGACAACGTGCGTATACGTGAAGGCTGTCAATCAAGAAGGACATATAGTTGGTCACGCAGGATGGGGGTTTAGAGGGATCGAGGAAAACAAGATACCTTGGAGACACCCAGATGATGAGCCGCCAGCCGATCAAATTAGGATAATCCCAGAAGAAAGAACACACAATGAGAGTTCGAACAATAAAGATCAGTCCAGTGCTGCTGCCAAGGAGACCAATGAAATGGGTCAGATAGATCACCTTCACGCACTCGAAGACGCTGATATGGTCTCCACGATGAATGAAATTATGCCCCCGGGACTTCATGCATGTATATCACCGGTCTCATAGTCGCTCCACAATACCAATCCCGCGGTGTGGGTGGTGCACTCATCGAACACGGCAACTCTATAGCCGATCGCCTCAACCTTTTCACATGGGTACACTCTTCCGACCAAGCATGGAGAGCCTACAGGAAATTCGGGTTCGAGATTTTCAAGGAGCTTAGCCTGGACTTGGATAAGTATGCGCCGTCACGGCCAGGGAAGGAGTGGATGACAAAGTTGGAAGGTACTGGTGAGGGGGTGACAGAAGAGAAATGGGGCAGTTATGTCATCAGGTACATGAAGCGTCACCCTAAAATTCATGATGAGTAAAAATTTGAAAGCTGTGCTGTATTCTGCAAAGTGATTGTCCGTAGTGACCACCCGCTCCCTGTCTGCCTAAGTAGTGTCCCATGGTAACAACAACGCGATTTCAAGTGGCTCTGTACCTATCCCACTCAGCCCCAAATAATTTTTTCTGTGTACAATGTCAGATTGTACATGCATCCTTCGACACCATTGTGCACGCCGTATGCCTGACCCAGGTTTTCGCTTCCGAACTATATTTTTCAAGTTCCAATACCTCATAAAACAATGGCCTTCGTGGGTCATCCCATATATCTCAAACTCTCCTATCTTCATTGAACGGTTCGCTTTGGACGCGAAAAGAGCTGTCTATTCGATAGGATGTTTCATGCCATCAAGCTTGTGGGACTGACAAGCTTGGTTAGGAAATCCATCCACCAAGTCACGCAGACCATAAGCTCAAACTCCACTTTAAAACTGAGTCTCGGTCTACCACTTCGGAAACAATAATGCTAGGATAGGAAAACCAAGTACACCTTGGCATTCATTTTCGTTTTGACAAATCCAAAGTGGCGATAGTGGAGTCCAAGAGTCGCTAGGAAGATCTTCCGGCGGTTCACTGTGCCACATGGTCTAGTACCTGATCTTACCTATCTTGTCAAATTAGCTTCAACGTCCTACGGCGAAGATGGCCGCGTCCATTCGATATACCTTATCTGTCTTGGCACCTACCTGCCCGTCGGAAAATTGCCGGGTTCTTTAGAATTACCACAGTGGCGGGAATTTGTATACATCATATGGAATAGAGGATGTATATTACGCAGATCTGAAAGAGCGATGCCGGATCGTCCATTTGCATAGCTGTACAAGACGATGCACGGACGTGGCACAAGTGTCAGTAAGAACATTCGAGGAAACAAGATTTAAAACCCGTGGATATAACTGAGGCTGAACTAAACCTAAGAAAATTGTACAGCATGAGCATTACCGATTAGGATTCTGTTGTGAAAGCCAGCCGAGGCTGAAAATTGTCTAGACGCTTCGGAGCAAAGCAAGCTTCTCAGCACGAACAACATGCCCTCGCTATTGAACGCATTGTGGCTGATACCCCCGATGCAGATACTTCGTGGTGGAGCACATGGCACCGGGCTATTGAAATCCTAACCAACGAACGAGATGGTCTGCCGCTAAGAACCTCCCGCGGCGTGATAACACCCTTTGTGATAAGCTAAGTCGCCCTATACGGCACTAGTTGTCGCTCTGCCGAGGGGGAACATCGCGCTAAGTCGATTGCTGTCTAAGTTCGTGCTCGGGTCCATATTGTTCAGCTGTTTCAGATCTGATCTGGGTGAATGGTTGAAGATTTGCTTCTGCTACCCAATATTCTGGAGTGCTTTCTGCGGCTGTGCCCACCATCTACACTCGTCTGAATGTTGGACTTACCATCGCACTTTTGCTATCTAGGTGTCATATTTTGCATAATCTATGCAGGCCAAATAATACCGAAAACCAGAAGTTTGAATGTCTAAATTTGGACCCTCGGCAGCGTACCTGCAGTAGTCTTTCCGGGGCACTACCCTTTTGGTCGATCTAGTGCTCGTACCATACCCATCATTGCACGATTCATGATGTGAATCAACAGCGCCAGTTCAACTTCCTCGCTACACCATGACGTGGAGAATCGGGATAGCCGGCTCTCCTATCGTCTATCGAAAGAATGCGTTCTGGATTGCCCAACTGTATATATAAAAGGAGGACGAGGATATTGGAAAAATCCAGCAGCCTCTTCAGCTCAGTCTCTCGCTTCACAGTCCTTCACCCGACAGTCTTTCGCTACTCCCAACATGCGTTCTTCCTTCGCTATCATCGGGGCCGCTGCCCTCGTTGCCGCCAACCCGGCACCCGCTCCCCAGAACTTTGATGGCGCTCAAGTGGCTGCCATACCCGTCACCATCACTCGTGGTGCCCCCGTCGGTGTTGGTCCCGCTCAGGTCACTGGTGCATACAACAAGGCCGTTGCTGTTGCCACAGCAGAGGCTGCCGTTGCCGGTGCCACTAAGGCTGCTGCCAACAGCAAGCGCAACATTGAAGAGAAGCGCACTCTATGCCTTTTCCTTCCCATGTTCTGCAAGAACAAGACCCCGAAGCCGGCAGACCCACCTCAGCCAGGCTACGATACTGGATCTGGCTACAACGTCGAGCCTACCCCCAACAAGCCGACCATGACCCAGGCCCCTACTGCCGTCGTAACCGCGCCTTCCGTCACCCCCACCAACGTCGTTCCGTCTTCCTGCACACCTGTCGATTGGACCAACACCTGGGCTTTCACCAGTGACCCAGCCTGCCCCACGGCTATCGAGGTCGGCACTTACTGCGGATTCATCAACCCTCTTGACCCTTGCGCTCCTCAGCCAGCTGCCTATGGCCCTCCCACCACTCCCGACACCCCCGATGCCTTCAAGAAGAACCAGGTCTACCACGATATGGCCCAGAAGGCTAAGACCCCTACCGGATACCAGCAGACCTTCAAGGATCTTGATGCCTCCGTGAACGCCAACTCTTACCTCGCCTACAAGATCCTCGAGAGCTACGATGTCGCTGGGTGCGCTGCTTACTGCGACGAGACCGAGCTGTGCGAGGGTTTCAACGTCTACATCGAGCGTGACCCCGCCTGGAACCCTGACCAGTGCTCGTGCCAGAACCCCTCTTCCATCGCCCAGTACAAGTGCAGCATCTTCGGCTCGGGTGTCGACAAGGAGTCCGCCGTCAACACTGGCGAGACCCGCAATGACTTCGAGGTTGTCATCGTTGGCTCCAACGGTTACGAGAAGAAGGATGAGACACCTGCCCCCTACGGGCTGGAAGAACCCCAGAACTGCGACAAGAAGCTCCACGACGAGCCCAAGTACTGCCTCGGCCAGCACTCTTTCCCCGGTCCCTTCGATGCTTCGCTTTGCGCTGCTTACGCTGCGAAGCAGAACCTTGTCAACGTGAAGGCCGGTCTTATCTCCACCATCATCAACACCATCACTGCCATGTTCGGCTACAGCCCGGCCAGGTGCGTGCAGTTCCAGGCTGCTGAGATTACCCACAACGGCGCTGCTTGGGGAACTCACTGCCGTCTCTTCACCAAGCAGTTCCAGCACCAGAAGGCTAGCTTGGACATCAGCGTCAATGCTGAGTGGGGTTGCAAGAAGAGTTTCACCTTTGACCTCCAGATCTAGGCTGAAAACTCAGTGGTGAGTTGGAATGCTACTCGCATCTCGACCATTGTTTCGGAGACGATATACGTTGATAAATGTATATATAGTTAGTAATTTGGTTTATGATAACGTATAATATGTAGTTTATGAATGAGGATACTTTAGTTTTGGTCGGCGCAATGATTTGCAATTGATTCATATGGCTATTGCACGTGATGTAATCATAGTGTACATTTATTCTCGCAAAGAAGAATGCTACCCTTCTGATCAGCTAATTCTGTGGATACGATTCCATCCTCCAGCTACACTGCTCGAGCTCGAAATGCGCCACATTCATCCACCAACACCCAACCAACCGAGTCACAGAGCTTCCCCACCAAAAGTCCACCTACACAGGGCTATAATACGGGGGCGGTGGCGGCATCTCACCCTCCACTGATTCCAACCCCTCACGACCACCGCTTCTACGCGTACTATGGGCTTGAGGCAGGGGTGCCAACTCGATGTTGACCACTTGACCAGCATCATAAGGAGGACGTCCGTGGTCTAAATTGCGATGTTGGGGACGACGAGGACGAGGACGAGGAGGAAGGCGGATGATTCGTCGAGCTTGCGGATTCGTGCAAGGTCTAAAAATAGCCATTGTTATGCTGTATAATAGCAGCAGGACGGATAGGATGATAAATCCGAAAGCGAAGATAAGTATAACGTGTGTGACGACGCTGTCCTGATATACTGGCGATTCTGCGGTGATATCGGTGGTCTCGTTGATGGTAGGAGTCATATTGGTTGTCCTATGGGGAGGCCTACGGTAGTGTCAGACCTGCGTAACTGATTCCTTCCTTTTTTGAGTGCGTCTTGTAGCTCACGCTGGGTACAATGCAGTAGTCACGGACCAATTCTTCGATGACGTGTATGAGCAGAAGCCAATGATTGAAGTGGTGGTGGCTCTTTATAGTTCCCAGCTGGAGATGTTGGTTGAGTTAGCAGTGAGTTTTGTTAAACCCAGATTGATTTACAGGATCATGCTATGCTTGAACTGTGTGTTAGTTTCCACCCTTGAAGGTGAAAGTCCACCATGTGGTCAACTTCAAGAGACAAGCGCCTCGTTCCTCAACTCGGATCCCTTCACATATGCAAGCAGACATCAATCCACAAGACCGGCTTTGAAAATAAACAATTCTTAAGTGTATAGAGTATATGACGATAGCGCATTCTTGCTCCGCCAGTGCTGCGCAAATCACAAACAAATAAAGCGAAGACGTTGACCTCCCTCCCTTGTCCCTATCCGTATCACATATCATGACTCAGATCATCATCGTCTAGCGCAGCGGCTCGTAATCTAGCAAATGACCAGTCAGCCGCCCTCCCGTAGAATTGGATACCCAAAATAAACGCTCAAGAACGCCGTTCCATGTGAAATAAAGCTTTCTAACAGTCGACGTTGGGCCAAATACTGTGCGATGCTTTCTCGACAGAATATCCTTTTCCGTATATATATGTATATGTATATATATATGCATGTATCGTAACGATGGCGCGAAACAGAAAGGGTTGTATAAGTGAGCGACGTGATTTATACGAATGCAACGGGATGCACGTGACACGCTATGGTCCACGGGTGGTGCTGATCGTACCAGATGAAAGGCAGTTTTTCCGAGCGTGCGACCAGAGCTTTATTCTGATAGTGCATGCTGTAGACCTGGCGCTCAAACAGTCCCAGCAGCTGGTTTTCTTTATAGTTCACTCGCACTCTTTCGTCTTCTAATCTCTTGCTGGGTGAGAGACCTGGCTTTTCCTTCTTTTGTAGTGTACCGCCCGGTAAACCAGCCATCTAGTCAGAAGTCCGCAGCCTCCGCCCCTGCCCTTCCTCTGAGACTCCCATGGCTGGCATATTCACCGAGTGAGCTGTTGCCGCCACGAATAGTACCCTCACCACGTTCAGCGCTTCTATCCCTGTCGCGGTCCTTTTCTTTTCCCTTTTCTTTGTCTTTGCGTTTGCGTTGGAAGGGTAGGACACCTCGAAAACCGCGATTTTTCTCTTTCCCTTCTTTATCCTTAGAAAAGGCTGGAAGTGCCGTTGTGTATTCTTCTTCAAGCACGCTTCCTGCATCCGAGCCTTCCACGCTATGACCTCCGGCGCTACGTGGAGGGTGAGAAAATGCCCCCGAGCTCGCGAGAGCAGAGGTGTTGATCTGAGTGTTGGGATTTACATAAGTAAAAGACCCCGCCGATGCTGAAGGATGCGTACGCGTCTGCGGGTATGAGGGAGGTGGTGCCATGTGGAGACCGTCACTGGATCCTGGTGGAGTCTCTTCAGCAGCAGAAGCAGAGGCCGAGGCATTAGTAGAGGGTGATTGCGAAATAGTATCAGGAAGCGAAGGCGCATAGCCAGCGTCGCGAGGAACTTTGGGGGAAATGGCATATTCATCGTGTTCGATGCGGTACTCGCCAAAGAACTAGCAGAAGCCGAAATACTTGGATGCTGCTGGTGCCGATTCCTCGGGCTTCTTACTGGTTTCATGGTGACCGGAGTGCTCGTTGAAGATGAAGATGTTAGTTCATCACCAGTACCGGGCGATGTTGGCAAGCTTTCTCTGCCATCTTCCCTAATCGCCGACCTGTTCTTCGTCGCAGCGCCTCTGCCTGAATCAAAGCTTGCAGAACCTTGTAATTGCTCAACAAGCTCCTCCCACTTGACACTGAGGGAGGAAGAAGGACGCTCTGCGCGTTCAGCGCGGTTCAAACAGTCCGAAGTGCGCTCCTTGAGAGCTACACAGATCTGATGAAACTTCAACAGATCACCGTCCGTAGTTTCGATGCTCGGTGCAGTGCTTCTTGTATTCTCGAGCCAGAGATCCACCAGTGCAGCAAAGTTGCGTGCATGGTCGACCAAGTACGGCAACGAGGGGAAGCCTTCTCGCGATGTTGGAGGGAGCCGTTGGAGTATAGCTAGCGGGGTGCTATATGATGGAGGGATAGGAGGTGCCGGAGTTGTCATTGAAGAGATAGAGCAAATATTATCCAGGTATGTCTTAAACTCTTGACGGTGTGTATTCAAGAATGCATTCATGGGCTCCATCCACGCCTCCTTTGTACCAAAAGATGTCATGTTCGCCAAACCTTGGAGCGACTTTGCGATGAGGGTCAAAGCTCTCCTAGCTCGTGGTTTGGGATGATCTGGTACGTGTCAACATTACGAAAAGGTACTTGTGTTTTGAGTAAATAATAAGCATACCTTTCAGCAGACCGAAAAGCTTTGGATTGAGAACAGCAGGCACGAAGAACCGTAGAAACAAGAATCCAGACACGCTGCTGTATTTGACGGTCCTCAAGAAATCTCCAAAGCGGTCTTCAGCGCAAGCTCGAATGTGTCGAAAGATGAGCCGTAATTCCTGCGGACATCGAGAGACCGAATTGTATATTGCTCGCCACAAGTCTTCTGTGAGGTTGATCAACCTTCGCCAATTCCTGTCCAACTCATGCTGCGATGAGACTTTGTTAGGATCTACTTCACACTCTGGATCTTTTTCGTTGATTTCTCTCAGTTTTTCACTCAAAGTCTCTTCCAGATACTCCTTGCCCAGACGTTTCATGTGAAAATCTAGCGATTTGGTCAGGAGCGTATTGCCTCGGAAGAGGAGATTCGCCTCGAGTTTCGCATTGTTGTTCATGTCTCTGACGAACAACTCCCGATCACTCGAGGATCCAAAGTGGGCCGTTTCACCGGATTCGCTAGAGCCCAATCGTTTGCTGAAACGCAGTCGCGTAGCTGGAGATTCCTTCAGGGTACCATCGATTTCTTCTTCAACAAGGGCCATGATCCAATCGCCGGCCTGGCCTGATACCTGGAATATGTTCAACAAATACTCAGACAACCTCTTGAGCTCGTTAGGGACCATTTGTGCTAGCTGAAGAGTAAGACCATTCGAGAAACGATGCAATAGCTCCGACATTGGTTGATAGTCACGAGCCATCAAGATGACACATTCTTCGGTGCTGACTTTCACAAGAACCTCACCAACACCGTTTCCATACATGTTAACAAGCGGCCACCACTTCTCCATCTCTTGATTTGGACCAAGGTCGTCGAGATATATATCAGTTTTGCCGCACGTCTGGTCGAACGATATACCTGCAAAGCCACCTCCTGCATCAGACGCAAAGGAATCGGAAGCCGACGAAATCTCTTGGCCATGCTTGTCGGAACGCGAACTACTAGGAGGTCGCTTCTTGAGAAGTAGCGAGGCTGTTGACAGTACGGCAGGCAGATCAAGAAATTCAAACTCTTCACGCCAGAAGGGGGTATTGCCCTCCATCTTCGCCATGGTTCGTGACCTCGTCTCTCCATCTAGAAGTATCTCGACATAGTAGCCTCCAGCATGGGTGGCATTTGATGATCCAGGTCGATGTGAGGTTTGGTTGTCGGCGATCTTGGGACTGACCGGCGGCAGCAATCTTGCCTCAATGACGCGCACGAATAAGGATCGTTCCATGCGAAACATGTCCTTTGTGCCAAACGACGGCGACAGTATACCGTCTTCGTTGATTTCGTTCATGGCGGGCTGTTTTGGTCCATACAGCTGCGGAATGGTAAAGGCGCGCAACAAGACTATCCAGACTTCGTAAAGTACGCGTGACTCCAGAGACAAAAAGATGGGACGCAACAATGACATGGATGTTGATGTAGACGTGTACTGCGGATATATGGCTATGCAAAATTCATTGTCCAAAACAGACGGATCCAAACGCTGGACGGCGCAACGCGAAAGCTGAGATAGCTGCACGACTGATACGAGTGTAACGTCTGTATCGGAATATAGTTTCAGCTCGCCGTTTTCCCTGAGCGTGCATGAAACACGGCGCCAGCGTCGCGATCCGTGACTCTGTATGCGGTAGGCGTGCGGTCGGGCGTGGGAGGATTTGGGCGTGCCGGTGTTGCTGTAGGTCACACTAGTATCCCAGTATATCATCTTGCCGACCTTGATAATGGGCGCCTCCTTCAACAGGGAAACTTCGGAGTGTCGCCTGCTGTCGGTCAAGCGTCGCTCGGCTACCAGAGGGGCCTGAGGTTTTGCCATTTTGTTGTGGATCCCCTTTGGACGGATGGGCTGCCAGCACATGAGGGCGGCAAACCACGAGTCAAATTCTTCTTGGGTGGGGGGACGCAGGTAGACCTCGAGCTTGGAGTTGTGGCCCACGACGTGGATGTAGGCCGTGTAGGCTTCGGCATCGTAGGCGCTCTTGACGCGACATCCGCGCAGGTCGGGAACCAGGGTGCGGTGGTAGGAATTGTCGCTTTTGGGCTCGTAGACCAAGCTCCCGGCGTCCTCGTTGATGTAGCAGTAAGAAAGCGACCACGGGCTGGACTCGCCCCTGCGGAAAGCCAGCATGCCTTGCATCTTGCCCTTGGTCTGGCGCATCAGCTTGAGGATCTTTCTCGCATCCGAGGCGGGCACGGGCGACACCCATGAGTCCGGCTGCTGTGTAGCATGGGGCGAGACGGCGGCCGAGACGGGCGACTCTGTCCTCTGCGGCTGCTTGAGCAGGCGGTTGCGGGTGGTGGAGGTCTGGGTGCGCGGGGGAGGCTGGGCCTGGGTGGGCGAGATGGTGGAGGGATGGCCGATGGAAGTCACGACCGACTCCTCGAGGCTCTGAAAGTTGGACGAGGTGGTGCTGTGGACGGAGCCGATGCGGTGGCGGCTGGCGACGAAGAGGTTCGGCGGCGACTTGTCGCGGGTGGAGCGCTCCTCCAGGGTCCGGGTGCGCGGGCGGGTCTGATCTTTGGCGCTGCGCAGGGCTTGATAGTCGTGTGGGTTGCTGGTTCGGGAGGAGATGCTGTTGGAGCGCGGCGACACGGGTGGGGACTGGTACTGGGCCAGCTGGAGGGGGTCCTCCGGTATCAGCTCGGGGGTCACAGCGCGGATGGTGTACTCTGCGGCGGGCACGTCTGGCTCGCGACGGCTGGGACGTCTCTGCTGCCTCGGCGGGTCCATGGCGGGCGGTGTTTGGCGGTGTTTGGCGCAATACGAGCTGCCCTGGGCACTTTTAACTTTGCTGGCCTACACTACAAGCACTTGCTTCCGTGCAACGGCGCGCCCGTGACCTATAGCAGCCGCTGTCTGCGTCGTGCTGGCATTGACGAGTGGCAGGCCGCGCAGCAGGTACCCGGCGGGCTGTCACCGGGAGAGGGCAGGGCCAGGACGGGGTGCGATGAGTGACGGGTGCGGTGTTGCAGGGCGCGTGGCACACCGCATGCTCGACGTGGGCGGCGGGGCAAGCGTCAGAACAGCCCAGGAGCAGCAGCCTGGGGCATGGCCAGCGGCGCGGCGGAGGCAGACGGCGAGGGTGGGCGTGGGTGTGGGCGTGGGCGGGGACGGGTGGTGTGGAAGGCTTCGAGAAGAGGTGGTGCTGCTGCTAGTCGCCATGCCACGCCAGTGAGTGCCCCCAGGATGCAGCGAGGACTTGGCGGGCTCTCGTCTCACAGGTGCTGCTGCAGTGCTGCAGCGCTGCGGTGCTGCACCCTGCCCAATGCCCATGTGCTGCTAGGAAAATTGCAGCTAGCGGGCCCAGGGTCATCGCGACGGCGACGGGTCTGGACGACGGCGGGCACACGGCGGACGGGCAAGATGAGCACGGCGAGCACGGCGAGCACTCGACTGCTGGCCTCGCCGTGGCCTGTCCAGATGCACTCACGCACACACGCACACACACATACGCAGGCCCTGCGCGCACCGCTCCCCGTCTCCCAGTCGTGCGGCCTGTCGACCCGGCCGAGCGACGAATCACGCCGCCCGTCTAGCCTACCGCTTCACGTTTGCAGATGCAAGGGACAGCCGCCATGTGCTGGAAATCACAATCACCATCGACATTAGATCCAGCTAGCGGGCCAGAGCATCCACCGAGGCGTGCGACCTCAGCCAGCCCACGCACCCGCGCCCCTCCACACCGCACACGGGGACCCCGGGCCTGCCAGCCTCCTCCTGCACCTCCTGCACTGTATGTAGGTACAAGCATCCCCAGCTGAAAGATAGTAGAAGAAGAAGAGGAAGAAGAAAAATAAAAACTCCGTGGATATCGCCATCGAAACTGCGCTCCGGCCAATCAGCGCTCCGCAACAACGCTCCAAACTGCACTGTGCACTGTCAAAACATCACGCCTGTTGCCCCCTGCGTCCCACTCCCCCTTCCCCCAGGTGCCCTACTGCCTGAACGGCGGCCTGTCAGCGCCCGTCTCCTCGAGACTGATGGCACTCAATGGCTGCGAACGTGCACCGCTGAGATCGCCAGAGCCTGTTCTCCTCAGAGCCTGGCGCATCGTCTCGATCTGTAGTTCTCCACTGGTACCCAAGGGCGGACTGTGCGTCCCCGCCGCCGTAGGGCTGCCTGGACCCTTTTCCGACGTGGCACCACTTCGCGGTGGAGACGCGCTGAATCCGTGAGACGAGACGGGCGATCGCATGGGAGAGGGCGAGCGATTGGCCGTCGCAGATAGACTGATGAACTGTGTCGCGTCCCGATCCGTTTCAGCGTGCTCGGCCTGCACGACATCTGCGAAGGAGATGAAGCTCAGCCTTCGCGGGTCCGTCGTGTCCAGTGATCCGTAGTTTGCATTCGACGCAGAGTCGGAGAGCTCGGTGTGGCTGGCGAGCGACGACTCCTCGTGGACGAGCGAGGGCGAGTGCACCGAGTCGGCAATGCTCCCTGCCACCACCTGTAGATAGTCAATGAGCCAGCTGCCCGGGGCAATGCGTGTCATCCATGGGGACTCACCGCGGCAGCAGGCTGGTGAGCCGCATGCATGACGATTTCGACCTCGTCTGGGTTCAGGTGGTCGTCGGTGATTGCCAGCGAAGAGGCATCCAGCGCTGCCGGTATGTGGTCCTCCGTCTTGATGTGGGCCGGGATCGCGGGCGAGGGTTCAGGCTCCTGCACATTGCGCTCGAAGATCTGCGAAGAGGCTGGCGAGTGCAGGCCGGGCGAGGACGAGCGATTGATGCGGCGATTGGGCGAGGCGCCAATGCCAGCGGCATGTATGCGGGGGCTGCCACGAGGAGAGCGGTGGTCGGGCGGGGGGAGGTGGTGAGGGGAGGCGAGGGGAGCAGCGTGGGCGCTCCCGTGGGCGACATGGCGGTGCCTGAGTTGCTGGTGTTGCTGGTGTTGCTGGCGTTGCTGGCTGTCGCCTTGTCTCCTTGCTGTGGGCTCGCGTCCTTCTTCTTCGCCAGACCCAGCAGCTTGCGCTTGCCCTTGGCTAGGAGCCCAGCTTGCTCGTCTCCGGGCTCGCCGCCCTCGGCGGTTGGCGACAGCTTCGCGGGCGCGGCGTGGGTGGCGCTCATTTCAGCCTACGCCTTGGTGCTAGCTGGAAACTTGGTCTAGTGTCCAGACGGTCAGACAGACGCTCTACCTATCTATCTGCGATGCGGTGCTTTGTCCGGCTTGCAACAATGTGTGGGAGCGACAGGGTCTAGCGCTGACAAGCCAGGAATTGGTTGCAGGTGGGAGCGTGTGTGTAGAATCGAGGGGTAAGTTGCGTTGCGCGCTGCAAAGGGGTCACCGCACCGCACAGTCCTGGCAACGAAAAACGTGAACAAAGATGCAGTCAACTGTAGACTCTTGTCGGTGGGAAAAGTGACAGAGTCGCTCCCGTGTCAGGGTTAACCAAGGACCCAGCTCCGCAGCAGCGGGCATCATGTGCAGTCGGTGCCGATGACGTTGCCCGGCCATCTATCCTGTCCTGGGCCTGCTTGTTTAGTTCCGCCGACACCAAGACAACCGGCCCCTTGCACATCTTTCTGTTCCTGATTGCCCACGGAACCCTTTGCTGCCCATTGTCCCACCGACGACCTCCCTTGGGCATCTGCGCGAGAGGTCCGTGATCAGGTGCTGGCTGGAGACCTGGGTCTCGAAGGCCTGGGGGCTGAATGCATCGCCTTGCACTGTACCTTCGAATCGAAGCAGATAGCATGTGAGCCTGGTGCGCGCCTTGTCGTTCCTGCACGAAATCACCGCCGCCGGTCACTCGCTTACCCTGGATCGCTCAAGACAGCGCTGCGAGGGACAGCCTTCGGACCAACGTAGTATAATGCGTACAGTATAATGCGTACGACGAAGAGAATGTGACGCCCATGTCCTGGCATGTACGCTAGTCCCTTGTCTCTTCAAGTGTTAATATCTGCAACCAAGAAAACGAAGAAGCCGCGCCACACGATATTATACAATATTTGCCGTGTCGCGCATTCCAAACAGGGGGCGCACTAAAACGATCAACTGCCGTCAGGTTCGGTCGGTATTTGGCGCTTTTATAATTAACAACCAGTGGGTGATAAATACAGATGATGGAACCCATCTTGCTGGATAAAGTAATTCCAGTCACGGCTCCTCTTCACTTCATATCACGCTGCCACTCATCTATGTGTCAAGATAGCTGTGGATGATATGCAGCCTTGTGGCTCAAAGGTATTGTATGTACAGAAAGCCATCCATGACAACAAAACCACTTTTATGCTACGGACAAACGAACTCTTTGAGGAGCCTCTGCCGACTGCAGAAAGAATTCAAGTACGAAAGAGGCTTTGTACATGCACTATGCAGGGCCAATACATCGCCGAAACGAGACGCATTCAGCCGGCATCTCCACATCCTGCAAGTTGATCCCCTCCCCACAGATCGAATTTATATACCCTATCATGGTCCCATATTATCACGCGCCGCCTTTCCTTTGCATGCGATCAAGTCCCTCTGGATCCTCAGTGCCCGTGCTAGATTTTCTCAGTTGGCTTTCGAGCATCAATCATATACAAGCAGTTGAGAACGTTGCTCAGATGGTTGCCAAAGGACTCTTTGCGCCTGCCACATTAGGTCCAACTGTGGAAACGACCGCCTTCAGTCTAGCAAGTGTATCGACGATTATAGTACTCTTGAGGTGACTTTTCTCGCAACCTTCACGTTGATCTAGAAGCTCATCTCACTCCAGGTTCTACTGTCGAATATGGATCGTGAAGAAGTTGAAATCGTATGATTATTTGATTCTTGCTGCCGTGGTATGTGCAAGATACCAAGCGGTGCTTCGACCCATGACACTTCTTCGGTTGCCTTCTTGAAGCACCAATTCCCTATCGACTTCGTCTTGAGGGAGTCCAGGCTCATGAGACACAGATCTGCACCTGGGGGCTCTGCGTAATCAACCATTATCAAGTGATATATGGCACCGGTTCTGGTCAGTGGACGAATTCCAGCATTCTCTGGTTATTCTGCTCACTGTTATTGAACATAGGAGCATGGCCTGCCGATCTCCCACCAGTCAGTCATCCATTCTCTTCAATTTCCGGTATTCTGCTGACTATCATCTAGCCTTCTGAGAAGTTCACATTGAGTGGGATACTCGGGGCGGCAAAGACTTGGTATGCGTACCAAATTGTCTGTAAGTTGTCATGAGCCTGTGTCGCTAAGAAAAATGTAGTCCTGTCAAATGTAGTCCTCTTCAAATTTGCAACCTGCTGTTAATGTCACCTGAAATCTCGCTAATTTATTCCCGCTCAAGATTTGCTAGTCCCAGCATTTGTGAAGCTCTCTATACTTGTGGTGAGTAGTCCCAAGCTGTAAACGCTGCTGTTACGACCAACTGTAACTTACCTCTAGTTTTACCTGACAATCGCAACACATCGGCGCTTCCGTACCCTTATATACGCAACTATAACGTTTGTCGCCGCATACAGCTTCACCATGATTCTGATTAATGCTTTCGAATGCCCTCACAAACCATCGCTAGTTTTCAATCCGGCCATCTTTGTCATGAGAGAACGGTGGCACTGCTTTGATCTCACTGCGCTGTACTTCAGCCAAGCTGCATTAAACATCTTCTCGGACTTATTTATTCTAATTTTACCCCTACCCGTTCTCGTCAAATTACACATGCCCAAATTCAAGCGGATTTGTCTATTGGTAGTCTTTTCGGTCGGTCTCCTGGTTCCCATCGCTGCTTCCTTCCGAATGTGGATCCTATACATCTGGCATGACGCACCACCGGATATATCGCGCTATTACGGTGGTTATATTTTATTCTGGGATGCTGTCGAGCTCAATACTGCCATCATATGCGCGTCTGCACCATCTCTTCAGCCGCTCCTTCGACGCGTTTTCGGCGAAGTCCGAAGTCTCCCAAGAGGCAGAGGATCATACTATTATTATGGTGATGACAGGGGCACCGTTATGACACAAACCACGATCGGAAGAAGAGGGAGCAGGATGCTAGAGCAAGCTTTTCCAATGCAAGGACCATCTGCTTCACGAGAAGCGAATGAGCGGAGTCCTGGTGGGGTAGACAATGATTTGGTAGCCGTAAAAGAACTGGACGAGGAAGAGGATATTAAGAATAGGGAACAGCCATCAAGAAGTAGGCCAATGAGCATAAGATTGGAACCGCAGCCACCGGGATCGCCTGCGCAGCCGTTGGATTTATTGGCATCGGACTGAAACTAGAACCAGAATATTATGCATCATGACAAACAAGAAAATACTTACATCATCATTTGAATTACTACACCGCGCGGCGCAACACCCAATATCGTGATCTCCCATGCGTGACATGGTTGTTCGATCTTTCATGGTCACTGCGATGATCTGCTGACCCAGCAGGGATCCGCCTACTTCTCTGCTCCAAGCCACACATGGATGCAAGTCATGAATAGGAAGTCCGGGAAACCAAGGTACCTATACTTGGTGATGGTCGTGAGACCCTTGATGCTTGGTACTGTCTTGCCCAGCGCTCAAATATAAGCTTTTGGACGGCGAACGAGTCGGCGGGAACCTTGGAAAGGGCTGCGCTAACGTCTCTAGCTTAGCGGTCTTGTGAGCCAACATGCCTCCTTCGTGCATAAAGTGCTTCAGCCATTACCGCAGGCAGACTTGAATGAAAGCAGGGTATCCTACCACTAAAAACGCCTTTCCGTTCAGCCAAGCCGGGATTTCGACGTTCAATAGTAAACGACTTACTCCACAGCCGCCCTTGGGTTCCGCGTGAACACCCTTGTCACGCCTGCTTATCGTTGGATCCGAAACTGGAAAGTCAAGCTGATCGCACACCAATACTTCCGTCGACAGAGTAATACGAACCTAGCTTGGGCTTCCCAGCAGATGACTGCATGCAATCAGACACATCATCGCCTCGGTTTAGAAAATGCGGAGAGCTGAAAATTAGGTTTGGTTGTGATTAACGTCGAGTGTTCAGCTACCAGGATTCCATGGCGTAAGCGACGTGTGAGCTGCTGACTGTGTGGCCGTGACATGCACGAGGTATATAGGGGCCATGTGCTCTTGAAACCTTTGCTTGCGGGATGATAAGGCTGTCGCTCTGCGAAGCGTTCTTATCTCTCTGCTATATGAGCAACGTTCCTTCCTCTCTGTACTTACTACCTAGGTAATTTCATCCAGTTGAACAAAACACACCGAAGACTCCTTCTTGTACAGAATTACTCCTCCTTTTGATCACTAGAGCTCCCGGATCATACTTGACTCGACTCCAGAATACACATACATTTCCCTCTGATCAGGACGAAGCTTCGCGCATAATACTTTCCCACCGACAGCCGCGTAAGGTGTGTCGTCAGCATGGCTCCCCAGCCTGATTCTGCTGTGCCGTACACTGCATCGCTACCAAAGAAAGCACTCATACTGCTCTTTAAAGGTGTAAACAAATTGGTGCCGTGGCACAAACTTCCTGCGTATGTTGATTTGCGAAAACCTCTTGGTTTCTATTTAATGTTTGGTAGATATATTGGTGTTCTCAACCTTGCAGCTTATCGTTACGAGCTCCGTGAACACAACCTTTACGATGCGTACCCCTCACCAGATTACCAGGGTACTTCTGCCTCTGACCCAGTACCCACTGAATTTGCACACACTCGAAATTCAGACGGGCTGTACAACGATGTCAATCAACCAAAGATGGGTTGTGTCGGGATGCGCTTTGGGCGAAACGTGAGCCGAGATAATACGAAGAAACCAAGTGAAGAAGAACTATTGAGCCCCAATCCGAGAGTGGTGAGCGAGGAGTTACTGAAACGTGACGAATTCAAACCTGCGACGATCCTGAATCTCTTAGCCGCAGCATGGATTCAATTTCAGGTGCATGATTGGTAAGTCAGATAGACGTGGAAATGAGGGTGACTCAAGTGCAAACATGTTGCCTTGGTATTAATCGAATTACTAATATCGGGTCTGGCAGGTTCATGCATACCAACTCTACAACAAAAAAATACGAAATCAAGCTCCCACCTAACGACAGCTGGCCCCAACCCCAAATGAGTGTTGAAGCTACAGAAGAAGACACCCCTCTGGATGCAACTGACGAGACTTCGCCTGCGTACAAGAATGAAAACACTCATTGGTGGGATGGTAGCCAGATCTATGGGAGCAGTGAAGCCCGCACCAAGGAACTCCGTGGCCTGGCAAAGAATGGCAAGCTTGAAGTAGACGACCGAGGATTCGTTACCTATCTCCCTCGCGATAAGAACAATATTCCTCAGACCGGATTTAACTCGAACTGGTGGCTTGGCCTCGAGATGCTTCACACGCTATTTGTGTTGGAGCACAATGCTATTTGTGACGAACTGGCAAAATCTTATCCCGATTGGTCTTCAGAAAAAGTGTTCGATACTGCACGACTCGTAAACTGCGCTCTCATGGCTAAGATTCATACTACGGAATGGACTCCGGCCATTCTTGCGCACCAGCACTCGATGTTGCTATGCATGGAAACTGGTGGGGGATTTTGGGTGAAAAACTATACAAGCTTCTCGGTCGTGTCGGGCCTGGAGAATCCATAAGCGGTATTCCTGGCTCAGGTGCAGAACAGCATGGCGCACCTTACTCGCTCACTGAAGAATTCGTTTCGGTATATCGTCTGCACCCACTAATTCCTGACAACATTGCTTTCTTCAAAGCATCAGACGGTGAACACAAGAAAACCTATCCGATCAAGGGAGTCGCTTTTGGGGAGGCAAGAGCACCGCTTGAAGAGCAAAACCTCGGCTTTGAAGACATCCTATACAGTTTTGGAATCAATTATCCTGGCGCAGTTACGTTGAACAACACACCTGATTTCCTGCGAGACTTGAATACACCGGAAGGTCGACATGTGGACTTGGGCACCATTGATATCCTACGAGATCGCGAACGCGGTGTCCCACGCTATAACAAGTTCCGCGAGCTTTTCCACATGAAGCCCGCCGCATCGTTCCTCGAGCTCACCGGCGGAAACAAAGACGTTGCCCATAAGCTAGAAAAAGTTTACGAAGGAGATATCAACAAAGTGGACTTACTTGTGGGATGTCTCTGTGAACCATTGCCAAAGGGATTCGGTTTTAGCGATACAGCATTCCGCGTCTTCATTCTCATGGCCAGCAGAAGGTTAAAGAGCGACAGATATATTGCCACGGACTGGAACGAAGACACGTACAGCAAAACTGGTATGCATTGGGTGCAATACAACGGCATGAAAGATGTCCTAAAAAGACATTTCCCCGTTTTGGGTGAGAGCTTGAGCGGCAAAACCAATCGTATGTATATTGGAGACTAACACGTGTCACTATCTCATGAAGCTGACCTTGAATACAGCATTCGCTCCATGGCTGAAGGTTGGGAAAACTCAAGAGTACAAAGGGCCAGAGACGAACTCTTGAGCCTCGAGTCTTGCAGATGGGCACTTGTCCTTTCTTGAAGTGCCTCAAACTTCCATAAGCTTTCGCATTTAGTTCAGAAGAGTAGACAGTCAAGATGTTGAATTTTCTATTAGATCTTGCCGTTGGTGATTTTCCCATTGGTCGCTGAGGCTCGACGCTTCTTGAAAGTTTCCGTCAGATACGCTGCAGATTTCTTTGGCGTTCGTGTTCCTGTAGAGAAATCCACATGTGTAATACCAAATCGAATGCTGTAGCCAGCAGCCCATTCTGCGCTGCGTTAGTTTCAATAAAGCTGATATATTTGCATTGCTTACCAAAATTGTCCATCAAGCTCCATGCGTAGTAGCCCGCAACTTTGACACCATCCTCGTTGATGGCCTGAGAGATCGCATCAATGTAAAGTCCAAAGTATCTGACGCGGAAATGGTCATCAACGGCTTGTTCTACTGTCATCGAATTTTCTCCAGGGCAAGGGCATCCGTTTTCAGTGATATAGCTAAAGTAGAACCATGTCAGTCTGAAAGGTAATCTTGGAAGTACCGTGAGAGCTTACATTGGCCTTTGATAACGGTTCCATACCCAGTTCAAGAGTTTTCGGAATTGCTTGTGGGTGACACGAAGCCACGAGACTCCCGACAAAGGTCCAATTTCGACACCTTCCTTGTTAGTGGTAAGCTCCTCCACGTTTCCAGTGTGGTCCTCCCCAGTCGCTGGCTCTGTGCGGGCTCTCGCAAATTGTGAGGTGTAGTGATTCATTCCATAAAATGTATTATGAGACGCGGTCTTCTTCAAAAGTTCCTTGTCGGCATCTGAGAATTGCGGAAGTCTTGATCCCAACTGTTTGCGCATTGATGCAGGATAGTCGGTTCCTAGGTATATGGGGTCGCCGAACCAACCGACGTAGAATTCAAGCCTACGATGAGCTGCTTCTTTGTCTGCATCACTGGAGGCATCATAAGGCTCGTAAAAATCCGAGTTCAGGACTATGGAGATTGACCCTTTCTGTGACGATTGGAAGTCGGTAACATACGTCTGAACGGCAAGAGCGTGAGCCAGAACCAAGCTGTGGCCTACACGCCATGGTTCTGTTGCTGAGTTGTGTCCTGTTTTTGTGCTGTGACCAGGAGCCAGAATACCACTGTGATAGCCGAAAAGAGACACAATATAAGGTTCGTTGAAGGTAATCCATTGCTGAACGCGATCGCCGAACCGGGAGAAGCATAGGCGCGCATAATTCTCAAAATCGGCTTGGAATTCGGTAGTGTTCAGCATGCCACCGTACCTGTCTATATTAGTTTGTTTTCCAGACTTTCAGGGTGAACAATCGCACCGTTTGTGAAGCTCTAGGGGAAGGTCCCAATGATACAGTGTCACGGCAGGCTTGATGCCACGAGCTAACAAGCCATCAATGAGGTTATTATAGAATGTAATTCCTTTCTCGTTGACGGGATCATTGCGGCCACCAAGTGGGATCAAACGTGACCAACAAATCGAGAATCGGTAAACATCGACACCGTACGAGGAGAGAAGGGCAATGTCTTCGGCCAGGCGATTGTAATGGTCACACGCCACATCCCCATGCTCACCACTGGTGACAGAAGGGGTGCGATGAGAGAATTCGTCCCAAATGGAAGGACCCTTGCCGTCCTGTTCGGCAGCCCCTTCGACTTGATATGCTGCTGTCGCTGCACCCCATACGAAGTCTGATGGCAGCGGTAGCTCTTTGACGGCGTCGAGGGTATCGAGCACCGTTTTGGTGGATGTATCGGCCCTCACTTCGTTCGATTCGAACATTTTGGCTGTGGAAAGAGAGGGAAGATGTGACGAAGAGAAAAGTACGAGTTTGTAGTCCCACCTTGGAAGTGAACTTATACTTCGGTGCCAACCCCACTCGCAAGCATCCCTGGGCTCAAAGCCCGCTATTCCTTAGACTGTGCCACTTCGTAAATGGAAATGGAAGCATGGCCACCAATTACAGCGTCTACGGTGTATTACAAGTGTGGGTAAACCACGGTCGATGTGCCATCCTCCCGAAGTCGCTGAATTCTACAACAACTAAGATCCCAGTCAGTCACACGGGAATTCCTGGAACTGGCTAGCCTCATTGTAGCCATACCCCACGTGCGCATTCACATCACCAAATGGGGTCTTCATTTGTCACGCACCGAATCCGTGGTAACGTAACAAATGCAGTAGGAACCTTCACACCCCGCACAGTAATCGGCATCTCATAGGTTGATACGAAGTATCCTTCGCTTTTAATACGCATAGGGCTGACGTACCGGAATTCGGTGTCGAGTTTGTGTATGGTAGACTTTGGCGGTGTACCGGCCCGCAAACCCGCAATCATGCCCCGCGCCATCGCTTATCTTCCCGTTCGTTCCACAGTGAAGCTCCTTCTGTTGTGTGGGCAGGGTACTTTCGCCTTAGCAATACGTGACATCTCCACGCGACATTCGGCTTCCAATGTGCCGACGCCAAATCTCTCAATTGCCGTCGAGTTTGCGGTTGTGGTGGACCGGCCAATCAGCTTATTATGGCACGCGGGCTGGTTCCGTAGACATCCTGTGGGAATGAGTTATATGAGGTGGTGTTTCCCAATAAACTCGCCTTCTACACCCTCAACAACAAACATCCCAAATGCCTAAGAACTTGAAGAAGTAGACACTACCCGTGGTGGTGACTAGCATATGTGCTCTGGAGATGTATGGGAGCCGCATCATGTACCGCCTGGACACGAAGCCGAGCTTCCTATCGCCATTGCCACGCCAGTCCTCTTTCTGAGTCAACTGGCTCTCCAGATAGCAATTACGGAGCATCTTGGGATAACTTGTGCCATGGTTGGCACATCGAAACGTGTAGACTGGCGCTATGTCTGGAGACCCTGACACGACTGGGTGAAAAGGGTTTAGTGCGTTTCGCCATCTCGCTGTGGGTGCATTTAGCATCATTCTTTCTAATCGAAACCCCTTCAACATCAACATCCTCTCATGAAGACGGCTGCGAGCGGCCGTGTTGCCCTAACCCAAAAGCTTATACTGGTCCTTCTTTCTGTCGCCCCGTCCGCGCTTGTATTCGGGCTGCCGATCTGGCCACTGTACGCGCTATGGGTTGCGCTGGGCAGCGTAAGAGTGCGCTATAAAGATCACAAAGTGCTGCGAGACTGCCTTTGGTTCGGGCTTGTCACAAGCCTGGTTTTCCGAGAAAACATTACTGAAGCGATTGTGGCAAGATGTGGTACGTTGGCTGACGACAGAGGCGCCGTCATGGTATTTGGCAGCGCTGCACTACTAGTTGCCATCGCTATAGTCTCATACCTGTTCATTAAAAACAGCTGCGGCAGCGGAACGCAACGTGATCATCTTCCAACAGGGACACGCCCATGGACTCTACAACCTCCCAAACCATTCATTATCCCTTGCCGAACAACGCATACCCGTATTTTTCCAAAGCACCATGCTTTTGGGTACGACTACTTACTATCTGGGTTTCCTATTGTACCAGGAGGCACCACACCGGATGGCACGGACATTCCAGATGGTGGAGATATGTATCTTGGAAGATGGTGGTTGCGGATTCATGCAGATGACTATCTAAGTCGAGGTCAAGCCAGTTTGGGTTTCTATGGAAAGCTCAAAGTGTTTCTAAGAGAAAAGGTATGCATGTACCCTTCAGCAGTTTGCCAACAACACAACTGAACAAGTAGGGTGTGAAAGACAACGAATGGTCCTACGCATACTTGGTCACCGCGCCGCGCTTCTTCGGATATGCTTTTAATCCGGCCTCTTTTTGGTATATTTACAATAGCGATCATGAACTTACGCGTATGATTACTGAAGTCAACAATACATTTGGTGAAAGACACCTGTACTTATTGGACGGGTCCAGTCCTACCAGTCCTCTTCAAACTCCAGACGAAGAGACACTGGTTCCTCCAACGTCGAAGACGACATTTACCGATTACTGGACAAAGGAATTCCATGTCTCACCGTTCAACTCGCGAAAGGGTGGCGGCTATTCACAGAAAGCTTTGAATCCATTTCCATCCCCGGATACCGCTCCAACTATTGACATTACGATTACGTTAAGATCTTCGAAAGACCACGCGAAGATAGTCGCACGACTCTTTTCAACTAGTACGGCATTGGAACTTGAAAATCTGAGTTGGTTTAATATTATAAAATTCATCGCTGCCTGGGGATGGGTAGGATTCATGACGTTTCCTCGGATCTTGAAAGAAGCATATGTGCTGTATTCTCGACGAGGACTGCATGTGTGGTTTCGCCCGGAAGTACGTGCCTCGAGCCTTGGCCGAATGCCTTCGGAAACGGAATGGTACTACATTTTACTGTATTTGGCGCATCCGTCACTAATATTCTACAGTTTCCTACAAAAGGTCTTTCAAGATTACCTCTTCTATATCGTCCATCATTCTACCACGCCATTCTGGATCAATTACGAGACCGCTATCCCGAATAAGCCCAAAGACATTGTTGCAACTACACATCGACGTGGCCGCGAATGGAACGTAAAAAACTTAGATATACGCGTCTCGACGGGTGCTTTCTACACACGATTTGTGCATTATGCGCACACATGGGAAGCTTTGGATCGCGAGTGCCTCATTACCGATGAAAAGAATCGTACTCTCTGGATCTCCCAACCGGCCTTGCTACCGCTGCTTCTACCAGACTCCACATTAGACCAGCTGAAACAAGACGAACAACTTTGGCCAAGGAACAGCATTGACGAGCTGCGGTGGACTATCCTCAAGAAGTTAAGATGCCCACCCGCCGAATCTGCGTATCCGATTTCACCAAAGGCGGTCGAATTTGAGATTGACGACATTCGTGAGCACTCATTTTCAGAACTTGACCGTTTCGTGCGATCACCTTCTGGTGGATTGCGTTATGCAGGAAGCTACAGAAGAGCAGTGACGAAGATATTTCTGGCTCAGAGATATGCATTGGGCTTTGTAGAGATCATTGATCTACTCGATCTTTCACTGCGGGTCACGCTGTGCTGGCTTGGTACTAGCTTGATGAACTCATTTTCTCAAGCTCAAGGTCACTCGCATAACATTACTTTCAGCTACTCGCTGTGTTTAAAGTCTATCCTTTTTGGGCTGTGCCACATATATGGGCTGCTGAAGGGGTACAAGTGAATGGAAACCGAAAGAGCTTGCACAGCATTGGGTGTAGTCAAATCACCGAGGAAGCGGGCTTTTGAACCCATGCATCTTCACATGGGGGACATGAAGAAGCATGAGGGGAATGATCGAGGGCCTTTGATCGCAATCGTGACACTGGCGCAGTACTAGCCCGTACGAAAGCGGGTGATAGCCGAGGTACCCCAAAGGGTTAGCGGATGGTCGGCTGGAGCGATCTTTCACAACGTACGTTCACATGCTGCTGCTTCTGTCAACAACATGTCGAATCAGCAAAGGCATGTGAAGCTGTTTGGTCGCGTGCTGCATCCAAATCGCCGCCACATCTGCCCTCTTGTAAAATCTTGCGAAGTTGGTAGCAAATTGAATTGAACTTCTCCCACCAAAGAATCACAAGCCTGCGCCAAACGTCATCCCGCAATGGTCCCGGTTCCACTTCCCCAATCCCAAATGTCTGCCCTCTCATAACGCGTCCTTTGGGCCGAGGGGCGAAGCCTGTCCTCATGTTCGAACTGGCATTGCGGTGACCCTCGGCGCGCTCACTCGGACCAATGGTACAGCTACCCGAGTGTTCCCGACCAGTGCTACTGGTCGGCTCATGTCCTGGAATGTGAACCTTACCTATTCTGGAGTCTGGGGATGCTCTTACATACTTAAGAGCTTGGCTTGCTCGCCGCTCTGCTTGCGCGAAACGTGTGGTAGACTACCGAGGCTACGGCAGTGTGTCATCATCTCCTCATCTTAAAGAAAGAGTGAATTTCCCTTCTTCTCTTTGTATACACATTCTAGATTTTGACTTCATTGAACACTTTCCTATCACACATAGTAAGCATGGCGAATATTGAGAACGAGGAGCAACAATACCAACAGGAGGTTGAAGATGTGAAGAAGTGGTGGTCAGACTCAAGGTGGCGGCATACGCGAAGACCTTTCACAGCAGAGCAGATTGTGCAGAAGAGAGGTACGCTGAAGCTTCAGTACCCTAGCAATACGCAGTCGAAGAAGCTCTGGAACATTGTGGAAGGAAGATTCAAGGTAAGCCAGCGTGCTCTATGCAATCGACTCGATAGTGGCTGACCGGGTCAAAGAATAACGACGTAAGCTTCACATACGGCTGTCTGGATCCAGTGATGGTCACCCAGATGGCGAAGTACCTGGATACTGTCTACGTGTCTGGCTGGCAATGCTCGTCCACTGCATCGACGACAGATGAGCCCGGCCCAGACCTAGCAGACTACCCCATGACAACTGTTCCAAACAAAGTTGGGCATCTCTTCATGGCACAACTTTTCCACGATCGGAAACAACGGGAAGAGCGTCTCACTACGCCAAAGGCTAATCGTGCGAACGCTCCTAACGTTGACTTCTTGCGTCCCATCATTGCTGATGCGGATACTGGTCACGGAGGATTAACGGCGATCATGAAGCTCACTAAGATGTTTGTCGAGAAAGGTGCGGCTGGCATCCATATCGAAGATCAGGCACCAGGGACAAAGAAGTGTGGGCACATGGCTGGAAAGGTCCTGGTACCTATCAGCGAGCATATCAACCGTCTCGTCGCTATTCGAGCACAAGCCGATATCATGGGTGAGTCGAAATATACCCGGGCATGCCGCTTGAGAAGAATGAACTGACGCAATCATTCAACAGGTGTCGATCTGCTCGCAGTGGCACGCACAGATTCCGAAGCCGCCACCCTCATCACTTCCACCATCGATCCTCGTGACCACCATTACATTCTTGGTAGCACAAATCCTGCACTGCAATCGCTTGGTGAGCTTATGTACTCTGCCGAGCAAGCGGGCAAGAACGGTGCCGAACTGCAAGCCATAGAAGATGCATGGATGAAGGAGGCACATTTGAAGCTGTATCACGAGGCTGTCATCGATACCATCAACGCAGGCGTGCACGTCGACAAGCAGAGTATGATACAAGAATTCTTGCAGAAGAGCAAGGGTAGAAGCAACACTGAAGCACGCGCCATTGCCAAGGGCCTCACCGGCGTTGACGTCTTCTTTGATTGGGAGGCTGCTAGAACCCGAGAAGGTTACTACAGATACAAGGGTGGATGCCAGTGTGCTGTGAACCGTGCCGTCGCATACGCGCCGTACGCAGACATGATATGGATGGAGTCGGCAAAGCCTGACTATGGGCAAGCGAAGGAATTCGCTGACGGCGTACATGCCGTCTGGCCCGAGCAAAAGTGAGCATACACACCTTGAAACGTTTCGATCGCCACTGACAGGATCTAGATTGGCCTACAACTTGTCGCCCTCGTTCAACTGGAAGGCAGCCATGCCCCGGGATGAGCAAGAGACATATATCCATCGTCTTGCTGCGCTTGGCTACTGTTGGCAGTTCATCACCTTGGCCGGTCTCCACCAAACGGCACTCATGGCCGATACCTTTTCAAAGGCATATGCGAAGCAGGGTATGCGGGCATATGGAGAGATCATTCAAGAGCCAGAGGCGGAGAACAAGGTAGAAGTGTTGACACACCAAAAATGGAGTGGAGCAAATTATGTAGACAGCCTGCTGAAGATGGTAAGCGGCGGCGTCAGCTCGACGGCGGCGATGGGCAAGGGTGTTACGGAGGACCAATTCAAGTGAAGAATTCAAGCAAAGTAGCATTAGGTGTAATTAGCAGTTCAGCGTTTGATCACATCACTTTCCCGATTGCCAACAGTGAGGTGTGATTGACGGGTTCCTTGTCCAAGCGCCGAATCTTGTACGGTCAACGAAGGATGAGACCATGGATTACCTGTGACTCACAAGCTTGCCATGGCAATTACGGGTCTCCCACGAACGAGGTGCGTGCGCGATGAGTCGAAGATGGTGGTCCAGAGAGCGGATGCGGGACGCTGTCCAAATGCGGCTAGCGGCCTTCTCACAGCCCACTTCAACACCATCCGCATTATGAGCAGACTCAGTCGCGAAATTCCATAAATCCGCCTCCCCGCCGCCACCTCGTCCCAAGTCTCCCCACACCACACTCGCGGCCAAAATGAGACCCATATTGCTTTCCGGACACGAGCGTGCGCTCACGCAGGTCAAATACAACCCCGATGGCGACATCATCTTTTCCGTTTCCAAGGATCACGTCGTGTGCGCATGGTGTTAGTGGCCCCGTCTCGAGCTCCCTAGCTTGGATTTTGTGTTTAATGCGCTGGCCCGATGTGCAAATGCTTACGACAGGCAGACTCCCACAATGGCGAACGGTTAGGCACGTACCACGGACACCAGGGTGCGCTCTGGACGGTCGACGTTGACCCCACCTCGACCCTGCTTGCGACCGGTGGAGCTGACAACACGATGCGGCTATGGGAGGTCAAGACCGGAAAGCTGTTGAAGACCTGGGACTTCCCCACATCGATCAAGCGCGTCGAATTCTCCGCAGACGGCAGGCAACTTCTCGGAGTAACCGAGAAGCGTTCTGGCCACCTCGGTACCATTGTCGTCTACGAGATCAACCCCGACCCCGAGGCAAAGCAATCAGACGAGCACGTCCTGCGCATCGTGTGCGAGGACAGCAAGCCCACAGTCGCCGGCTTCAGCTACCTGGCACACTACATCATCGCTGGACACGAGGATGGCACTGTCTCGCAGTTCGATGCCAAGAACGGAGAGCTTCTCTACAACACTCAGGTCCACGAGCCCGATGCGCTCATCACGGATCTTCAGTGGGCGCAGGATCGTACATACTTCATCACCGCTTCCAAGGACAAGACGGCCAAGGTAAGCTACTTCTTCTCGGTCAGATGGCCAGGTTCCAAAGCTCACACATGTAGATCGCTGCTGCCGACAGCCTCGAGGTTCTCAAGACATACGTTGCCGACACGCCTCTCAACAGCGCCGCCATCACGCCCGTTAAGGACTACGTTATCCTCGGCGGTGGTCAAGCGGCTATGGATGTCACCACGACCAGCGCCCGCCAAGGAAAGTTCGAAGCTCGTTTCTACCACAAGATCTTCTGCGAGGAGATTGGCCGCGTCAGGGGTCACTTCGGTCCCCTCAACTACGTCGCGGTCCACCCGCAAGGCACCGGATACTGCAGCGGTGGAGAGGACGGCTACGTGCGTGTACACCACTTTGACAAGGGCTACTTTGACTTCATGTACGAAGTGGAGAGGGAAAAGGCTCAAGAGCAGGCAAACTTGTAAAAGTCACGGGTCATGAAAGTGGGTTGATGCATGGGATGGCGTTCGGTGCCTGGGGTCATTTGCTCACGCAGGGCGGTTTCAAAAGCTACTCGACGGAGTATGCGTATAGATGAAATGCTCTAGTGCGGTTATACGAATAATGTCATTGTATATGACTGAGAGAACAAGCAGACTTTTTCTATCAAGAAGGGCGACCGAGTCTAATGGATTTTCTTGCTACGGTGCAGTGATGTACTACGTGTCCACGGGCGGCTCTTTGCACATGGGCGGCGCATCACTTGGCTCCTTGGGCGGCTTGATCCTTTCCCCTGTCGCCTTGGTTGCGCGGACCAATACTGGGATGACCCCTCCCGTCTGCAGTGCGAATTCCCTATGTCCGATTGCTGCTAGGATACTCTGAATGGCACCCGAGTGACTTGTCAATGACAGGAAAACGCCATTATCGTGAGCGAAGATGTCGTCCAGTAGCTGGGCTAGGCGGTAACGGCGAGCTGACTGAGGTTCACGGTAATCTGCTTGCCATAAAAGATCAGTTTCAGAAAAGTTAGGCTCCAACGTGATGTGTGGAAATTCCTTGAGCAGATGAGAGGCTGTGCTCCGCCGGTCACAGGTGTGTACGCCCAGTGCTTCCCGTAAAAGCTACGTAAATGTCAGTCTTTTTTCTAGCTCGTGTGCTCTGACCGAGGAAATCGAACCTCTTTGATATAGGGCCGATATGGTTTGTCGTGGGGCAAATCGAGCCCCTTGAAGCTCAGGTCTGCCGTCTCGATGGTTCTCGTTAACGGACTCACGTAATATGTTTCTGGTGACGGGATTCCCTGAGGTAGAAGTCGTTCCCACAGATCATGGACATCTTTTGCTTGGTTCTGGCCCTTTTCGGTAAGAACTGCATCAGACCAGACGATTCCGTCTTTCCCATCGAGCATGGAGTAATAGCACTGGCTGTATTCAGTACTAGAACACCGATTGGAAGGAACCGTCCACGCACGTCCCAATTCTTTGTACCGTACTTGCTTTCCGCAACGTTGTGCCACCCTTGTCCATGTCTTCCTAAAAAGAGTACTTTGACACTCTCACCTGGTTCGCTTTTCTCATTCAAGTTTCTGACAAACTTTTCGAATCTTGGCCATTGCCCTTGCTTTTCCTCGCCGTGGTCGTCGGTATCGTATCCGCGGTGTAACAGTCCAAAATCCTCCTTGAGCTGCGCTTGTTACCAACTGTATCTCCGAACACAAGTCACGACGTACAAAATCAAATTCGGAATCGTCGGTACTGTCTTCGCTCTGTGCAAAGAAGCCTTTCAGCACCTCAAACTGGTAGTGGAAGCTCCTGGGTGGGTCCGGTATCGGCGCCGCCATGTTATCTTGTACCCACAAAAATCCAAGTACAAAAGTGATGACAAGCAGGCAGGCGCTGTACAGTAAAGGCGTTGTTTCAGTTGTGAGGCCAGTAATTCGTATGGGCAGGTGCTTACACCGGTGTGGTGATGGTGCAGTTCAAGCAGGGCCGCACAGTGTTGCGATATTGGATCCGCATAGAGACGAAGACGTTATGAGCAGGTGGCCACGGTACGAGGTCAGACCAAAGGCATACACGGGTTCCAAGGTTGTCCACGGGTGGTCTGGGACAGGATGGATGCGACGATGGGTGGAAAGCGTGCCCCACTGATGTATGCGCGCCAATCAGGGAAGGCGTGTGCATGGGAGAGAAAGACGACGTCCGCCCTGAGCACAAGGCTGACACTGGCCGATGGACGCTGCAGGCACATGGATGTTCAAAGTTTGGACTTGCAGCTTTCGGGTCGTGGGCAAGTAGGATGCCATCCCGAGAGGACATGCAGGGTAGCGTGCGGTGAACGACTTCTTAAGCGTGCTGTGACTGACTGCTCAAGAGCTCGCGAACGCCCCTCCACCACGACCGCCTCGACGACTCGAGTCTCGGCGTGCCATGAATGACGACCTGTGGAGCAGCACCTGCGAGCTGGGCTGGGTGCACGCTTGGATCCTTCCGCGTCCCTGCCTACGATGTGGCCCCACGTACCGCGTTTCCGTCAACAGCCGTCGCTCGTGACGAAATTGCAGCTTGCTCGGAGAGGCGTGTCAGGCCCCGATGCCGCAATAATAAAGCTTCAATCAACGAGCGTCCAGCCTGCGACCTGCCTGTCCTGTCGTTCCAGCCTGTCTCGACTGTGGGGTATTAGCCGAGCCGTTGCTACTCCTCCTCTGCGCATCCTGCCCTGCCTGCTGGGCTACATTCTAGTACATACATAGCACCCGGGCCCTGGCGCATGTAGCACACCTCTTCCTCTTTACCTCGGATTCCTTTACCCCGCCGCCCTGCGATACCCACACGCCGCACCTGGCCAGCTCTTTCTCGGACACTGACCGAGCTACTCGTGCTTGCGCGGCCGGGAGCTTGTTTCTGTTCCCTTGGTACGAACAGCGGACGCACCGTTTCGGCACACTTCCGAGGTTATCCAGCACCACACGCGCCTGAAAATGGCTGCCATGCGAGCTTCCACCCCAGCCTTCCGTGCTGCCGCTCCTGCCCCGCGACTTGCCCGTGGCTTTGCGACTAGAAGCCTAGCCCTCCACCAAGCTGCGAGACCGACCTCGGCCCTCCGAAACACCACCGCGAGCCCCAGACTCTCGCTCTACACACCCATTGTGGCAGCCCGCAGCCTCGACCTTGCACACCAGCGCAGGATGGCGTCCACCGGCATCAAGAAGATCAAGGTCAAGAACCCCGTCGTCGAGCTGGACGGCGACGAGATGACCCGCATCATCTGGCAGGAGATCAAGGACCGCTTCATCCACCCATACCTCGACATCGACCTCAAGTACTACGACCTGGGCCTGCCCTACCGCGACGAGACCGACGACAAGGTCACGCTCGATGCTGCAGAGGCCATCAAGAAGTACTCGGTCGGCGTCAAGTGCGCCACCATCACCCCCGACGAGCAGCGTGTCGAGGAGTTCAAGCTCAAGAAGAGTATGTGCACAGTCCACCGTGAACCACAAGCCAGAGAACTCACATGGATGTAGTGTGGCTGTCACCCAACGGCACCATCCGAAACCACCTGTAAGACACGCCAACTCCGCGTGAAACAGAAACAGCACGCTGACTGCAACCAGAGGAGGAACCGTCTTCCGCGCACCCATCGTCATCCCTGCCATTCCCCGTCTCGTTCCTGGTTGGAAGCAGCCCATCATCATCGGCCGTCACGCTTTCGGCGACCAATACCGCGCAAAGGACCGCGTCATTCCCGGCGAGGGCACCCTCGAAATGGTATACACACCCAAGGGCGGAAAGCCTGAGGTGATCAAGGTCTATGACTTTCCCGAGGGCGGAGGTGTCGCGCAAACCCAGTACAACACCACTGAATCCATCTCCGGGTTCGCTCATGCCTCATTCAAGCTCGCCCTTGACAAGAAGCTCCCATTGTACATGAGCACCAAAAACACCATCTTGAAGGCATATGACGGTCGCTTCAAGGACATCTTCCAGGAGATCTACGACAAGCAGTACAAGACGGAATTCGATGCCAAGGGCATCTGGTATGAGCACCGTCTCATTGACGACATGGTTGCCCAGATGATCAAGAGCGAGGGTGGATACATCATTGCTATGAAGAGTGAGTCTCAGAAATTTACGATATTCAAGGCATTGCTAAACAAGTCCAGACTATGATGGAGACGTCCAATCCGATATCGTTGCCCAAGGCTTCGGCTCCCTTGGCCTCATGACCTCTGTTTTGATCACTCCTGACGGCAAGACTTTCGAGGCTGAAGCCGCCCACGGCACCGTTACCCGTCATTACCGTGAACATCAAAAGGGTCGCGAGACTTCCACCAACCCCATTGCATCCATCTATGCCTGGACACAGGGTCTTTCCAAGCGTGGTGAACTTGATGACACACCAGAGCTTGTGACCTTCGCCGAGCAGCTTGAGAAGGCATGCGTTGACACCGTCAACATTGACAGCATCATGACTAAGGATTTGGCACTTGCATGTGGTAAGAAAGATAGGAGCGCCTATGTGACGACAAACGAGTACTTGGATGCCGTTGAGCGGAGACTCAAGTCCAGCTTGAGAGAAAAGCTATAAGCCTTACGCTAGGTCGATCATTTGAAGCCTGATGATGATGTGTATATATGCTGGAAGTACATATAGACCAATTTTTGGTCTCAGGCTGTTTGGTTGCAGCCTGTAACCCTTTCCAACGATAATCTTAAGCATAAGATATCTAGGCGAATCTAGCGTTGTCTGCGTTGCGATGTAGATAATTTCATATGCAACATTTTGAGAGTACATACCGCTAGATTGGTGCCACCTACAGTGCATATATGGTACATGTCGTTGAAGCAGTGCATGCATGCAGGATGTCTCACAGCATTGTTTGTAACACAGGCTCTTGTTCGTATCCACACAAACTATTCTTCTTGGGTCAACGGGGTTGATAAATAAACCTCTCGCCAACCGAACAAGGGTCTGTAATGACTCGAGGGTAGTCACTTGTTTCAACCGTGTGCTGTAGCTCTTGTCGCAGGCAGCCTTCAAATCACATGATAATGCTCCTTCACTAAACTTAGCTCTCGTTCTGTTCTACGCGCAGGGGACTTGAGCACGGCTCCCAATTCCGCGTTCTCCATGACAATTGCGCAGGGCCCTCGAAACATCATCCCAAGTGTCAACTTTTACCGCTTCGTAATAGCGGAAGATTTCCACATTGTTTCTCCATCTCACAGAACGTGAACATGATTGAGCACGATAAAAAGGACGCGGCCGCCGAGTTTGGTCGATGCGATTCACCTGCCACGCCTAGGTCTCAACAACAACAAACGCGCACACCAACAAAATTACCAACACAATCTTTACGTCCGCAATCCACCCCAGCGCACGGGTCACCTCTTCCATCTAAGAAACATATGGCATCAAGCAAGTCCTCTAGTCGACCTGTAGACACTGTCAAAGGTACAAGAAGTCGAACTCCAAGCCCAGTCAAGCAGTCTGGAAGTCGGCCGTCGAGCAGAGCTTCTAGCCCACTCAAATGGACTCCCGTGCCGGGAAAAAATGAGCATTTCGAGACGACACCCACAGGCTTTAGGTACACGATCGAGCTTCCCGAGAGCAAGATCGTGCCGAAGAAAAACGGCAGTGCGACACCGAGTAAGGCCACAGTAACGCCGGCAGATCGCAAGCAGTCAAACGCTCGTAGACGCGCAGACAGTCCTCTGAAGTCGCGGTCGCAGAGCCCTCATAAAGAGGTATGTACCACATGATCAAAAAAGATACATTTCAATACAGTTCACGTTACTTGCTGTGTGATACACAACAGTCCCAAACAAATAAACCAGGGTCGTTATTCATTGGCTGACTTTGTACTCCGATATTTAGTTGTTAGAGCGAGTCACCATTTCCGAAAAGAAGGGCCCTGGTGCTGGTGTGTCTGGCGATGCGGAGCCGTCTCCGAAAGCTACGCCACTGCGACCCTCGAACCATCGGAAGCGCGCTTCAGTGAAGCTGACCAAAATCAATGGCACGCATGTCGAAACTCCTACTGTGGAGTTGACGAAGGGAGTTGCGTGGACAGAAGCGAAAATACGCTCACCCTCAACACTAGGGATTTCCAATATCGACACAGAGGCAAAGGAGAAGAAAATCGAAGTAGAAGGAGACCGAACGCACGCTGATGAAGTACTCGCCACTCCTGGAAAGAGCGATCCCGAACAAAAAGTTAAGAACGGAAACAAGACCGAGGTAGATTCTATGAGAAGGTCAGTACCACCATCCATGCCAACGAATTTTGGCGAGATGCTACGGAATTCAAGCCAGGGTGTATTGCACATGAGCACAGATCTAAACGATAAACCCGAGACCGAGAAGATGTTCTCCAGTCCTACAGTTTTAGACAAGGTGAAACGAAGATCCGATATCAAGACTGTATCGTTTTTGGGAATAGTGACGAAGCCGCAACTCAGCGACAATACCACCTCGAATGAGCATGTCTCTCAGGTGTCAAATGACGAAGCTCACAATTTGTCTAAAAGCAAGCTTGCAAGAGCCACTGAGCCTCCGCGGACACCAACCGGTACACCACCAGCTCTTATTGTTGCAATGGAAGCAGAAATGGACGACATACGAACAAGCCTTCGACGGTCCTTGGGCGAAGGGTATAACAGTGTTCCACCAAGTCCTGTTTCCACTCACTGGCTTGGCTCCAGCACCAATGACAACGCTTCTCCTACCCAGGCTATAGTGCGTACGAAAACTGCAGCCATCGAACGTACAACACGCTCAATCCTACATCAGGACAAGGGTGCCACCAAGAGAAATAACCAACCAAAAACGAGTCAATCGAACCATGCCAGGAAAGTGGCACCACTGGCTCTTCGGACGAAAGATAAACCGATGGGAGAAGCCGAGTCGCCCTTTCGAACACGCTTGCCTCGACTCTCTCCAGTGAAATCAAAATCGAAGCCACAATCACGAGCAGCTGAGATTGTTATACAGTCTTCGTCCAACCCCTCCGCGGGCATCCAACAATCGCCGCTATCGTCACCCAGTGTAGTTCCAGCTATGATTTCACGTCGTACCCAGTATATGCGTACATCTCAGGAGAGAGTCGAGACAGTTTCCTTTGCAAGCGCAGAAGAAATTGCCGAACAAGTTCGAGAGTGGAATACCAAGTCGCTCAGGGACAAAACCACAACTTCACCAGGCAAGAAACTACCAGCAAAGCCTGTTGCAAAGCCTCTCTCCAAAGCGGCGGGGACCCCACGTGCAAAGCTCAAATTTATGAGCCCAACTGCCACCAGTGTGAATAAACAAGCTATACGTATAGAGAAGAAGGGAGAAAGTTTCACTCCCCCGGTTCACCTGGTAACCCTGTGTTTAGGCCACAGTCCCCACCAAAGTCGCAGCTTGCGCATCCCACTCCCTCTGCTAGTAAAAAAGTGTTGCTACCTCTCAAGAACCCCAAGATCAGGGCTCTCGCTACACCACGGACACCGCTTCCACGCAGCAAGAGCAACCGACGAATCGGAGCAATCGATCAAGGCGCGTTGCGGACGCCTAGTAAGGAGATTGAAAACAACTTGGATAAGGAGATCAATGACCATCTCGAGAGCCAGGAGCGAGAAGGGCGTATCTTCACGCCGGGCGGCCAACGGATTCAGGATCTTTTGGCTGCAAGGCGGAGGAGTGAGAGTGAGGGAAATTGAAGGATGGTATTTGGGGTCAAAAGGTTGACAGAGCTTCAAAATTGTGTATCACGGGACGAATTGACACAGTTTCTTAGGCTTGTGACTGGATGTGAATTGAGGGAAGGCATCATCGCTGGCTGCAGCGTATGATCGATCCTACGAATAGGGTGACACAATAGTGGTACTGTACAATATGGAGGGCTTCCAGGTCAAATGATTGCATGCTGCCGTGATTATCATGAGGCTTGAATGTACTTGGCATTTTTCTTCAAGATTTGCCGAGTTTCTTTGTTGTTACCTTGTCCATCCCTTCTCTAGCTACACCCACGAGGTGTCAATGGAATGAAAACAATTAACTTCGGTCAATACGTGTGTAAAACTTGAGCATGTCTAAGAAACGGCCTTAGCGGTGCGCTGTGTCAGGACACTAATACGAACTTGGGGTAAAATGCCAATACTTGGTGGGTTGTACCAAGATTGGCAGTGTATGGGTTCACAAGGTCTTGGGGGATCACAAGTGTATCGAGTTGAAAAGCTTGAAATGGCTACCGACACATCCGAGAAATGATATCAAGTTCTCTGGGCATACGAGTATGATGATGCGTCCCTCCCTAGATTCTAGAGTGAAATGTCCACAGCCCGCTGGAATCATTTACTCAATGCACATCTGCCAGTTGCTCTTCATGAATCAAAATACCTATTACATACACTACATATGCAGATAATGAATCAAGTGGCACCCTACTGTGCAATCGGCAGACTTTGTTTTGCAAGAGAACTGCAATTCGGATAACGCACCGGTCTAACTCGGCGTCTTTTCCTTTGCACCGTGACGCGTGTAAACAACTCCCCACCACGACCCAGTCCCACTTAACAAGTCGTCAAGACAAAATCCAAGTGTCCCACAAACCAAGCAACCGTTTCAAGCAACATGGCCGTGACCATGATGCACTCCACCCCAATATTCCAGTTTTCCCAGTCTATGAAACAAAGCCCCACACTAGCGAACTAAACCAAACCACGCGACAAAGTCATACTATTGGTACTACGCATGTACACAGCCCGAACCAAGCAGTTCCAGCCGTCTAAATCGCTCAGGCCAAGACTTGTCATCCTCAAAGCAAGATCATTTTGTCACTGCCGCCGCAGCAGGCCGCGGCGTCTTCTACCTACCTACCTCAGACCATGATCGGCACGAGGCCCTCGAGTGGGAACGTGACAACGATATCATAAACCACGCAGTCCAAGAAACAAAAACAAACCACGCATGCATGCTCTGCCAAAAGGTGACCGGGCGACATTGGCGAGGCATGCAGTGGGCGTGGCAGTGCAGCAAAGAGTTCTAGCCGAAAGAGAGAGTAGTACCAAGTACTGTAATCTGCTATCTGGCACATATTTACAAGGCCGTTATAATGGACCTCGAACCTGAGAATAGCAACCCCAAAGTAGACAATGAGCTGCGTGGCAATATTACGAAAGGCGGGTGAGACTGCGTGTGCATTTCAGCTGGAGGAGTAATAGTCTAGACAACGCTACAGAGAGCTGAGGAGGGTGGAGTTTTACTAAGCGCTGTAATAGACGGCCTGGGTAGGTATTCCTTTAGAGCGGCATCAGCGCTAGGGTACATGGCGTGTACATGTGAACGTGTGGTTTCAGCTAGACTAGTCTACCTAATCGAACGGGCATATGGTTAGTGAGACCCTCACTACTAAGAAAGAGGCAAAACTAGTGTGGGCACGCGAGCGAAGAGCGAAGTGGAGCTGCTGTTCACTACGAAACCAGCCAAGAACTTTGTGAATTGAGAATGTATGCATGCACCATAGATAACTACCTGGATGGAGTGGGAAGGCCCAAAGCTTCCGCAAATAAGTTTATATATGCATGATAGCTAGCTGGCTAGCCTGCTAGAGGCGGTAATGGTAAATGTCGTAACGTGTCGTAAAGTCGTAGAAGCATCGAATGCCTCGCTATAATACAGTCAAACCTAGTACGAACCGAAAAAGAAATGTGCCCGTGTAGACTACATTTTATGCCAAAGAGAAATCTGAACCAGCGCTGAAGATGATGTAATTTACGCCCGCAGACTGCCCAGACGAGTGGGCACCCGAGGCGCTCTCGAGGAACGAACCCCGTAGATGGACGAGCGGCGGAGCCACATCTCAGCCTGGTCAGCCGATGAAGAACGCCGGCGCGTTGTCGGTGGTTTTTCCGAAGTTGTGTTGCTCTCCTGGGAATCTTTACGCGATGTCGCCGATGACTTGCGGGACGCGTTCGATGACTTGCGAGATGTGCGCCAATCGTCGTTGGAGCCCCGAGATGTATTTGACGACTTGCGTGACGTCCGCCAGTCGTCTTTAGAGCCTTTGCGTTCCTCCAGTGAATCCTTCCGTGGCTCGTGTCGGTGCGCATGGGATGATCCGTCAATGTCGCATTTGCTGAATTTGCTGGCAATGGTTTCGACTTCAATATCATCGTCCAGATCGTCGAGCGACGAATTTCGCGATTGTCGTGGTGATTGCTCATCTGAATCTTCGACGGCTTCTTCGTCGTCGTCTTCTGCATCCGAATCTGGCGGCGATGGTGGGTGCACGACGACAGACTGGATCGTGGAAGCGGCTTTTTCAAAGGTGTCCTCCCGCGGACTGGCATGCCGTGCAGACAGGCTGGTCGGACTGAGATCTCTCTCGGGGCTCATAGCTCTGGGACTCGCATTCCGCGAGACTTTGGCCTGGGGAATTGGCAATGAAGTCTTTGGACGGCCTCGAGACAGTCGCTTCAGGTTCTTTTCGTAGAGTGGGCTGATATGGACCTTGTGCACAGAGACTTCGTTCCCGTGCTCGTCCTTCTTCAGCTCGGCGTCTGAGGCATCGGATTTGAAGGCGCTGACTTCTTTCAATATGGAGGGCCCAGGCGACAGGCTGCGGCTCCGGGCTGCAACGTCATCGCGCACTTTTGAATCTCGCAGAAGAAAGACATTGCTCCAGGACGGCCTCTGGTTCACGGATGACTGGCGGCGCTTCGAAGAGGTTGGGATGATCTCGGGTTCTGAGGTGGTGAAGCTGACACGTTTCTGGCGGGGTGGTGACGTCTTCTTTGTGGGTGGCGGAGAGGGCTGAGTCGTAGCCATGTCAATCGCTGGTTCTGCAGGGTGGAATTGTTTCTGGGGGATATGGAGAGTGAGTCTTGGGTGGGAATGGGAGTTTATGTGGCCGAGGGTAGATTTATGCGGACTGCTCCCAGTAGCGTGGTGAGTGGGGACTGATGTATGTTGGTGTGAAAGGCGGGGTACTAGTGTGATCTTCATTGAGCCAGCTGATGGCGATAGACTAAGTCTGGGCAGTGACAGCCGTTCGGGCTCCACGGGCGACTCGTTGGCAGGCATTGGGGCTGTGCAGCCTTCATGTACCAGCACCAGCGTAGGTTTGCCAATGGCTGCATGCACTCCACCTGAGTCATCGCGTGTGTTGCCTGTTGTCGACCCTGTTGCCGGCTCGGATTGCCTGCTCCCCGCGGCGACCGGCGGACACACACAGTCATCAGCAATCGCATTGGCGGCGTTTACGGGCATCGACTTGCTGTGGCGCAGCCAACCAGACAAGAGATGCTGTCGTCCATGGGGAACTGGATCCGAAAATGCCCTCTTGCGCTCTAGACCCGCGTGGTGGACAACACCCTTTGTTGCCTGTGGATAAGGTTCTCGCCATGTGTGCCAATGAGACTGCGGTAGACCCTCTGCGGATTGTCGTGCATGACCACTCATTTCGTACGCCGACAGATGCAACGAGTTAGCGCTCGACGGGGAGGTCTTGGAGGGCGGCGGGAAGCCTTGGCAGCGTCAGGTGCACGTAAACTTGCGTGGATCCGTGGCGCTGGATTCTGGATTAGGCAGTGCTGAATGTCGATGACAAAGAGACGCCGGGTAGTATAAAGGACAGGACAGTGCAGTGTTGGAGGAAAGGTGGACGAGCGGAGCGGAGGACCGTAGGAGCAGGCCGCGAGCAGGAGCAGCGCGGACAAAGCCTCGTAAATACGCAAGAAGACCTGCGGTGCCCATCTGGCGGAGCCTTCTCGGTCAGTCTCTGATTCAGGAAGCCCTGCTCACATGCCAATCTTGGCCGCATTACCTGCCAACGCCGAGATGTGATGGCTGCTGCGTGCATGTGTGTGCTATATTGCGTCCAAGCCGCTAGACCTTCTGCAAGCTCATACAAGCTTGGACGTCAGACTGGTTGCTGGGATGAGGCCTTCGTCCCTTTGTCAACGTTGTTGTCGTTCGCAACCACACGTCACCACTCACCACTCTGTCCGAGAAACTTTGGACGGTCAAGCGTGCCTTGCTTGTGCGCGACTGCATACGCACGCCGGGCTTCCGGCTGCGTACACAGGCTCCACACCTTCTCGCGCTGCAAACACGCCATCAGTCGACCCATCGGAGATAGCTGAGGTTCCGGATACCTAAGATGCGCATTCTCCGTGACCGTGGTTCGTCGTCCGGACGTGCGAAATGGGGGTCACCCGCCGGACAATTTTACGTTTGGAATGTTTGGAACGTTTCGTTCACGGAGTTTGCACCACGGGTAAGGTTGGGCCCGCGTGAGCTTACTTGCCAACGCTAGGCCCGAACCAGTGCAATCGGCAGCAGCATCTATGCACTGTAGATGGTAGGTATATAGTCTACTGTGTGTGCTGCAGAGTGCAGACAACGATGCAGGGGCTCGGCGATGTCTACGGTACATGTACATCTATTTGCAATGCGTAAGTATATGAAACTGTCACCACCCTGCTACGTCATGACCTATGTATCTACATATGTAAGTAGGTAAACAAACAAGCATCTGTTGTAGAGAGTGTCGTAGCTAACAGCTCCAAACGCATAGCAGTGGAGTCGTGGACTACAATGGATCACCAGTAGGTCCATGTGCGTGAGACCAGGTCTGTGTATTCACACGTTCCACCTTCAATAGAACCATCACAATAGGCACATTGGTGAGCCACGGAATAACCCCGACCAAATTGGGTCGGGATCGTCCAGAATACTTCAAATACTCCAGGGCTCCAGGGCTCCAGGGTTGAAGACTAGTCACGTGATCTTGAATCCGTCCCAGGCCATTAGCAGCTGTATGGAAACTGGGTAGTCTAATTCATGTGCTGTACGAAACCTTTTGTGCTTGAAATTGCATCTTAATATTAGCAGTCCAAACATTGTTTTGCAATAAATGGTCGCGTGTTGATTGTTCCAGTTGCTCCTACCTGATAAGCGCTTTGGAAAAAGAATGGATGACGTAATTAGTTACGACACTGCCATGTCTCCAGGGCCACATGTTGGTGGAGTTCTTTTGTGCGGGCAAAAGGAACAGTGTGAAGAAGTCTGTATAGAGCTAGCGGCTGCTCCATAATAATCGCTCTCACTAGACATTTTGCTTGCACGCACGAATGGAAATCACGGCGAATCCAATTTATTCGAAAGCCGCACTCACGTGGAACCTTGACTATGGATTTGGACCACATGCAGGGCACGAATTCTTGTATAGAAAATTTAGGTAGAAGCCTTACCTCGTCTTCTAAACTGATTGGCTCGTATAGCCATGCTCCGCGGGTTAGAAAGCGTTTCAGTACATGGCCCTGGGTCCAATTCCCCCCAACAACATATGAGTGATATTTCCGGTGATATTTTTTAAGACAACCAGAAGTAGCAATGCGATCTTCCTGTCACCAAACAAGTACCCAACACTGACCAAATCCAAGTATGGGACGCATAGAATCCCCTCTGCTCCAGCTACCTGGCGGTAAGGACCAACCTCTATATCGACAAGCAGCGACATACTGACTCTGCCAACTAGAGGTCAGGAATCGCATCTACGAGTATGCCCGCGAGTCATGCCCAGTCAGTCGCCACACCGTACAACTGTCCGTATCCACTGGCACTGCGTCCAAGACCCATCGGCCGGCTTTCCTAGGCCTCGTGCATACCTGTCGCCTACTCTATCAAGAATTTCGCCCTATTTACATGAAGCATACCACCTTCTGTACCAGTCTTCTGGATTCTTATGGCTTCATCAAGTCATTTGCTATCCCGTATGGCAAAGAAGCCCAGGGTAACTGTACGACATACTGAGATACCATGTATACATCCTTGAACTGACATATTCTCTCTTTGTCCAGTGCTTATTGACTTCGGATACGTCTCAGGTATAATCAAGATAAATTTGCTTCCTCTTATACGGCAGCTTCGTCAAATCCCAAATATCGCTGTCAGTGCACACTTTCCTCGCGAAAAATGCTGCGAGAGCGCCCTCAATATGTTACTGGATGTGAACAAGGGAACATGGTTCGAATCACTGTCTGCTTGTATCTCCAGCATTACGATAAACGAGAATCGGGGTGTTAACACAGTCATGTTCTCTGTGTGGAAAGCCGCCATCGACGTCCTCTTCCAGTGTGAGCGCTGCTCGACTCTACCACATGCATCACTTGCAAATTCTGTAGCAGAACATCAGTGGGAGATGTCCTGCATTCATTTCATGAGGAATAAAGGCCTCGATTTCGGTGTTGCAAGATTCAGATTCCTTCCTGGGTAGCTTCTTGAGTATATCATCGATTTCTTTCCGTCCTTACTATAGTCCCTGAAAAACATTCAATCACAATATATAGTGATTATCGGTATGATAAGAACAAATGTTACAGGTTCCATATTACTCTATGCTCGACCTCTATTCTACACATTAAAGTAGATTTATCAAATTATTATAGAAGGGTTAGGGTTAATTGGTTTCTAAAGCGCCATATACGATGAAACAAATTAGCACTGTAACACCAACTTCATATTATAGTCTCTGAGACAGCGTTGCGTAGAGCCGGATATCATATAGTGTTAAGTATAGTAAGGTTATTAAACAAATCTCTGCTGATTTTCCCTTTGATCTCTTATAACTGTTTCCGTGCCCTGCTCTGATGATTTAGAGTTAAATCCACTTAGACCGCCTTCTACAGTTACGCTGTACTCTTTTTCACAGTTATTGCTGATGAGAGTGGTGGACTGATACCTTCAGCATTGTACTGGTCTACCACCCTGGATGATGGTCGGGTATGAGTGCCTTGGATAGGTAACATTATCGCGCCGTCGTCGGTATGCATTGACCCACGTTGAATGTGTGTGGTGTTTAGGCCAGAACCGCGATATGAATCTTCTGTATGCGGAGGAAGCGGCTTTTCCCCAAGCTCAAAATCGAATTCTTCGAGCTGGATGAAGCCTTTGTCATCATCTGAGCGATTCCGACTGCGCAACATAGTCGTTTGTGACGCAGCTGTCATCAGGTCGTTCCCGGATTTTGGTTTTGCTACTGAAGGGAAAGGACTGCCACCCTTGGAGTTATATCTATACGCACCAGACGGTCCAGGGTAATAGCTATTCGGCGACCGCGAGCTCGGGAATATGCGGCGCTGTAGCGAGCGAACTGCGGGAAGACAAGCGATAATGACTCCGACATGGACCTCAAGGGTTGACCAGTATCCAATTGGTGTATAATCCCATGTGACGTTGTGCGAGTTGTTGAATTGTATCATATACTTCAGCCGAAGCATACTCACAACTGTCACAAATCCTCCCCCAAGAAACATAAGCATGACACCTGCTTTCTTTCGTTGACCCATTGCTAGCTTGCTCAACTCATGCAACGGCAGACATATGACGATCATATCTCCTAAGATGTTTAGGGCTGCAGTCATCCAGCCCAGCAGATTTAGGTTGATGCATTTTCCCGGATGCTCATTATCCCAGCGCGTCCAGGCAAGGTTCAACGGTTTGCACTGAAATACCAAGGCTATAACTGTGCCCAGAATGTATCCAATGCAGTAGGCAATAGCCAACCACACCAGTCGTCTGAAGGTCGGATTTGGAAAGATGCGAAGATAAAACAGAAGAATTGATATCTTCGTCAATGCGATAGAAGATAAGTAAAGCATCTCATCGAAATAGTAAATGTGCAGGATTTTCGTTATGTTGTCGAATGGCACTGTCCAAATATCCTTACCTAGGCCATCATTTGCGAGGATAACTGATAGAGCAGTCAAGGGCAATACAGGAATCTGTTGTCGTCAGTCATGTTCCAGCTGCGGTGCGTAGCTGCGGTACCATTGTAACCATGATACCCCAATCATCCCAGCCCCAGGTTCCGCCGCAGCACGGCGCACGGGCGAACACTCTCAGCACAACAGTGAGGAGCGCAATTCCACCCCCTATTATCCCGCTATAAGAGACAAGCTTTGTATGATCACGCGCGGGCAACCCATAGGCGGTGACGGTGAAGTTTTTGGTGACTGCAGCAAGTCAGCAAGCGTGCAAGAGGTGCTGCTGTTCCAACAGACTCACCTAGCGATTCGCGAATGGTACAATTGACCTGCACACATGCTTCCATTTGTGCGTTTAATTGTGCATCATGTGCTATGCAATAGAAATCAGTTAACTCGCATGTTGACTGCGACACCGAGGACATGAGACAGTTGACCTAGATGACATTAATTATTGCTTTGTCCTCATGTCAAGGTTACGCACAGCGCATTTTGGCAGCTGCTCCAAGGCGGTTTGAAGGAGAGAGCTGCTGTTCTGAGCTTCGACCACAAGGATGCATAAAACCCCAAGCAGGAGTCTGGGCCAGATCATGGTGCAGGCAGTGGTGATGCTACGTCACCACCTCGCTCTACCACAGTTTTTTCGATACGTAATGGCCAAAGAAATAGAAGTCTTCTTGAGTTCAAGAACTCGCGAGTGAATTGAGTTTCTGAGCTTCAGACAGGAGCTGGTATCTCAATATCGCTAGTTCAGTAATCCTCCGGAAAACATTGATGGCAATGTTTCTTAGAAGTAGTGTAAAGAAATGCTGGGTCGCAATGGCGATATAATGATTGGACGCCTTGAGATAGGCTAAGAGATCTGGCAGCAATCAATGCCGTAGATGAAGTAGAAGAAGGATATGAACGCACACATAAGCTCACAGGAGAAGAAGTTTGGTACCTGCGGCACGCGGCTGATGAATTCGGGAACAGGGGATCGATCACAAGGGCGGGAACAAGGTACAGTTACATCGATTACCCAGGGTTTTGTCCCAGCGTGGCATCATGGCCAATGATCTGGAAGAAAAAGCGGAGATTTTGTAAATGGTGCTACAGGCAAAGGGTTGCGAGTGAGTGGGGGCATTCAAACAAGCTAAAGAGTAGTCTCCGAGGAGCTTACAGATACGACTTAGTTTCAACCGCGAGAACATCTGCAAGCTCATAGAAGGCTAGAAAGATGCAAGCTCGACCGCATGCGGCTGATGGAAGAACTGTAGGGGAACTGACGTGCGGATCACTCTACCGAGCTCCAACTAATCGCAAGCGACCCTTTAAGCAGCTTGGCTAAATGACGATCAATCGGAGGTACTGCCGAAAATCTTTCTAAGCTGACTTGTGGCATACATAGCTACATATGTACGCCTCATGGTCGCGGTAACGCTTCACATACTGAATCGTTGATAGGGGTTTTGTGTGTCTATGCTTAAGCATCTGTGACCAATTTGCGTAATGATCACAGACAAAAAAGCCCTTGTCAGAACTACTGCACAGCAACTACCCTGAAGAAATATATAAACCTGGTAATATCTTGTCCATAGCCAAGCTTCCTGCCGCGCTTCTTGAGTCGGCTTGATCAGACCCCACAACCTGGTCTGAGATGAGCACCGTCATCACAGAAATCAGTTCAACAATTCAAAATCCCAGTCCAACTCCCTTTGCCCTTCAGCTGGTACTGCAGGGATGCGAAATACATGCGCGGGTCGGGGAAGCGGCAAGTGTTCGCACGGGAGCGTGTCTGACAAGCTATCTATGACCTACGCACGCCTAGAAACCCCATCTCTGCAAGTTAGAGGCATTCTCAATCCAATTAGACGGTCAACCCCGAGAAGCGGGATAACGCTGAAAGTAGCGAAAGTATTTAATTTTCCTGGTGGTAATATCCATTTGAAGTGAGAGTGGAGCCTTAACATTCAAAGTAAGTACGTGAACTCTGAACAGCTGTGCGAACGGAAACATCCTAGACAAAAAGCTGCACTAACAACCGGTTGTTGTTGTCGGATAAAATGACCTGGCTGCCCTACGGGCTGACAGGGGTTTCCCGTTCATTCCAACACCTAGGACCCGTGCTCATGAGGTGACTACTGTGTTCTCCTGGGATCATGCGACACCTAACTCGGAGCTTTATTTAGTGTCTGTCAAGACTGGCAGAAAAAGGGTATAATGGCGTATTGCAGCAGCGCGCATGCATATGTGCACCAAAATGTCGGCTCCTGAAGCGTCCAAAATACTTAGTAAAACAGAGCCGCATTCTGTCTAAAAACAAAGTCAGGAATCATGTTGAGATGATGGGTCGAAACAATGGGGCGGCCCCTTGGTGGCCTGAGGTGGCAATTTGTCACAGCCAGCTGGCGCTGGCACTAAGCGAAAAGGACGGAGATCAGCGACGTAGATAGTATTGGAACAGCCCCCAGCATCCCCATTGCGGCTTATTGATATTGAAACTTTGAAGCTAATGGAAATGTACACTTCTCATGATATTACGACGATGAGTAGTTGGCGGTGCCGACTGCGCGTTGGGACTAACACCATGTGAAGTTTAACGTGTGTCTAGGTACTATTCCCGCTATCACGGTGTCAGTGTTTCCCCGTTGACATTGTAATGAACCTAACCAGATCACATTTGAAGCAGCAAAATAGCAAGTGGGACGTAAGGAGTCACCAGAAAAGCAGGTCAGACAATGACCGCTATCACAACCTTTCCTCGATGTACCGGCCTTGCTACCAGAAGCTTGCCTTATCAGAATGCACCTATATGTTGCCGCAACTACTGTCTTGTGTGTGTGCGCGCGTAATTAAACCAAAGACCAACTGACTCAATTTCATGTTTGGATAGAAGGGCTAAGACGCGGGAACAATGACCGAACACAAGGTTGGCTACACTGGTTTACTTAACACCATCTCTGGTCCATGCTAGTTGCTACGGTGTTACAGTCTACTCGGAATCGCTTTTATTAGTAGCTAATAGCATGTGTTCGGAATGAAATAAGAGCAATTGCGTAGGTTGCATGACGTTCGGTTATTTTATTCACATGTGCAGCTTCAATGTTTGTACAGGCATCTCTTTATTGAAATATTCACTAATCGGGTCTTCATCGCCTGATCTCCGTTATATCAATACTTGGTTTCCCCTTTCCTTTGTTCTCCCACCTGTACGGCTCGAAACCATCGTTATTGCTATGGCTACTGACTCGCTGGTACGGCTCAGCAACTAGGTTATCTGGTGCGAAGCTTGGCGCTGGTACAGCATTATAAGACTTCTTACGGCGCAAGTATCTGCAGTGTGTCAGCTCTCGTAAATACAGTTGCGGTGAATTCACATTTGAATCGGGTGGGAACACGTATGACTTACACTATGACAACAACAATTCCGATGATGAGTGCTGTACCGACACCGACCGATACGCCGATGATGACTTTGTTGGATACTCCTCCCGTCTTTCCGTTCAATACTTCAGTGGCATTGCTTTGAGAGTTATCGCCGTTATCATTGTCGCCTTTTGCGGAGCTGGTCGGTGTTGGTGGAGGCGTGTAGCTCGTGGGGCTTCCGCTTGTTGCAGAGAAGCTCAATGCATTATCACCAAAACCTATTGTCGATGTTACGCTATCCGAGACACCCAATGTCTGTGGCCAAGTTACATCCTCTCCTGATGGCACGACAGTGCTCAGTGTCCGAGTTTCCGTAGTTTGCGTCGTGATCTGGAGAGAGTTTGGACAGTTTCCAATGACGGATGTCTGGCATTGCACGATCGTCTGCGTTATCTTCGTCTTTGTCGTGACAGTCTCAGAATCACCGTCTTCGCGTTTGTCTGCTTTGGCATTTGAAGTAGGCGTTGCGGTAACAGTAGCAGGCGTGATTGTTTTGGTACCTTTCTTTGCGCATACCTCCGCAAGGGCAGTATTCCATATAGGAATGCTGGTCGCAGCGACAGGCCCCCAAGTATCTGTATCAAATACTATACTCGCACCTGCTACAGCGCCTAGGGCAATTTGATACTCTTGCTTCACCTTGAACTCGCATTCATCATCTTTTGGTGCAAGCGTGACATTAGTAATGAACTCGGCAAGGTTAGCGTAGATACCGACTTCGATACCACCGGCCACCTCAGGCGTCCCAAAAGATGTGTTGAAGATAGTTACGTCGGGAAGACCAGGCGCAGTAACAGCGATGCCGGAGTGGATGCCAATGCGGAGGATAGCAGAAAGAACAACGCCAGCTTTTTCGACTGTGACAGGGAGGAACTCGAATTGTCCGCCGTTGAAAACGATGTTGGAAACAGCGTCACTGAACAACGCAATATCTATACCGACACCGTCGTCTAGCTTGATGTGTAGACCGCTGCTGATATCGATCGTACCTTCTACACTTAGAAGGAGATCCACCTTGAAGACGACGCCGAGAGTGAGGTTTTGCCCAACACCAATTCCGATAGGAGTGTTGCTGGTAAAGAGATTGAGCTCATATGTGGCCCCGGCTCCTAATATCGTATTCAGTTCCAAGTACAGTTCCATGTCGTCGAACTGAAAATTGAGCGTGACATCATCTATGGGTGGTATTTCCATATCGAAGGAATAGTTCAACGGCGGGAATGCAAAGTCATGCCAATCGATCCCGTCATCGAGGTTCTTGACGACGCCTTTGAAATAGGTCTCAAAGTAGTCCTCAACGTCTTCTGTAAAATTGTGAACGGTATCGAAAACCGAAGTGACGGTGTTATTTAGTGCTTCACCAGCATCGAAATCATCCGCGATGTTCAACTGTGCGCTTGCTATGCCTTTCACATAGCATGTGGTGCACACAATTTCTACTGCTTTGTTCACAGATGCCGAGGATGAATTATCGCCCGTCTCAACAGCTTCTGATACTCCACTTTTCTCTCCATTAGCCTTGATTGCGTGAAGTGTAACAATAGTGAGACCTACTATTTCAATAAAACCGCACCATCCCAGCTTCTGTCAAAAGTAACATTGCCTTTGAGCTCTTCTCTCTTTTGGTGTCTTGCTTCCATTAATCCTCGGCGTATGGCTAGATGGGTGTCTGCGTCGGTGTGTCCAGGCGCATTGTAGGTCCGAACAGAAACATCTGTTGCTCTGGATAGACCGACAAGGCCCACAGCCAAGCCGAACGCAGTTGAAAACACCTTCATCGCGCAGTCGCTATACGCTTCCGGTATCGAGTAGTAATTCTCGTGGGAGTGGAGACGAGAAAAAAAATCGCAGCCTTGTCTTTACATTACCGATCTCTCTGCCCTTATCTATACTGTGCAACAGTACCATGCATGCCCAACTCCGCGCCCCATCCCAAATTGATAGTAGGCCGACTATGCAGGGCCCAGGAACGAACTGCTGCAGTGTCTGCATCAGAACCCAGTGCCTTTCCAAATGCGGCTTCGGACCCAAGACATTGGCTAAAAAGGACGACTCGTGGCCCTTCGCTAACGACCGTGGGAATACGGCGGCCAACTTCGGTCACATTTTAGCTGTTCAAGTCCGATATGAATGATCGTCTTTTCGAGATAGCGCGGCATTTTTGCGATTGCTCCAGTGAGCGTTTTCGCAGATCGTGATGGTGAATATCTCCAGTACATCTCCAGCTGAGTTACCAACTTTTGAGATATGGAGAGATCTCATGTTCGAGGTTGGATCCTGCACCGCGCACTGCGCACTGCCTCAAACGCGGAGTTGAAAGAGGGGGCGAACGATGCCGCACAAGGGCATGCGCTATGCCGAACATGGAAGTATTACAGCCCCCGACGAAGATCCCGCGAGAAATCTCGCGAAAAACAACGTGGGCGCAGGCAAGTTCGAGCGCCATGAAACGTTCTGCACGCGACACTGAGAATGCACCGCCAGCATCGATTTAGACATCTGACAGGTGCAGAAAAGCCAAGGAGATTTGCCCTATCGGCTCTATCTGGTCCCTACGATAAGGAGAAAAGCATGCAGGCTTGGCGAACAACAAGCAGGCGTGGTGTTTCAGGAGTTGCTGTGCCGCCAAGTGCGCGCGGTTGTGATGTCCGCCTTGTAGAACGTCTGTGAAACTCCTGAAAAGAACTCCAAATAGGCAGTCGTATAGAATCGCCGGCACTAGTATCGGTAATGATGATTCTTGGTTCTCTATATCACACTGCGGTAATGCCGACACACGAACGCGTCGACGACTTACACAGTACATTTGAGTGAAGATTTTTGTCAATATTAATTTGGAGCTTCGGTTCCTAGGTCCTCTGTGGTATTTGGATGTACCTTTTTCTTGCATAGTCACATGGCTTTTGGTGTTTTTTTGGTTTTCGGTAACTTGCATTACTTGAAGCAGTACCACATAGTAGTCTCCAATCTTTAACGTATAGTCTTGTTGGTCAAACAAACCCATGCTGTCAAAATGGTTGTTCTTTCTCTACTCCATGAGAGTTGGACAAAGTTCAACAACATTGTAAACAGTTGATCGGAAGAAGGGTTTACCCACAGCCTTCTATTGTATCGTTTGTAAGCCAGATTCACATTCCTGCTACCTACGGCTATCTTGAAACAAAAATACGCCATTATCCATTTGCAAGACTAGGGATAAAAGTAGAGCTATTCTGATCGGCTTCATTGCGATGATGCACATGCATGTATCGCAAGTAGCGTCGATACCTAGGTGTATGAATTTTAGTATCAACATCCACAAATGAGATTAGCGCTGATTGTACTGAATTCAGAACAATCCATCAGCCTGAACGAGTTTTCTTTGCCGCCGCCAGGGCCCCAGAGTATAATGCACGAGCAAGAAAGCGTGCAGGCGTTCAAGCCAGGCCCAGGGTCCCTTCCCCGCAGACCCACAACCCGACCTCGAACCAATCATCCCCTGCGCTAACTTGGCGCCGGAACCTCCATCGTCACCACGAAGCCTCACGCCTCGTCTGTCATTCTGGATATTCCCATATCTATTCGCGCCTTCAACTAACGCGCAAACGGCCTTTCACGCCACCTGCACTCGACTGTGCTCTACCTCCCCCCTCCGCGCACGCGACTACGTTCAAAGGCTCTACTTCTCTACTCCGTGCCCCCTTCAACCTACAACCATGTCCTCCCAAGCCTGGGAACGAGAACAGTACGACCCACCACACCTCCTCTATCCCCCTCTTCGACTTCGTCCTTTGTTCGTCTACTGACTCTCTTCCTTCCTGCCAGACAAAACAACTCCCGCCTCGACGAACTCGCCTCCAAAGTCTCGGCCCTCCGTGGCGTGACCATCGACATCTACGACAATGCGCGCGACCACACACTCATCGAGAACACCTCTGATACCTTTTCGTCGCTCGGCACAACGTTGAAAGGCTCCGCGGGGCGACTGACTCGTATGGCGCAGTCAGGCAACAAGGTTGCCGTGCTCAAGCTTGCTGGCATAATAATTGCCGTCATGCTGGTTCTGTATTGGGTGTGGCATCTTATGTTCGGAACGGCAGGGAACTGAGAATGAGTTGGAGCAATGGAGCCCCCATGCATGAAGGCACGGCGATTTGGCAAGTCGCGGATAAGCGGGAACAGCCAGCCAACCAAGGGCTGCTTGGGACAAGAGCCATGTTACAATATATGGGGAGAGCGTTTGATGGTTACGGTTGTGTATATTTGCAAATCTTCTTTCTTGGTTCCACGCGTACGGCACGCATATTCGGCGTTTGTATCATAACAGGCTCGGGACGATTCAGTGTTAAGGCGTTGGCGATGCTGCACATCACGTTCAGGTTAGAATTGCATCCATCATTTTGATGTAGGAACTCGAGTTATATTTCATGTACGTCGACCTTTGTCGCCGACTTCACACAAGAAATTCAAGAACTGAATCTCCACCCCAACCTGTTGCACAATCCAACTCCTGACCAGTACTTGGATGCATTTGAAGCGAAGTAGAAGAGGAAAAAACACCGCCCTAACCTCAGCAAGCCTCGTAGGGTATTGAAAGTAGAAGTCGTGCCTGTACTCCAATACGCCGCGAAGCCGAAGCTCGTCTGCAGAGAGATAACGATCGTCAATAAAAGTGAAATACTGGTGAGGGTCCCACACTGAGATGAATGCTAGATGTTGATGTGAGTACTATGATCCAAATAAATTGCTATTGATAGAGCATGATGGCTCATACCTAGAGAGTGCTTGCACGCTCAGTTGCCGTTCCCGTTTCCATTGGCATTTGTGGCTGCTGAAGCGTTCTTTTGGCTGAGGTGTTCTGCCAATACGTTCATGTCGTCTCTGGCAGCTGGCACCATGTCGAGAATATGTTTGAGGTTGTAGAGAAGTTCAGGTGTGTGTGGATTCTGAACGATGGTCTGTACCACAGGCGAAGCCATGTAAGGGCCTAGTATGGCGGCAGGACCGAAGTGCGGTGCCGGCGCCTGTGGTTGGGCGAGCGGCGTTGGGGTTGGGGGATACCCATTGTTCGACGTCGCAGTATAAGGGTTGGGGGAAACGCTGGTCCGACAGGGGAATAAGTAGGACCATGTGGGTTTGTCAGGGGCGAAGGGCTAGGTCCATTTGCACCATTGATTGATTGTACCGGCGCTGGGGTTTGGTGAACGGAAGGGTCTTGCGGCTGTGAATGCTGGACAGACTGCAGCTGCGTATCGGGAAGCTTGGCGACCAATGCGAGAAGCAGCATGTCTTCTTTCCGAGGTGTCTCGATGGTACAATACTCCAGAAGGTCTATGAACGAGGGCAGGTTACTACCGCCTTCGGGTATAGGTATGACATATAAGTCACGCATAACCTCGTGCTTTTCAACCGGCACCACTCCCCATCGGTGGCGATCATGAAAGTATTTATAAAGTGTGTCCATTACTCCGCGCCCCTCAGTCGACACTGGGCTCAAGGCTAACACAGCCACATCGTGGGTGTGGGTCGAAGCAAGACCTCGGATGTACTCGTCGCCCTTAGCTTCTTCGATGCGTCCCGCGATAGGGAGACTGGGAGTCAGTAGCTTTGTCCACGGAATGGCCTTGCCGAAATCACCCCCTGCAACGAATCGAGCAACTGACTGACAGTGTTCCATATGCTGCATCTCAACGGATCCACGCCAGACTATGGTCTCATCGGTAAGGTTGGCCATGTCGACATCGCCATCTTCGTCTTTGAGCAAACGATCAACGTCTGCGTCGATTTGCGTGTTCTTATCATTTTGTTGGATAGAGCTCTGGCGGCGCTGTATAAACGAATGCTGGTCGTTTTGTGGCGAGCGAACTTGAGCAAAGACAGAGTTGATGTCGAAGTTTGTTGAAGGCCGCCTTGCGCTGTCTGCTCCTCCAGTCGTGTCTATGGCAATAGGTTCGCTTCGACCAACATCCTCGGGAAGCTCCACAGTGTTATGATTGTCCTGTGTGGGAGATTGGACCATTCGGGGTTTTTCGTCACTCGGAGGCGGCGGTGGTGGTCTGGACTCTTCTTGGGTTTGGAAGGCTTCGTTCTCAACAAGTTCGTCGCCTTTGTGTGTCTTGCGGAACCGAGGACCGGGCTCCTCTGTGAGCACCATTTGCTTCTCGTTTGCTTCCCTGATGGCAGCATATTCCTTCTGTTTCTCGTCGCTAGCCATCTCTTCGGAAGACATGGATGCGATATCTTCGGCCCTCAAACCCCCTGACAACAATCTGTCTACCAAACCCGGGTTCTTCTTCGTATTGAAGATTATGCTACGAAGCTGGACAGCGTATGGCGATTCGGGACCCGTCGGCTCACCGTGATGCTGGGAGGCGGCACGGTCGACATCCAGAACCAGTTGAGTAGCGATAGAATGGACAGTCTGGCCATCCGGAATTTCGTATCCACGAGACTCTGACGCAGAGGTAATGATTGGAGTTAAAATTTCTCGCAACTTCTCTGCCATTGCTTTCTGCTTCACAGGCAGAGTGTTGATGTCGGGGGTAGACGTGGACGAAACTTCATTTTTGGGGGCGCTGGACTTCCTCCGCTTCTTGTTTGAACCTTCCTTTTCTGCAGTGGAGTCGTGTCGCCGCTTCTCGCCCAGGGGAGACAGTGGTTGGCTCTTGGCTGGCTCCTTACTCGGTGGCTGAAGCGGGTTAGTGTGGTTCTGCATGCCCTGTAGGCTTCGACTCACCTTCACTTCAGCCTGCAGGGCGTTACCATCAGCTGCGGCCTCGGTGGGGACTGCAGCGGGTGCGGGCGACGGGGCGGACGGGGCGGGAGTCGAAGCAGTGGGTTGGGCTTCAGCAGAAGCGGAAGCTGAAGCTGAAGCGAGGGATTGGGCAGGCTGGGGCGAGGCAGCTGCAACCTTGTCCTGCTTGCCGGTGGGCTTGTGGTCGATGGGACGTGACTTGGGTGGCTTTGAGCCCTTCTTGCTCCACTTTTCCCACGGCTTCTCGCCCTTGGCCATGAGGGCAAGCAGCTCCTGGTGCTCTTCTGGCCTGCACTGCTCGCAATAATAGCTCTTGCCCTCCCAGTAGCTGTCTTGCTGGGGCAGGTGCAAGCACCTGTTGTGTTGCCATATGTCGCACTTGTCGCAGCATATCATCTTGGGGCCAAAGTCGCGTTGGTCGCCGCAGACGCATCGGATGACAGCGTCCTCTTCCTCCTCATTCTCCTCGTCTTCGGTGGACGGGGCGGACTGGGAGCGGGCGTTGGGGGTTCTGGCCTTCTTGCCGTCGGCCTTGGTCTTGGGCTTTGGTTTGGCGGCGAGAGGCTCGTCGAGGGCATCTGCGTTCTTGGTATGCTGGCCCTTGGTGGCGCGGCCGGAGCGACGCGGCTCTTCGTCTGTCGCAGGCATGTTAGCATCATGGCTGGCGCGACGCGTTGTTGTGGGCCTCGTAGAGCGGGCGCGCACGCGCGATAGAGTGTGCTTACCGGCCATGGTGGCAATGCGGGCAAACGTGGGCTCAGATCAACGCGACCGGGTGTCAAGTTACGCAAAGAGCAGATAATTCACGATCTACGGAAAGCCTGGGGCCTCTGACGAGCAGGCCGACCACAGAGAGTGGCGTCTAACTAGAAAACAAGCGTGCAGGAACTCCTTTGCCAGCAGTGCGACGTGGTGCGACTACTCGATCGGTGCTGCGACTTCCTTGCGACCGAAACCCAGAGCAGCTACTACCAGACGGAGCAGTTCCCGCAGCAGCAGCAGCGGCGCGTGCGAGGAAGGCGCGGCCAGACGTTGTGAGCAGGCGCGCGACAGGGGAGTAAAGAGCGGGGGTGAGCAGAGGAGACGCGGGCGGCGGGGGCGCAAAAGACGTTGTAGGCCGGTGTCGTGTGTGGTGGTTGAGGTGGTGAGGAGAAGCGCGGGCAAGAGGTGGAGCTCACGCCGAGCGGGGCTTGGCATTTAACTTTGGCAGCTGCCGCCGACGACCCTCACCCCGAGCTGTTCGGTGTTTGCCCACCCCAATCACTGCACGCTCGACCTCCAATCTTTTCTGCAAACATGGCCGACGTCCGGTCCATGCTGAAGCAGCAGCGTGCTGCCCGCCAGCAAGCCAAGGCGCCCAAGCAGTCTGCATCCGCCCCGAAGAAGCGCAAAGCTGCCGACGACGCCATCGAAGAGCGCAAGCGGACCAAGACCGAAGAGACCGCCAGCACCACTGATCCCGTTCCGGACACCGACGCTGTGCCAGAGCCAGAGGCACCTCCAGCAGCACACGAGCAGCAGCCTGTCGAGCTTCCGGATGCCGTCGAAGCCGCGCTGCCACCGCCCGCCGCCGATGCTGAATTGGATGCCTTCATGGCCGAGATGGACCAGGCCGCCATTGATGCTGAGCGCAACCCCAGTCAGCGAAATGTGCCCTTGTACTCTAGTGCCGTCATCGAATCGGCGCCCATGACCGCTGCTCAGCTAGCCGCACAGGCACGGGAGGAACAGATCGCACAGCGAGCCCGTAGAGACGAGGAGATGGAAGGCGAAAAGGAGGACGCTGCTCGTGCGCTCGAGGATGAGTTTGAGGAAATGGACGGCTTGGAGGAGAGGGTCAAGAAGCTACGGGAACAGAGAGAGGCCCTGCGGGCGAAACACGCGGCTGCCGAGGTCCGTCAAGAAGAGGACGTGCTTCCTACCCCACGTTCCGAGGGCGGAGAGAGCGATTCAGACGATGCAGATGAGGATTGGGACGACTGGCGGTTTCGCGCTGCTTGACACACTCGATAGTGTCAGCTTGGACGCATGTACACATTGTAGCATACTGCATCTTGATACCACGGGCACAGGCATGGCGTTTGGGACGATACCACTTGAATTTGAGCACCCAGTGCATAATGCATCCGAACTTATGTTACATTGTCCTCTTGTCGTGACAGCCATCTATGGCTTTGCTTTGCTCACACCCTCAGCTGCTGATCTGGCCAATCAGAAAACCACAAGTTCTTAGAGTGACTACAGTGCCAAGCCCAACGTTTTGGGCGCGCCCCTCGGGCTTGTACCATAGATAGACTTACCATACCACGGGCGCACACGACCGAAGAGGTACCTTGCGTTTGCCCCTGCCCCGTCTCTTAACGCGGCCCACCGTACACACCTTCCATCTCCCTGCGCCCACCTCAGAATCACACCATGTCGAGGCGGACTAATCCCGCCGCCGATCGCGCGGAGCAGAACCGACAGACACTGAAAAGTCTGGTTAAGATCGAGGCAAACAAGAGCTGCGCAGATTGCAAGAGGAACAAGCGTGCGTATATGGGTGAAACTTGGGCGGTCTGGTGTACTGACATCACCGACCAGATCCTCGATGGGCCAGCTGGAACCTAGGCATCTTTGTGTGCATTCGGTACGACCTCCGCCTCGAGTGTGCTTCGTTCGCCCGTTGACAATAAACAGGTGCTCCGGTATACACCGTGGTATGGGAACACATATCAGTCGAGTCAAGTCAGTGGACCTCGATACGTGGACCGACGAACAACTACAGAGCGTGCTGAAGTGGGGCAATGCGAGGGCGAACAAGTCAGTGTATTTGGGACCGGGCCAGAGCCTGTACTGACCCGAGCAGATATTGGGAAGCAAAGCTTGCACCCGGACATGTGCCATCTGAATCGTACGTGGGCTACTCATCCTGTCGCCCTCCCTCTAATATCAAGTAGTAAGATCGAGAACTTCATCAGGACAAAGTACGAGTCGAAGCGATGGGTTATGGACGGCCCCATACCTGACCCGGCCACCCTGGATGCCGATGACGATGATGTGGTGAGTCTGATGAGCCATTGGGAATCAGTTAGACTGACCCCCTCTAGCCTTTGAGCAAAGTTCAAGAGAAAGTCCAAATCGAACGGTCTGCCTCACAGCGTCTCGGTGGTGCATCTTCACGCGCCGCGCCCGCGCCCGCACCTCCACCTCAGCCCGCTATCGATCTGTTTGGCGACGATACACCGGCACCTCCACGGGCTAGCACAGGACCTCCACAAGCTCGAGCCGTGCCCCCGAAGGCAGAGCCGGCCCCTCCAAAACAAACCAAAGCCGGAGACTCTTTGTTAGGATTGGACTTTTTCGGAAGCGCACCACCCCAGCCTGCCCGACCTTCTAGCACAGGCCCAGCAGCAGCAGCAGCGCCCTCGCGGCCCGATCTCAAACAATCGATCCTGTCTTTATACGCCTCGAAGCCTGCCGCCGCTCCTCAGCCGCAGCAACACGCTCGTCAGGATTCCTTCGGAGGCCTTGCATCTCCACCTCAGCAGTCGCCCCAACTACAACAGTCAGGTTTTGGGGGATTGAACGATGCATTCAGCAGTCTGTCGTTTGGGCAAGCCGCGGCACCTGCCCCTAAGCCCTCTCCTTTTTCTGGTCTAGACAGTTTTACAAGCACGAAATCACCCCCTTCCACCTCATCGAATATGTTTGGCGGGGGAGGGAATTTCTTTAATTCAGCTCCGAAATCGCCACCTGCTCAAGCACCGAAGCCATCGTCGAGCGGCCTAGGTGATTTTTCAGCTTTTTCATCAGCTCCTGCACAGCCAGCCGCTCCATCATCTGGTATGAACGACCTTCTTGACCTCTCGATGCCATCAGCTCCTGCACCACGATCTCAACCACCCGTTCAAGCTATGGCTTCACCTCCCTTGAATTCGGCGTTCAATTTGTCCCAGCCAGCTGCACCCAAGCCTGTTAGCACACCGGTCGCCGCCCCAGCACCAGCTGCGACTTTCTCCGGGTTTTCAAACATGGATGCATGGGGTAGTACGGACGCATGGGCTTCGCCTGCACCTGCACAACCGACGCAGGCGACAGCTCCCACATCGCACACGCAACCAAAAAGCCCGGGGTGGGGTGCACCAGCCATTACCCAAGATGATGACTTTGGTGGATGGAGCAGTGCCGCGCCGGTGGCAAACACTACCACTACTACACATCAACCGAGCTCTACGAGCAAACCTGCTGGCGGTTTTGGTGGAGGTGACGATCTGTTTTCGAATGTTTGGGAGTAATCGACTTGCGTGTAACACGACACAAGCAGAGGCACGGGCTTTAGGGTGAGGGCTCTCTTGGAGGGAGGGCATTCAGGGGGTCTGTGTATACATTCAGCGAGAATTACAATTGGATATGTGACAAAGCCTTTTTGGCGCATTGGTATCACATTGATCAGTTGGATTTGGAATCCTATGATAATGTCAATAGTGGTTCAGGAGCTGTGCCTGTCGTCCAATCGCGCACGAAAGAAATGACTCCGCTTTTAGATTGAAACTCTCTGGTGAGATTGACTTTGAGCGAGCAAGGCGCCCCCAAGCGTGACCTAGTGTACTGCCTCGATCAATCATGCTACCTACTGCTTTCAACCAACGCGAGGTAAATAGCGCGGGTTTCCCCGTTTGTTGTACGGATTGAGAATATAGATTACTTGCTCATCCTTATCCACTATTGACTTACTTGACGAGGCAAAGAGCACAGGTGCGACGATTGTTGTTTATAATGTGGTTTTAAGTTAAGACGTAGATGGCAAAAGAAATTGGTTGTGGGCTGTATGTTATTTGAGGGTATGTATTTACACGACTGTGTGTATATGTATGCTCGGGCCTGAATGGAGGATAATGTTGGCGATGCGATTGGATGTTGAGAAATGCAATTTGAAGGGGATTGCTAGCTACAGATTGGTCCCAGCACTTGGTTAAAGAGCTCCTATTTGAGTCTTTGCTGTGGTTGCAAAGGTATGTAGTATAGATGTTACCTTGTATGTCTAATTGGTCATAAGCTCGCTGCCTGGGCCAATAAAAGTAGCAGTTGGCTCTCTGGGTAACTTGTCATAGTGAACGTTCATTGAATACCCGTTTCGATCAGCCGTCCGTCTTACGATGGATTCCTTGGCGATACAGTCCTGTCAGATCCCGCGCTGGGTCTTCCGCGCTACTTCGGGCAATATAGATATTTTTGGCAGCGTACACAGTGTAAAACTGGAGAAGTAGAGGGAGGAATGACCGTGGGGGCCCTTTTCTCACAAGAATTTTGCCAAAATGGCAACAATTATGAGTGCACGTGTGTGTATACCTCGCCACATGGACATGTATGTCTCAGTTCCGAAGGATCCTGATGATAAACGTTTTAATTACTGAGAGAGGACTATGCGCGACGAACAACGGAATGCTTTTCGTGCGGCTCGATTGACATCGACTGTGCACGGTGACTACGTTCTCGTATTCCTACGCCGGTCCTACGGTGACTATGAAAACCATCGGCTATGTAACGCGATGCGAGGTCGCGTCTTCTTAGTTGTTGACACTGAGTCTATTGAAGTAGGAATATGTGTGTTTGGTGTCGCGTCTAGATGTCTGCAGGGTCACTCAGAGCTAACGAAGATCACCCACTCCTCCTATTTCACAAAGACCGGCCATGGTTCTGAGGCAGAGTCGCTCGTTTCAAAACATCGCCAGACGCTCGATCTTTCGGGCACGTCACGATGATTGGCCAATTCTGGCGTTCTTGTGCGAAGATCACTCCGGGCAATTTCCGCATCATCGTTCGCGCAACGCTATGCCTGCAGCACTGCTCCCTAAACCATCTATCTGAGCTTTTGACGGCCGCTTGTCCTCTACAGGATCGCCGCAGTGTTTAACTTAGAAACAGGGTTCGTACAACCCCAGTAACATTCCCGCAGGATCGGGCCCACATGCCAAATACACCTGCCTTAGCACAGACGATCTTATGAGGTAATCAGCGTTGGTAGCAGCGCATGCACAGCGGGCTTCGCACCTACGCTGTTCTTTTCAACTTCCAATCTATCCTCGTTTGTACGTCAGTCATTGAATGCCAATGTACCTAGTGGGTGTCCTCGGAGCCTAGCCTCTCGTTTGTCGTCGCTCTTTACTTCAGTACTTCAACACCCCGTGGATACTTAAATACAGCCACCGAGGCCCATATTCTCATAACATCACCGAAGATCAAATTCCCATTTCGCACTACTATACTATCAACTCTACCGGTCGATCATATGTAGGTGTTTCTAGCTGCATAGCACTTTACCCGCAATCTAATATCATATTCTTACCCCAACAGATCGTCTTTCTTCCGCGCCACGATGTACACAACACTTCTTCTCAGCGGCTTGCTGTCCACCGTGTTTGCTGCTCCCTTGGTCTCGCGCCAAAGCGACTGGCAGCCTACTGAAGGCACTCTCGCAACATGCGATGCCACTTCGGACAAGTTCCTGTCGCTCGTCATTGGTCCGGAGCAGGGCGATGTTATATTCGACCATGCTTGTGCGGGCATTCTCCCAGCCTGTGCCTATCCCGAGAATCTCCCTGAGGGCACAGTCTGCACTCAAACCATCGACTATAGAATCGATGGGCCGAAGAACATAACACTGAACGCGCTGGTTGAAGACAAGGCCACTCGTAACAAGTTGAGCCAGTGGGCGGCCAATTGTAAGTTCCTTCTCAACCTGGTGCAGCAGCGTGACTGACCAATATGTAGTCGCTTTTACCCCAGCCGAGCAGCCCGAGGGTTCTGCTGGCGTTTTCTTGTCCAAGGATGAGTGCAAGGGATACTTCACCAATCTACTCTTGAAGTCGGGTGATGAGGGTTGCTGGTTCGAAAACCTCGGACCAAGCGCCGGCTCACTCACTGTCGGAGGAACTTCATCGCTGAAAAATGCGGTGTTCACTCTTTCCTTCGTCCCGCGTAAATAGCTTCTCGGGTTCTTGAGACACCTGTGATCGGTCATATACATGGATAATTGATGACGTACGACATCATGAAATTGATGTCGATACTGAATTTTCTCAACAAAGTTTGAGTTGTTGCGTGCTTATTCTTGTCAATATTTCTTCTTCCTGCTTGTCTTGTCTTCATATGTTAGCCCTCTGGCAGGGCTTTTTGCACTTTCTTATTTAGTTCAGCGGTTATTCCTACACACCTGTGTAGTCTATGGGTTGTAAATGCCACTTTTTCAATTGTCAGCTTTGGTCATTGATTCCCAAGTACGACAAAGTTCGAGATGTTGATACGAGATTCGCAATAGCATTCCTGGCTGACCTACATGTAGAGACAACATACCTATCTTACGGCATTCTAGTCGAAAACCTGAGCTCTCTCACGATATTAAACTGGCATTTATCTCACGGCTTGAATCGATGGCGCGCATTGCGCTTGTATCATGTCTTGAGCATCCCATTCTAGAAGTTGCGGGGTCACCCTAAGTTGATTACTATTCTGGTCCACTGCCGAGGACAACAAAAAACGTCTCCCAATACCCGCACCGAGAATTAATGATGAGTGATCCCTCGGAACAAACCGATTATGCGCATCAAAGCCATTATGTTTCAAGGCGAACGATGATGCGATTAATCTTTTGTGTTGATAAAAGGGTACATATGTACCTACACTAATCGCACATAGAAAGAGCGCTCTGTAGTACCTAAGATATCATCACCACTTATCATTCACCCGTAATGAGTCATCCAGATCTTAATCTTCGAATACCCGACAGTTCTCGTTCCAGTATGAGTGAACTCCACAAAGATAGCCTAGCCGACGAGTCGAGCAACTTGGAGAAACAACAGCCACTATCGACCGATCCGGGAAGGGCAAATTCAACACATGATATCTCAAAAGATGAACCAACAGACGCCCAATCACTGGTTACGGATTGGAATGGCCCTGAAGACCCAGAAAATCCGCAAAACTGGAGATTGGCAGTGAAAGTGTATCATGTCACCGTGCCAGGTCTATTTGGCTTTGCAGTGTGAGTCGCCCCAGCCTCATTTGCTCGCTGCCCTAATTATCGGAAGGACTTTTGGCACATCAGTATATACGCCTGCTCTTCAATCTATAGCACAGCACTTCCATATCTCGCGGACGGCCGCGATCCTTGGACTTACGCTTTACACGCTTGGCCTTGGCTTTGGACCTGTCATCTCGGCACCGTTGTCGGAGAGATATGGACGGAAACTGGTGTACCTGATTTCAGCACCGATATTCATGCTTTTCACAATGGGCGCGGGGTTCTCACAGACGTTTGGTAGTTTTTGGTGTGCAGACTTTTTGCGGGGTTGACTGGGAGCCCAGCGTTAGCAGTCGGTAAGTCTTGTTGGGATTCCTTGCTTAGGTCGATCGATTTGATTTAGAAGTGAGTATCCAAATTGCGAATGGAATGCTAAGAGACAAAACTAGGTGCGGGTACGACTGCAGACCTTTTCGTTCCTGCGAAAAGGGCGAAAGTGACAACGATATTCCTTATGGCACCTTTTGCTGGACCATCACTTGGGTATGCTTGCTCCCGTATCTTCCACTGCTCTGACTGGGTATGCTGAAATTGCTATAGACCCGTCGTAGGAGGCTTTGCGGCTCAGTACAAAGGCTGGAGATGGACACAATGGTGTATGCTCTTCATATCTCTTACCGTATTCATAGGTGCTATACCTATGGAGGAAACATACAAGAAGATCATCCTACAACGGAGAGCAAGAAAACGGGGTGTTGTATCCAATGAAAACGGCGATGGCGCTGCTGTTAAAAAGACCATAATACAGAACTTCCTTCGACCGATGCACATGTTGGTCACAGAAGTAAGCATTCGCAATAAGCTCGAAATGTTATACTAACGTACTCAAGCCTGTTGTATTCTTCCTATCGCTCTACACTGCCTTCACGTTCGCCATATTGTTTCTTTTCTTTGCAGCCATTCCATACGTCTTTCAGCGACCGCCATATAAGTTCACCATATCTCAGACTGGGCTTATATTCTTATCTATTGGCCTGGGTGTATGCCTTGCCAGCATCACAGGCATTGTCATCGATACGAAATTGTACCAGGTCAAGCACCGAGAAGCGGTATCCACCGGTCGGATGCATGCTCAGCCTGAAAATCGATTGTACAATGCGATGATAGGGAGCCTGGGAATTCCCATAGGACTATTTTGGTTTGCTTGGACAGCAAACGGAGGTGTACACTGGGCAGTATTAGCAGTTGGAGCAATTCCATTCGCGTGGGGAAATTTATGTCTGTTTGTAAGTAAAAATTTGCCTAATGGTCTTATATAGATTACTGATACTTTATGGATAGATTTCAGCCGCCATGTACATGGTAGACGTGTAAGTAAATGCAGCTTCACCCAAAAAATTCTTTCACATGTGCTGACTCTGCACCCCTTATTCAGATACGGTCCTATGAACGGAGCTTCTGCAATGGCTGCGAATGGTATATTCCGATACACCTTAGGTGCAGTTTTTCCTTTGTTTACTATCCAGAGTATGTGTCCAAACTCTCATGGCGTGACGGTTTACTGACTATCGTCCAGTGTACGAAAAGCTGGGTATAGGCTGGGCGACAAGCTTATTAGGTTTCTTGTCTATTCTTATGTTACCCATACCTTGGATTCTCTTCAAGTACGGCCCTGAAATCCGCAAACGGAGTCGTTATCCAGTGATGATGTGAAAAAAATCACATGCGCTGTTTCTCATGTCTGAGAATAATAATCTCTGGGCGCACGTTTCAGCATTGTTCGGTGGCATCTATTCGAACAGAGATTCTGAGAGGGTCAAAAAAACTGTTCTGTTTAGAGGACGTTGTTTTGTGTTTAGAGAAAGCGGCAGCAGAGCTGACTGGATAAAAACGCTGTTTAGAGGATAATAGCATAACATTGAGGGCGTTGTGAATGTTACATAAAAACTGACGCATGCTACTTCAACGCTGAGAAGTGCAAATGCTTGCAAGACACTATTAACATTAACCTAAAGCAGCCACCATCTTATCCCGCCATCTGGAACTAAATCTTCCCATTGCCCAAACAACCATCAATCCAGTTATCAAGCTCCACAAACCCAATATCGTCATAAACCAGCCATTGCCGATGGCATGAATAATCGGCTCTGCCACAACCGCGCCAGTAAAAGAACATATGTTTCGCACAAAATTATTCAGAGCGATTCCAGAAGACGCACGCTTAGGCATAAACTCAGTTAACATGGTGGAGACCAATGCAAAAATAAGCATACTCCCAATGCCGAAGAAGAAGTTCGCAATCATTGGTACGATCCAATGGATGCCATGCTCTACTGTCCACCCATACCAGAGCAGTGCACCTGGCCATAAGACGGCGGCAATCCAAGCGTTTTCCCGCATGCGATCTTCAGGCCGGAGAATTAGCTTACCATTCTCATCGTATCTCCCCGATTTACGCGCCTCTCGGTGCATAATCCTGTCTATCCATTTTCCACCGAAAATGCTTGCAAGCATATAGCCCAGGGAGCCAGGGATGTAGAGTAAGCCAACAATAATGGTTTTAAAGTTATATGGCGAAGCAGAAAAGGAGGCCTGAATACTGATGTTGAGGCAGTAGAGAGAGCCAAAGGTGATCGAGGCATAGTAGACGGTAAGGGCTACAGGGGGTCTAATTCATTACAAGGGGTCAGTTTAGAATCAAAATAAGGGGGCTCGTACTGATGTGTGGTTTGTGTCTTAGAAATCCGTCAAAGAGTTTCATTCTCCCGTCGTCACAAAGACACACCTACTTCGTACCCGGTGATTACGTACAGCGGAGCCATGTAATGACAACAAGCGGGTCAATGAAGTAGCGACGAAGTGTCCTGAATGTCGATCGCGTGGCGACCTGAACAGATTGTCGAGTGGAAACTCTGACAAGATCGGATCGTGCAGCAGTTGTCTCGGTGGTAGGATGCTGAGCAGCAGCAAGGACTGGTGCTTTCTTTCGAAGGGTTTCGGGCATGGCGAAAGTAATGATGATGAGAGTGATGGCACCATAAATGGCGAGAAACCACTGTGTACTACGCCACCCGAGTGTTTGTGCAAGGACTCCGCCTATAATGGGCGCAAATAGCGGGCCACACAAGGGACCAAGATAGAACATCCCCATAGCTTTTCCGCGCTCTCTAGTTTCCCAAATATCTGCCACGCTTCCGGCGCCTACAGCCTGGACACTCGCAGCGGCTCCGCCAGAGAAAGTGCGCATCACTACCAACATGGCCATACTGGTGGACACAGCCGACAGGATCGCGAAGATGGTAAAAAGAGTGAACGATATGATGTATATGGTCCGCCTGCCAACAGTCTCAGAGAAAGAACTCCACCAGAGCGGAAAGATGGCCATAGACAACATGTACACAGCAACGCTCATGTTTGCGACGGTGGATGACGAACCAAATCCAATGGCAATGTCTTGAAGTGCCGGCATAACGATTGCAGATCCCATAGGTGCGGCCATGGCACAGCCTGCCACAATGGCCGTGATGAACCATTTTGTTTTCCGTGCATAATGATAGGAGTCCTCTACTTCGGGAATAATGGTAAAGCGACCAAACAGACCCCTCCGGTTTTTACGCTCCACGATGACAGCCTCGGGGATCACTGACGTCGTCCTCGTGAGCGTCGCTCGGGTTTCTGGCTTTACTGTCACCTGTTCTTCATCATGTCCGGGTATGGTGCTGGTTTTGGATTGTGCTATCGATGCGGCGTCAGCACCAGGCACGATATCCACCTCTTTTGCCACACTCTCTGTATCGACTGATTCCACCGATTCTTCCCCGTGAACACGATTATTCGGCCGCTCCGGCAACTCTTTCTCAGAATCTGGCATCCTGAGCGAAGATTTTGAAGTGAAGTGTCGAAACTTGAAACGGGTAGTCCATCCGAACTTGGTTTATCCGGCAGTAGGAAGCAAGCATCCGCCACGTTATCAATCTCGCACGGGTCGTCCTAAACCTCCTTTTCAAAGGATCAAATATGACGTTGACGACTGCAGACGAGTTTGGGCTCGAGGCCGTACAGGTGATATATAGGAAAGAGTTGATGGAATGAAAGGAGATGTATGTAGGAAAACAAGTTGAACATTGTGCCCTCGCGGGTGCCGTTCTACCGACCGCATTCGATCATTCGCGACGCCAACGCCGTGGAAAAGGACCGCGGAAGTGGGTCTCCAGGTGGGCTGCAAATCATCTAGCATGTTTTGGGTGGGGTATGGCGGGCCAGTCTTGTTTTGGATTGCGTGCCTCGGTTGGGCTGGTCGCGGTATTCCCCATACGTTGTGTTGTAGACCATGTACTACATGGAAGGTGTTGCTGAACTGTCGAATTGGGGTCACGACATATATCTGTGTGGTTTGCAATGGCGAGGAGAGGAGCATAGGATCCATGTCAGAAGCGTGGTCGATGGTCTCATCTGACATGATGTCATTCGCACAGAGAGAATCTCTGTTGCACATAGAGGCGTCACCCCATTCACACATCCACACGAGACCCACGATATGTTTCCAGACATATATATGAAGTACATTAGACTACCTCTTCAGCTGCATCATTGCATGTTCTATGGCCCCTACCAAAGTTTGCTACCGGGATTGGCCTAGGCGCGTCACACAGCCGAAAGCTTGGTCGTACCCTCGCAGATCCTTGACCCCGCCATCAACAAATCCACCCCAAGTCTTCCGAGTCCATTGACATAGCCCCCAACCTCAATTGGGGCCTTGTGAACCCAAATTGAAACCACTGCACTACAACAATGGCAACCAAACCACCTAGCCAGAATCAGGATCGCCTCAAAGCACATTTCCTCGGTCACGCACTCACTGAGCACGACAAGCGCTGGGATGACCTTTGGTCTGCGGGCGATTTTCTCCCTTGGGATCGTGGCTATACTAACCCTGCTCTCATCGACGCGTTAAATGAGCGTAAGGATCTCATACCAGCCCCGAAGAGTGCCGCTGGGGGCGGGCACGTGCCTTGATTCCAGGTTGTGGGAAGGGCTACGATATTGCACTGTTCGCTGCACATGGTTATGATAGCTTTGGGCTAGAAGTTAGTGAGAACGCGGTCAAAGCAGCAGAGGAGTATCTCAAGAACCCGGGAGAAGGGCCGCTGGAGGGAGAGTACAAGGTTGTAGACAATAAGGATGGAAGAGGCGTGACCAAATGTCTGCTGGGAGACTTCTTTAAGGATGACTGGTTCCCAGGTACTGGAGGGTTGAAGGAGGGATTCGATGTAATATACGATAATACAGTAAGTCGGACATGCACCACCCATGTCCCATTCGCCATGATTTGCTGACGAATGAACAGTTTCTCTGCGCATTGCATCCCAGTATCCGTCCACAGTGGGCCCGGCGCATGGCACAGTTGCTCGCACCCGGTGGCGTACTCATCTGTCTCGAGTTCCCTACGCACAAACCTCCAAAGTCCGGCGGCCCTCCGTATGCTTTACCGCCGACAGTCCACGAGGAGCTCCTGAAGCAGCCGGGCAAAGATATAGAGTACGATGAGGAGGGCAAAGTCCTGAAATCGGACCGTGCGGAGAGTGATGAAGCGCTCGTAAGGGCGGCGCACTGGAAGCCAAAGCGGACGCACCAGGTGGGCATCGTCAATGGGGAGGTAGCGGACTGGGTGAGCGTGTGGCGGCACAGCTAAGGCAGCTCTCGATTACCTCGATAGCAGAGTAACAGTCTTTGGTACACGTTCATGAGACCTTGCGCAATGAGTTGTAGTGTTCGCCCAAGCCGTGGCTGTGTCGGTAATAGCCCAGCCAAATCTCGTTCGCATCCTCGTCCTTGACGTCTTCCCCAGGCTCGATCTTGTCCACTCGCCCGTCACTATGAAGCACGTTGATCTTGACGCCATAGGATTTGGCTAGTGCCATGAGCTCCATATGCCCTCCCCACTCACCCGTCTCGCGTATCTTGTGCAGGTACGTGTCGATGGGCTCTTCCATGAAGCCCACAAATTCGTCCGGCTTGCTCTCTATGAGGTCTGCCGCGGCATACCTCACCCTTTTGTAGTCTGGCAGCTGCACATGGTCTTGGGCTTTGACCTGTATCCGCGGCTTGAGACCCAGGCCTCGCGTCTCCATCTGGTCCGCCACAGCAGCATATAGGCAGTGTCCGTCCGCACGTATCTCCTTCACCTCTACAGCGTGCTTCTCAAAATGTTGCTCCATCCGTGTGCGCTCTTGTTCCCGCAGATCGGGCATGTTCGCAGCCTCCTCCTTTGCCTGGGCAACAAGTGCGTCGTGTTCGGCGGCGCGGCGCGCAAGACGGGCTTTTGCACGGTTTGGCTTCTTCTTCTGTCCGTTTTGTCCGGTCGAAGCTTGGTCGGGCGTTGTAGATGCCGCCAAGGGTGTGTCTGCGGCATTCGCTGCCGGCTGGACGTGCTCCGCGCTCCGCTCCTCTACCTCGTGCTCTGCCTCTAGAAACTCAGGCTCTTCGTCAGGATCTTCGCCATTATGTGTTGCAATTTCGCGAGCATGTCGCTCTTTTTGGTCGCGCTCCAACTGGTCACATTCGTCATTTACGCCTTTGCGGGTTTTCTTGGAGGCTTGTTTCTTCTTTTGGGTGATGCGGGAGACGAGATCGCGCTGCTCCTTGCGGTGGCGGGCTTGGAGCGCTTCCAGCGTTTCGGGGACGTCGCTCATCTTTTCCAGGGCGATTTCGCAAGGTTTCCGGCAGGCGGCACCACGCAAATGCGTCGTCAATCTACTTTTCCAGTGACGCGGGCGGATTAAAGTATTGCCGGCTGGTGCTCGGCACGTGGAGCGCGTGCCCAGGTGCCCGCAGGTGCAGGTGCAGGTGCCTACCGTTTCTGAGGTCGCTCACACGCTCAGCCCAAGAAAAACGAAGGCCATGTGTGAGACTGCAGGCTAGATCTGCCCCTTGATGAATTTTCTTTCTTTTTCCTTTCCTTTTCTTTTTCTTTCTAGTCACAATACTCGAGAAAAGCCCAGAACACGCATTGCTTGTGTTGAAACCCTCCAGGCCTTCTGAGTGAAGGTGCGACCGAGACAGCGGGTGGTGCCCCACAATGCCGAGCTTTGACCCACTCTCCCTCTCCCTCACCTCGAGTCTATCGACGCGTAAAACGCGCCTCTGCTATCGCCTCTGCTATCACCGCTGCTGCTGCACATTTGTGCCATGATTTAGTTCACCGCCCACCGTGTTCGTAACCTATCTTTTCTCACCCTTTCCAGTCCTGCTGTCTACTAGCAGAAAGCGATATCACGCTTCTAGCTGTCTGTCGGAACCATTGCTTCCGACAAGACGGCAGCCTGCTGCTCTGTCCCACCTCCGACCAAACAACTGAACCAATTGAGCCTGGTCGCTCTCCATTCAACATGGCCTACGAGATACCCACCTACCAATTTCTGGTCACCAGATCAGAAATGAAGCTACTCCACAGCCTCAGAGACATGGTGCCTGAGGAGGAGACAGAAGACGACAAGATCAAATTACGATCTCCCCTCCAGTTGATGGCCTATGCCGGCGACCGCCACCTCGGCGACTTTCCTGTCGATGGAATGAACCTCGTCAGCGATTGTGCCAACGTTGGCGCTCAACTTCGTGACATCGTTCTGAACCATCAAATCCAGACGGATCTTCAAGAAGATCCCGCTCTTGAAGAGGAAACATCCGCTGCCAGCCCGGCCCATCTTATCGACGAAGCTTTTGACGAAGAACCAGTACCATGGGACGAGGTCCGAGCACATGTTATCCCATCTTACGTCCGGAATGTAATCTTTACCGTCAACAAGAACGATTTAGACCAGGAGCACCGTGACGATCTAGAAGAGAGATTTCCCGATGTTTCGGTGCAGGAATCTGGGTCCAACATATCAGCCAAACGTTACGGGGGTGGTGAGCAACCATTCGAAAAACCTCATGGAGTGAAGAGTGCTATCTTCCATCTCGAAAAAGATCTCCCGAGCTCCTTAGGGAGCAATATTCAAAAACAGTATCCCTGGGCAAGAGTTAGACTTCCCTATGTGCCCACAGGGAAAAGGGCAAACCAAGATATTGAGAACCATATCCAGGACTTTGCCGAATATATGATCGAGTATCCCCAGAGCATGGAGTTCGATGCTCCCATGGATCAGAACTTGTCATGGGACCTTCTTCCTCTTCGTCGAAGAGTCAGCATTGCACATGCTCGCGCTATTCAGCACGGCCGTTGGGGGCAGACCCTTAGTGATCCATGCACCAACTGTAAAAAGAACGGATTCAAGTGCAGGGTGTATCGGCCAGCCTTCATCTCGAACAGCCACTCCACGATCCAGCTTGATTTGGGAAAAGGATGCCAACATTGTCGTCTAAGGGATGTTGAGTGTGATAGTCCAGCGTTTAGAGAAAATTCAGAACCCACATCCGCAGCAAATACTCTATCACCACATTCTGGAAGAGACCATTCCGCAGATCCTTCCAACGATGCTACTCGTGCAACATCACCACCGTCACGCAAGCTCAGCCTTGCAGCTAGGATGTCTCGGAGTACTTTACCGGATGCACACGATCATGCAATCACCCAGCTGAAGAGTGAGTCTGATATGTACGATTTGTGTCAGCAGTTGGGCTTCAAAGAAGCTCGTCACAATCATTTGTGGACAATGTACCTGGCGTGGACGCATCAACAAACCATGCGTGCGTTTTCACACGGATATATGCAGCTACAACTATACTACGCCAACCTTGTAGATTTGTACATCATAGCCCGTGCCAAGAAGGATCCCGCGTTAGAGTTCGCTACGCTCCTTCAATTTCAAGTCACCAATTTCCAGGAACCAGACAAACTTCCATCCATCAAGAGATGTGCCACGAGGGCGTTTGAGCACCTACCTATCAATTCGCCATTGTGCCGGTGGATGGCCATATTGTTTTTCCATGAGTGGGATTCCGTAAGTGAAGTCGATTGCGATGGCATGGTCAACGACAAAACGATCACAGATCTAGAACCTCTCAGCAAGTTCCTCTATGGAATTGTCTCAGCCGGTGGTTCCCACGCTAGAGGTGGTAAAGGCAAGGTACTGGAGCGATGGTGTTCGGTCCATAACCATCTTCCCAATTCATCACAGGACCAAAGTTGCATGGCGGCGGAACGCGATTGCAAATACAAGTTTCAAGAGATGTTAGGTGGGTCGAACAAGACGATAGGCAAGCGCTCTTTTGAAGGATTACCCGGAAACATCACGAAGAAGTTCAAACAGAATAACAAGATCAATGGTAGGTGGTAGGCGATTCATAGCTTTAGCTGTCTTCCGTTCTGTACAGTCCTAGCACTGTTTCTGTAAATTCTTTGGGATTCGGGTCCGCTTTCATGTGTCATGCGCCGTCACAGAAATCACGACTTATACCAAATATACCTAGACACGAGATTTTACGAATGATGAATAACATGGCATGTCTCCTTGAGACTTTTCACTGTGGAACATTAACCACACACGGGATATTCACATATCAAGTTCTTGAGTTGTGTCCTGATGAGTTGTCTTACCAGATATGCAGGTTCTCAATCCACGAAGAGCTCAGGTAACACAACATCTGCGGCAAGACGTACCCAAGACAGAAATTCGGCGGGGATATGTTCCGTGGATCTCGAGTCAGTTCGCATCTCTTGGCTTGGCCATTGCATGAAATTAACAAATGTACAGCAATGCCTTTGACGGACAAGACCAACCCGTGGAACGGAGTGGTGAAAGAAGACGATCCAAAAGACAAGCAGAGAAGAGAGCATCTCATTCCAAAAAATATAGATCCACTCTTGTTGTTCTGGATAGCGACGAGGACGACTATAACAACAATGCGGATAATGACGAAAGCGAAGACGAAGATGGAGACGGAGATGGAGACGGAGATGGAGACGAAGACGAGGACAAAATTGAAGACGAAGACGCGTCCGCAGCCGAGGACTCGGGTAGTATCATGTCCGCCATGCTCGACGTCGACCATGTAACGTCTCTGGGCCCCGTAGGAGAATCCGAATTCGACCCCAGCGACGCCCTCGGTAGCGTGAACAAGCGATCAAAACCCAGCTTGCCGGTCCGAGCCCGGAGGCAACCACGGAAGACAACTCCCCAATCGGAGACGCCTACATCGGAGCGTAGAAGCGCTCGTGCCAGCGCTCAAGCAATGCCGTCTGGGTACTTTCGTCAGCGTGTACCGAGGAAGGAGTTTGGTAAGACGATGTGGAATGGGTTCAAAGGCTAGCGGCGGCTCCTACGCCTGGCCGTGAATCAAGGGGAAGGGACATGGATTCGTATAAGAGTTGCTGTTTTGGGAAGAGTTACGATTGATCGCATGACGTGTCGATATGCTGCCTTGATACCATAGAAATAAAGTTGGGGTGTATAGTAGATAAGCTTTATAATTATGCGTCCCGCATTCTAAACAGATACGATACATTTTGCTCGAGAAGGATGAGGCCCATGCATACTATTTACAGCAAAATCCTACAATGTATTTAGTACGCCGGTTACACATAACCATGCGCAAATATGTTTACGCTCCATATCCCAATGTGCAGGTACAAAGTCGGCCAAGACATGTAGAGTCTATATCGTCTCAAGGTGGCGCGTTGCACCAGGACCTACTTCGTACCTGACCGTTGGGTATATTAATTACACCGTCGCGGTTCGCGCAGTGTTATTTTGTAACATCCCGCCCAATGCAAATATCTCCCTTTGAGCTTGATCAAGCGCCGCTTTTCCTTTTTTGTTTAACCCCCAAATGCTGTTCCGTCCGTCGTAAATCATTAGATACAGAAACTAGTATTAAAACAATGCAATGCGAAACTGAACACGCGCCGTAAATTCTTCTCAAGGAAGTAGCACGCTGACAAGGCAGACCAAAAGGGACATAACCCAGGCTGAGTGTGAAAGTAACAAGGAATGCGCAACACCTTGTGCGCTCGTGGTCGGAGCCGCCTCCCCGTTCTGGCCAGTCGATCCCGCACTCGCAGACGCCGCCGCTGCGTCTGTGGTACGTGCCCCTCGTGTGGTCGTGGCGGGGAACAGCGCAGACGTCGTGCTACGGCCTGCACTCCCATACACGAGCTTGGTCGCTCCAGGAGCAAGACTGATCGTCGTTCCATCCACGACGATCGTGCCGCCCAAGGTCAAGGTCTGCCCGTCAATTACGAAAGAAGTTCCGCCGCCGGGGGCAGCAGTGTAGGTATGTGTGCCAATGGTCAGAATCGGGGGATTTGTTACCATTGCCATCATGGCTTGTGGATCTAAGGTTGTGGTAACACCGTTGACGACGAGAGCCGTGGCGCCAGGGGCAAGAGATATGGTCGTCCCGTCAACGATAATGCGGCCGCCAGCGGTGAGAAGTTGGCCATCGATATTGTAAGATGCTCCCGGGCCGGCGAGAGCGGAAAATACACTACCACCAACGGTGATTGGTGGGGGTGTAATGCGCGCCGCTGCTGCATTCTCGAATGTAGAAGTGACGCCGTTAATGATCACTGCGTTGGCTGAGGGTGCAAGAGAGATCGTAGTTCCATTTACGGTAATGACGCCGCCTGGTGTGAGAAGCTGAGAACCGAACGCGAAAGTGGTGCCTGTTCCTGGAATGGCGTTTATAACGCTACCACCGAGTATAATCGGTGGTGGAGTAGTACGAGAGGCTTCAGCGTTCGCAACGGTGGACGTGACCCCGTTGACTACTACAAATGATCCTGCAGGCGCCAGTGAGATCGTATTGCCATCGACGGTTATTTGGTGACCTGGTGCTAGGGTTTGCCCAGAGACAACAAAACTCGGACCGGAAGCTCCATCCCCAGGCTGACCGAAATCGCGTACATTGCTATTGGGAAGCGCCGTAATGGTAGAGCCTCCGATGGTTATCTCAGGCTGTGATGTAGGCTGTGCTGGAGCAACATCCGGTAATATCTGGGTAGATCCAGCAACGACGACAAATGAAGCTGATGGCCCTAGGCTCACCAATTGACCGCCTACGGTCGCCGTACCGCCTGGAGTCAGCGTCTGGCCTGGCGCAATGAAGAATTGGGTGGCAGCATTGGCTGTCAAAGTGGAGGAACCGATGGTAAGGATAGGAGGCGCTCCGACCTGAGCGTGGGTAGGTTCTGCAGGAAATATCACATTTGGTAGGAAAGATGTCTTGGTTCCCACGATGAGGCCGTTCGATATTGTACTTCCCACAATGACGGCATTTCCGGACGACACAAGGGAAACAGGGTTTCCGTTTACCAGTACTGCACCACCACCAGGCCGTAAAGTCTCTGATCCGATCATTACAACGGATGATGGACCGACAATGATGGGGCTGCCGCCGATTGCACCAATGACCTGCGTGGAAGAACCAGGACGGGCCACGATAGGGAGAGTAGATGTGTGTCCGTTGACGACGATCGCTGTGGCGGAAGGTGCAACTGAGATCGAAGTACCATCGATTACCGTGGCCGGTGTGCCTGGACGAATTGTTTGTGAGCCGACTATAACAACAGATGAAGGCCCAACGATGACTGGATTGGTGCCAATACTCCCAATAGTTTCCCTGGGAGGCGCGTTCTTGGCTGGTGGGGGACTTTCCGATGCACCACCGTCAGCTCTTGGAGTTGAAATTGGTGGCGAGACGGGGGAGCTCTGCGGTACTGGTCCATTTCCAGGCTCAGTATTCTGCCCGCTGCCCTGGGTCGGTTCAGAACCGGGGTTCATGGTCATCAACCGACCCGGCCCGGTCGAGGGCATCTGCGCTACGATGATAGGTTGATCGTCTCCCCATCCTAGAACAGAAGATTCAATGTGGATGATGAACGGGTTTACATGAGGCAGATAGACATATGTCAAATCTACCACAACCAAGACAATCACCGAACCCTGTATCGTTCCTGGAACACATGTGGACTGTGGAATATCTCGCATCAAGTCCGCAGGAACTGTTCCAGAGGCTGATGCTGAGTTTTCGATACCGTCAATGGCATACTCGATAGCAGTTGGCTGAGTTAGATTGATTGTCTTCGTCGAAGTAGTGCCGTTCGTCTTGAATTCGACCTCGTAGGCTGAAAAGTATACAAACGGCGTTGCAGACGTCCTGCAGCCATTAGTTCCAGGTAACTCAAGCATGCCAGGAAACAAGCGTGGAGAAAATAAAATGAATGGAATTTGACGGGTACTCACATGGCAGAGGTGGAATTTGCGGCAGTGGCAATACGTACTGATGCATCGATGGAAGAAGGTTGTAAATAAGTCATGATGTCCGACTCGGGAAAAAGTTACCCGCTGGTAGAGAAGGTACATAATCTCGCTCAACGATGGATGTAGTAGCAGCTGATGGGGTCACTGTGTAGGGAATGTAGTCGGTCCAAGTCATGTCATATTCCGAGTCGTAGGTTACATGCTCGGTCCACGCCGAGTCACTTGTGATGGCACTGGCGACATCAAAGGGTGTATTCTGTGTATCAGGAATCATAGTCAGGTAGGGCCCATGCTGACCGGTGATGTTTGGAATGAATCTCTTGAAAGTTCCCACAGCAGAATAGTAGGTTGCTGCGTACCACCACTCCATGTTCGCGTTCGGCACATTCACGGTACATAAATTGTTCAGACTCGTAGAGTTCTTGGTCTCGCTGGAAGTGTTTGATGACCATGAAGAAGAAACGATCCCTGTGGGCTTTGGGGAGCCATAACCCTTGGTTATGGTGAACAGACCAGATTCATTGGCAGGAAAGGGCGCCTGATATCCTGTTGGGAGGGATACAGAAATGCCATTGGGAGAAGATTTATGCGCTGGACTGTTTGTAGCATTGAGCTTGGTCGGCGCAGGTGTAAGCACGGACGATTCACTGGTCAAAGACACCCCGGGAGTTGAGTGGTGTGTAGCGTTTGAACGGGGTGATGGCGAAGTAGGTGGTTTTGAAAGGTACTCAGCATGAGTTTCCGAAGATGGTGAGCGGGTGAAATCGCCACTATTAGATGAAGGCAACGATGGTGAGGCCGAGGAGAACACCGCTGAAGGGGAATGCTCTGTCCTCTCCGACGTGACCAGCAAAGGCGTGGAGAGATCTGATGATTTGGAAGAAACGACTGGATATGGAGGCGATATGGAGGCCTGCAGTGTGGTGTTTGAATACGGTGCTTGGCTTTGGTTAGCACGAAGGAATACGGGCGGGGACGTAAATCGAATCCTACCAGTACCGTGCGGGCGGTAAGCAGCAGCTGTTGCACGCGATGAGATCCACAAGAGGATCAGCCCCCAGACACCAAACATGTCTCCACAACTGGCGCTCTATGGTGCGATAACGAGCGTACTGAAAGCGAAAGACATCCCAAGCAAGCGAGAGAGGACGAAAGGGGAACTCCAGGGAGCGGGATGGCTATGGCTATGGCTGCTCCCACTAGCACCTCGCCTATCGACCCGCGGCGCGACTCTCGGGCCTTGTTGCACTGTACACACACGGTAGTGTTTACTGTTGCTGCCCCGTTGTTTTGCCAGATCAACAGCAGGTTGTCTTTGGCAGAAGACGGCGTGGATCTGAACTGCCAAAGTCGGCCGAGGTATGTCGCGAGGGAACGAGAAATTCCCACAGCACTCAATAACACGTCGCGCCGCAAGGCACTCTTCATGGTACAGATAAGTCGACGAGAGGCATGACGTTGCAACAGATTGTTGAAGGTCCAGCACGGTCTAGGGAGCACGCCGTCACGGGACCTGTGAAGCGTGCCGGCGTGCGGTTGGCTCGTTGTCCCAGCTCGCAATACTAACCCACTTCGAGGCATCTGTCCATAGCCTTGGTCTCAAACTCTGCAGGCATGCAAGAAGACGGGGGCAGAAGCTTGCTCAAGCCACAAGTCTCCGAAGAGCTTTGATGGCGCTGGGCCGGGTATCCTCTCTTGACCGTTGGCCCACTGGCACTGTGGATCGAGATTGCGATTCATGCGTCGAGCGAGGTGCAAAGGTTTGCGGCCCCTGCTCGGCCAAGTCCCGAGGGTAGGAGGGTTGACTCCGGCAATGTGGATTTGCGGCCCTAGGTAGAGTCGAGGAGTCGATGCGATGCCCCTGCAGCTCGGCAGGCAGCCAACCGTGAGGGGTTCCAAGCAATAGGGCCGCGGCTGACCCCCTCGTCCACAGCCAGCCGTCGAGCGCCGGAGCTGACGCGGAGGGCGTGAAATGTGAAATGGCAGTCTAGCGGTTGTCGGTGGCTACGGCAAAGCCGTGGAGCGCTGCTTCGTGGAGCGGTGCTGCCGGTGCATGTGACGACGGGAAGTAGGTAGACATGCACAGGGTGATGGCGCATGCGGGTGGCGAACAGGCTCGAGTACATGCAACGCCGCGCCTGGAAACATGCTCTCATATATGCGGGAAAAGTGCCGGGTGAAAGTCACGGCAGCAGCGTCGTCGTCGTCGTCGTCGTCGTCGCGATGAGACAACCGTGGCAGCACCAAGGGCGGTGGCAGCAGCTGAGACTCGGAGCGCGCGCTCTTTCGGCCGCAACACGCAGCGCCCAACAGCATCTTCAACCAGGCTTGGACGACGGGCAGACCAAACGTCGCCCGTGGGTCCGCACCTGGACCGCACCGAGCACACGACGCCGCTCCAGACTGGCGATCCGCTGGGCCCGTGGCTAGAGGCTCGGCTGCGCAATTCGACATCCTTGTCGCAATCTGGGTCAACACCAGCGGCTGGCTCCTCCTGCCGGGGCTGGCTGCACTGCGCTGCTCTGCACCGGCGCGCGCTGTCCTGCTCTCCTCCCTCGCCCTCCACCGTCGAGCCTCTGCCTGAGCGCAATGCGCAGTGGTGATGCTCGCCATTGCTCTCGTGGCTGAGTGGCTTCCGTTTCCGAGTCGCCGTCATGCGCCGCTTAGCCAGCGGCATGGCCGTCCAGCTGTGCCTTCTGCTCGTCGCCGTCCTCGTCGCCCTCTGCGTGCCATGTCTTGCCGATGACACCCAGCTGCCCGCCCCCGTTTCTGTTGCCCCCGACCAGAACTGGGAGGGCATCGACGGCAAATGGAACACCTTCAGCCTGCGCATCGGCACCCCCTACCAGGTCGCCCGCGTCTTCGTCTCCACCGCCAGCCAGCAGACGTGGACCATAGCGAAGCGCGCCTGCATGCAGCTGCAGTCCTCCACAAACACCACCGTGCAGGATTCCGACTGCTACAACTCGCGCGGCTGGACCTTCGACTCCAACAAGTCCACCACCTGGGACCCCAACGGCTTCTACCAGCTCTGGATCGAGAAGAACCTGGATCTGTCGGGCAACGGCCAGTACGGATGGGACACGGTGGGGCTGGGACTGCCTGGCGAAGAGGGCCCGACGCTGGAGAACACCACCGTCGGCACCCTCATCTCCAGCGACTTCTGGCTGGGCCACTTTGGCGTCAATCCAAAGCCTACCAACTTTACAAACTTCACCGACCCCTCGCCGAGCTACATGTCACTACTTTTCGAGCGTAATCTAATCCCCAGCGTATCGTTTGGCTACACCGCCGGCGCACAATACCGTACGTACTCTCGTCCTCGTCAGTCGATGCTGTGTGTTAACCCTGCCAGACGGAGACTCTGTCCTGGGAAGCCTGACGCTTGGTGGATACGACGCTTCGCGCTTCATAGAGAACGACCTGACCTGGGCATTTGCGCCGGACAACGAGAGGGACATAGTTGTAGGCATCGTGGACATCACAGCAACCACCGCCACCAAGTCTGACATCAGTCTCCTCAATCGAGACTCCTTTTCCATGTACATCGATTCCACCGTCGCCGAGCTTTGGCTGCCTGTCGAAGTATGCGAGGCCTTCGAGAGTGCCTTTGGCCTGCAGTACGACAACCTCACGGGCCTCTATCTCGTCGACGATCAGCTCCACGACAGACTTCAAGCCGAGAACCCGTCCGTGACCTTCCTGCTTGGACAGAAATATTCTACCAACGCCACGGTTAACATTACACTTCCTTACAGTGCATTCGACCTGCAAGCCAGTCCCCCTTACAAAGGGTTGACGAATATTACAAATTATTTTCCAATCAGGCGTGCCACGAGAGAGAATCAGTTCGTCCTGGGACGGACCTTTCTGCAAGAATCCTACCTGACCGTGGATTGGGAGCGACAGAATTTCTCCATCTCTGCGTGCAACTGGGTTTTGGAAGAGGATAAAAACATTGTTCCCATAATTTCACCCAAGTACACTGGAGAGCAGGATGGACAAGTCTCACAGAGCGGTCTCTCGACAGGGGCTATCATCGGCATTGCACTTGGTGTTGGGTTTGCTCTGGTGCTTTCAGCCGTGTGTGCATTTGTGGTGTGGTACCGACGTCGACGACGGCAAAAGCACAAAGACGAGCAGGCGAAAGCAGACTATGCTGCACAATCTGCGGCGGCAAAAGAGTCACCAAGCGACAGGGACGAGCCTCCCACATCCCCTATGGCAGATAGCGGGGTAGGGACCAACGTATTCCCCAAGGCTGAGCTGCCAGCAGACTCAAGATACGCAGATCCAGATCGAAAAGACGCAGATTCACCTACCATGTTCGGGAGATTGGTCGAAGCAGGAAATACAGAGCGACCAATTTTCGAAATGGAAGGGGACATGCCCACTCCCAACGAAGCCGGCGGGCGCCAGCTTTCGGAGAAGGAGACGATGATGGTGCGGGAGGCGAGATACAACGGAGTGGATCCCAACGGGGCTGTTGAAGTGTCGCCCGTGCAAGAAGAAGCGCCACGCAGACCGGCACCGTTGACAGGATTGGATGTGGCCATGGTGAATGGGAGGATGCCGGTGTCTCCCGTGACACCTCTGACGCCTAGAAATGTGGATGGGGCGAGTCTGGAGGCTGGCGACACGTTTTTCCAGCCCATGCAGCGGCGCACACGGCGCGGCGGCAGCTTCCTGGAGGCCGAAGACACGCTCCTGTCTCCCGTTTCTCCTCTGGAGGGATCGACAGACACGTCGCGACGGCGTTTCTCTTACGAATCATGATGACCAAAAGCACAGCATTGGACGGGCGTTTGGGAGGCGGGCACTGGACTGGAGCACTGCGCGGGATTTGGATGCGCAGTCTGGCGTTTTACGGAAGAAGATACCTGGGCGCAGTGTCGCATTTGGGAAGCTTGGCTGTTCTTTGTTCTTTGTTCTTTGTTCTTTGTTGGCCGGATGGCTTGATAGAGGCTGCTGGTGCTGTTCATGGGGGCCGTGTCGCCTCGCTCAGCTGGGGGTGTCGACAAGGTCCCGTGTTCGAATGACGATGCAGTCACATGGCGGCCGCAATGTAGGTGCCATGCAATATAATGCTAGTCGTAGACCATCCATCGCATCGTGTCGAGGCCGTGTGGCGTGTGTGGCTCGGGGGTGCCGGCGCGGTGTCAGACCCCACGGGCAAGCGGTGACGAGATAGCGCTCGCGGTGAGCTTTGTCGCTAGCGGACGTCCTAGACGGCAGCCAGAGCCACTCAGCAGCCGTGGCGGGTGGCTCTGCTCAGAGGAACCCCGCCATGGTGCTGCGAAGCGCGACCAGAGACAGGCAGCATCACCGTCTTTTGTGTCGTGCACCGCAGAAGCCCGTCAACAGTTGCTGCGTCTGCATTCCATTCTCCCCCTCTGACATCTGCCCTGCATCCTGCCGGCCCTGCTTCCGCTTGCAGGGTCATTGTCTCCTGGCCCTGTCCCCAATCGCAGTAATCACCTCGCCGCGCGCCTAGGGAGACCACCTTACATATATTTCTCCCAGCCGGCCCACTCTGTCTGCCTATCCCCCCAGCCGCTCGTTCTCCTACTTCTGCGCCTGCTTCTGCGCCTGCTCCTCCACCTCCACCTCCCCCTTCTTCGTAGCCCAGCGCACACTTCGCTTGTGTCGCCGCCCATCCTTCGCCTCTGACCCCGCCCGCGCCGCATCCCAGACCAGCACAGCCCGCCATGTCTGACCTCGCCGGCCGCAAGGTCTTCAAGGTCTTCAACCAGGAGTTCGTGGTCGACGATCGCTATAACGTCACCAAGGAGCTGGGCCAGGGTGCCTACGGCATAGTATGGTATGCTCAGGTGCTCCACCGTCTGCCACGCACGCTCACACTGCCACAGCGCGGCCACCAACAACACGTCGGGCGAAGGCGTTGCCATCAAGAAGGTCACCAATGTCTTCAGCAAGAAGATCCTGGCCAAGCGCGCCCTGCGCGAGATCAAGCTGCTGCAGCACTTTAGAGGCAAGCCTCGCCCAGCCCACCACCCCGCCTTGCCTCTCTGCTAACACCTCCCAGGCCACCGCAACGTACGGCCCCCGCCCCCCGTGTATGACCGACCTGTTGACTGACTGATTTGGCCTGCAGATAACATGTCTCTACGACATGGACATTCCGCGCCCGGACAACTTCAACGAGTGCTACCTCTATGAGGGTACGCCCCTCTCTGGCCCGAGCACGGGACAACGCTGATGGCATGCAGAGCTCATGGAATGCGACTTGGCCGCCATCATCAGGTCTGGCCAGCCGCTCACCGACGCCCATTTCCAATCCTTCATCTACCAGATCCTGTGCGGCCTCAAGTACATCCACTCGGCGAACGTGCTGCATCGCGACCTAAAGCCCGGCAATTTGCTCGTCAATGCCGATTGCGAGCTCAAGATCTGTGATTTTGGTCTGGCCAGAGGCTTTTCGATGGATCCAGAGGAGAATGCGGGGTACATGACCGAATATGTAGCCACCCGCTGGTACCGAGCACCAGAGATCATGTTGAGTTTCCAGAGCTACACCAAGGCCAGTACGTTTGCCCTTGATCATCCTCGGTCGCAAAAAGCCACTCCCCAATCAATATTGCATGACCCGTGTCACTGACTAGTAGCGCCCAGTTGATGTCTGGTCCGTCGGCTGCATTCTCGCCGAGTTGTTGGGCGGCAAGCCCTTCTTCAAGGGTCGAGATTATGTCGACCAACTGAACCAGATCCTGCACTATCTCGGCACACCCAACGAGGAAACCTTGTCCCGCATCGGCTCGCCCCGTGCCCAGGACTACGTCCGTAACCTACCCTACATGCAGAAGGTATCGTTTCAATCACTGTTCCGCCAGGCCAATCCCGACGCACTTGACCTCCTGGACCGCATGCTGGCATTTGATCCTTCGAGCCGTATCTCCGTTGAAGAAGCGCTGGAGCACCGCTACTTACACATCTGGCACGATGCCTCCGACGAGCCCAATTGCCCCACTACCTTTGATTTCCAATTCGAAGTCGTAGAGGACATTGGTGAGATGAAGAAGATGATTCTCCAGGAAGTCAATCGCTTCCGCCAGCAGGTGCGCGTACAGCCCGGGGGGCAGGGCGGTGGACAACAGCCGCCGACCGTCCCGATACCGAACAACTACGATCGTGCCGGCTACGAGGAACCAAGACCACATGAGGCCAACTACCAAGGTGGATGGCAGGGCAATGAGTTGGAGAGGGATTTGCAGGGGTTGGACGCACGTATGCGGTAGTGTTGTAGAGCTTGCAGGACAAATTCACGCGAGGACTAGAGTTTTAATTTTGCAAAGGTGGGTCACGGCAGAATGTTGGCGTAGTGTCTCATTATGGACTTTGCGGTTACAAGCAGACTCGGTTGCAGGCATCACCGTCGGTCAGTTGAGGTTTCTTTACCTTTGGTGTGCAGATGAAAAATATCTAAATCAATTCCACCTGTTGTTCAGAGATCCAGATGCTATTGTTGACATCTCTCCATCTCCAAGGTGTTGAGCTTTTTTTTTTCGCAATCGCGATTGCTAGGGTTTCTGGCGAACTCAGTGTTTCATTCGTTCTGTATGTTTCTTTCATTTCCGTCTCCATCCTAGATTTTTTACTATCACTATGTTTTCTCTTTCCATTCTCAAATGCCGCCTATTTACAACCTTCCCAACGCCGCCAGCACATCCTCCTCCAGACTCTCGAACAAGCCCGGCGCGCCTGCTGTGTAACCAAACAATTCATGTGCCCTCCTCGGCCTCGTCCGAGAATTGCTAGCATACAGGTACCGTCCCAGCCGTGGAAAGAGTGGGTGCTTGGCCGTCTCATCGATCTGCTCCAACGTCACTTGTACAGGTTCCCCATTCTCAATCACCCCGTGCTTCTGTAGTATCGAGCCAATGGCGCGGGCAACCGTGAGATGAGAATGCTCTTGTGTGCCGGCGAAGTAGTATCCTTCTGCGTTCCAGCCGAACTTCTTATCCTCAGATACGGCAGCCTCGACGACCTTGAGGTAGACCCGCATGAGGTCGGAGATGTGGACCCAGCTCCGCGTGTTGGCACCTTCGTTGTAATAGAAAGGGCGATCTCCGGTGGTGCGGAGGTCCTTGATGAACATGGGAGCGAAGACGCTGGATGTTTTTCCCGGCCCCGTACCTTTACCGTAGATATCAGGTGGACACATGACAGCTATTTTCAGCTTCTCGCCATGCTCTGCGGCAGTCTTGAAAAGGATCTTTTCCGTGTTACGATGGAGGGCATGATCTGGGAGGGTGGATATGCTAGGGAGATCTTCGAGATCGGACCAGACCTTGGGGTTGAGGATTCCGAGGTGATCGGATGAGGACCAGTCGCTGACGATGCCGGTTCCGGAGAGGTGGAGGAGGTGGCCTGGTGTGGGTTTCTTGAGGAGTCCGGCAATTAGAGCGTTGATGGAAGGCTCGTGGTCAGAGTCGCCATTGTCTGGTACGATGTCAGCTTACAATCGATGCGGGAACGTTAGGCCACAGCCCTGAAAGGCAGATACAAAGTCGGCTTGAGCATCCAGAGATTGTACCGTCTTGGCGTGATACATTGGGATCTGGTAGATAGAACGTACGGACGACAATATCTGCTTTAAATGCTTGCTCGGATAAAATCTCTGCACTGTCATAGTCGCCTTTGACAATCTTTACGTTAGGATAAGCCGACGTGAAACCGTCTGGTGTCTTGCGAAGCAAGACTGTTATGTCGTAATCCGGGTGGGCAGTCACCAAGGTATGGAGCACAGAGCCGCCGATATAACCTGTACCACCAGTACTAAAACGACATGAGTAATTATTGTAATTAGTATGGTGAACCGTACAGAAAGATTTTTGGGGCCATCTTGTCACGGTGATTTTAATCTTTTGACGATGCAACGGACGTCGTGGAGGAGCTATTAATATGAACGATGATCACAAGCAGGCTGCTCTGAGCTACCCTTTTATGGGACCAGTATGGGTAGCAGGGGTTTGAGAGCAGGATGATGCAGTGCGAGCTTCGGGTGATTGGTAATCTGCCCCACACGTTGGTATTCGGTGGTGCATTCGGTGGTGCTACAGCTTTAGGTTGGCATGTAAAATAATAGGCTTAAACACCACATGCAATCGGAGACCACTGATTTGTGTCGTCTCGCTTGCCATGGGTGCTCCAGAGACTTTTGTCATCTAAGCATACCTACATATGTAGGTACATATGTAGTCGAAGGCATGTACATTGTACGCAAGTACATATATAACCAGATATTAATTAAGGGCAATAAAAGTTAAAAGCTATGTGCATCGTAGATACATTATCAGAAAATGATTATAACTAGACAGTGTATGCGTTTGGGTAGTAGCTCACGATTCTGATCCACAGTCATTCCTACACTACTTATTGGGAGTACCTAGTAAGCGAGTGCATGGCCAGGGTTCAGCGCCAAGACACTAGACCAGGAATGGTTATTTGGTCGGTGAACTTCTCCGCACTTGCCGATAACTTCGAAACTTTTTCTGGCGCGTAACCCTCGACGGACTTGCGCAAGCTGTACGCTGTACAAGACCAACACCGCAGAAATGTCCGCCCAAGAAATCGAGACGAAGAAGCGCAAGCGCAAACACAAGAGCAAGAGCCGAGAGGACGAGACCATCGCCGAGCCGATAAGCAATGGCGCTGTAGAGAAGGCAGCGAAATCCCGGAAGAAGGCGAAGAAAGAGCATACACCCGAGCCCGAGGTTGCTGAGGCTACTGAGAGTGTGAGCGACAACGGCGAGGAAGAAAATGAAGAAGAGCTCAACGCAGAACTAAAGAAGATTGCCGCTGAATCCAAGGTTGCTGAAGTGGAAGCAAAGGAGGACGATGATGAACAGTCCGACGATGGCGCGAACGATGACGAGATTGCGGCTGCCGACACGGATCTACCCTCAGGAACCTCGATGCCTACCGTCGACGACCCTATCAAGTTCGCCGACCTCAAGCTGAGCGAACGAACAATGAAGGCTATTGAAGGCATGGGTTTCGAAAACATGACGGAGATTCAGCGACGTGCTATACCGCCCCTTCTGGCAGGCAAGGATGTTCTTGGTGCTGCAAAGACAGGGTCTGGAAAGACGCTTGCTTTCTTGTACGCAATGCCCCAATCCACGCGCATGTGTCAAATACACATGCGCAAGGTGTATATTCTCTTGTTGATATGGACCCATACTAATGTTGTATTTGTGCTCTAGGATTCCTGTTATCGAGATGCTCAGTTCCATGAAATTCAAGCCCCGCAACGGAACAGGTGCTATTGTAGTTGCCCCAACCCGCGAGCTGGCTCTTCAAATCTTCGGCGTTGCAAGAGAACTCATGGAAAGCCACTCCCAGACCTATGGAATATTCATGGGTGGCGCGAATCGCTCTGCAGAAGCAGCGAAGTTGGTCAAAGGTGTTAACCTGATGATCGCCACTCCGGGAAGACTGCTCGATCACCTGCACAACACTGAGGGCTTCGTGTTCAAGAATTTGAAGAGTCTGATCATCGACGAGGCAGATCGTATCCTAGAAGTTGGATTCGAGGACGAAATGAGATCTATCGTGAAGATCTTGCCAAAGGAAAGGCAGACTATGCTCTTCTCGGCTACGCAGACCACCAAGGTTGAGGATCTTGCGCGTATATCACTGAAAGCTGGTCCGTTGTACATCAACGTGGACTACAGAAAGGAGCACTCGACAGTGGAGGGATTGGAACAGGGTTATGTCATTTGCGACAGTGTAAGAATGCCAAATCCTCTATTGAAAACCGCGTCTAAGACTTTTACAGGATACTCGATTCAGGTTGCTGTTTTCTTTCCTGAAACGTCACCAAAAGAAGAAGATCATCGTTTTCTTTTCGTCCTGTAATGCGGTGAAGTATTATGCGGAGCGTATGTCATTACCCACCTGTTTGCTGCACGACACAATTGCTAACAGTACATGGTAGTTTTGAACTATATAGATCTGCCTGTTCTGGACCTCCACGGCAAACTCAAACAGCAAGCCCGAACGAACCGCTTCTTTGAGTTCTGTAACGCATCGAGCGGGACACTCATCTGTACAGATGTTGCAGCTCGAGGACTAGATATCCCTGAGGTCGATTGGGTCATCCAATTCGATCCACCTGATGATCCTCGAGACTACATTCACCGCGTCGGACGAACGGCCAGAGGAAGCAACGGCAAGGGAGGTCTCTCATGTTCCTCCTCCCATCCGAGATTGGCTTCCTCAAGCTTTTGAAGGAGTCACGAGTGCCTCTTGTCGAATTCGAACTCCCGGCGAACAAGATCCTCAACATCCAGAGCCAGTTGGAGGCGTTGATCGGGAAGAACTACTACCTGAACAAGAGCGCAAAAGAGGGCTACAAGGCGTACCTGCACTCATATGCCAGCCACAGCTTGAGGTCTGTTTTCGACGTGCACAAATTGGATCTGGTCAAGGTGGCCAAGTCGTTTGGGTTCTCGACGCCCCCTCGCATCGACATCACACTAGGTGCAAGTTTGGCTAGGGACAAGAAGGTTGAAGGAAGGAGATCATACGGCAGTCAGCCGAAACAGGGCAGGAGGCCCATGAAACCCAAGCGATTTTAAAAAGGACGCGCTTGGGACTGCTACATCCGTTGTCGGCGTTGAGGAGCCATCGATTGCCATGTTTACTTTGCATCGTGCACACAAGGGGGGATTTGATAGTACGTCGGTTGCGTGTGGCGGACCGGGTTCGAGTAGATTCATCTCAAATGGTACAATTGCCCATGCCCTGAAGTTAGCACAACGCAACGTCTTCCAAGCGTCCAGACAGTTCGTGTACCGCATTGGATATGACAGTCGCACAGAACCGGTGAAGGATGGCTTAGCTTCCGAATGGGTGGCCAGTTAGATGTCGGGATTGCAACTGCCTCTTCACACCTGAATGCCAGTCCATCGGAAGGAGTCTGCCAGCGCCCGTGTTTCAAGGAAGAGAAGATGGCTGCGAGACGATTCGATGGTAGAGTCATGCGCGTCACGGCAAGGTGCGCGATGCGAACGCTCGGGGAGGCAAAGACGAGCAGAAAAAGAGGTGGTTGAATGGACGATGCGCTGGCAAGTGTGGGAAGCCGTGGCCAATCAGTTGTGGAGATTGCGGGAAGGACATGGGCTGCGGATCATCCGTGCGCGTTTCCGGAGCGATGCACGGGTGCCGCAGCTAAGACAGGTGCAAAGACATGACGTTGGGTGGGGAGTTTGGGCACAGTGCAACGGAGTAGCGGTGTGAGGGACACGGAGGGGGATGTGGTGGGCGCAGACTGGAGACTGGAGACGGGGGAGGGAGACGGGAGACTGGAGGGTGTGGGCCGGGGGGACCACCTGGGCAAGGCACAGCGCAGCGGGCGCGGGACGTCTTGGGTAGGTGAGGTGTGGAATGTCGAGAATATGCAGGAGGTGCCTGGCGAGGCCCCACGAGGCGCGAGAGCTGCTGCTGCGTGGCACCGGGTCGCAGAAGGGGTGGCTGGAAATGGGTGGGAACGTGGCCGCTGGCGCCTATTCGCACAATGCCCGCCCTCTCTCTTGTGCCAGTAGGCTATAGAACAGGATTGCTTTTCCCTGACGACGACGACGTCTCTCTTCTTCCTTGGTAGCGTAGTGTCCCGTCGAGGCACGACAATTGGTGGCCGGCGCCATTCGTACAGTAGCGCCTAACCTTGACCCGGGCTCTCCACAGCCAGCCCACCTCTACCCAGCAGCTCTGCTCCCGCCGCCGCTCCCTCTCACCACCAGCGACCGTGCCCAGGCCCTACCCAGGCACGTAGGTAGCTGCGCGCACACTGCAGAGCACGCGTCGGCACAGCTGCCCACAGCACAGCAGAGCGCCTGCACAGCGGTACGTCTGCCCAGCTCCCCAGCAGCCCAGCTCCCCCAGCAGCCCAGCGCCTGCCTCCACCGTGCCCTGCACTGCACTGCACTGCCCTGCCCTGCCCGACCCCAAAGCGCCTGCCCGCCCGCCCTCACGGCACGGCTCGTCTCTGACCTGACCAGCTTTGCCGCTCGACTTGTCGTCGACGACGCACGCCGGTGCCTCTCCACGCTCGCTATTCTTCCACGCGTGCGCGCGCGCCCTGCACTGCATCTTCCCGCTCGTCGCTCGCCGCCCGTCGCCCGTCACCCGCCCGCCCTCATGTCGCCCGACTACGACGCCAGCTTCTAGGACCCGCTTGGATTCATGATGGGCGTGGACCTCAACCGACCACCTCTCCCTGCACCTACTGAACCCTCGACCCTCGGCTCCGAAGACCCCAGCGTCCGCGACGACCTCGACACCAACCTCTCGGCCCGCACCGACAAAACATCCTATTCCATTCCCGAAGACGGCACCCCCGTCACCATAAACACCACCAAGCGCGAAGGCCAGCTGCACAAAAAGTACCCCTCGCAGACCTCACTGCTCATAGAATACTTCGAAGGCGGCAAGGCCGGCGGCAAGGTCCACTCGCGCCCCAGTGTCCGCGTGCGAGTTACGCCTTCATCTCGCAAGAACAAGTCGTCATCGTCCACGACGAGCGACCACGTGCAGATCACCCAGACCACCCGCAACGCTAGGAAGCCGCTGTACACTCGCCGCGTATCCTTGGGTGGCAAGCCGCGCGACGACGTTTTCCACCACAGCACCGACCTCTCCTACTCTGAAGGCTCCAACGTCTCCTCCATACCACCCGTCGAGATTGAGGTGCTTCAAAACGCTAGCGACCTTTCCAGCAACGGTGGACGCTTTGTGTCAATGGCTTCAGACGTTTCTTCTATGCCTCCAGACAGTATGCTGGAGGGCGAATCCATCATCAAGCCTCCAGGTCGTCGGCGAAGCCGTAGTCTGGAGCGCGACGAAGTACTCGAGTCTAAGGAAATATCCGACACACTCAAGGCCCCCACACGGCAACGTAGTAGAAGCCTGAGCAAAGAGAGGATAACTGCCCGCGTCATGGAGAAGTTGCAACAGCAGCAACAAAAGCCCATCGACAGCATCACTTCTCCCAGGTCCAAAGACAAGAGCAGAAGTAGAGAAGAGCTCACTGCGGCTCGCAAGTCTCATCGCAGGACCAGCAGGTCACGTCGCGAGGAGGAGCCGAGTGCCATTAGTGGGACGGAATCAAGTCTTCTGTCCTCCAATGTCCACCGCCGTTCGGGTGACACCCAGTCGATGCGTTCCGGAGTATCTGCAACCTCTTCTATCAATAACCCTAAACTCCTGGCAACCGTTGAAGACGCCATAAAGCGTCTCATTCTACCTGAACTGACTGCTCTAAAAGAAGAACAGCGCACACAGAAAAATGCGCAAAAGTTTGAGGACATGTCTCGTGAGAGCGCATACGAGACGGTAGAATCCACAAAGTCTCGCGATAGCTCTCGTCGGCGAGTGTCTAAATCCTCCAGTGCACCACACATCCACGGCAGCAAACCCAAGGTTGTTCTGAACAGGGATGAACACGATCCTGGTACAATTCTGTCAGGAGGCTCAAGTCGTCATCGGCGGTCAAGCCGTGGTTCAGTATCCGAGCGTAGCTATGCTGAGACCACCGAAGAAAAAGTTCGCCACAAGAAGAGTAGAGATAGCAGTCGCCATTCTACGCGTGATGCTGCTCTGGCGGGACTTGCTGCATCGGGATTGACAGCTGCAGCCTTGAAAACACATACCTCCCGTGAAGAAGAGAAAGCAGAGCGCAAAGAGAGGAGAAAGCGACACTCCAAAAGTCGGAGTAGAACAGCCAGCATTTCGGAGAGCGTGGGAGATGAGGTATTCGAAACACCATTTCAGGAACTGTCTGTACCGCCACTCCCCATTTTGCGAAGCGAGCTACAAGGATCGGAACTTACCCGTGATTCTATTCTTTCTGCAGAGACTGAGACTCGTGAACGTCCGGAGTCAAGTTCATCGAGGCATACGGATACACCTCTTCACGAGGTAGCACGAGGATTTGCCTCCCCGGCCCCTCGCACACCCCAGCGCACGCCCAATGGGACCCAGCGAAATATGGGAACCTCCCACAGCAATCATTCCCAGGGTAAGATGAGTATCAAGAGTGACCGAAGCTATTTCTCTCGGAACGAAACTTCAGCGGCCGCTCAGGAAGCAGCAGCAGCAGCCAAAGCCCGAGCAATCGAACATGCCGCACCGCAAAGCCCTCGATATGAGATTGCTGAGGCGACTCCCACGAGGGGTCTGAGCCCCATACAAAGCGAGGCCAGTTATCGGGAAGACGTACACCAGAGCGGGTCTCCACGTCAACTGCGCTCTGTGCATAGCGGCGCTTCTATGTCTTCGGCTGGGCGAAAGGCTGTGAGGCAGCCATCCAACCTTTCCATTCAATCCTTCGAGTCTTCACCAAGCACAAAGGCTGCACGAACCCGTAAGCGGCCTCAAGGCGTTAGCCTTGAGCAACCTAAAGAAATCTTAGGCGACCCAGAAACTCCGCGCGATGTCGACGAATTTTTTGAGAAGAATCATCAGCAAAACGAACTGTATCGTAGAGAGTACGAGGCCAGCCTGGTTGACTCCCCAGGTATCGACTCTCGACGTATGACTAACTATACCGAGGACAGTGCAGATGCACCATATGCTGAACGTGACGAGCAACGACTTTCACTGAGTCAAGACATCCGCAAAGTTGGCTCAAACCCAGAATATGTCCATACTCCCATTGCAGTCGAATCGGCAGTGGCTTCTCTGTACGAACCTTCCAGTCTCAGTTTTCAGTCATCTGCTGCAAGCCCCTTGAAAAAGAGCCGTTTATCTCATGTGAGCCCTGCTCCAGAATACCAGCACATTGCAGAGGAGAGTGATCTGTACGAGGATCCTAGCCGTGACAGGTGGAATGCAATCCGCGGTCAAGCACAGACATTGGCTGCAAAAACGGGAGCAGGGAGCCCTCCACGACAGAGCCTGTCTGTCTCTCTCCACGACGAGCCGCAGATGAACCACAGCGCCTTGCCAACTGGATATCCGGACCCCGAGTATGGATATGGCGTTGACGACGAATCTGATGTTATTACCAATCCATCTATAATCAAGGGTCCTATCGGCGGTAGTGATCACTACGATGACCGCACAGAGGAACTTCTTAGTAGGCAAGAGGAGCGAGAGCAACTTACTCCATCCCGTTCCTATGGAAAGGCGGCGGCTCTCGGTGCTGCCGGACTCGCAGCAGCAGCAACCCACTCGCGGGATCAAAGCCCTGCAGTTTACGACCAAGACATGGAAAGCATGATGAGCGATGAATATGATCAGCATCACAATTCACAGCAGCTACATGCACAGCCTTCTTACTCGCGTGAGCGTACGCCCTCGCGAAGCCCAGCTCTTTGGAAAGATGAGGGCTATCAGTCAGCTCACCAGCCCGGAGCTGTCACCCCAGATTTGCGCAACCGCTCAAAGCCTCTAGATGGAGGGTTCGATGATTACGATGACTCGCTTGTCGATGGCGCGGATCCCTTCACGGCTGCTGATAGTAAGCACGCCCGTCATTTGAGCGGCAACTCTGATGGAATGGCGTCGCCACTTTATGATTCAGCAACTGGACGTGGGTTGGACCGTATCGATTCTAAAGACATTGTGGCCTTGATGGATCATCTTACCGTTCGCGATGCCCAACGAAACGCTCGCGACACCGAGATCCTTGTCACCTTGGTTAGAAGTGCAGCGGAGATGCGCAACACGTTCGAGGAACTGAAACAGTTCATTCGCGTGCAAGATGCTATGGTCATGAACAACACTGATAAACGGGTAGACCTGGCTGAACAGCGTATCATTGGTGGTCCCCGTCCACAACCAATGGGATCACCAAGAGCTCCCCGGTCTTCCACTGATGAACTGGACTTTGAGACGAAAAAGAAGAACGTTTTCAAGCGCGCTCTGAAAGGTTTGGGCTCAAAGGGCGACAAGGACATCAAGAATATTGAAGGCATGCTCATTCAACTCCTCGGAGAAGTTGAAGGCCTGAAGCAGGTGCACCAACTGACACTGGACCAACAACGCACGAATAGTATGACTTCGTACGAGCATATGAGAGCTGGTGCTCCGGGTGCCCCTGAATCCGGATACGAGCCTGAAGGACGTGCAAACACCGCTTCCTCACCCAACCAGTCTGGGTACCTCTCCAACCCATCTTCGTCTCGCCGCATTCAAGATTTGCATTCCGGGTACGATGTTCCTCAGTCTCAACGAATAAGCACCGTTCAGGAAGAGGACGACGAAGAATACGCCGAGGAAGAAGCTCATTACGAGAACACTGAGCGTATGACAACCCCAACGCAGGAGGCGCGTCGCAACAATAGCATTTCGCATGATACCCCACCACAAGCGTCGAAACCTTTCCGAGAATCCCATAGCCAAGAGAACACTCCGAAGCGCAAGCATAAGTCGAACTCCTCCTCTATTTTCGGCATTCCCAAAATTTCGAGATGGTCAAAAACGACAGCTTCGACGAATCGCGACTCTGAGAGCCTCCCTCGCAATAGTGGCTCTGGAGATAGACGACCCTACTCGAGTGGGTCACGATCTGGATCCCAGGTCGACATGCCTTATGGTGACGCTCAGTACGAAATGCATGAAGATGACCGAATTCGATCGACAACGTCTTTGCACAGGGATGGGCGTGAGTCTATCCGATCAGCTTCACCACTCATTCCAGAAGATGATGAATATGCCATGGAGGATCCTAAGTACCAGGCTCACCGGAATTCCTTGAATCTGCAGCATCCTCAGCCGAAACATGGGCCTACTGGTCGCCACACTGGACATCTGGTACGTAATGTTCTCTTAGCATTGAAAAAGCATTTGTTGCTCAACACGGAAACTTACTAACTCACTGTAGGACCAACAGGCCAGGATCTTCGACCCGGTGCAATCTCCAGACTATGATCAATGGGGTAGCAATCCCTCTTTGGCGCGCAATCGCATGTCTGGCGGTGGTGCTAGCTATAATGCTGGCAACCTATCGCCTATATCGTCTGAGGGTGGATATAGCCAACATTCTGCATCCGAGCAGCAAGCCCCATCGCGGCCGCCGAAGATTCTTGATGATGGTCCTTTGATCCCTCCCCAGCAACCTCTCGCGGGTCATGGACAGGCAAGGCAAATGTACAGTTCGCCTAACGAGTACGGTGGTCAGGGTACATTAACCCCGTTGGCGCCTATCCAGGAGGTGCGTTACTCACTCGAAACGGACACGGGTTACCGTGTATGTATACCCGGTGACGCCGAACATTCGGCCAAACCATATCACCCTGAGGGTGGTTACAATGGTCGACTTAAAGATCAGGCTAACGTAAGACAGTATTCCCCAACTCCATCTCCTCGACCGAGCCATCAGAACTTGAACGTAGCAAGCCCTCAGCGCAAGATCACTGGCCCGAGGCCAATGGGAAGCAGGAGCCCTAGCGGTCACCGTAGCTTGAATGGAAATGAGCAGACCGATTTGCAACATTCGGACACTGTCATCAGGAGGAAACCTATCGCTGGTAAGTAATTCAATATTCACAGATCATCGTACATGCCAAAACTAATCCCTGACAGCGGACACCGAGAGTCTGGAGAGTTACCGGAGCAGTCTTGACTCGGAGATCTTCTAAAAATCGGCTTCTCAAGACGATTTGAATTGGAGTTCTTGGGCGTTATGGACAAAAGGTTCGGCGCTATATATCAATGATGTGGTAAAAGCCGCAGAACGAATGGTTGATTATGGTTCGGTTGGTTATCTTGCATGTTAAAATCTTGTTTTGAAATGACGTTTTGTCATGACTTTACGAGGTGTTATATGGATATCCTATTAAGCTTGGAAGTAGCCGTGCCGTTTTGTACTTTTATAAGCGATGCACTGGTGGAACGGGCGGATTGGGTAGTAGGGCCTCTCTGGTTTTAATGCCGGTTTTCAAGACGTGAAAACCGTTGAAGTTGTAGATGACGACAAAAGGTATTAAAACTTAATGTAACTATTTGGGTATTGTCATTGCTTGTGCTCACAGTGTAATTGAAGTGATGTTCGCGAGGATTGTATCTCCAAGCCAGTTCGAGAAATCATATAGGGTCAGATTGTCAATACGCAAGAGAATCATACGGATGGCCTTGGATATTGATCAAAATCTAGCATCATGGTTTATCGGCTCTGCAATCAGTAGAGCATCTTGTAAATAAAAAATGAATACATCCCTACTTTCAGAAAGAAACTTGTAGAAGAATCAGCTAGTTAGTTGTTTCCTTGTCGTCCTGAGAATCTATCCGGATCATTTTGATAATAGTAAACTACATATGTTAAACTTTTATATATAGGAGCACTAGAATGAATGACTAAGTATAAGAGGGTTGATTTTATTGATGCCAGGGCGGAGAAATTGATCACTTTATTAGAGCTGTGCAGATGGTAGGATTAGATATTAAATCCCTTATGTTAAACTAGTTTTTGATATTATTCTTTTATAGCTCTCTTTTTAGAGCGCCTTTTGCAAATTGATGTTGCTAGTTCCACACCTGCACAATCACTCACGACAATGATTGAAGAGCGAGACCTTGATCCACAATAACCGAACCGAATTCGGCGACGACAACACCACTATGATGACAAAACTTCTGGCCTATTCATCGATTTTTCAAATGCAAATGCTTTCAATTATCGTAAAACTTTCCGGGTACGCTGTGGATGCATGTCGCGGGATGAGGTCGAAGTGACGTCAAACTTCAAAGTCCCACTCTTTCATCATCATAGCACAGTAGCTCCGACATCGAAGCTCCATGTTGTCATGCGAGCATTGAAAAAGCTCGAATCCCGCTACACGGATCTGCCATTATACTTTACCATCTCCCCCTGACAACCCGATACCTCCATCCACGTATCCTTCACTTCGCAAACACCGCACCACCAAAACTCACACAACCACCATAATGTCCGCCGAATACAAGAACGCCGACCTCAACAAGCTCGCCGAGCAGGCCGAGCGCGATCTCAACTCGGACAGCGCAAAGAAGGGACATGCGGGATCACTATCAGGTATTCAACCTCTCCTTTTTTAAGCTCACTTTTGCGAAAGGAAAAAATACTGATTCGTGGGCTATAGCAACTGAGTCCGGCGTCGACTCTTCAGTAGAGAACAAATTCCCCGGTGCACAAGTAACATATGGCTCGGCGGCCTCGGGGGCAGGCAACAACCGCGATATCCCGCTCAGCGAGGGTGGAGACATCAACCCCAAGACTGGACAGTACGTTTCTTGCCTTCAAATGTTGTTGTTGGATCGGAAATACTGACGCAAATGTAGGCTGTACAAGGCTGGCGACTTTGCCCACGGCGGTATCGGTGCGCCCGAAGTCAATGATGAGACGTACGCGAGGACACATGGCGGCGATGATGCTGTGAGGGGAAATGTTAGGAACTAGATGGTTGTTTTTTGTTACTGGATCTTGGCTTTAGCCAAATGTGTATCATGACATTATGAACGAAATCCTATGAAGTTAATACATTGGTTTCTTGTCCCATTATGCTAGCGAGCGTGATATCAATTTGCGTGAAGAGAAAAATTTTAAAGAATCCAGTTGATTCTCTACTAACGTAGCCAGTATTTCGAACTAGAAATCGACGATCCTAAAGATGGGTTGGTCATTCGTTCATTGTCGTGAGGTGCTAAACCAGATCATATTGACACCAGCTGATAGTAAACCAGACGCAATGAATTCATCAGAGACAAGGTCACCATGATTATAGACTAAGCATGAGAGGGAGAATGGAATTGATGGGAGAACGGAGGAGAAGATTTTGATAGCTCCGGACAAGAGTCTATTTCCTAGCATTTCAGCTCGCATAACACCAAGGCCTTGTCAGTTGTTTCGCCCCATTGTACATCTTTAGGTATCTCAAATAATTCTGGTAGCGCCGAAGTGGAGTCTTTACTTCCCATCATCTCAGCTCTTATGATACTAGGACCTTACCAAGTGTTTCAACCCATTGTACATCTTCGGGTATCTCAAATAATTCTCTGGTAGTGCTCAAATAGATCCACAATTGGATGAATACTTACCAAAAGTTCACCCGAGGCATCGTCTCTTTTCAGCTTCGGATATGGTCGATATTCAAATATTGTGCAGCGGGGAACAAGGCTGAGGCTGCGCCACATTGCCAGCCACAATGACAAATAGTTGGCAGGTTTCCTTCCTCAACCTCAACTGTCTATCGTGAGAGTGCTTCACCACCAAAAGTGTAGCACATTTTGCGATTAATTGGATTTCTACTGATGTATCGAGGAGGGAAAACTCTGGATTCTCTCAATTCCAGGAGTAGTGGAATCACTTTTGACACCTGGACTTAGGCCATTGACCATACGAGCACATAAAAGGTGCTTAATTGGTACTCACACATTCAATTCCCTCGTTGAATTCGATTCCCATCGTGAACTGAATCTCAAATCATTCTCCAATTTCAGGTAGCCCCCACGCTCCGCGGCTCGTCCCGCACTTGCAGCCACGCTTTCAGCCGCGCACAGCCTCATTCCCCTTACTGTCAGAGATCAACAAGTGCGCTCTCTTTCGGTCCCGGGTCTGCCTGGTCAGACAGTGCTCCACGGGGCTTACTGTAAATGGAGGGATGATGCGAAATACCATCGGCGCTCCGTCGTGTTCTAACGCTTGCCCCAATTATCATCGGAGTGAATCTACATCCCGAGGCTTAGCCCCCTGGCCCCTGCTTCTTCACTTACCTCTTCAAAGCAGCCTTATGGGGACCCATTCGGCTTAGGCCGACTCTTTTTATGTTTACTGAACATATGTAGCGAGAGAGAGATACGAGGAGGCAGGGGTGGCGCGGGCTTGAATGCTGGAAAACGCATATTGATAGTGAGGGAAACGGACCCAACTTACTTGGGGTATGATATTTGTAATGTGTAGTAGCCGTCGCCAGCTCACTTCTCGCAGTTGCCTTATTCCAGTTTCTGAGTGGATCCAGCTTCATTGGGCTAGTATTACGAGCACTGTAATCAAGAAGCTAGTACGATATCTTGGTCTTTCTGGCATCTGAGTGGGATGAGTGGACAGAAATCATGGAAACTAGTCACAAGGAGTGGCTAGGAACGCGTAAGGCCTCAGTCGCTCAGACATTGGAAAGAACACTTCCAATCCCTGGCCAGCTGTAGGGTGAGTGTCGAAAATAACAGTATGATTGATGATGATGCGAATACGCATGCCTTGCGCGGGACGAGCAATGGATATACAAAAAGAAGACACTGACTTGATTCCATCATCAGTCTTCCAAATCCAGCACCCACATTTCCAATCAAGATCATCTACCATTACTGCAGTCAGCAATGTCGTCTTCCATCGGAGACTATCTCTTCTGGAAACTAGCTACCGTTGGAGCCCGCCAAGTCCTGGGCCATGGGCAAAGTAATACCCCTCTTCAAAAGATACATATCAATCTCTAACCTTGTTCCAGGGACTATCTTCATTGGCTCTATTCAGCGTAATCGCTTGGTCCATGTGGACGTTACACGCTCACGTCCCACACTGAGTAATACGGAAGTAGGTGCCTTGGTCGCCTCACCAGACCCGGCCGATCTTGCAGCCTGCTTTGAATTGGGACGGCAATACTTTCCCTCCCGGCCAGCTATTCTCATCCAAGAACTAAGCGACGCGGAATTTAGAAGGTAAAGCAATTCTAAGACATGCTATTCCTGTCACTTAAGCTGACCCATGCACATAGCGCTCCGGATATAACCACAGGGTTCCCTTTCGCTGCTGCCATAGTCCTTCATGCGTCATCTGCGGCGATTACTCAGATCGATCAGGTCTTAGCTAACATGATGTACTATAACCAACCGGTGTATATCGGAGTTACACCCGCGACGGCAGGTACTATAATTGCTTTACCGGTCGGAACTTCTCCTGCCTCAGGTTCACGTAAATACTCGGGGAATACAGTGTCTGCGGGACAGCTCAATGCTGCCAGTGCAGGTGAGTCATTGAAGCAGAATCACTTGTATAGTAGAGACTGACGTCTGCAGCTGTTGCCATGTCATTCATTCGCTAGATGTTAATTCATCATAGATCCATAAAGCATGATTTCATATGCGTCATATAGAGCTAAGGTTCAGCATGGTTTTTCATTATCCCATTCGTTTTACAAGAGAATTGTTTTCCACTGTCATTTTCGTATGAAACTCTTTCCCCAATCGTTTTTGAATTTGTCATCTATGTATCAGTCACATTGCTTTGTTAGCTGCTATGGTCGTTTTTGTCACGCTTCTCCTATCCACTTCACTGCATTCGCTTTGTACATTGATTGTACTCTTCAACTACATACTTCTCTAGCCACGTACTCACCAATATACATTTGAACTGAAGGCTTCACAATCTCTTTGCATCTGTCTTGAGGTTCCGTTTTCCATAGGATGAGAAAGGGCTACAGAGGTTCTCACACACTTACAACTATCATCAAATATTTTGTTATCCAGACGAAGCTCTTCATCATACCGCAACAATCGGACATTTCACGTCACTGCTCAAGAAGCTGGAATGGAGCTTGAAAAACATGGGACTTGACTATGTGAACATCTATCTCGTACATGGACTAATCCATCCACAGAACATCTCGATGATTGCAAAAGGCATGGCAGAGTGCGTTGACTAGCGACGTCCCTCTTGCAATTAATCAGTGTGAATTCAACGTCCTCCGCCATCAGGCCGAGCTATCTGGACTGCTTCAAGGCTGCAAAGCGCGCGTAATTGTCTTCCAATCATATAGCTCTCTTACGCAAGGCCGTTTGTCTGGAAAGCACACGGCTGGGAATCCACCGCCCAGATAGTACCGCTTTTCTTCCTACGACAGAGCGGATGCGACGAACAGGAGAACGAATCGGTCAGAAAACCAGTAACATTGCGGTACTGTCGGATACTATAGGATACTGGTAGTTTTCCTTTTGCTTCAGAATGCTAATTTTTATTTGTGTACCTGGAGTGCAATATATGGCTCTATCAGATGTTGAATCTATACTAATGTTATCGATCATAACAAAAACTATTTGCTACTCAAGCCACTGCCCGAGATGCCTCCTTATATCATTCCACCACCTTTTCGTAGTTTCCAACTCCCAAAACTCACCAAAAACATGAGGAACACCTTCGTATATTTCAAGAACAGTGTTAACCCCTGAATCCTGCAACTTCTTCGCATACGCCACCCCTTCATCATACAACGCATCCTGCCCCGCCACAAAAACCATATGCTTCGGCAGATCTCTCAAATCCCCCAAAAGCGGCGACGCATCCGTAGACAAGCTCTTCCCCGGATCCGGATAAAGTGTCTCCCAAATCCATTTCATTGCCCCACTGGGCAAAACCGCTTCACTTGCGAACTCATAACTCCTTATCGTAACCCCAAGTTCCCTTTCCACCCTCTCAAAGTGCCTCCAATCACACAATACGGGAACATTCAAGACCACTCCAGAGACATTCAATTCATCCCTTCTACACCGCTGACTCAACGCCGCACTGATGCCCGCGCCGGCAGAAGATCCCGCCAACAACACCCGTTCACGATCCATCCGGATGCCATTCTGCTCCTCAAACTTGGTAAATCCCGTAAACAACTCATCCCCACCTCTCTCTTTCGTGCTGGATAAAAGCCCCCTCAACACATCGTACGAATCATCAACCCACACCGGACCCTCGTTCTCCGGTCCAACCCTATATTCTACACTGACAACCACGAGGTCAAAAACCTCATACAGCGGCCACAATAACCAGCACTCCTCGGTCGTGTGGGTCCCCTGGATCCACCCCCCACCCATGGTCACGAAGAGGACGGGTAAACTTGCGTTTTTCCCCGCAGCAGCATCGTTACGTTTTCCAAGGCGCACAGAGTCAGGGAACGAGATTTTGACGTTAAGCGGGTGGCCGTCGCGCGCGGGGACGGTGAGCGTGGAAGAGGTGTAGTTGAATTGGGAGAGGGGGTGTTCGGCGCGCCATTGTGCGTGGTCGCGCTGTTGACGGGCGCGGGAGGCGGTGTAATCGAGTGGGGTGGAGGTGATTTGGTGGAGGGGTACGGGGAGTTTATCGGAGGGGAGGGGAATGTTGTTTTTGCGGGCAAAGTGTGCCCAGTTGGGGGTGGAGGTGAAGGATGGAGGGTGGTGTGTCATGGTTGGTGGGATGGTGGGTGAGATGGTGGAGTGCTTGGGATGGGTACTGAGAGGGGGAATTGTATTCATAAGGGGTGTGGTGTGCTTTGCTGACGCCAGCTTGGATGGAGATGCACGCTGGCCAATCGATGTATATATACCTCTGCAGAAACAGTGGTTCTGCATTTTGGTCTGCACATTAAACATGTGGGATGCGAATGAGTGTTATAGACATAGCAATAAACAGCTGTCATTCATGAAATATCATTAACCATGCGTGCGTCATCTATACAATCGCTGTACAGGTATACAAATTGTGTTGCTCATAACATACCGCCCATGCGCCCATAAGATGCGTTTCCCATGAAGAGTGAAGATTAGTATACCTCGCTCAACGTCTTCCTGTCCTCTTCCTTCATCTTTTCGATGTCCTCCTCGCTGATCTTCTTCTCCAAGGACAAGGTAGCCATCTCTTTATCGATTTGTGCTTGGTGCTCGACTTCCGCGCCTTTCTCCACCGTCATGTCGCCTTTAAGCGCTTCCTTCAGTATGGGCATGTTCTCTCCACCCTCAAGCGTAGTCGGGGAGACAACTTTGACAAAGGTGGCAGAACCCCCGTCGCTGAGGTCTTCACCGTCACCCAAGGTATCGGCGCGGGCCCCCGAATACATGCCGGACTCCTCCATCCAGCCCTTCTCTGTTTGTTTGCGAGCGGCCTTGCGCTCCTTGCTCTTTTCTCGCTGAGCGCGCCGGGCTGCGGTCTGATGCACATGGAGGTGCTGCATGCCTGGAAAATAGTCCGAGTCGTCCGAGAAGCCCTCGCCAGCGTTGGAAGGCGGTTGCAAATGGCGGAGGATCGCATTGGTCCTCGGGGCAGCGTGGTGATGCTGGTGGTGGTGGTGCTTGCGCGGCAGAACGGGACCCGAATCCTCAGCTTCACTGCTCAATATCTGTCCTTCGCTCGATGCGTCGTCGGATGCGTCATTGGGGGACAGTGGCGAGGCAGGCACCGAAGCCATCTTGGTGCTCGACTTGCGGGCTGGTTTTTGCGGCGACGGCTCCTTGATGGTGGGTGGGTGATCGGCCTCCTGGCAGGCAATGGGATGTTCCTCCTTTTCGCCGGCCAGGTGGGCAAGAGGCGCGACTGGAGGCTGGCCGCCTAGAAAGTCGGCCGTGTTCTTTCGCATGACCCGCTTCGGCCAGTTGATCTTATCATGGTTACAGCCGTTCGCGCAGCCTCCCCAGCGGCGGATGGGCACGACTGGAGAGGAGGTGGAGTTTCCCGAAGTGCCGGTCAGAGGAGCGGGACGGGACGAGGTGGGGGTGCTGTTGGTCTTGCCGTCGGTGGCGGCACGCTTCTTAAGATCGGACCAGGTGCGCAGCTCGTTCTCCAAGATGTACTTGCCGTTGGTGGGGCTCTGTTTCATGACGATGAACTCGCAGTGGTTGACGTTGCGCAGATCCTCGAAGTACTCGACGGACCAGTGGTACCACTTCATCAGGAAGACGCGGGTCATCATGCCGTGGGTGACGAGCACGCAGACGCTGGGGAAGTCGGGCTCGTTGAACTGGCGCCACATGCTCTCGTTGAAGCCGCTCACGCGGTCGTATGCGTCGGCGGCGCTCTCGCCGTTGGGGATGCGGTAGAAGAAGTGGCCGTAGTCGGCGCGCTCCTGCCACATGCGCTCCATCTCTGCGGAGCATGGCTGGAAGTTGCCAAAGTCCTGCTCGCGCAGACGCGGTTCCTCGAAGACGGTGATCTTATTGCGCGGGAAGGGCGAGGGCGAGGGGTCGTCCGAGGTCAGGGTGCGCAGGATGCCCTCGGTGGTCTCGCGTGTACGGCGGTAGGGCGAGGTGAAGAACTGGATGGTGTCGTCGGGCTTGAGCAGGGAGCGCAGCTGGCGGCCAGCTTCCTCGGCCTGGCTCCATCCCAGCTGGGTCAGCTTGACGCGGTGGTCGGGGATGAACTGGTGGATGTCGCGGTTCTTGTTGCCCTCGGACTGTGCATGGCGCACCAATATGATCATCTGCGTCTGGGTTAGCCATGTCGCGTGCAGCGTGCAGCGGGCCGAGGGCGGGCAGCTGTGCAGGGTCCACTCACCCGAGGCTTGCCCATGGTGCTTGGGAGGGAATGTGGGGGTGGTGTTGGCGAGAAAGGCGGTGCTCGACGTGATTAACGAGGGACACGGCGAGGTGGGATAGCGGGGCTAGGGAGAGAAAGAAAGAGTAGAGAGGAAGGGAGAAAGTCACACTGGCGGGGCGATAATGCAAAATAGTGGCGGGCAGGGTGCTGGGTCATGCAGCGTTTCAGCGTAGTCCAGACGCCAGACGCCAGACGCCGCCGCCCAAGTGTCGAGGCGCCCGCCGCCCGCCGCCCGCTATCGCAGCCGCTGCGTCGCTGGCACATGGCGCCCGCCGTACCGCAGGCAAAAAAGTTGGGGCCGCGCCGCTCCACAGCCCATCCGCTAGGTGCGGTGCCTGGTAAACACCACCAACACCAACACCACCACCACCACCAGCAGCGTCACCAGCGTCGCTACCGCCGGCGTCACAACCACCACCGTCATCGTCACCACCGCCACCGCCAGGCAGACCACCCATTCTACCTCCTCGCCCAGCCGACCGCCTGCACCGCCTGCACCGCCTGCAGAGGTGTGCTTGCACCACCACCACCACCACTAATCTTCACCACCCGCCATGTCCGAAAACATCCCAGAATCGGTCCCCACCTCCGCAGACCCGCGCTCAAACCGTCCCACCAAGAAGCGCGCCCTCGGCCCCAGCAAGCTCGCCCACGATGTCGAGGCCTTGTTCGCGAAGCCAGACCGCGAGATTTACATCCCAGGCTCCAGGCCCGACAAGGGCATGGCCCCGCCGCCCGAGATCGTCGCCAACGTCCAGGGCTCCAGTGCAGGCGCCGGCAGCGGCGAGTTCCACGTCTACAAGGCGAGCCGCCGCCGCGAGTACGAGCGCCTGCGCCTGATGGACGACGAGGTGAGGAAGGAAGAGGACGAGAAGGACTTTAGGAAGCGCAAAGAGGAGCAGGACCGTCTGGACCGCGAGAAGACGGACAAGAATAGGGCCAAGAGGGAGAAGGCGCGAGCCCGGAAAATGAAACAGAAGAAGGGCCAGAAGGACCAGAACAGCTCAGCCGCTGCCGACCACGAGACCGACAAGCCCAAAAAGAAGCTCGCGCCCAACACCAACATAGCCAAGCCAACCGACCGCAATCACAATGACGACGACGCCCACAATCAAGGCGGCGAGGTCAAGAACTCGGAAGAAATAGGTCTGGTCATCGAGGACGACGACTGACTTGGGCACCCGCCTTGCCGCCGACACCCCATGCATTTTCCCACTTGAATTCTCATCATGATACCACTAATCTATCCATATTGTATTTTTATTTTCTTTCTGTTTATTACAAGCCTGCCTTCGAGTCGACCTTTGTTCAACACCTGCACCACCATCACTCGGCACACTCCGTTTGTAGCGCTAGATCTTGTAAAAATGACGAAAGTCCTGAGCAGAGCAATATAGAGGTAACATGGCCACCCTACAGCATCGCGCCCGATTGCGGAGAAGTAACACTAGAACGGTAGAATGCAGGAACATCCATCTGACCCGGCCAATACTTGCACTAGCCTTTGTCTCTGCAATTTAACTCTGGTCAGTCGATCAATATACAGAGCTTCCATCCAACCCATCTCCTCTGTAGTCGCCATACCACCACTCGTCCGTGCGTCTCTCGTGTGTACGCGTCCCGATGACAGGGAAACTTGCTCGTCACCCATCTAAGGATCGCTTGGCTGTTCTTGTCAGGACCATGTCCGGGTGAATCGTCGCGATTGCCGAACGAATAGACGTTTCTCGTCGAAAAATCAAGCATAAATATTCTGCGATGCCCAATCATGAACTTGCATGCGGGCGGGACTTCAGCCGCCTATGCCAATTTACTCCATGCTGTGAATGCCCTGCTCGTGAATTAGATGGCATACGTTATACCCCGCATCTCCATGGTTTTCGTTCGCCCTTGCCCGGTCTTTGCAATTATGTACTGGGCCAAGAGCCTGGTTGAAACATTTTATGCATGGAATTCCGGGGAACAGTCACGCTCAATGTCACTACATAATCGCCATGCTTTACTACATCGCAGCGTACCTCTAGATCAATATCAGCCTGCTGAACATAGAGTACTAGGAACGAACAGAAAGGCCGCCGCTCTCCAAGCCAGTCGGTTTTTCGATCGACACAGTTCTGAAATGGACGCATTGCATACCATGCAACCGGTCCACTACACTTTTCATATAACTAGAACGGTGGCGCGATTCTATCCCGCTGCCGCATTCACTACCCTATTCGTGGCAAATATTCTCAAACAATTCGATGCTTTCCCTGTCTAGTATTCGACTCCGCTTGGCCACAACCGTCCACACTTCATTTTGGAGAATTCCGTATACCAATCTAACTGCAGCCATGTTCCACCGTCTTGCACCGCTTAGCAACATCTCCCCGCAATGTATTCTTCCCGTGTCACCTGCAGCTCAGAAATTTGCCATGCAATGGGAGAAAACCGCATTGGAAAAACGCCGATGGGCTGTTCTGGGAGCGATTGTGGAACTAACGCATATTGAGGCTCATCTACCTGTGCCTGATCGACCGTCATAGTAGCCATGTATGGCGATATTGGCCTTTGCAAAGAACCAGGGCTGAAGACGTGCCCAGGGGGAAACAGGAAAGCTACCTTCTGGAGGTCCTCCAGAGAAATATAAAAGTCTGGCCACTTTTGACAAAAACACACCACCATTGACAGCCACTGTACATTCAGTTCACCTTGATTCTACAGCCAGTCTCGTCTTCTTCTTTTTTGATCCTTCAAACTCACATCACCATGAAGTTCTCTATCGTCATTGCGCTCTTTGCCGCAGGGTAGCTCCTTCCAGTTTACCACCCTGTAGTGAGAACAGCAAATCTAACAATGTCAAGCTCCATCGCCGCCCCCGTTGCCCAAGAGGTCGCCCCCTCTGCCTCAAGCCGTCCCCTCCCCACCGGCCTACCCAGTGGCATCCCTACCGCTATACGTATGTGATACCGCCATGATCCCACCAAAACACCACTAACCCATCTACCCATAGCAACCGGGCTCCCTCCCCGCCCCACCGGCAGCCTCCCTCCACTCCCCTCCTTCTCCCGGCCCACCGGTATCCCAACCGGCCTCCCCCTCGCCCCACCGGCAGTCTTCCACCCCGTCCCTCGTTCTCCCGGCCCACCGGCTTCCCGACTGGCGGTCTGCCTCCTCGCCCGACGGGTAGCTTGCCCCCACGCCCAACGGGTAGCTTGCCGCCTCGTCCTACCGGAATCCCGTCTGGCATTCCCACTGGAGGGCCTCGCCCGTCGTTTTCGCGTAGTGCGAAGCCTTCGGTATCTTTGGGCCCCCAGTAGATTTTCGGTTCGAAGAGATGAAGCGCTACATATAGTAGGGGGGTTGTTGGGGAAATTGTGAGGAGGGATTGTATATAAGGGTAACACTCGTTTGTGAATATTGGGGAAAATTGAAATGTACTTTCGCAATCCTTGGCGTTTCGAGAATGCCTGGTGATTTACTGCCTCACCGACATTGTCGTGGGGGCGCACTCTTGCTGCACATTCTATGAGTCATGAGTGTTGTGCACCTGTCTTTGATATCGATTGGTTATGCGATGCAGAAAACAGGTGCCTTGCAGAAAACGCATGCAAGTTTGTTTCAGGAGGTTGTACATTGCAACTTTCACGTCTCAACATTTTAACACGAAGGATGATGTATTATCAGTTATCCCTTGCATGATTGAGCCGTGAAGAACGACGGTCTACATAAAAGCCACAGATGTCTATCCGTATCGACCCAGCTCAGAACCATCGAAACGCACCGATACTCACAATCCACTTCATTGAATTAAGAAGCCGATATTTCGTTCACGCAAAATGTCTGGCAACACTAACAAAACCCCCATGACCCAAGAAAGGGCATCAGCCATCAATTCTGCCGGTGTAAGCTCAAGAGTGGTATTCACGCAAGATTATCTATACTTACCCGGTATATAGGACCGAGCTGGCCGGGATACTGGCAAGGGCACTTTTGAGGCTCGTGCCAACTCGGCCGCTGCAAAAAACGCGAACGAGGCGGCAAACCAGGTGGCAGACCAAGGGAAGCAGAAGTAAACAGTAGCCATATGTCAAGACAATGGTGAAGTGTGGTGAATTTGGAAGTACGCTGGTTCGACATTTCACTCGTTGAATTTCCGTCGTTGGAGAATGTTTGAGGGACATGCTTGCTTACAAAAAGGCTTTCCCCGTATCCGACTTTCGAAGGGAGGTGGGAATTGCTTAAAACTGAATTCAACTCTGTTGTTAATCATCGTCTGTGCCTGAACTTGCTCGTGTCCGTGAATCTTTGATCTTGACCCTATGCGACGGCCTGAAATCCTTTACGGCCAGCTATACCAATAATATATCAAGGCTAGAGTAGATTAGTCCGTCTAGTAAGCGACCGACAGCGTCCTTGTGAACTGAGAATTCTGGGCCTACATTTGATACTTTTATTGGATCTCGCAAGGCTAGACAGTATTTGGATAGTGACATGATCAATCGCTTCTCGGGAGATCTTGTGATTCTCGTGAACCCTTCTAGTTGTAGGAAGATCAATAGACAAATTCCGGGTGAAATCTTGAGCCCGATATCTTCTGTCATTTTTGTAAGATGGAAAGGACGGCTGGCCGTGACGGCTAAGAGAAGAGGTAGGCGCTACGGCAGCTACGGCAGGATTGTGAACAACCGGGTTAGAGGGATCGAGATGAGGATCAAAAGCCGTGTGATGCTGTGAGCGAGTATTTTACGGATTCTTAAATGCCCCATCAAAGTCACGCTTGCCGATGTCCACTTTCCGATGCTTCGCATGTGGTTGACCATCCACAGCCTCTTGAACTTCGGCCAGATGCTCTGACAACATCCTTTCTAAAATTTCTTTATCGACCGATAATTGATTGATTTTTGCGAGCGCTTCCCTGTTGCATATCAGAAGCTCCTATAGAATTGTTAGCATTGCTTGTCATGCTTGTTTAGTGTATAGGAGACTAACACGAATCCTGCTTTTGGCCTTGTCGAGAGCAATGAAGCCTTCGTTATGGTAGTTCTCTGAACCAATAAAATTGTTGTCATTTTGGATTATTGCTTGCTGCTCCTTGATCTCTTCATCGATTTGTGTGAGGTTGTCACGGGTAGTCTTTTCGAGCTGTTGTGCGTCTTTGATTCCTTTGCAAGCCTTTCCGAAATCGTTTTTAACTCGCAAAAGAGCCTTGCGGGTTTCGAGAGCGCCAGAAGAGAGAGTCTTCTTCATTTCAATGGCATCTGTGATGACAGAACGTGAACCTATGTTGTGATTGATCAGCAGGCCTGCTCCCTTCCGCCCGGCCTCTTCATTCATACCGTGCCCCGGCTTACTATCCCAGTTATACATTTTGCTTGGATCATCTGTCGGTTGGATGTCCTCCATAAGGGCTGCGTCGGAAGTGGTGTTGACTTCGGACGATTCAGTATATTGACTGCTTGGAGCCTTGTTAGCGACGTTCTGTCTTGCATAGCTTCCACTAGACTGATTTTGCATGTCAGTTTGATACTACGAAACTGTGTCTACTACAAATTCTCATACCATGTTGAGTGATATTCTGGCTAGAAGCGAGCAGATTGACAGGTTTGGGCTTACCGGATTGGCGATTGTGAGATGTCAGGTACCCAGGAGAAGATCTATTTAAAGGCAAGAGATCTCTTTGTGAAGAAACGCCGAGACACCCGAGGAAACTAACGGTTTCATATATGTGCAAAAGCTATGCTTATAGAGTGTTTCCCAAGTTTTACCGTGAAAGTTTGTCTTACCTCCCACCTAGCAATCTGTAAAGTAATTAGCGGCACACGTGTTCGATAGAATTATTCCAAGATCAATATGCTCAGGATAAGAATCAGGAACTGATACTATCGTTATAGCTTAGACTATTCTCGATGAACCAATTCAGTCTATTATCGGGGAGTTGTGGTAGCAGTGATCAAGTGGATGACCTGTGCTCTCTTTTGAGCAGACCGAAGGCTACGCGAGCCCCACTCGCGGACCGAGAGTATCGTCCGAGCCTCTTTGAGTGACTTGAAGATGAAGATAGAAGGCGGAAGAGAGAAAAAGAAACATCTCCCAAGGCATGCAGCATTGCTTTCGTGCCTTCCTCAAGGGCTTGATTGCAATAACGGATGCAGTTAGCACGCTAAGCATATTATATCCCACACTCCTGCGCAACGTGCAGAAATGATTCGCCCCCTGTTGCAATGATCGACATGATCCGGAAGAGGCGTCGGCGAACTTGGCGCCATTAGGAAGCTTGCTAGCTGCATTGCCCTTTCTCGGACCCATGTGTATGCACCTGCCCTTGCTGATTGGCCGCTTCCAACCCTTCGTGGGCTTCCGAACACGAGTACTCGCAATGAAACCCACGCGACACTATGGAATCCAGCCAAAACTTGACCATCACAGTTGACACATTACTCCTCTTGCCAAATCAAGCTCCTTGTATCGCCAGAACCCTACATGCTATATAAGAGTCCCTCTTCTCCCACCTCGAACCAAGCCCGGGTATCGATACCAACGATGCAGCTTCAATCCTTCCTCGCTGCCCTAGCTTTCGTTGGCACGGTGGCTGCGGCAAATCCTACCGTCTACCTCATTCGCCATGGCGAAAAGCCAGCCAGTGGTAACGGCCTGAGCGCACAGGGTCAAAAGCGTGCACAATGCCTGCGCACAGTCTTCGGCGCTACTTCTCAGTACCAGATCGGGCACATAATGGCACAAACGCCTAAATCCGGTATGACCCTATGCTTCCAATTTCTAATTGTTATTAATCCTGGTCAGATGGCAAACGGAAACGTCCTTATGATACGGTAAAACCCCTTGCGGATGACCTTGGCCTCACTGTCGATACGTCCTGTGACAGGGACGATCCAAAGTGTGTTGAAGATGTTGTAAAAGGATATAAAGGCACAGGAAACATCTTGATTTGCTGGGAGCACGATGCTCTGAGTGAAATCGTGGATGAACTAGGAAAAGACGACAACCCGCCAAGCTATCCCGACGACGCGTGAGTGCAATCTGAGCATGTTCTGACGTGGTTGGTTAACATGGTCTTTAGATTCGATATCATTTGGATTGATCCGTACCCTTATGACGATGGTGTTACCGCGATGCTGTCAGAGAACTGCCCAGGACTTGATTGAGCGACGACTGCAACCAAGTTGCTCTATGACTTTTCAGTCATGGTCTGTAAGGGAAATCCTTCTGTACAGTACCGAAATCAAACGTTGTTCATATGATTCATACTGTAGATACCGCGGGCAAGTTATTCAGGGATTCTGCGGGTAGCTTACCAATATTACTTTATCTTCCACAGAGATCTTCTGGAATTCTCCATCAGGTTGACGCCAATTTTTGTTATTCGGTGCAATTTCTATATCAATCTTATCTTCGACTTATTCAATATAACAGGGATGTGACTAAACACAGACGACAGCATGCCACAATTAAGAAGAGACTGGTAGTGGCGGAGTGAGCGAAATCGGACTATCAGATTACTCTATCGCGGTTACGAGGTTCGATGAGCGAATTTACCAGTGCGGTCTCAATAAGCTGCGAGATCTCGGATACTATGCATTATAGGCCGCTCCTCGCGCAGAACTTGTTGTCGGTCCGGTAGCATCGTCGATCTTTATTTGATTGTTGGATTTGTTGGTCAGCCCACATATCGCCGCAATTTCGAACAAATGGTGGTCATCAATGCAATGCACTCGATACCGGAAAATCAAAAGAACAGACTACTTACTGCTGCACCACTCCCGATCGAGGCTAAACTAGTACAATACAACATGCTCCACCTAGATTGAAATATAGGGGATACCAGATCGAAGATTTCTCCAGGGTCATCGCGGTCTAGACCTATCAGCTAATCGAACACATGTGTATAGCTAGTATACTTTGCACAAGCTCAACGACGTTCAGTTATTCCGATGCAGGTCGGCCGTTGGCACCATATACGCTTTGTCCATCAAGCCAATCTTGCTTCCCTGCAAGGCGCATTATGCATGAGCATGGCCAGAGCTGCAGTATATTCTAGTGTATCGGAGATTCCCGATATCACCGGTGGTGCTTTGCAAGTCCCTCCCTGCCGGATTTCCACACAGAATCATACCACTGTTTGAGAAGTGCGCGAAGCCGGCCCCGCTATTACTTTGCAAATACCGCGCCATAATGGAATGATAAATCAAATAAACACGTTATCGATCACCGAACACAAGAGAGCGTAGCAAGATCAATAGAAACTTTATCATTGCCAATGGCACCATCTCATACTGATTTTACGTCATATACAGATCACTTAGCAGATGTCATCAGATAATCAAATGCAGTGAAATCTACCTATGGCCGGCTTGGAGACGATTGGATACGAAACACAGCGCTCGCTGGCATATAAGTGTGTCGAGGCATAGCTATACAGGTTAATTGTAACTCCCATTTTTTCCCGTCTGTGCTAGGGTTCTAGAAGTCGATGAGTAGCTGAGAAACGAGAGACAATTAAAATTTTTCCGAGTCAAATGCTATGAATATCCTTTCGGTTGTATAGTACCTCGTTAGCTGTGCGGGCCGCGTATATCGAGTTCGTGTAATTCTATATATCCCGAACCCGCTGCATCTATTTATTCCCCACATTTTCAGCCTTACCGTATCATTAATCAAGCCTTGGTTTTGCTAGGGCCGAGCCTCCACCTCGTGTGATCCTTCATTCTCGGGAACAAATTCCGTAGATGGGGAGTTATACGGAATCGTTATTTATTTTCGTACACCGACGCTACGGCAACTAAGCATCCCCTGATTCGGAATCCCACGCCATGTGGGCAAGGCTGGAGCTGATCAAGATGTGAAGGCTAAGGAACATTCAAAATTTGTATCATTTTGAACACAGAATATTGAACTCATGGAATATAGTGAAAATCCACCTCGCAACGCCGGTTTCAATGCATTGTGTTTATTGAATCATCCCATTGTCCAACACTAATGTGTCTCTACCAAGTCAACCCATCACCAGCGTGATAGTTGTTCAAATGCAGAACACCTTTCTCCGGTTCAACGTCAAAGTAATTCGCCGACTTGGACTCTGCATAATTTCGGAGTGCGTCCCAATCGTTGCACTTTTTCTCTTGCCCATGACCTGTATCCCTATGGCCGCTTGTCCACAAGATGGTATCGTCGATGTTGCACATAATGTATTGCCGCAGCGCATCAAAACAGTGCATATCGTGCGGACGTGACCAGTTCCATGCGCGTCCTTGCTCCATCAGAATATAATGTTCTCGAATTACTTTCTGAAGATGTGTTACTTTCTAGTTACGATGGTCTTTCTTTCAGGACTTACTGTGCAGTGAATTGCATGATATGCTTCTATCACGTACATGAAGTTTCCGCTCTCATCCGGCAGAGACACGCTTGGCGGAAGGTTCTTCTTCGCAACAAAATCGGCATCCAAAGCAATAACTCCATGACCGGCAAGGATCTCATCCCAGGCTTTGGATGCTACTTCTTCATTTTCCGACATGTATTTAGAATGTTCGTATATTGTTCGGGAAACTGTTCTCTCATGGCTCAATCCCGCTACAAATCATCAGTGAGAAGAGCAACAGGGCGGGCAGGCGGGTGTTGAGAGTGACATACTCGGGCCGAGAAAGCGGGTGTTTGCTCTTCGTTGGACTTCCACAACATATGTACTCTCTATCGCGATTATAAAGAGGGCGATAGCCAAGAGTACATTGGCGAATCTTTCTTTGAGCCAGATTCTCCATGAACTAGATATTTTGTGGGACGTCCTACCACCACTTGTAGCCCCTAGCAAGGCTTCAGATGCATCATAATCTGTGGAAGAAGAACGTTGATCATCATCGGGGCTTTCGTCGACAGTGTAATTATCGATTGAGTATTTCTCCGGTGGATGACCCATTTGGATGATGTGTGAGATGATTGAGGGGAAAAAGCTGTAAGTGAGGATCGTGTTCAATATGACACAGAACGCACACCATTAAACATAATAGACGCTCACCACTGTGGGTCTCCCGGACATGGTAACCGCAGGACCTTTCAGTCCCCGTCGCGTAAGTGTCTCATCATCTTGAGAACCCCCGAAACGTTTACAAGCATGCATCATCAGCTATCCAAAACGACGATCAGGGAAACTCTTCGCTGAGGAGTAATACACAGGCTACTCATGCGTAACCTGTTTTGTTTAGATTGGATCACTTAGGCAGGTTCCAGCTCCGGGATCTTGGCTCAACCCACGTTTTGTGCGTGGCCTACAGGGATATCTTCCTGCCGCTGTCGCCGAATTTAAGAATGGTGGCCGTGGCCTCCAGTGATGGTGGCCTGCAACCAAACAATCGAGAACGCTACTGCCGGCTACCAACCATGTCTTCGCAGACTATTGCTCCATTCAGAAATCTGCCGGGTGTCGCTTGTCAGAAGTACGTGGTGTGTACTACTACTGTTTTGAGCAACATACGGTGTGAAGATTGTCTAGGCGTAAGCCATCATTATGCAACATGCGAAATACGTTACTTGGAAAGGAAGCAAGTGCGAGGAGTGTCGTGACACTACAGAGCAATACAGCTTCAACGCGGGACAAGAGCTATACGAGTCTGGATACGGCATCATCCGCACATTAAATCGTCGATCGTACCAACACAAACCAACGTAGAATCAGCAAGTATGTGAGACTGGAAGCAATATAGGTAGAAGCCTAACCTTGCCTCATGCACGACGCGATGACGCGCATGTCGAAGAATAGCCGCAAGCTGTTAGCCTGGCGTTCGGAGACCGAAAGCTCAACCACGCGTCCGTGCTCAACGCATACCCTGTCCGATAATCACTCGGATCCCGGCGCCCATCACCCAGCATGGTGCCACAGTAGCACGGGATTTCTGACAAAGACAGCAAAGCCACACTGAAGCCTTGCAAAAGGCAGTCTGACCGATGCAGCTGTAGTCTTCGAAACAGCGACGATAGTACCCGTGGATGGATGATGGTCGAGATGATGGAGCCCGTACGGCCACCGTCATAGGGAACCGGTCTCAGAGACGAGCTTCAAAGTGGATCAAAAGCGTGTGTATAATGGCCGACGACGTATATACAAATACTATAGCATATTCAATCGAAAAGGAACAACACAAACATCCAGAACAAAGCCAGAAAGGAATCCAGCCATAATCACACTCACGACGCCTCCAACTTATTCAAACCAACAAACGAGGAAAGATTTGCCACGCCAGCCAACTCTTCCCAGATCTTGATACGTGGAAACATTGCCATCTGCAGCGATCATCGAATTCATAGCTTACTTCACCATCCTTGTCAATATGCGATCCGTATTCGTCGCCTTGGCTGTTTTCCTAAGTCTTATGCTTCAGATTTCTGCCGCTCCTATCGCATGGGATTATGGATCAACCTCGGAATCTCAGATAAAGAGGGACTTGTCAGGACTCAGGCGTGGCGCTGATCCGGTTGCTGCTGATCTCAGTGGATTAAAGCGCACGACTGATTTATCTGGATTAAAACGCTCAAGCACGGACTTGCCTGGCCTGAAGGAACGTGCCATTACAGATTTGTCTGGCCTGAAAGAACGTGCCACTGCGGATCTGTCTGGACTGAAGCGGTGGATGACCGAGCTCGTTCAACGATCTACTACCGACCTCAGCGGATTGAAGAGAGCAGCCAGCCTCTCTATCGGATTCAGGCGATTCACTACCGATCTCTCAGGGCTCAAGAGAAATTCCGTCGATCTTTCGGGGCTGAGACGTTCTACCACAGATCTTTCAGGCCTGAAACGATCCAACAACGACCTCTCCGGGCTGTGAATACAATATTTGTATACAAAGCGGTGAACAGGTCACTGTCATCGAAGTTCAACGTTACGCAACATGTCGCCAAAACATCGTACATAGCCATGACGCCACACCACCGGCTCTGATTCCGATTTACCTCTGCATTCCCAGTCCCTACTTCGGCATTTGAGCGTTCTGCATTGGGGATATAGACGAGTTGGCGGCCTTTTTCTTATTTATTGCGTTCCAGAGTTGCATCGTTTTCGCGTAGGATCTGGGGTTTAGAGGCTTTCATTTGTCGAACAGCATTTGCATGGCGGGGACGCCGCTGTGAACGGACTCTAGGGTGGACTGACTGAAGGCGTTTCCATGTTCATTAATGTTCATATAATCAGCATTAGACCAATAGACTAGACAAATAGATGGCACGTGCCTTACCACCCACCTGGGCAATGTCAGCTCAGCCGCACCACACCTGTTTATAGGTTTTCCACTTTTGACGGAGAGATGTAGGTACATACCGGTACTCAAGGAATGGAGATGATCCGCTGGACCCTGAAGACCCTGAGATTGTCCTGAGGGTCTACACTTCGCGTGCGAGATCGCCGATCATCGTTGCCCAGCCATGTGGGATTCTCGGTTCAATCCTTAACCATCCTCCCGGGGCGTTTGGGGGCCATCTCAACGCTCAGATGATCCAGTCCACCAATTGTGCGGCGCAGTATCCAGACCAATGTACATTTGCAGTCAAGCGTACGTGCGACACCTGTATGCAGGCGATCGCGGGCCCGCGCCACCATCGACGGTTCGACAGCGCGCCTGAGCATTTCTTTGCGCTGGAGCGTCAGATAACGGTTGGTTGGCAGCGTGGCGCCCCGCAATGGGCCATGGGCCAGCATCCTACCGCGTGTTGGAGGCGGTCAGAAGTGGGAGAGCTCCAACACGAAAACTTGCCACCGAAGCCCTTATCCTGCCTCGTTTACCTCTGTTGCGTGCGCCATGTTAGATGCTGAAGCTAGTCTACTGTACTAGATAAACTCCTCGGACACCGCAAGGTGCCCGCGCGTACGCACTCGCCTGGCACAGCTGCACCCTGACAATTCGCACGTTTGCGAGCACAGAGCTCTGTTATGTCGACCAGCCCTGCGGGTCTCTATGTGCTTTGCACTCTGTTGCCGGCGCTATCAACCCTCGCCGTCGGCGCTCGCTACTATGTGCGGAGTGTGAAGAAGCAGCAACTCGGTGTGGACGACTGGACTGCACTCGCTGGTTTGGTGAGTTCTGCGCCCTGCATCTGCATCTAATGATCCTGATCATCGGTGGAAGCTTGGCCTTTGGGGCGTGGCGGGTGTGATCCTCGATGGTAAGTGAACCTCGGAAGCCTCATGTCGTCAATACATGCAGGTGGGTACTTCAACGTCGCTTCTAACTCGCTCAAAAGGCAACAGACGAGGTCTTTTTGGTCGCAACTCCAATATGGACCCCATAACAGGCGGTCTGGTGAGATCGTGGAGAGAAGGCCCAAACGTTGAGGTTCGACTTCTTTCCCCGTTCCCAGCAACCTGGTTTGGTATACTGACAGCGCCGATCAGTACTCGTGGATCGTTCCCATTGTAACGGTCGTGGCGCTGGCGCCAATAAAACTCAGTGTCATATTTTTGTACCGACGCGTCTTCCACATCAGTAGATTCTTCCATTATTATTCCATCGGATTGTGCGTGATCCTGATTGTGTGGGCTGTCGCCTTTTTCTTTGCCAGCATTTTTCAGTGCGGAACGAGATCGTGGGCATACTGGACTACCGTTCAAACCATAAAGAAGTACTGCGATGACACTGGTGGGGCCAACGTGGCCTTGTGTTTCTCCGATTTATTTCTCGACGTCTTGGTCCTTGTCGCGCCCCTCGTCATGATATGGAAGATGAATTTCTCTGCATGGAGGAAGGTGCAGATCGTTGGTGTATTTGCTCTGGGCTTGCTGTCTACCGGTGCTGCTGCGGCACGCGTTTATATCATGTGGCAAGACGCATATGGTACCATTCGCTCCAGATTCTAACTATCAAACACGTTGCTGACAGGCCGTTAGATACTAGACGCGGACATACAAACCTCCTACGAGAGAACACCAAAGTCGTCATGTGGTGTCTGATCGAAACCAGCGCTGCCCTCATTGGCTGCTGTCTACCCGTTCTCCGGCCCATCTTTTCGGATACATGGATCTCTCGTCTTTTATCCAGGCTTCGAGACCGAACATCGCAGATTTTTCCTAGTCCTGGTCCCTCGGAACGTGGGCTTGAAGAAGGCATAGCATTTCAGAGCATAGGAGGGACGGACTTACGAGTCCCCTCGAAGCGGGATTCCATGTCACGGAAGGATTCGAAGATGAGCACAAATGTTGAGTCTCATGAAGCGGACGAGATGAATCAATATCCAAACTCGATAGAAATTTTAGACGTATCGTCTAAGGAGATCAGTATTTCGAAAAATTTAGACGTGGACTAGGTGAAGGACGAACCGCTGACTGCAATATGTCATGTCGGATTCAAGTACGATTAATGTATTCACGAGTTATACGAAGTACAAAGAAGCTAGATTTATGAAATTACTTATACCCTTGTTATTAATCACGTGTATCTACAGTAACCTTATGTGTGAGTAGAATTCTGGACTATATCTCCGTGCAATTTACTCATGTTCCAATTCTGTGGCACAACCCTCCAAGAATATTTCTCCTTACACGAGAAAGCTCAACAGTGTTATATATACCTGTTCATGAGTCCTCCCTTAATAAATAATGGGAATTATTCTTTGTTTATGGTGATGTCCTTTCCCAGCGATAGGTAAGGGCTTCCATATGTATATATTTAGTCGGCCATTAGCTTTATGCGCAAAAGCTTCGCATGAACAATATTACCTTCCACCATTGATATCCTGAACATACTAGAAAAGCTTAAAGAAAATGTTTTTTAATCTCTCGGTGCACGCCCGTTATAATCTAGGCCTGGTGCTGCAGTATAGTTGGCGAAACAGTCGTAATCAAAATCGATCTCAGCGCTTCGGTTTTTCAAGACTTGAATAACATTTTCAAAAGAGCAGAGACCGTTAGGGTCTGCAGGACAGCCAGGGTAATTATCAATAGGTATGACAGCGTCATTACTGTTGAGAAATGTCAGATACGACCGAGGACAGTGCAGGTGCCCAGAAGGAAAAATAGAATGGCTTACACAATAAAACGGATTTGTTTTGTTGGTTGATAAGCTTGACAAGACAGGACTTGAGTTGTGAAGTGGGTAGCGAATGGAACGATTTTGCTAGCCACAAAGCTGTTTTGGCCTCGATTGCCGGCGGCACTCAAAGGAGGGCCACTGAATAGCGCCGTCAGATTAAATGCTGTCAAAGTATCAAGAACAACAACTTCATGCGTTGCGTCAGCATAAATTGATTGGTTGAGGGGGAAGTAGGTCGATGTATTGTCGAAGGTTTCGTTGAGGGCTGAATTGGCTTGCGGGTATGTTCCTGTCAACCGCGCGATGTACTCGTCAAGATAGCCTTTTCCTTGAGCAGCTGAAACTGGGGAGCCAGGTCCGTTGTTGTAATAAAATGACTTGACAGAGTTAGTAATCCACTCAGGACACGATTGCAATACAGTATGGCAAAGCCTCACCAAATCATAGTAGTATTCGTAATTCAGGAAGTCTTCCTGACTGAACAAATCACAGAAGGCAGAGTACCCGAGCGCATATGTCTCATATGAGCATAGCTGAAGCATGGCAATTATATCAGTTGAGGTGAAGTTGATTCCTTGAGCCTAGTTGTGTGAGCATACACAGACTGGCTCCTGACCTAGTAATCAGATCTGGTATTTGGCTTACCTGCGATTGTAGGCGAGCAGTAGTTGCATTGAAAGCGCTGCTAGCAAACTCGGCAGCAAGAGCACTACCAATGCTACCCCGACTTTTGACATTTGAATTTGGACAGACATCATACGGAGCCCCGGAGTTATTTACGGTGGCATTTTCAACAAGTATTTCAATGCTGACCTGATCCAAGTATTCGGGGACGCCGAAGAACCCGGCAGCGAAATTCTCGGCAGTCTTTACCATGCGGTCCTGGGATTGAGTACGAAACACAGGCAGCGTCCCTGATTCTGTGAAGTTGTTCAACAAATGGCCATACAACTCGCGATAAGCGACACCAAGGAGAAAGTTTTGACTGCGTCCGAATGGTGTGAGAAGCTCATTCCCGAGTTTGTACGTCCAGTTGGCGAGAAAAGCAAGTTCTCCACTCACGGTGAAGTTTGTAGCATTTGCAAGCTTTTGGGCAAATACCGGAGGCGCTGCATCACTCGTCGGATAACGTGCACCGTGACGGTAGAGTAGATGCAATTGGGTAATGTCGCAGCCCTCTGGAACCAAAGGGCTCGCGTCGGGCAGGCCATAGTCTGCAGAGCGTAGAGAATACCAGGGCGAAAGGTTGCCCATGTATTTGGCAATCTCGAAAGTAGACCCTATATCACTTCCGTGCGGCTGAGGATTGACGAGGGGAAATTGAAACGTGTTACCCTCATTATAGGGGTACGCGGGGGCAGTCTGAATAGCTGCTGCTTGGAGGCCTGTAGAGGTGGGTCCGGGGAAACCGACGACACTTTCCGGGGGGAACAAGAATGAATTGACCGTAGCTATACATACTAAGTGTTCGTGCAGGGAGAGATGTATCGGGGAATCATATCTACGTACTATCGGCTGGTGGGTATGTATCTGCGATTTTCGAGCCCGCATATCGTGCAGCTGAAAAGGTTGTTGTAGGTGCGGCAGTAGACAGCCGAGTACAGGCCAAAGCGGCGATCAAGCGCCCGATCGTGCAACGCATGGTGGTTGTAATCGCTACCTCTCTATCTTTATTGATCAAATTTGGCCTATACACAAGCTTTTGCCCAGAAATAGCCAAGCAGGAAGGGCTGCTTTATATGCTGCGATGAGCAGCGCATGGTGGTAATCATGGATAACTCTGCGACCTATCAAATCGAGGGGAACAGCCCCATGCATGCGTGAAGAAAGCCCAATGCGAACGAGGCTGCGAGGGACGCGTGTGCTATTCGAGCCCCGGAACCAGTTCTCACGCACGTGGTCAAACATGGTCGAGTAATACGACTACAGGTGTAGAGGGAGCGGAGACGGGGCATGGTACCTAGGTAATAATGACGTATGTGGTACCAACTCTTCCCGTCCACCTAGGTAGTGCTTGCTCTTCACAATTTTCAAACGTTCAGACTTCAACATACATCTTTCCCGAATGCTGTCGTTCTGAGCGAGCATTTAATTTCTAGTTACATATATAAGTGAGAAGACTTGTACATATATTTATGCCGCCCTCATACTCGTTCTTCTGATGTTATGACCACCTCTGTGTTCTTCAAAATGCCTTCTCTACCAGGCGTTAGTCCATCTTCAATGTCACTTTTGCCGTCCAGACTCTCTTCATCATGCTTTCCGAGGCTGTGGATCTCTGAGTAGGGGCCATGCGCCGCTGTGAGGTTCAGCGTACTATTGGTCTTGAGCACAGAGTGTCGTGTCCCCATAGTCGTTCTTTTCATCTTCGAGTTCATCTCTATTGTATTTGAACGCCCACCAGTAGTTCCCGTTCGGCTGCGCAATGTGGTACCGAGCAAACTAGGTAGCAGCCGACTGATGAGCGGCTTTACCCCTGGGGAGGACGCACAAATCAACGTCACATAAATTTCCGTCGAAGTCCAGATAGAGACGTCGTACATATCCCACGGCGGGTCGAAACGTTCCGTGCTGCTGTATGCCTTGTTCAGTGTTTTGCCGACCCGGACCATCCTTATGATGCCTGCCATCACTGCCAAACCGCCTACAAGCACAATACCCACCAATGCCCACTTTTGTCGGTCATTCAGCTTCAGGCCTAGTATCCTTGGAATAAGAATACACATCAGCGCAATATCGACTGCCAGGTTGATGCTGCCGTGGACGTATAAAACAGCCCCGTCTTGGAGACATTTATCCGATGGACGTAGCTCCTTCCAATAGAGTTCCAAAGGCTGACATGTGAAGAAGCTCTCAATCAAGAACGGAACAATTGTCAACACCAGTACCGTCAATAGACCATATATGAGGCGTCGACCGATTACGTCCGAAAAGAAGATTCGTAGGTAAGACAAGCACATGCTGATTTTTGGCATAGGAATCCCGACAATAAGGAAGACTTGTGCTGCGTAGGCGTATTTCTGGCTTGTGATGGCGTCGTTCATGCTCGGCGTGGCTGCAAGGTGGCGTCCAGATCCGTGGGCAACCTGGCCATATTGACAGATAGAGTATCCTGTGGCCAATAGCTGGTTGTTTGTGTCAGTAAAGCCAATAACACCGTGTTGGAGATATTTCACTCACCCAGGCAGCCAGTAGAGCCCAGTCTTCACACTTCCAATGCCCGATCAAGAAAAGGCGCGAGTATACGCGGGCAAAGAATATGAGACTGCCAAGGACCTGTACAGCGACATTGCCGCCAACGATCTGCGGTGCTCGCGTCTCGTTGAGGAATCCAGGCGGGAACTTCAGCCTGTGAGTAAGAGAGTTTCGATCGATGAGCAACGCCTACACTAACCTGGCCTCCGGGATCTACAATACCACTCTGAAATATCGTTAGTCAATCAGATAATCTGTCGGTATCGAAAATCCCACGTACCATTTTTCCGGAATTGTCTACGCGATATAGACGCCGCTCAAGCGTCTTGATCTGTTCACCGAGCCTGGGAATCCAGATCCATACTGTGCGCGATTACCCTTCAAATATAAGGGTGGATTGCTTCTATGATGGCCTTGAGAAGATGGTCAGTACTTCCCCTACATCTATGACAGGGCCCCCCATCCTAAAAGCTCGCGAAAGCCATAAGGTTTGACATTTTTGGCACCGCGCTTCGGGGAGCGCGGATGTCATTGCGCCGTCTCTCGTCTCGTCCTTACATTGTGCTTCTGGTGTTACGTTTATGGTTGTAATTGGCGAGAGCCCCTAATGGTGGTTACTTTATTGTGGGGTATGCCTGCTGGACTTGCCCCGGGATGCTGAACTTGCACGAGTCATCAAAGGTCGGGTATTCCACATAATAGTATATCTATATCTTTTTTGAGATGTACGAGCACGCTTGAGACAATTTTCGGAACAGTTTCCTGATCCTACGCTCATGGGTGACCGAAAATTACAGCATGTCTTTGCGAGGCCTCAATAAGAAAAGCTCGGGTGAGGTCGCGATTTTCAAGAATTTCGCTACAGAATCTCTCTGGTCTCCGAGAATAGCATGTCATCCGCGGAGAAGGTGGGGAGGACGATCGTATATCCAGACAGCTGGGATTCAGGCCCAGTGGATACTTGTTGATCTCAATCACGGGCCGATCAGGCTGTGTCAGGACCCACAACGCAACAAAGTCCCGCCTGTCCAAGAATGTAACTACTGTATACCTAGTACTGTAGACGTTTATCGCTCTTTGTTACACCCTATCAGTTGCTTCTTCTGTCAAACGTCCTAAGAGCAAATCGATATATATTTACAGAAGTGATGTAGAGCTGAGTTTTTTCAAAAGTTAATGCACGCAAAGACTACACAATTTGTCGGCATTTGCTTCTCGTGCGAATAAAATGCTCAAAATAAAATAGTTGTTCTATTGTGGTACAGGGGTAGGTTTCTGGCCTTGGCTGTCTTGTTCATGTCATCGATTGCTCGTCATTGGCTACTTATTACCCTACTAGGACTAGCCGTGTGCCACAGCACCTGCTTAAGGCCCTCGTTCCTCAACAAGGGGTGTGGGTCTCTACAGTAGTAGGTATCTGGGACTGCCGATGGTCTGAGAATCCGATCATCGCCGAGCACGTCTAGCCAGCTGGCGGTACAGCCTAGTTTGAAAGTCATCCATAGCCGTGTGCTAGCTTTTCCACGGCCCACACTCGGCAAGAGATCCGAACCGAACCTACTGTAGACATCCCCATGGGTAAATCTTTTGTATGCTTGTGCGAGCTTCGAACTAATCATGAACCTCCAACATATGCAAAAAGATTTCGCTTCCGCATTACATTCATACGAGCTCAGGACCCAGTTAATTCAAATGTGGTATCTAAAGCCTGGCTCACGATCCGTATACATGCTACCATCTTCTCTTGTATACCCCTGCACTAGTAATATATCCTTTTCCGCCTCGATTCGCTTCTATATTGACCTCACAACCCACCAGCAACGCCATGCAAAAAAGAGGCACCCACAGATATAGATGTGTTACTTGCTTCGTAGCATGCTTGAAACTATATCGGGTGATGATGGGAAGAAACTCACTAAAACCATAGACGATTTCGACGACAGCAATCTGGATGCAGCCATGAATCCAGCTCCTAACATCTTTTGCCGCCTCTTTGATGTCGGCACGTGTGACGTGGCCGTTTCCACCTAAGTATGCTTCAGCACGCTCAGCCCGCTGGCGCATGATATTTTTTTCTTTCTTCATTGAGCAACTAAGCAGCTCCTTAAGTCCTGAGGACAGGAAATATACAATCAAATACCCAAACAATAGTATTAAGTCATCCAATGACATACAACCTGAATTTTTGTCAGCTGAGATTGCGAACAGAAATTTTGCCAGCCTAAAAATTAATCGAGAAGCTGAAGATTTCTCTTCTTTTGCCTAGATATAAAAGAGCAAAGTGACCGGTAAATATCGAGATCGTATGTGAGAGAACAGGTGTTCATAAAGAGCAACGTATCATCGCCACTCTCAGACTTTCTTACGAACGGTAAGGCAGATGACGCCACTCGGATCTAGATCGATTAAGCCGTCTCAATCCACGAGATTCGATGACTATCTCGACCTTCCTCCCGTTCTAGATGCTGAAGATTCTCCGATTGTGACACCTTTCCATGTACGATGGCGACAACCCTCCTTTCTCATCGTACATTAACCTCTCCCCAGCAGACAAACTGGTATCACTGTAGCCTTTTCGATTATTGCTAAGGGATGTAATTGCTGCGATACAGCGATTAGAATTAAAATACAGTAGGGAATGACCACCGCGTCATTGACAGCGCAACTACCACGAGTCAGACCGCAGAGACTGGAGGGGCAAGAAATTCGTTAAGCGCTGAAAGCTTCATTGGACAATGTATAAAGAAATGTGCAAGATTATACGAGGGAAAGGACGATGAATGAACGCCGGCTCAGATGGTGGTGACAGCCGGGGCGAAAGGGAGGTGACCTAGGGAGGTGACCTAAGGAGGAACGAGAGCACGATGTGGACCAAGAAAAATATAAGTATTCCAGGTATATAAACACGCCTCTGGGGCGGATTTTGTATTTTCTCTTATCAGACGTTTCTAGGTGCCCTTGTAAATACTATCGAGTCATTCCTTCCACTCGGAGCTTAGACAACCTCAAAGAGAAGGCAAGGATTCTTGCTCCACGTATCCCCATGGAAAACCGTTATCTTCGAAACGTGCATGTTGCCCAGCTGAGACTTGTGTTGAATCAGAAAATAGCTAACAAACTTGGAGTTCGGCGTTCCTGATCGATCGTTAGTGATTCCCAAAGTCAATTTAGTACTTCCGGACATCAACATTCAACATACCTAGCAATGCCGTGAATTCCGCCTGATGCTTGTCATACTCAAAGCTCGTACCCGGCCATGGCCCTAGACTATTTTTCGTCTTTTCTAAGGCTTGGTGGATGATGCTCTGTGATTCTGCATTCGTGACCTCAGAGACGAGAAAATAGCGGATCCCGCGGATAGGGCTAGAATTCTCGGCTGTGAATTTCGCCCAGTAGGGCCAGAAAATGTCTGATGATTGACGCAGAGAAGGAAGACCTGCTCCATTGACTGGAGGCATGCGATCTTGTCCAGAATAGCTAGGAGTTTCCCTTTCCATGGCGATAATGACTATTACATGATTAGTGTTTCAGTAAGAGCTGCATGCGGTCAAGTCACATACCGCCATCTTTAGGGTTTATTCCGAACCGAAAGAACGCACCAGTCACCTATTAATATTAGCTATGTTATGCGGCTTTTGGTGCCCACTTGGAAAGAACTTACTCTATACTCCTTCCCCTTGAAATCATATGTCTGCTTGTCCAACGGCACTTGCTCTGCCGGTGGATCCAACTCCCATTGTAGATCGCCATGAGTAATCTCAACACAGTGAACTTGACCCCCATACTTCTCCGCCTTGTCAGATACCTGAAGGGCGCGTAGTACATGTGCAAAGCCAAGACGATTGCCACTAAAGTCCCGCCACTGGTTATCGGGGTCGTTCTCTTCGTAACCCCAATCGAAGACATCGTCTGTAAATCGTTTGTTAGAAAGTATACACAAGAATAGAAGCTTCATCATTGCGAATAAAGCTGACGATACGCAGTATACAATTAATGTATTTGAGTTTAAACCCCTGATTTGAGGAGCCCTGGAGGCTGTGCGCTCACGGGTTGATTTGAAAACCTACCTGTGCCGTAGAATTCGCTCTGGGCGGAACTACGCGATAGTTTGAACAAAGCTCCTGCCTCCTTATCCGAGGCGAACATGGCACCGTACAGAAGACAGCCTTTTGATACCGCATTGTCCCACCATGTTGTATCATCTGCGCGGGGGATGACCCCATAGGAAGGGCGGTGTCCTAGAGGAGTCGGGACCAGGCCCACGGCAAGCTGGACAAGTGCGTATACGGCAAGCTGGAAGAGAAGCATTTTTTCGTTGGCAATTCGATATGCAGACTGAAGGGTGTTTTGATGCAAGAAAGAGCGATCGGGTGCAAGAAAGATCTGATGCCAGAGTGGTTTGTTGCAAGAGCGAACCAGAAAGCTCGTGGTTTCCGTGAGCTTTGTTTATATATGCCTGAACGGTTGACTTTTCTATGGAAGGCACATTGACCACAGTAAGTGTACAGGTGCCCAAGCGTTGGTTGAATCATGTGGTTGTTGCTCCAGGGCCTGGGGACTTCGGAGCTGGGGCTCCTGTACTATTTACGCGCACGACTGGCAACACTGGCAAGGTGTTGGTTGAATCATGAGATTGTTCTTTCTCCTGCACGCCACAAAAAGTTAGGACTCTGCGTCCCCAAGCAGGACAACTGTCCGTTGATCTAAATGATAATCCCCTTCAATAGAGTAAAGATTGCATAGCAGAAAAGCCCTGCATTTCAAGAAATGCAACCCCGGACGCCTTCCCACCGAGTCTTCACACACTTTCATCACCAAATGCAGATCAAAATGTAACTTCAACGACTTCATTCCCAGCTGGTCGTATATACATACGTACGCACCATCAACCCCAGTATACACCCTTTGAAGTATCCCATCCCCTCTCTTCCTCTCTGTCTCCACCCTAATCAATTCTTTTTTCCCCATCCGATAATTCCCAGAAAATTGAAAAGCAAAGCGCACAAAGGAAAATCAAAAACGCCGCGCAATGAATGGTATGTATGGTATGCAAACAACAAGTTCCCAGAGATCGTTAATAGGTAGGTAGTGCACCGCACCGCACTGCACCTTACCGAGCTGGATCGATCCCAACCCAATCCAATCCAACCCGGTCGTTCGTTCGTTCCGTATCCAAAACAAATACATGCTCAGATATATGTATACGCGTATATCACAAATAGATGGCCGAGGGGGAGATGAAGCAACCCCTCCCATCTAGGTGAGAAAGAAAAAAGGGGATGTGAAGGTGAGCGATGCGAAGACTCAATATCTACCATGCATCTATACACAACAACGACAACGACGACAACAACAACCTACGCGTATCGCACACTATTACTCCTATACATCGGCGGCGGCGGCACCGGTTCCCCATGCTGCGCCTGCGGCGCCCACATTGGCGGCGGCCCTCCTGGTTGCGGCGCCATAAGGGGCGCACCACCGCTCCCAGGCCCGCCCCGCCGTCTGCTGCGCGACCGCGAGGCGCCCCCGCTACCACCTCCGCCTCCCGCCCCGGGGGACCGTAGAATTGTGGCGGCGGCCCCCGGTACGCGGCGGCGGCGGTGGTAGCGTACTTCTTCTGGTTGCGGCGGCGGCGGCACGAGCGGATGCAGCAGCCGAGGATGGAGAGGAGGATGAAGCCGCCGATGCCGGCGGCGAGGCCGATGACGAGGGGTTTGTGGTCGTTGATCCAGTCTTTGACTTCGTTGCCGACGGAGCCGCCGGCGCATTGGCCCTGGGAGGTATGAGTTTTGTGCTGTGGAGGCGTTTGGGGAGAAAGGGGATAAAACTTACGTTTTGGCAGGTTCCACCTCCGATGCACGAGGTACCGTCGAGGAAGTTTTGCTGGAGCCCGTAGCAGGTGTTGCCAAATTCGGGCGATGCACAGGATAGCATGCAATTGCTGTTGTCGCAGGCGTATGTGTCGTTGCCTTGGGTGTAGCTACCCATGATGGTCTTGCATTGTTGGTCGCGGGAGGTGCACTGTCCGGATGCACATTTCAGACCGCCTCCGCAGTCTGTGCCGTCGTCCTGGGTTTTGTCTTCAGGGCAGTAAGGGGTGTTGCCGGTGCACTTTTCTTCGGGGTCGCATTGGCCGTTAGAGGCGCGACAAACCGTATCGGAGCTCGCAAATTGGCAGCTCTTGCAGCAGTCTTCGTTCGAGTCGTCGCATACGGCGTTGTTCTTGAACTTGCAGGTCTTCGCGTCACAGCACTGATTGTTGCCACAGGAATCTTCGCCACCGCAGTCACATTCTTCGTCGCCTTCCACGATTCCGTTTCCGCAGGTTTGTCCTGTAGTCAATTGGACGTTCCGGTTGTTGGACAAACAGTTCGACTTGACGCTATTGCGGCCTAAAGCAGAGCAGATGTTGCCAATGCTGCAAGCGGAGAAACGTGTGATGCCTTGGGCGGTGGACGGGTTCATGATGAATTGCTCGCCAGCATCACAGGTGGTGGAGGAAAGAGGGCAGCACTGCTGCGCGCTGACCATGTTGCTATTCTGGCATGCATCCGAGGTACAATCGTGTACTGCGCCGAATGTATGTCCAGTCTCATGTGCAATGACTTGCCACTCTGTCGAAGTTCGGATGACAACGTTTGCGCCGGCCACAGTCTCGTTTTGTGCACCATCGCCGTTGCCACTTGAGCCCGGCGTGCAAGCCTGTCCAAGCCATGCAAGACCAACGGCAGAGCCTGTGTTGCATGTAGATAGCAGAGTCCAGTGGGAGAAGCCGTCGTTCTGTTTTCCTCTCCAGGAGGAGAAGAGATTTAATCGCTTTTGAATATCAACGGACGACGAGCAGTCCTGGTTCCAAGGAGTGGCGGGCTGTTCTGAGGTCGGACATTTTGGCTCTGTAACGAGGACATTGGCAAGGCCTAGAGAGATGTTGAAAGTACTCTCGAACAGTTCGCTAGCGGAGTTCATCTGCTTGATGACATTATCCCGAGTCCGGTTTTTGTCCGAGCCAAAGGCTTGGATGTAGGTGCAGTCAGTGGCAACGCCCACAAGAGCGACCTTGCGGGTGCTCGGGCATCCATTCGTGCTTCCGATGGTCGAGACGAGGTTGACGCCTGCGCCATTACCGCCACCGGGCGTTCCGTCCAGCTGTCTCTTTCCCATCAAAGACGAAAAGGGCATGGCGAAGAAGTTCTCTTCGGCGCTGCGTGCCCGCATGGCAGCGTATACGGGGTGGTCCTCGTGGGTGTTGAACTTGAGCTCGTCGCTCAGACAGGCCGGCTCAGCGCTCCTCCGCCTCAGCTCCGAATGGTCCTCCTCTACCCGCCCCATGTCACTGTCCCTGAACACCACCATCTTCTCTTGTCCGGATGCGCCATGGACTTCGGGATCACCCGTTACCATGGTGCTCTTGTAATTTTCGCTCAGCAGGATGTGGTGGTGGTCATGGTCGAGCGTGAAGGTGCCCTCGAACAGCGGCTCCAAGCCATCCCGGCGCAGGTCGATGCGCGCCCAACCCGCTCTGTCCCAGCGATTCCCCCTCTTCAGCCATGCGGTCCCCTTGTATATCTTGTGCTGCAGTCGGTCCAGCGGCTCCTCGCTTTGCATCTGGCCATCGGCGCCCAGGTAGCTGATCTTGGCGCCATCTACGAACAGGTCGTGGTTCGGCTCCAGGCTGAGACGGACACGCTGGCCCGTGGTGGTGAAGTCGAAGGCGAGGTCGAACGAGGACAGCGCGGTGACCTTGTGGTTGGAGGTGAGGATGTCGGCATCCTTTGCGAGCCCGATGCGCCGCAGCGGGTCTCTGGTCGTCGACGAGCCGGTCGCCACGGCGGCGAGGAGGGTGGCACACGCGGCGAGCGCCCGAGGTATCCGCATCGTCTTCTATCGTGGAAGGGCCACAGCCCGTCTGCTCACCAGCGGCGTGTCTCCGCGTGCCAGATCGGAGGTATATCGCGATACAATGTACAGTAGTCCTGCTTCGGCACAGCTGCGGATCCGTCGGTTCCTTCGGACGATGGGGTGCCTGTCGTGCGTAGGGCGATTATGGGGAAGCAACAGCGAAACACAACGGTACAACAGCGAAACAGCGAACGACACAGGAAGGTAAATACAACGGTGGGCGAAATCGACTACTATGGAGTTGCCTCCCAGCCTGAGTCCGATGGGAGGCCACAGGCGCTGGAGCAGTCGTCAGCCCAGTGCACAGCCCGCCTCCAGCGCGTCCCCCTTGGCGACAGCGACAAGGGCTTGGACCCAAACGAATTCGAAACCGGATCTAACGGCAAGCCACACCTGTCACCATCTGAGCCCATGTACATGGCACTGTGCACTGTCTCCTGTGGCACCGCATGCGCACAAAACATTTTGTTGTGCTTGCTCACGCCATGGTGATTGGTATTTCGCTGTGGCGAATAGACGCCTTACTAAGAATAAACATGGTCCCAATCTCCGCTCCTCCAGGGCTGTCACTACAAAACAACAACCGCCGTCTCGCCTCCAGTGAGACTTATCCGCCACCCGGACCCAAACGCCTCACAGGGCCTTTCCTCTTCACTTCTTCTTGGCCGAATGCACCACGTCAATGATTTTATCGACAACTGAGGGGTCGGACAACTGGGGCAGCGTTAGCTCCGTCTACTCCGGCCTTTTGCACATTTGACGCGTCACCCCCTCACCACCCCAAGACAAACAAGCAATAAAGAACGTGGTGGCTTACCGTAGTGATGTCGCCCAGTTGGTCTTCCTCTCCCGCCAAGATCTTCCGCAGAATGCGGCGCATGATCTTCCCCGACCGCGTCTTGGGCAGATCCGGTACAACGAAGATGGCCTTGGGAGCCGCGAACGGCCCAATCGACTTGCGCACCTGCAGTATCAAGTCCTTCTTCGTCTGGTCCGAGCTGTCGTTGCCGTCCTTCAGCGAGACGAACGCATTGACCGCCTGGCCAGTGAGCTCGTCGTTCACGCCGACCACGGCCGCCTCGGCTACGGCATCTGGGTCCAACGTTAGTCTGTGGCGGTGGAGAAGCGAGCAATGAACTTACGGTGCTCGATTAGAGCTGCCTCAATCTCGGCCGTCGACAGACGGTGGCCACTAACGTTTACTACGTCGTCCACCCGGCCCCGGATCCAGTAGTAGCCCTCGTGATCGCGGCCTGCACCGTCGCCAGTGAACTAGTGAAATTAGCTTCAATAACCCCTAACGCCTCGTTGGGTACTCACGTAGTATCCCTTGTACACGTTGAGATAAGTATCCATGTACCGCTTGTGAGCGCCCCAGACTGTGCGGGCCATGCTGGGCCACGGCTGCTTGAAGGCGAGCACACCCTCGACATCGTTGCCGTGGATCTCTTCACCGGACACAGGGTCGATGATGGCGGGCTCAATGCCGAAGAAGGGCAGAGACGCGGACCCAGGCTTTGTTGGAGTAACACCACCCAGCGGTGTAATGACATGCGAGCCAGTCTCGGTTTGCCAATATGTCTGCTTCCGTTAGTGCGTGTTCATCTTTCAAGGATCGGGGCGTTCTCTCACGTCTACAACATGTGCCTCCTCCTTTCCGACGACCTCGAAATACCACTTCCACACCTCGGCGGCGATGGGCTCTCCGACGGATCCCAGCACACGTAGGTTCTTCATCTTGTGCTTGACATGCTCATCTCCAGCACGCTTGAGTAATCGCAGTGCCGTTGGTGCTACGTAGAACTGGCTAACGTTGTACTTATCGACGATGTCCCAATAACGCGAGAAGTTTGGATACGCGGGTGTGCCCTCGAACACAACGGTAGCAACACCAAGCAAAAGCGGTGCGTAGACAACGTACGTGTGACCGGTGATCCAGCCAACGTCGCCACCGCAGAAGAATGTGTCATTGTCGTGGATGTCGAATACATACTTGCCCGTCGCCGCTGCACCGATGAGATAGCCACCAGTTGTGTGCATGACGCCCTTGGGCTTGCCGGTGGACCCGGAAGTGTAGAGCAGGAACAGCGGGTCTTCTGAGCTCATGGGCTCAGGGGCAATGTAGTTGGGGTACTTCTCGACTTCCTCGTGCCACCACCAGTCTCGGCCCTTGGTCCACGGGACATCGGTGCCGGTGCGCTTGTAGACCAGGCAGTGCGAGACACCGGGGCACTGCTTAAGGGCATCGTCGACAATCTTCTTGGTGGCGATGGTCTTGCCGCCGCGCTTGCCTTCGTCGGTGGTGATGACGACCTTGCACTCGGCGTCGATAATGCGATCACGCAATGAGTCTGAGGAGAATCCAGCAAAGACCACAGAGTGGACGGCACCGATGCGCGAGCAGGCCAGGAAAGCAACGACAGCCTCGGGAATCATGGGCAGGTAGAGAGCAACAGTGTCGCCCTTGCGGACGCCCATCTCCTTGAGGGTGTAGGCGAGCTTGGAGACCTGGCGCAGGAGCTCGCCGTAGGAGATGATGCGGCCATCGGCAGTGTCGTCGGCCTCGTAGATGATGGCAGGCTTATCTGGGTTTTTAAATGCATGGCGGTCGACGCAGTTGTAGCTGGCATTCAGACGGCCCTCGACGAACCAGGCGTTGTCGCCGTTCTCGAAGCTGCCGGCGTGCACGGTCTGGAAGTCGCGGTCCCACGTGAGCAGCTCGCGGGCGAGGCGGCCCCAGAACTTGTGCGGTTCCTGGATGGACTCCTTGTACAGCTGCTGGTAGTGCTCGAGGCCATCGAGATGTGGTTTTGTGTGCGGGTGCTTCCTGCAGTCGGGCGTCAGCTCTGCGTCAATAGATTGGATCAGTCGAGCGGTGGAATGGGCGCCGTGTTGGCGGGGTCACCCCGCTTCCTCCCTGCAACCTGCTTCCCCTGCAGCAACCTTCGCCGGCGAATGACACACATGGCGCCCGGGAGCACACTCACTCGTAGAAAGCCTTGGGGACGTGGAAGGTGTCGACCTCGTGGGCCTCGTGCACCACGGGCGGCTTGGTCTCGCCGTCGGACATGTTCGACTCGCAATGCGCGTGGCCTCGGCGGGCAATGGACGGAGCGGCGCACGTGGAGAGCAGCAGGCGTGCAGGAGGTGGAGGAGGGATTGAGGGTCGAGTGCGAGGGCGCGTTTAATGGCAGCTATGGGTGCCGGGTAAAGAGCTCGGGCAATTCTGGATGGATTGAGTGCAAAGGCGCAACAGATTGGAGCTGCTGCCGTCTCGGAGAAGCTCTGCCAGGTTGCTCCACCGTACTAATCCAAGCTGTGTGTGGGACGGAGGGAGAGGTGAGATGGATCAATTGCGCCGTTGGTTGGCGGGTCCGTCTCCCTTATGAATGTTGGTGCCACAGCCCCAAGCCCTCCAACCAGTCTCGAGACCCCCTCGCCGTCCGGTCTGCGGGGACGAACGGCTGTGTGGTGGTGGGCTTTGTTTGGGCCGTGACCCTTGGCGGTGCTCGGTGATGGCATCAATCCGCTGGTCCGGGGCATATCCTTCCGCGGCTCTCGAACCAGCCCAGCCGCTCCACACCGGCGTCTGCTGCTGTGGGCCGTTTCCAAGCAGCCGTCTCTCGTGCCACCGATCCTGCAGGTGCAGAGCCCCCCAGACGCTCTCCCCGTCGCCCGTAGGCCACGGGCGTGGAGGGCTTCACCAACAAACACGCCCCACGCCGTGGCCTGACAAGCGTGCAGCCCTGGAGTTAGTGCCCGCAGTTGGCGCGCAGTCATTGTGAGCAGCACGCGCCCCCTCGTCACTCGGTTATGCTTGCCCAGCGCCTCGGGCCGTCAGACTGATCAATGGATGCATTCACTTCCCCAGGCCCGGTGCTCAGAAGCGTCACGTCTGTCTGTGTGGGTAGGCGCCGAGGCTGGGTCGGCTGTCAGGCACAGCTAAGCCCCTCGAGCGCGGCCGACATCTGACCTTGCACGCGAGCGCAGCCCACCCAAAAGTACCTCTGGAGACCAATGTCATGCATCTGGTTCGTTGGATTGTGGCGTGCTAAGCTTTTCTCCACGAGTTCCCCGAGATCACCCCGCTCTCACACTCCTCCAGCCCTACGCATATTGCATGCCACCTGCGCAATATACCGGCATGCGAGCTTGGCGTGCTCAGCCAATGCGCACATGGAGATGATCATCATCCCGAACATGACACTTCCGTGCCCATCCAAAGACCGAGAGAAACACTACAATTCATTAAACAAGTGGTATCGTGATCGAGCTGAAGAATATAGTAGTAGTACAACACGCTCGCGGTATGCCATCCATCCTTTTGATCCCACCCACCGCAGTCGTTGCTCCCACATCCAACACCCTGAACGCCGGATCGTGTCCCTCATGAGAATCAAAAGTCGTCTGTGATCCATTTCCAAGCCCCCGCCCCTGTCATCCAGAAGCCCCGTCACTAAAAGACTCCGTTGCACTGACCACAGACCGTTTCCTTTCCGTAACATCTCCTCTGCTGCTCGTTGCTCCAGCCTCCTCTTGTGGCAGGACCGGAGAAGCGAATCCTGCCCAACTGCCGCCCTCGCTGTTCTGCCTAGTATGGAAGGCTACGCTGGCGGATATCCTTTCGTCCAATAAGTTCACAAGCCGTTCCGAGTATTGGTCGAGCAGCTTTTGCACAACCGATTCGTCCAGAGGCGCATTGGATTTGACCTTGTCTCCCACCGCCCGGGCAGTCAATGCCAACTCCCGCTCCACCTCGCGCACAACATCAGCACTCAGGTTGTCTGTGCTTGTCACGAGGCGCTTCCGGTACGTGCGTAGTGTTCGGCAGAGGCTTTCTGTCGAAGACACGAGACTTCCGAACTCATTCGCTGGGGTTTTCGCACGAAGCCTGACATCAACAGACGAGCGTCGTTTGACAACTTGCTGATGACGAGGGCTTGGAGGCGAAGGCGACCGGTTGCGATTGATCCTCCGCCCCGATCCCGGCCTGCCATCTTTCGCCAGGCTCGGGGAGGGTTCTAGTCTTGGTGTTGACGACAGAGAAAACTTGGAGAATTTCTTGCGGAGTTTTGGCGACCGGTTGCCGGTCGGGGTCGTCTGATCGTCCTCGGAACGTTGGAATCTTGCAAGCTCCGACTGTGAGAAGACACGTCTAAGCGGTGGTTTGGTCGCTAAAAGATCATTGTTTTGTGGAGTGCTTGGTCCAAGCAGGTCCATCGAATGCGACATGTGTTGTCGAGAGTGAATTTGGAGCAACAGCCCCCATACGAAGATGGTGCCATCCACAGCTACCGTCACCAGTGATTTCTCCCCGCCATCGTCATCGATATCCTGGCTGGATTTCAGTAACGCAATGTCCCTGACACCCTCTGTATGGCCCCAGTCGCGGGCAAGCAATGTTCCATTTTCCTCATAGAGGCGAACCGATTTATCGGTACTTGACACTCCGGCAATGAGAGGAGAGCCCCAGGGGCGTGGGATGTGAACCAACGACGAGAGAACGACGGCATCTCCGCCTTCAGGATCCGAAGCTCGGAAGCTGCTGAGGCACTGTCCATTGCGCAGATCGTACTTGTGCACCTGGCGATCAATCGTTGAAACCAAGAGGACATCATCTTGGTCGGCGTCGAAAGTCATGGAGATGGGCGTGGACTTCAACATGACAGTCCGTAGGATCAGGAAGGCGCACTCCGTAATGTCCGTGCTTTGACGAGATACGAGCTCACGAACGACAAGGGTGCGGTCGGAGCTCATGGAAACAAGGCGTTCTCCATTTCTAGAGAACAAGACACCTGTCACTGCTCCTACATGCTCGTCAAGGGTTTGTAAGAGGTCCCATGTAACCCCGATTCTTTGGAAAATTTGTATCATGCGATCCCTCGAGCCAGTGGCTACATATACTGGTTCCTTGACTTCGGACAGAGCAATGCTTGTGATTTCGTTTGAGTGGGCCTTGATGTCTAATATGCTCGACTGATTCTGGCGGTCAATAATCCTGAGTCAAGTTAGTAACAACCAGGCTATGGAAGAAAGATTATAACATACCTCACTACGCCATACTTGTCCCCAGTTATGAGAAACTTGGCATCCGCCGACGACGTGACAGCCTTGAGTTCATTACTGCCAATATCCGCATCGCTCATCTGCTCCAGCGGCACCTCAAGCGTTTCCTTATGGGTGCCTTCGGGCGTCCAGAACAGCACGGTACCCCCAGTAGACCATGTGTAAAAAGAAGCACCGGTAGTATTTGCCTTTGCTAGCGATGCGACTCCTAGCACAGGGTCACCGTGCGCAGGAAGCTTCATCACAACGTCACCAACAATGCTGTGGTCATCTGGCGCACATAATTCAGACAATCGGATGGAGTTTTGAGAGTCCACGGTGATGAGGTAGTCAACCAAGGAGCCGATGGCTTCGATTTTGCTGGAATCTGTGGCCAGAGCGATTGTGGGTGACTCCGTCCTCGGAGAAGGGGATGGGGGTGGGCTTGATATATCTGTGATGCTGCTGATACTGAGCGTCTTGAGGCCTCCTTGACTACTCGCAAGATGCAGTCGTTCGGTCGAATCTGTTGTCATGGATGTTACAGCGATCCCGGTTTCTGCTACTTTGACAAAGCGTTGGGTTCCATCGCTATCGTCAATCAGACAAAGTTGACCTTTGTCTGATGCGACAACTGCCTTCGAGGGAGCCACAGCCACGACGCTTGTGAAGTTGGCTTCCAACAAACTTTCCAACAAACAGTTTCTGCCAGGTAGTGTTTTGTGGACGCTGCTCGATAAGAATGAGGCATCACTCTGGCGCGCTCTCGATAGCCGGGCTGCAGGGTTGGACTCCTCGGTTCTCCATACCCTGACATGCCGTGTACCAACGCTGTTGGTATTTTGTCAGCAGGGATCACAACGTCTGTGCTACTTCGGCTTCAAACCCAAGTAAGGTACAGCGGGACACAAACTTACGTGATCAGGCTAGTACCCATCCACGCCATCCTATTTATATTGCTTGTGCACTTGTTGCTGGCATGCAAGCTGGCGGCTCCTGTGCGAGAGTTGACATTCCAAACGTACAGGAACCCATCGTTTGGAGAACCAAGACTCGCCAAATATTGCGAGTCTGGCGACCAAGCAAGGCACTTGACGCCAAAAGTATGCTCGGCGAGCGCGGTCAGGGAGTGTCCGAAGGCGCATCGTATGCGGTCGAGAAGATTAGTACGCGCGGTTTGTATCCGGTCTGAAACTGTCAGTAACTGCTGGCATGGATACGTCCAAGAAGACTGACCTCCCCGACCGCGAGGAACTTTCCATCTGGGCTGAACGACACGCATGTCGCAGCCTTTATCCTCTCTCGCGCCGACCATGCTTTCCCGCCCGGCGAGTCATTCCAGTCAGTCGCGGGTGAGCCCAGCGGGGACGCACCCACGCTGCCCTCGCGCAAAGACGACGCGGTGCGATTCCGGCTTTCGTTCTGTGTCGGGGTGGCGGGACCTCCATATATTGAGGCAGACGGATTGATGGGGTTTGTGGTTGGTCTTGCGCGGTAGAAGCGCTGCGAGACACGGCGCTCCTCGTCCACTGTCGCTATGACGGCGGCAGCACCGGCGCAGACGGCGAAGGAGCGGGCATTCGGGAGGCTGTCGAAGGAATTGGCCGAGCTGGTGGTGGTTCCAATGACCTGGCGGAGGGCCAGCGAGGCTTCGGCACGCTGCGACTTGGTGGGCGAGCGCAGTGGGGTACTACTCCTGAGGAACGGCGAGGGTGAAGGCGTGAGCTTGATGCCGGCGCCCCAGGCGGGGCTCATCATTCGGGGGTTGTTTGGCGTGAGCGACATGGCTGCGGCCGGGGATCGCGAGAGTGTGGGCGGGACGTCTGAGGGCTGGCATCTTCAGCGAAACTCCATGGTGCCTGCCGCGTTGTTGAGGTGAAGTAGGAATGCAAGCAGGTCGCTAGCTCTGGTGGCCGTTGTCTCGTAGTGGATACCCGGCCATTGAGGGGTCAGCGCGCGCACCGTTATGGACCCGTGAGAGGCACGCGCCCGGGCTCAGGAGTGAGGCGGCGGCGAGGGCGAGGGCGAGGGTGAAAGTGAACGCAGGTGAAGGTAAATCGACCAAGCATCCATGCATCCCGTTCTCGACGTATTGTTTTTACCCACCAGGGCCTGGATCGGCGTCGACGCGCTCAGGCACGCCCCAGGGATTCGTTCGCTAAACACGTCACCTGCAGCATCCACCCTTTTATCACATCTCGTGGATATTCCCCGTCCCCGTCGCCGGGCTTCAGGTCGTGCGCTGGACAGCACGGTCTGTAGAGCGCTCACAGGTGCCTGTTCCGCTCCCCTACACTAGTATAGTGCCACGGCAACCTTGCACGCTAACAGCAAACCAAATAGCCTCTCCATTGTAAAGTCAATTCTATCGCAAAACCTAGAGGACATCTCGTTAACATCTCACCGGTTTCGGAAGTCTATATCTCTTTTGTATTACTCCACCTTCCACGGTCCATGTTGCTCTGTCTGGTCCGCGCCTTCCCTTGTTTCTCCCTACTTGACCCATCTCCACCCGTTTCTCCTGGCGTCCAGCAAACGAACGCCAGCAAGACAGCATGTCGACATCATCAAAAGTATGCCCGTGTACATTATCGGCTTCTTGAAATCCACTCCATCCAGCTCAGAGTCCTTGATCCGGCTCACCAGCGAGCCTGCGATGGGGACGCCGACCACGTAACTGACGCCTCGGATCGAAGTGAGCGCTCCGTTGTAGGGATAGTAGAGCTCGTCGCCAAAGTGGCCCTTCTGCACCGAATTGGTTACCGTCGTGAACACGCCGTACATGCAACCGTAGACAACGTTGTACAGGATCCACACTGGGCCGTTGTCCGCGTATGCAGCTGGTAGCCATAGGGTCAAAGTGCTGAGACCGAATGTGAACGTCGATATGAAGAGCATGTTGTTATGCCCTACAAAGTCAGCTGCCCAGCCCAGAAGTGGCCTCGATGGAATGCCGACTCCACTGCTGATTGCCAAGATGATCGATGCCATCCTGCTGTTGTACCCCACGGCTTTACTGAATTCCGGTCCGAACGTCGTCGGGATGGCAATTGTCAGCGGGTGGATCAAGTTCACCAGGAAAAGCAATGCAAAGACCGGGTTTGTGAAAGCTTTCCATCCTGCGAGCTTGGTGCTTCGTCTTTCGCATTTGCGGGGCGGCTGTGCCAGGTAACTCGAGGTGCCCAAGATGCACGTGCTCAGAACCGATAGTATACCGAGTGTCCAACGAGGACCGACTGAATCGAGAAGCTCAGGAAGTGTGAGAGCGAGTATCACAGCTCCGATGCTCCCAACTTGTACTCGTTAGCTATTGGGGTATAAACTGGGCACTGCCTTTCACTTACTTGCGGCAGATGCTCCCTGTGCCCGACCGGAGTATCGTTCAAAGTATTCCGGGAGGATAGTCAACAACGAATTGAAGAACACGCCATTTCCGACGCCGACGAAGAAGCCTTGTGTCAGGAGAAGCAGCCAGAGCTAAGTAGTTTTCAGCTCGAATTCGCAAATTGCGGACATCCATTACTTACACTATGGCTTGCAGCCGCTCCTGCAAATCCAATTGCTGTAAGCGTAGCGCTCGCCCAACACAACGTCCGGATATGGTTGCCAATCAACGGCAGCCGGGCATAAAAGAGTATCGCAAATGCCGCTACAACTCCCCCGTTTCCAAGCGATTGTATCGCCGCGATGCCGGCTCTGCGCATCTGTTCTTGAGGTTGAATCATACCTGCTTTGACAGCTTTGTCGCTGCCGTAGTACGCTTGAAAGATGCCGAAGCTCTGGTTGATGCCCATAATCCAAAAGGCTTGCAAAGCACAGGATGTCCAAATCTTCCATTGTTGCGCTTTGGTCACCTTGGCTTTCTGGTTTGAAATTCTGGCAGGGTGAGTAGCTGTGAATTATTCTGGTAGGGTTTCGATGCTTACAGATCAGGACGCGCACGCTTGCTTGTATTTTTATTGCCTTTCTCATCTGCCTCGACCGAAAAAGAGCTACGTGTTGTATCTAAGCCCCCCTGAGAGTTCTCTCCTGGGTGATGGGGATGCAATTGTGAAGGCTCGGGTTGGGGAAGGCATTCGGGATCTGGAAACGTGAGCGATGGTACCTGGAGAGGACGATGCTCTTCCTACCATACTTATCAGGACACATCATCTGACTACTTTAAGATCTAAGCAAGTAGGGGGGGGGGGCGTCCTGAATGAGCTCGCTGCCGTGCCCGACACGCTCGTTTTGTGGGTGATTCTGGTATTCGTAAAGGTGGAGTCCACGCCCTTCAGTCTGAATTTCAGAAAACAAAAATCAAATAATGGAAAACAAACCTCTATATGCAGGGGACACGGCATGTCTCATGCCCACGGAATGGTTACGTTGAGTCCCACTACTCCTCGACGTCGAATATTTCCAACAATCACCATCTAATTGGATTCTATCCTGCTCCCAACACGTCCAACATCTACTCGGAAGGCGCACTTTGGCCGAAATTTACCATGCCAAGGCTCGGCGATCAAAGGATCTCACAGAAGACCGTGGCACCTGATGCATTTCCACGTCCCTGTAAATACCTGCGTGTTCGCGATGTCTTTGCTCAAGCGAAGTGGTATTGGTGCCTCAACTTGCTGGGAGCAAAAGTTTTTTTTATCGTGTACACTGTATTACCAGCCCAACAGTTTGTGCGACACAGACTGTGCTCGGAAATAAGGTACTGGAGTCTCACGAGAATCAGCTGCTCATATGCCCATGCGGACCCCGAACCATATATCATGCAGGAAGTTGGGAAATAATACCCTTGTCATGGGCTAGCAGAATAGGCAGCCCTGCCTGGTTCTATGGAGCTTTACATAAAGTGGAGAGCCAGGGGCCCGAGGGGATGTCACTAGTTCCCAACGACGCATTGCATTTGATAATTGACCACCCCTTGATTTGGAAGCCAGTTTGGCTCATATCCGCGTCGATTCAAAAGCTCAGGGTTGGTAAGAAGGCATTCGTAAACTCGTTTTGCAATTCCATGCTTCCCAGCTAATACCGAATGGGCGATGTCCACTCAGTACCTGACTACGTTACTTCTTCTGACTAAGCTCTTCATGTCCGTTTGTGGTCGTACATCGGAAGAACTAATATTCTTGGCTACTCCATACTCTAACTCAGTATGCAGGTCGTCCTCCAAAGATACTTAATGTCATGGGTTGACTCGCCTCTGGCGGCAGCATAAAGCCTCCAGACACCGGTCTATCCGGCATGTCCACACTGTGATCAACTACACGTTTCGCATCTTCTCCGTTCTGCTGCGTCTTCGCCTTTTTATTTGGCTTTCCCTTTTCCTCTTTCTTGCCCAGATAGTGATGGTATTTCTCCCTACCCGGCCTACCAAATACCTGTTGCGGTACGTCCAACTTCGCAAACTTTGCCAGCCCTTCACTCTCACCCGGTTCAATGGGAAGAGTTTGTGCATTTTGGATAATATCGATGATTCCGGCATCATCCTCCAGTTCCTTGGCTTCGACGTGCTGCTGTCGCGTCATACTCTTTGCCTTTTTGAAGATCTGCTCTTCTATCGTGCCTTCGAGAATCAACGTTTCCACAAAGACTTCTTTCGTCTGTCCAATTCGATGAGCACGCTTGATTGCTTGTGCCTCAATTCCAGGGCGGTTGATAGGGTTTATTATGAGGACGATGTTCGCCGCGTTGAGATTGAGACCGAGAGCACCGCATGCTACATCGATCAGTAGAACACGGATATCAGGATCTGAGTTGAAAACTGCGACATATGCAGAGCGCGTAGCGTTGTCTAGGGTACGTGCATAGATGCGGTGATTTATGTAGAGCATTTCAAGAGCTTGAGCAAGATAGAATGCTGTGTTGTCTCCGTCATAAAAGATGAGAATTTTCGAAGTCGAAGCATGACGAACAACCTTAGTGATCAGGTAAGATAGCTTGGCAGAAGTAGTTCCAATAACATGGGTGTTTCGCAATGGTGAATCTTCAGGAAGTTCGGCGAGCTCGTCCGATAACGTCATCCTCCGTTTTCTGGGTATTATAGGTGACTTTGGCCGGTCCTGCGTCGTACCATCAGATGGGCCTGTTGCAAGTTGTTCAGCCTGCTCAATTGTGGCAGAGATGTGTTTCACATCCTTCTTGTATTGCATCGTGTCGAATTTTGCGGGTAACGTCTTTGTCGCCATTGCCGATGCACGGCGACTAGTCAGAGGCGATGCCCCTACTGCTGAAGAAGGTACCCCTACCTTGTGCATTTGTTCGCTTCCGGCAGTCCTATCTTCTTTCTTTTTTGTTTCCATCTCAACTTCCTGCATTTCTTCCATTTTAACTTTGGCGGCCATACCAACTGCATCCAGCCCCCCCGAGGGGTTGGGAGATAGAATTTGACGATCGACATGCGATTGTCCTTGGAGTAATTGTGTAATTCCTACCATAGGTGGCTTCTCGGGATATGAAAGAGCAAAACTGTCTTCGGAATCCGATGGCCAATTTTCGACAGCGAGACCGACCTCATGTGCTTTGCTTAACGCTTTCCAGCTTTCTGAAGCCATCAATGACGATATTATTTGACAGCTCTTTCGCAGCGAGTACTCGTCTTCTGCAGAGCAGTTTTTATTCTCCTGGGCAAAATATTTTCGACTTGTTTCTAAGGTAGTTGCGACGTCGTCGACACTGAAGGCAGTCCACGTGAAATTAGATTGTCGCAGGTTACGAATCAAGCTATGTCTGGCCTTTACGCTATTTTTGTGAAATAGATAGTCGACATCCGATCTCTCACTCGTAATAGCATTCGCTCGCAATACCTGGACGAACATATTCTGCACCTGTTTCACAATCAGATGATAAACTTATATGAGTAATCTAGGCACTTACCATCTTGTCGAACCAACATGGCTTAAGATAAACGACGCGATGGTGCTTTGCAGGAAGCTTAATGTCCCTTTCAACGTCCTCCGGTCGTGTTTTCACAACCATGCCTTCCAAAGTACGTTGAAAACAAGCTGAGAAGCCAGAATATGTCTTACGATGTAGGTGCTCATGGCGATAGATATAATCGTCCCAATCAAGACGTCCTTCATTACTTGAATCGGCCCACGGTCGTACCATTAGAAAGTTCGAAGCCAGCGTGCCTAGGGCCTTTGCTGCCTTGATGTTCTCGTCGTCAAGACTGAATGTTTTCCTCTGTTCGATTGCCAATTCACGCGACAGTCGTGCATCAGTGGATCCTTCCTCCAGCGTTTCTAGGTCTACTTCTACACCTACTAAATCTTTGGCGGGAGTTCCACTTACAATCCAGCGACGCTCAGCCTGGAGCTGCTTCGAAACCAATACAGCATTAGAGACGGACGAAGAAAAGTGGTGACCTTCGTCGATGATGATGCGTAGCCAGTGTACCTTCATCAGTGGACTCTCGTAGACCTGACCTTTGCATGTGCAATCCGGGATGTTGCTGGAACCTATATAGGGACAATTGCAGCTGCGCGGTGCACCAACTCCTTGTCTTCTACCTTTCTCGTCGGCACCGTCCTGAATCTCTTGCTCGAATCGATTACGCGTGAACAATACGATGTTGTATTCCATAAGCTTCGTGGGTGGTGGCAGGTTGCTCACTAAGTCCATTTCATACTCTTCATCAACCTTTAGTGCACTGCTTTTCCTTGCACGCTTCGGTACAGTATCTACTATTAAGATTTTTAGACAGTCTTTGGTGAGATGTTTCCGTATCTCTGACTGCCATTGGTGTAGAAGGTTTCGTGGAACGACCACGATGGTTCCTGTGCACAGAGCCAATTGCCGCGGCGGTGGGATTATTGTGTTTCTGTTCATTCGAGGAATATTTGGTGGGATCTCATAGTAAGGTGTATGATTTTGTAGGACCTGTTTCACGTCTTTGAGGTCAATGCCCTCATATGTCTCCCATTGTTCCAGTTCCTCTTTCGCAGGGATGGCATAACGGCCGAGAATACTAGCAGCCATTTCTTTGAGTGAGCCTACCCGGTTGCGCGTCCTTGAAGCCGTCTGATATGCAGCAGGTATCTGAGGCAAATGGCCTCTCGTTGCCAATATCACCGACAGGCAAATGATCGTCTTTCCCAAGCCCTAATAACGTCAGTCCTTAATTCTGTAACCAATAAACGAATATAAATCTGTTTCGAAAACCCAAAGGAAGTCCCCATGTATCGAGCTCAGTTTTATGCTGCCAGCATCCGAGCAAATAACTGCATAGGCTGCAATGACTGTCAGATGATTCATAAACTTACCATGGTTTCAGCCAGTATACCTCCTCGATTGGCCTCGTAAAATTTCGGTTCTTTGACAAAAGAACCATCTCTTGCTCCAAAGTAGAATGCCTCTCCATCCGGTGACTTTCTGACATCGAAACGTGGATCGAGTTGTAATATTGGCGCTGATTCCCGCTGTATCATCAAACTAGCTGAGCGTGCTTGGTAAGGGTAAAGTTTTGATTTAAGCCCTGGAATAGGTCGGTATTCGGGATCCTCGGTGAGCTCTATCGTCACTGAATCTAGCAGATCTTCGACAGCTCTTCTGCTAAAGCGACTCTTAATCGATTCCGGCACAGGTGCCGGAGAAGGCAGTTTGTTGAATAGATAAAACAGGGATGCATTGTCTGCAGTTGCCCAGGGATCGAACCGTTTCATGGTGCTGGGCGAGTGTTGGCCCAACCAAGCTTCCGGGGATACATCAACCTGGTGTAGCAGGTTGCGCAAAGCTGTCTTTAGGTTCCTGCTGTTACGATCAATAAATTTTCGGCCCCAGTCTTCTGGAAGCAAATAGATCCGAACAGTCGAGGTTTTGGTTACTGGGTTGGACTGGTGGAGAAACATTCGGATCCAGCGGGCTTCCAGTAACCTTGCAGCTTCGCTACCAATCAGCACACGAAGCTCATCAGGCAAGTCAGCGTATATCCATTCCGTCCAGTCCTTCTCTTTGACTTGATGATCCAAGTGTGAAGCACAATCAATGTGTAAACAGCCTAGTGCTATGTATTTCTTCAAATCCTGCAGTTTCGCCTCTAATTCACATTTATCGGACGAGACTGATGTTGGAGGTGTAGAGACCGGTGTTATAGTTGTTGAGAGATCCATGTCGGAATTCAGATGCCCAGATGGCATTGGGGCGAGCTATCAACAGGACAGGAGATCTCAGTCGTCAATGATTATGTTCGAAGAAGGGATGCAGGAAAAGCCTCCTTGTATGAAGGGGCACTGCGACGACAGAAGACGTTACTGCAATGCACAAGGTATATGCTTGAGCAAGCGAGCGCTGGTGGTGATCATTTGAGCATGATATTTTAAACAAAACAGATTCGTAAACTGTACCAGTTGCCGTCTGTCAGTGAGAGAAGCTGCGCAGGTGTGTTCGGCAGGCACCCGTGCCAAGACGCTAACGACAAAACTTACCTAGTCTCAACCCTGTGCACCAGTATACACAGTGTATCCTCACGAGTGCTTAGACACGCCTTTGAAGACGTGAGCGTCTTTTCAGTTCTCGCTCAACAATACGCTATGTTGTCCTGGTTAGGGAAGGTGTACATTATATCTTTCAAAGAGCTATACGTAATGGTACACGTAGAGCCGCTCGATGCATGTTTACATGCACATGTGTACACTTCAACACCTGGGTGCTTGGATCACAGTAGTCTAAAGGTTAACGATTGCACAAACGTACTAGGAAAAAGTTCCTCCCTAGACATGACATACCTCCGTGCGATATGATCTCTGGAGGTGATTCTACCGAGATAATCCAATGCAGGTGATGTCACTTTGATCAGCAACGCACTGTACCGAGGTAATATTGACGACAGAGAAGGAAATCGCTAGGAGTGGCGATCATCACGAAGACAAAAACAGTTTTGGCTCCGACCATCTGCATCATCCAACCCTGTCTACATCTGTGCACACGACTTCACACCTGGTCCATATAGTGACCCAATGGCAGCTTCAGTGATAGATCCACCACCTTTCGACTATAGTGCTTCCTCTTCTCCAGAATCATCCTCGCTCTTTGATACCGAAAGCTTCCACGAACATATGCCTCCATCACCAGCCTCACCCGAAACCAAGGGCTCTACGCTCCTCATTATCTCATACGGTAGCAAGTCACCCATCTTCCCGCCAGTCGATCTTGAATACGACATCCGCACCACCCCAAATCCCCCTAAAAATATTTGCCGTCTACATTCAGGGCTTTCGAAAGACCTTCAAGACGCATTTAATCAAAGAGCTTCGTTCGGTGATAACCTCGACCGCGCTGAGTCGGAAATTCGGGCTGCGATGCAGGAGAGAGACCTGCGGGGCCAAGTGATGATCCTAAGGGTGGGTTGTCTATGCGGAAGCGGTCACCATCGTAGTGTAGCTTTTGCAGAAATACTAGCGAAGGTGAAATGGCCGGCTGGTTGGAGAGTAGAGGTGCATTATCGCGATTTGACCGAGGCGGACAAGGACAGGAAGGAACGATTGAGAGAGGAAGCCAGAGAGGTGAAAGAGCGAGATACGAGCGAATTAAAATAAGCTTAACAGCAGACACGTTGGTGCATCAATAGACTTTGGCAGCATATACACATGAGCTTGGTCGTGCTAGGTGTTATTGCTGTGCACAAAAACACTTCGTCCTTACTCATCTTTGTCACTCTAGAGAGTCTTGACCACGGCCTCCATCACCTGGCGGGCTTTAACAAATCACTTGGGCTGCATCGCAATGTACTGAGATAGTGGCGTCTCCGGTGTACGCGCTTTACTCGTTACGCTTGGTCATTTTCCCTGCATCGGCTGCGTCATTCAAAGATCCTCCAATCGAACCCATGTCCGACCCACCTGACCTGCGATCGCCTTGAACCTCTTCCTATGATGTTGCAACCTCGGAAATCCTGTCGTCCTTTCCCTCGTCGGCTCAATTGAGCGCCCACCATGAGTTTTATCGCCAGCCACGTGCGTAATGCGTACCATGACAAGCAGACGCAGGTCGTGCTGTTCTCTTCAACAGCAATTGCCCTCTATGGCTACGACCAAGGCATGATGTCTCTGAGTATGTAATTTCTTTCCAGCTAGCCAACCTCTACGACGAAAGAGAGAGCAATCGTTTGTATTTCCATATGCGACTTCAACTGCGATCTTGTTAGCTGTGCAATGCTGATTGTTCATGGTGACCTACAGTCAACACCAATTTCGACTACTTACACACCATGGGTATCGCCGAATCGTCTCCAGTCGTCGGAATTATCGTCGCCGTATACTACCTTGGATGCGCCGTAGGCGCAGTACTTTTCTCGAAGTTGGCGGACAAGTCTGGACGAAAGCGCTCCATATTTCTCAGCCTTGCGACTGCCTCCCTGGGAAACCTTTTGATGTTTCTATCAGGATTGGGCTATAAAAAAGGGGCTTTGGCTGTCTTATTGATTGGTCGAGTTGTCATGGGTTTGGGCGTTGGGGGTATTGACTCAGTCATCCCTACATACAGCTCAGAGCTATCCAGTGATGAAGCTAGAGGCAAAGCGCTGGCGCAAGAATTTCAGAGCAATATATTTGGATTGCTTATGGCATTTGGGTAGGCCCGAGCGGTGTGAAGTTTTGACATCATCTAACAACTTGCAGCATCAATCTTGGTGTAACGCTGGCGCTAGGGAAGTGGAGCCAATGGGCCTGGAGAACACCAATAATTGTCATGCAGATATATCCATTTATTCTGATGGCTTTCGTTGAGCGACTACCAGAATCTCCTAGGTGGTTTGTATACAATGGTCGAGAGACTGACGCCCAGGCAGCCCTGAACGACATTTATGGGAACGAGGGCGACAGCAAGCTCGACGAGCTGCTGGATGCCCATGAGAAGGAGAAAGACCAACATATTGGCTACCTCGATATGATAAATCCGTCACATGCACAGTTTCACCCGACCATGATTACTATCATGGGGCAGATTAACCAAGCCTTGACGGGATATGGCGCTGTCAGTGTGTATGGTCCTCAGATCTTCGAGGTACGTTCATTCATCGTCCTATTACCACCATCGCATGAATTTTGCCCCAACGCGACTTTTCCCTAAGCAATACATTTGGGAAGGCATACAGCCCCCAGAACTCTCTTGAATATGTTTGCTATAATTTGATTGGGCTAATACATCAAAGCTGCTGGGGTTCCGTGTAAGGATGGCTGAATATCTTACTCTGGGAAACTACACTTCCTATTTTTTGCTCATGACCATCGCATGGCTTCTTATCGATGTACTTGGCCGCCGAAAACTTCTTATACAAGGATCGGCCCTCTTGAGCTTCTCGTTCCTGCTTCTTGGCATTTTCGGTGGTCTGGCCAAGAATTCCTCCAGGCTCGACATCCCTACATTTGTTCCTGGTATCCTCGGTACTGTCGTTCTCTTCATTGCCACGGGCGCCTTTGGCATCGGATGGCTTGCAACAGTCTGGCTCATTCCCACTGAGATCTACCCTACGACTGCGCGCTCCCAAGGCACCGCGATATCCGTGATTATATGGGGCTTAGCGAATTTTGCAATCACCTTCCTGACGCCAGTCATGTTCAACAACCTCTCATACTTTATTTTTGTAGTTTTCGCTGGGTCGAATGCCCTTGCGGGTCTCTGGACGTGGTTATATCTGCCTGAGACTGGCGGTCGCACGTTTGAAGAGAACCAGCAATTCTTTACTGAGGCGAAAGATGCAGGCACATGGCGGGTCAGGAAGGTGGCCAAAGGCGAGTTCACCGTGTTCAAATACCCAGATCCTGAGGGCGACCACGTCGTAGATGCAGAAAGGGTGCCCTTGCTGAGGAGAATTGAGGATCAAGTACCAAGCGTTGAATAGACCCTTTCTAGGAAGCTTCCGATCGAATTATTCTGGGTTGTCGACATCCGACATGAATGTTATGCACAGCAATGGTGTTTTCATCACACTTCCATTGCTTTTAAGTCGTTTCTCCGGTTCTTTCTGTTTGTTTTCTAAATCGACTTATCAACAGTTTCGCTTTTATATCGCGTGAAGTGCAACCTGATTAATAAAATGTGCGAACTCCTGACTAGGTACGCTAAGGGTGATAATGGGAATTTGTTTAGCTATGACGTCAATTGGATGCAGCGTTGACTATGCAACCCGACAAAGCATCGCGACGAAAAAGTTTTATCCTCATTGTGATTGCTGAATTGTGATTATATACTTGTACTTTGTGGAATCCTCAAATCCATTACACAGACGGAAGGGAGAGGCTGATAAAAACGGCACGCAAGGAGTTAGTGCCCTCTTTGGTAACTATCGCGATACCATTACGGGGGAAAGTTGAAAAACTTTCCCGCTAGCTCGGTGTCGGACTTATGCAACTTGGCGTTGATTAGGAAGATTGCTAGTGTTGAAGGCACCATCGGCGCGATCATGATCCTTTGCACGCGAATGTATACATCCCGCTTCCCCGGAAAGATGTTCGTTATGCAGGGTGTGGGGAGCTCGGAAATTGGTCGGTGCATAATTGTTTCCTCGTAAGGAATACCCACGACAAAAGTAGATGTAACTAGTGATTCTGTATTCGAGACTCTTTCGACTGCCGGGTCGCAAAAAAAATCGATAAATTCGCATACCGTCCTGATTTTTAGCAATCCCAAAAGTGAACATCGATTTCCCTGAGCACCACCGCAACATGGACCTGAACTCAAGATCAGACCCAAGAATGCCTCCCCCGACACAGTATCTTAAAACATTTCGCGCACGATGGCTAGTATGTCGTCGTTCTGGTCGCTTACATACTCCCTCGGCCAAGGCATACATGATTTCTTACATAGACGTCACTCAACATCGCGGTTACCTGTTTCCACTACCGCATAATTGACTTAACTTAGCAGCGCGCTAGAAAGCCTGAGCCGTAACTTACATCAGATTTTTTTAAAACGGATTTGACCTTGCGGGGGCTTTCTTACACTGTAGTGCTGCCTTGTCGGACCCGCGATGCTGGGAGAGGCTGGGAGGCGCGGTAGTCCTCGCGGTTAACGCACGCGAGACTACGGCGCAGTTGCCCCTACACTACCGAGACAGACTCGCGGATACTACCGATTTTCCCGAATGCTATGTAATACACTTCCCGTAGAAAATGTGATAGCCATGTCTTTGGCCTGGGAGGAGTCTGCCCAGCTGTGATGTGACGGAGAGTCACGAGAAGCCTTGCCGCATAGCTGTATATTGTCGTGAATAACAGGGTACTCTTTGAACATATAAGTCCAGCTCTTTCCTCGATTAACATTGTCATCATCCTCATTGCCAACACTCATCAACACTCATCAGTCCTTTGTTGCCTCTACCTCAGTATCTTACCTCAGTATATCTACTATCAAACCCCTCTATCAAAATGCCCAGCGGTCAAGGTGTCGATGGAGGAAACGGAGGAGGTGCAGGAACTGGAGCCACCGGTGGTGCCCACAACAGATATCCATGCAGATATGCTGGAAATCCAGGCCATTCCAGCAATTACAGCTGTTTAGTTGCAGGTGGGATGTGTGAAACCTGCAAGGTACGTCAATCACTCCTCATGATGTAGGAAAACCAAAGATTGTGATTAATATCTAACGGCGATGATAGGTGACCGGACCGCCCTAGCGAAGACACGAAAGACGAAATCTGCCACCTAGCAGAGAACAATGAATCATGTTCCTGGTTTTAGGTCTACTCATTAATTTGAGACCTACGTATTTCTTTCAATTCTTAGACCCTGACTGCGAAGTTCCTACAATGGATGGGCGGCTTTTATCTGGGGGTACATATGTTATTGCAACTTCAATGTTTATCGGAGTTATATCAATGGAAATTACGTTCACTCCTTCTAATATTGTTGTCTCATATGAATTGTATGTTCTAGTTCTTGGATGCATAAACAACCTCATGGTTCGATAACTAACCCGGTTGATGAGTGACTCAATAGTATGTATGACGCATTGTTTACAATTGTTCTATTTTGTATGACTTTGTTTGACTCTTATCCCATATCCGTGACTCTTAATTATAGCTTTACTACAGTATGGCAACTTTCTCTAGAAAAAAGAGCCATTGCCCCTCTTGGCTGTAGGGGCTCGCAAGCACCATGTGTCCAATTAGTAAGAGCACGTGATGATCAAGAAGAGTAGCATGACCACTCCTTCAAAACACACGTGCATACATATGAAGTGAAACAATGCTAGCACACATCTAGGGCCGTCAATGCAGGCAGCGTCAACATGGACACAATCTGCAAATTGCTCTAGACACGAAACATTCCATCGCGTATTCACGTCAACCATGTGCCGCTTTGATGCACATCGCCAGAAGAGTCACATATCGGTTGTAGGAGAAACTAGCTAGTATTATGAAGTGAGTTGGTCCTGCGATCACCCTACATCATCTGATGGCAGGGGTGAAGGATCGCGGCGTTGTTCTTCGAACGGGATGATTGATAACGATCACGACGATTGAAGGCAAACCTCCAGCTTCTTTACACATATCGATATTCTCTGACAGAATATATATATATATATATATATATATCGGTCAAAAGCTATTGAGATTACAAGGTACATCTTCGAGTCCTGTCGAGTTGACCAAGAGACTTCTTCAAGTGGTTGCAATAACTCACGCGCAAGCGTTCCATCATAACCTGTAAGATCAAATCACTTGGGCAAAACCAAGTCTATTGAGCGCTAGAACCGAGAGATCGCGTCATGGGTGGTGGTTGGGTTGAGACGTGTCAGCCTCGAGTCTCGGTGTCGTTGGTTCATTAAGCGCCCTGGTTGATGAATTCAAGGGAGCAGATGCGCGCACTAGGAGTCAGTATTTTTTCCAGCGACTTGTTGTACGTCAATCATATATGAGCTCTTTAAAAAATTACAGGGGCTCTCGAAACCTAAAGCTTCGAGAAAGCACTCACTGCGCTACTGGGCTGCCAAACGGTTCCTTTCCTCCTATGAACCACCATTCATGCCCATGCATAGATCAACACCATCCTTTAGCGTCAATTCAAGGCTTACAGGGCCATTCCCGAGCCCGATTTAATGCCCAAGCCAAGCCCTACTGATCGTTCTTATGGCAACGTGGTGCTTCAACCCGTTTCATGATTCCGATAGATGATACAAACCAACATAAAGACTATCACCTAAAAAGGCAAATGCTCAATTAGAAGACTTGGTATCTAAAAGTGCAACCGTTTTTTTGGGAGCCTTCGTGCCGAGGCAACAATAGCCTTAGGAGTGTACCTTCACAACTGATTTCACTACTGCCTTGACCAGCACCCTATAACTCTCGGTTATGTGCTCCAATATGGGTCTCCCAGAACCCTGGAATTCGGACTGTGTCATATCGTGGGGAGGTGCAAGGTTTCAGCACTGAAGCCAAGGATCCCTAAGCGCCCGCCCGGCGCTCGCCGCAAGGTGCGAGCCGTCTGACAACGCCTTGGGTACGGCGGCGCATACAACTTAGCTTCGATGGTCCATGAAAATCCGCACTTAATGTTCATACTTACCTCGAACAAGTGAAGCGAGAGTAGGTGCGTCTAGGTAGCAGGAATCGCTTGACCGTAATAGCGAGAGGAGGCTGCGAAAAGCGGCAAAACTGAGCGCTGCCACAAGGCTGCAGAGGTAGCAGTAAATCGGCCACTCACAGTGAGGGTGATGCAAGTTCCACGTTGCTATTGCCGTATATGCATTCCCATCGCTGTAGATACAGGGTCACATGACCGAGCATTCCTGCGCTTAAGCGAAATGCATGCGGGTGCCTTGATCGATACCAGGTCATGGCTTATGCATCGATGCTGTATTCCAACGTTACCCTCCTCTCCGCAATGCAAGGTTCAGCTGATGCCCCCTTTCCAGCACTTGCGTGATATGCAGGCAGCAGGTAGCCTGCTCTCCGATCGACATGGGGCTACTCGCCGACAACCCCTTCTCCACTGCAAGCCATCAACATGGTCATGCTCGGAGGAACTTGAGATGCACAGCACAAAATGCAATGACGGATGAACCGCCAATTCAGATCCTTCCGCTCCGACTTGTAATTTCCCACGACACTAATAACATCGGCGACATGGACAACGACACCGGCAGCCGCACCTCTAGCTTCCGGCCTCCCGTCCCAGGTTCAACGACACCTCCCGTTACGCCCTACGCCACCCCGCAAGATTGCTGCTCAGTCGTGCCATACCGTCGACCGCCCACCTTGATGCGCGGCACAGTCTTTGCTTTCCCGAGTCGATGGCGCGACACGGTGCAGCCCTATCAGCCTTGAGAGCGACTGTGCCCAGATATGAGCCACAGTCCGCTTGTGGCGATGCTCTGGACTATTCATTAGGGATAGTGGGTCCTAAAATCTTCGGAGAAGATTTTCGAATGCAGCAGGCATGGTGATTAGGGAATTTCTGCCCTAACGTTGAATAAGGCGATCTCACTGGACAGCACAAATCGTGCGGCTTGTGAACGTGACATGTTTGCACGATAAGTGGGATGATAATCGCTATCCAAAGGAGCTAGCACATACTTTCCTGATATTACTGCCCGTTGGTGACTGACCTACACCAGTTGCAGAATGGGGTAGCACATGGGTCTGGCTGAATCCGCTGCCTGCAGGGCTACCACAACGCCGCCAGGCCTTTTCATATGCGGGGCCGATAAAAATGCTCGTTGCGCACGCACCTTGCCTAAGGCTTGCTCGACGACCCACTTGGCACTTGACCGAGCCTCATGAATAGCTTTGGAAGTAACGTTGACGCGACCTCTAGAAAGTTATCGTCTGAACACGCCGCAAGTAATCCACAAAATTTCCAGCCTGGAACATTAGATCGCAGCCATCTGTAGCACATACCCTCATTGGTCCATCCATGTGAGCCTATTTCCCTCATCTGATCCATTCAGTGAATGTGAACCTATCACGCAAACATTGACCGTAGGCCACGACCCTTTCTCGTATGATTTGGGTTAATTATCCCCTGGACGTCCCTCATGTGCTTCCATCGGTATCACTGTTTGGGTACAGTCACGATGATGTGGGTTCTTGATGGGCTTGGATATTGGGTGGCAAGAGCCGTCAGGAGCAAGATAGAGCCGACCAGCTGAAGTTGTGGGTTTTCAAAGTTGGCCTTGCAGCATCAGGCGACCATCGCGGTTACGTAGTAGTGTCTGATGGGGCCCCCTTGGCTGCTTTCGGTCTTTCGGTCTTTCGCAAGGAGCAAAAACCGTTTGGCAGCCGTTGACTACCCGCGCTAACGGCGGCGTCGCGGTTGTCACACAAACCCCGGAGTCGTAAGCCTCACCATAGCTTCATTAGCACGGCCGAGCTTTGATAGCGGGAGACGATGCCGCTGGCACGGTGCAGTACACCAGAGCACGTTGTAGGGGCAAGCGAGGCATGCAGGCAAGGTAGGCGGGATACGCCGTGAAAATGTGGGAAGGAAGAGCGATCAGGTAGCGTGTAGACCGATTAAGGCAGCATTAGTTACTGTTACAGACACCCTACTCGTAAGACCGCCGTATGTATGCAATTTCATAATCATGTTTCTTAACAGTCATTAATCCGTGTAATCCGTGTAATCCGTAATACCACTGCGCTGTGTACCAAAATGCAAAAGCCAGTGCATTGTGCCATCCTTCTGCTTTTGATACCATTAGGTTCCAGTTTCTGTGCACATCATTAGTACTGTTGTCCACTACTGTCCATATATCCTGTACTTACCCGTCTCAACACCAGGCTGTCTACCATCTAGGTCTCCCGTGACCTTCTTCTTCAATTTTGCCATGCCAATCTTGGCTTGATCTTTTGCAAATTTTGCATTACGTGCTGGTTTCCACTGCATCATACCACGTTGCTTACGCTCTTCCGTGCGCTTGTTCTGCTTGTTGATTTCCTTACTTGATTGGGATGACAATCCACTGCTGGAATTTGCTGTAGTGTCGGTGCGTGCTGTAGATTGCGACATGCGCGGGGCGGAAGGTGTGTCAGGCGATAAATCGGTTTGCTGGTGTCTGATATGCTCAATCTGCCCATTTTGATGATGGTCGGAGTCTTGATCTTGACCTGTGCTCTGGTCTTTGCCATCCGTGTTACCTTTGCGAGCTTGATCGCCTCCACCAGGACCACCAGACATATTACCCGCATTGCCGGCAGTATCGGCGTCTTCAACTCCAAGATCAGATGATGAGTCTGAGCCATCGAAAGAATCGTCGTGATCCTCATCGTCACTAGGGTGGTATGGATCATGCAGTGGTTCGTCCCTGCCAGGTTCCCTTCTCTTCTTCCCTTTGGTATCCAAGTATGCCTTCGGATCCTGTCCGAAAGCACCAGACCAGTCGGCTCCATCCTTGGCTAGCCACTTTTTCTTCTCCTCGGGATCCGCATTCTTGAGTATGTCACGTCCCTCCGTAAGTGACTCGTTGTGCAATTGCTGTACGCGTTCCGGGAGTTCCTTCTCAACCTTTCGGGTGCGCACACCTTCGGTGAGACAAGCTTCCCATGTCTCATATGTTTCACGAGAAGTGTTGTCAACAATGAACTGCTCGTGAGATTCGTCCATGCCAGGTTTGAAGTGTGCACGAAACTGTAGACGGCCAACTTCCTGGAGATCCTCAAGACCAGGCTCGTTGTGGTAATTGTCTTCCGTGATGTAGTTCTGAACGAGTCGTGCCGGTGCCGAAGTTGTCCAAATAGGAATGTTGATATCAGTATCTTCGTTATCAATGAAATGCTGCAGCCAGATCACGGCGTATGCATCCGCCTTACGTTTGTTTGCGATATGGAACTCAAAAACAATGGGCGATCGATAGCGATGCTTGACCGGCATGCGAACATTGTACTTGCCGTTATTCTCCTTGAGGTCCCAATAATGGCCGTCGCCTTCGTCGAGTTTATGAGCCCCAGAACGCCCAATCTTGCCTGTGCTTCCTCCTGTCCGCAACTTGAGCTTGGCAGCATGCTTATAGCCGACAGCCAGAATACGATCAGACACGAACTCAAAACTACCAACGTCCCAGCCTAGCATGTGAGGTGGTAAACGGGTTTCGATGCTGCGGAAAAGTAACGAGATGCGAACACGGCCGAAACCAATGCCACCATCGAGCGGATACCACCGCGTAACCTGAGATGATGTCTCAAGAACGTCGGACAACTTCAAAGGTACCACACCCAGAATAGGATCGTGTTCGCGGTTGCGTTGATCGCGCACAGTGACAGTGATTATTGCAGACCTCCAGTCTCGAACAAACCGTTCAGTACCAGCGTTGAAGATAGGCTGGGATGAAACAGCCTTGGAACGCGTCTTGTAGACTAGTTCGTCGTTGTACAATATAGTGCAGTAGCTCGTGGGAAGGTCGCCGCCAGTTTCCTCGGTAGCCTCACCGTAAGGTTTCGCTGGCTCAAATTCGCGGCCTTTGCGGGAACCACTTGTGCCTTTGACGTTGTCAAGCTCAAGATTCACGATCTGGTGAATAATAATGCTACAAACACCACTGGGCCAAAGCGGGTCCGGTGGTGTATGCATGACTGCATCATCTTCATCGGAATTGATGACGCCCTTCTCGTCCTGGAGCGAAGGGTCATCCTTCAGCTCATCAGGAAGAGCACGGTTCTTTCCATCGGTTCTCAGAGCGGGACGGAATTTTGGTTTGCCAAAATAGCCCACTTCCCAATGAAGTTCTCCAGGCATTTCACTGTCCGCGTCCATACCCGCAAGCTTGGATACCTGCGGGTACATCTTTCCGGGATGCTGGATCATCTTTTGCATAGAAAGCTCGACCTTTCCAACAATATCATCGGCAGTATGTCTGTCGGAATCCCACAACTCAACACTGAGGTTTTCATTTGCCTTGATGAGCTCTGGAGTGACAAGGAGTGCGGCTGTTTCTTCCCATATGGGGTTAAGATCATCTGTAATGACCCGTGTGCAATACATGGGCTTTCCATACTTGCTAAAAGCAAGCGTTATATAAGGATCGCTTCCGCCGTGCTTAGAGCCGCGTCGGTCTTGTTTGCTGAGCCCGACAGCTCGGTGGATTCGGATCCACATAACACCAAGGGCCTCTGTATCTTTCTGAATGGAATCGCCCTGGAGAATAGCACGCATATCAATTGACATGGACTTCGGAGCAACATACACTGTATCATAGATCAGCCACGATATCCTGAAGATACAAGTTGCAAATACTTACTGCTTGCGGCTGCTTTGATTGCATAATTGACAAAGTTGCTGATCAATGGTAGATTCAAGATGTTGACTCCCTTTTCAACCATAGGAATGCAACCTGCCTCAACTTGAGGGGTACCCATCAACGTGAACGTCAAGGTTTTCAAGAAAGGAGGCTCGGGGGTCATAGCCAAGCGCAATCGCACGGTTCCGACGAGACCTTGAAGCTCAACGAAAATTGGAAGTGGGACACCGAAAAGACCTTTGATACCTAGGTAAAAAACCAGTTGCATATGCATGTTACGTGCACGATCCGAGGCTCGTTTTCCGCTCGGTTGAGCATGGTAAGCAAAGGAAACTTCCAAATTGTAATAGTCGCCACCTTCTTCGTCAGCAGCAGCTTCTTGGGGATCTTTTGTCTTCTTGTTCTCCTCGTGAATTGACTGTTTCATCTCCTTCATATGTGAGTCTGGAAGAGCCCTTAAGCTGAGAATGCGAAGTGGATTACTTCCTTGGTTGATCTCGGCAACTCGGACGTTCTCGATGATACCAGGGACTGACGCTTGCATCACGTCTTCGAGCATGTCGGCTACGCCCTGGAACATGTCAGGGTTGATAAGGCCCCACACAATACCAAGCATAGTGTTCATCCACTCAACAGACTCGGGGAGCAGATTGGCGGTGGCCTATGTGATGTTAGTAGTGAATAAAACTTGGTGGAGGCGTACACACCATCTGCCCTCGGGTCTTCTCACTCTCCCATTCGACTTCCCGCCCACTTCGAATGACTTCCTTCACCCACAAGAACACGCCAGATGACAGGCACATGCCTAGAGGTACTAATCCCAAAAGCCGTCCTCCAAACATCTTCCCGACCACCACAGTGGCCACTAGTATGCCAATGCACAAGACAGTCGCTCGCTTCTCCAACGCAGCGAATGTGGGCTCGTAGCTAACAGAAGGTGTTGGGTGAAACAGTATGTTCGTCTTTTCGCCGTGAATCGGCACGTCGGAGGTGCTGCCGTCCGCAATTGGATCGGGAGGTGCTGTGACATCTTGTGCATGTTTGTAATCGGCTAATGACTGGTTTGGATCTGTCTTGATAGGCTGGAGGCTGTTAGTACATATACCAAAGCTTCATGGATTGGAGGAGCATATACCGTATCCTTCTGCAAATTTGCGTTTGGGACCGAAAGCTGAGGGTTCTCAACCTGGTCCATCATCTTGGGGTTGACATCTTCAATGGTGACCTCTTTGCCGGTTGTGGGATCCGTAACGACCTTTTGTGTACCCTGAAGCCCCGCTTTCTGCTTCTTGTGTGGAACCGCTTCTCCGGTCGCCGCTGCCTGTTTTCTTCTCTCCTTCTCCTGCTCGTCTAGTTTTCGGTCCCGCTCAGACTTGTCCTTGTCGAGGTTTTCGATGAACTTCTTCACCGTGGGAACGGGATTAGCGCCGGAATAATGGCCGCCGGGTGCGTGCTGCTGCTGTGTTTCCGCCATGTTGATGCTCTATCATCAGCCTTGGGGCGACTGATGAGGCAGAGAGGGAAGCCCGGGGTCACGCAAAGATTTAAATTAGACACGAGTGATGTGAGGGAGGGGTGGAAGGGAAAAAAGGAGGGATGCAGATCCAATTAGTTAGATTGCTAGATCTCTCCTTGTCAGCGTGTCACCCAAAAGCAGGGCAGCAGCTGGGACGTCGCGTCAAAGAAGTGGCTACAGGACGCTCTCGCCAACCGTGATGTCATACACAAGCCACACCGTGCGTGTTACGACAGCCACCGCAGTTAGCCGCCGCGCCCCCACTGTGTCTGAGGACGAACGGACGCGTTTGCCGTTAGCTGCACCGCATTTTGGCAATATTTTACTACCAAACGCGGCCCACCCAGACGCCGAAATCCTGGCATTGCGCATCTCAGGTGAACGTGCCTAGGTGATGGCCGCGGGGATCACGTCTATGACGTAAGCCAGATGCTATCAGTAGCCAATGGCAGTGCGTAGATCAGCGAGATAGATGGGGCTAGCTCTGTATCGGGATGGGCTGCTCGCTTAGCGATGCCCCGCGCGATTCATGCTACCAGCCTTGCCGTCCCATCTACCATCAAAGTCACCATGTCAGGGTGGTTCACGCTATTCACGAACGCACGCTATGCCCTCCACGGGGAGCTCGTGGAAGACCATCTTGTCATCTCGGACGAAACAGGCAGGATCCTGAAACGAGAAGGGTACATTGGCGGCGACCTTGTAGACTTGGATGATAACATCATTGCTCCAGGCTTTCTAGAACTGCACACCAATGGGGCCAATGGTTTTCATTTCACGCATTTCGAAAATGAACAGAGCTATGCACAGAAAGTAGACGGCATTGCACGCTATTATGCCACCCAAGGAGTCACGGGGTTCTGGGCAACTCTCCCTACTATCAAAGCGGATGAGTTCCAGCAAGTACATTGACCCACTCCGATCTGGACACTTGTGATCAGTACCTGATTTGTCCCAGATACTGCCCTCCCTCGCAGCTCGAGATATACCGAATTCGGCCTCTCTTCTCGGTGCACATACTGAAGGCCCATACCTTCACCCCGATAAGAAAGGCGCCCACAACTCATCGCTGTTCCAAACGTGTAGCACATCTCCGTCAAACATATACGGAGCCTCGAACCTTTCCTCGTCAGTCAAACTCGTAACGGTAGCCCCTGAACTCCCTGATTCCGCATCTTTGATCAAAACCCTCACGGCCTCTGGCATCAAAGTTTCCATGGGTCACTCCACTGCGTCCTACACAGATGGCATCACGGGTCTTGAGTCCGGTGCAACATGTCTCACGCACACTTTGAATGCCATGCCGCCCTTTGCATCTCGTATTCCAGGTCTCGCAGGCATGATTTCGCTCCCATCTACTCACAATCCACCTGCACCATGGTACACCATCATTCCCGATGGTGAGCACCTTCACCCAGCCACAGTGTCTCTTCTTCACACTACGAATCCTCAGCGATCGATACTCATCACCGATTCCATCGAGCTCGCCTCCCTACCCGATGGTACCTATCCTGGGCACGCACAGATACCCTTTGAGCAAACTAAAAGTGGCACTCGAGCTACCATTGCTGGCACCGATACGCTTATCGGGGGTTGCATCACACTTCAAGAGGGCGTGCGTAACTTGATGAAATGGTCAGGATGCAGTGTCGCTGAGGCTGTAAGAACGGTCACTGAAAACGTGGCCGAGTTCATGGGCGTTGATGGTGTAGGGGGAAGAGGCGTACTAATGGAAGGACGGAGAGCTGATCTCTGTGTTTTGAATGACGCTGGCGAGGTATTACAGACCTGGGTCGCTGGTCACAAAGTATGGGATAAAGAAGATGAGTTGAGGTCGAAGGAGGATGATGGCGAAGCAAGACTATAATTTGATAGACTGTAGCACATTAGGGGATTTCGTACACAAGACTTTGGAACTTATATGGTACCGCTCTTTTCAGCGGTTGTCTTTCTTTTCAATTATCGTGCTTGGGATAGAATAACGTTGGGTGAAATATATCGTCTGTTATGAAATAAATTAGACTGATTAAGCATTGCAAAGAATGACGTGTGGTGAGACTATAGTGAATACTAGCTTCATTGTTAGCTTGCTAGAATTACTTGAATTGTTTGACCATCAATTATCTTGTGACAATATTTTCACTTCAAAGTCTATGTCATAGTATTTAATCGTTCCTTTACTCCAACCGAAACTTTCCCCCTCACAATACACGAAAGGGTATTGGTTTACTTCGTTAAGGGAGAAGAAAAAGTGTTACCATCAACGTAGTGGATTGAGAATGATGATGGCGGAAAATGCGTCCCACTCTTGACGGCGAAAATACGGCGGCATATAGGAGTGGATGGAAAAATTAAGTATACTCTATTCACATAAAGAGAAAACAACCATGAAGAGTGGAGAATACTAGGAGCTAGGAAATAAGTTCGCACGAGTACATATCAGTATGTATATAGTGAGTTTATATTACCAACCTTGTAAGGTGTTCCAATACGACCTGATCAATCGAACTAGCAAACGTAAGTAGCGATATAGAATCATTATCGAGCTTACTGTCATCTGTTCGATGATATTAAAGACCGAAAACTTAATCGTCTGGACAAAATAACGGAAGTGTATAACAGGCAAGATTCAAAGTCCTTGATTTTTGTACCGTCTCGCAATCATGACATTTCCCACTTCAGTCTCTCTATCACGCTGCCTCGATCAATCTGTAAAACCCAGGGATTGATATCCTGGATATATATCCTGCCCATATGTTTCACAGAACTGGGATTCCATGCGTTAAAGCAAGTTTATAAGCAAACATGTTAAGCCAGCTTAAGGTATCTTCCGCCACCTAGCCCTTTGAGTCTATCACCTTCGCTTTGAGATAGATGTATGTGAAACAAGCTCAGTCGAATGGCCGTAGGAGAGGGGAAGAACATGTAAGAAGCGAAGAAACTTGGCTTGGCAGAAGAAAAAGGTGATCAGCGAGTTAATGGCAGAGTAGTAGATTGGCTCCATCTTCCGAAGAGAAGGTTGCACTTGATTCACAATAGAGTTTTGTATTTAGATCAATACTGATTTTGTCCATTGAGTTTTATTCCTGCTTCGTGATCTGTCACTACCAATCTAAATTACAAGATCATGAGGTCTTCAATCGTAACTGATCAGTTAAGCATGTAACAACCAATATCACCAGCCTTTGCTTACCCTTGATTGCAGAGAAATGCGTGCTGGTGATGCCGCTCTTCATATACTTTCCACGCTGAGGATACAAAACTTACTGACTTCAAACTCACCAGGCTCACCCTCTTCTGCTTGGTCTATTGTTTGATTCCTCCTTTATATACTGGATGGATCCGTTGAGTCTGATTTTCCTTTGACTGGTTTGCCTTTGGTTGGAGTCTGTGTGATCTGTCTAGGTCCTCATGCCGATATTTGAAAGACTGAAACTCGCGCAAATCCCCAGTTCGTCTCTCCCACGACCTCCTATATTTTTTTAGGGTTTAGATATGGCGAGACCAACCGCTTCGTCCTTCCTCCGGTGTAAATGCATCGTCGGTGACGAGATAGATGGATCCGATTCTAGATTTGTATTCCCTCCGTCACTTGATGTGCTTCTGCTTGTCGATTGGATATCCATCACAGGGCATCTTAACGTCCAAGAAAAGTGATCATCTCCCCGTTGCATAGCTGCCGACTCTTTCAACCTGGGACCCGTGACTGTTGTTGTGGCTCTTCGAAAACGCCGAGTTCAGCTGATAGCCGAAACCATCGTATCGAATACTGACTGAGTCATAGCGTGCGTATCTGGCGAGATCTATCCTACTGCGCGCAAGAGCGACCGGTGATCGTTGAAGGTTTTTTGACGTCAATCAAGCGTGGGGGACGATCTGGGGTAGGGCTCATTTATGTACATGTCTATTTGTGGCAAAGTCATTCGGGTGAGGCTGGTGATGCGCTCTGGGGTACACATTTTGGGCTCAGATCTGGGGTCGGGCTAATTCTGCAAGTGCTCAAAGCCAGGATAGATACATTCTAGGCGCTTTTCGTATCTTGAAAATCGCTGTGGCTGCGATCCCGACTCGTGTTCTTATGAGATGGTTCTAAATTGAGGTTTAGCCCTCCGATGTCGCGTCTTGGGGTGGTCTTGTTTATGAGTGCCGCGTCGCGCCTTCCTCGAGGACGCGACCTGACCTGGCCGCCCACGGTACTTTCAATGCGGTACCACTTTGGTTTCATCAGAACAGCATTCAATGCTTTCTACTTCGACCAGGTTATTCTGTCGCAAGGTTGGTTTTTATTAAATGCTTCCGTTTGCGGGTCATTCCTCATGCTCACTGCTTCAGTTGCCTCCTAATCGCGTCTCCACCGTCACGTTTGTCGCACAATTTCCTCCATTTGGGCAGTACCGCATACAACGACATGCCACAACACGCTCTGGAGTCATTGCTGGGGAGATTGCTAATCCAGGCCGTTTCAAACGAAAATCGCACACGACCCGTTGCCAGAACGAGGACCACGATGTCATGGCCCTTGCGGGCGTCCCGCCGTTCGGCTGGTTATTCAAGAGAAGATGTCGGTTGATTTCTGAAGCCGGGCCGACAAGGATGCCAGGTCCCACTCGCTCTTCTCCACGATGAATCGCAACATTCGTGCCCGCAAAGGCGTCACAAGCGATGCAGCAGCAGTCACTCACTAGCCAGAGACTCCTCTTCACCGCTCCTGCATTGTATCGATTTCTCTGGCGCGCCGTTCCGCAATATGCGGGGAGAGATGGACGGCCATTGGACGAGGAAGAAGAAATACGGCCGCATGGGTCGCAGCTATCTCCTGTTAGAGCTCAGTCGGCACGCGGGGGCCTAGACGCAAGACTGGCTCGCATATCAACACCATGCTTGCGACTATCTCCTGGTGGGAGGACTAGTCTCGGAGCCTTGGATATTGCGCCGGAATAACTACCACGGAGCACAGGTCGACTTTTGGACGACGGGCCCGCTCGCTTGAGATGCACTGCGGACGCTGTATGTTGCGTGCTGGGGTGCATTGTCTAGAGCTGATGTGCTCACGCCCAAGAGCGCAATGCTGGTCAATAGCGAAACCAGAGCAGCGTGTGGGAAGATTCAGACCAACAGACGCCTTGCTATCAGGGACTAGGCCCGTCTCTCTGCCGACTTGCCGACGGCCTAGCAAATGTCCAGGAATTCCCCCGCGTGAGGCTCGATAACGAGTCCGGCAGGATCAGCAAGGCTACTTTAGCTAGCGACCGACACCCACCGAGCCTTTGGCAAAGCACGCGCATGAGCAGGCGCACCGCGGGCCAGCAGACAATCATCGATGGAGGGCAGAAATAACACACGCACCACGCTCGATGCTTATCAGGCAAAGCCCGTCGTGTTGCAGGGGCCCGCTGCCCCGGCCGCCGCCAGCGCCATTACCCCGCAAGGTACGAAGGTACGAGAGGCAAGCTTCAGGCACAACGGCCAGGGACTCGAGGGGCATGTTCGCCGTGACGTTCAGCGCTGAACCACTACTTCCCCCACCACACCGAAAGAGGAGCCTTGGCCGATGCGGTCTTACCCAGGCTCACGTGCGCTTCTTGTCAGCTTGGTCTCCCCAGTCTGCCACCACGAACAGACGCCCTTTGGTCTGTCACCTGGCCAGGCTAGCGATTGTTAGAGTATGCCGCCCGCCCCGTCGCGGCTTGCGAGCGCGAGCAACCACCAGCGCGCCCGGTGCGCGTTGTGTGAACTGGGTGGAGGGAGAGGGCAGATTTCAGGCCATCCGCTGGTCTCATGAGCGTGGGGGCATATGACGCTGTCATATCGCACACTCACCGATACGTATCGTCTCCCGAATCAGTGGATGTGCTTGGCAGACGGAGCGCAAGCTTCCATCTGGACGTCAACCCTCGCAGCCACCACAAGGCACGGCTCGCAGCGTCGCTTCCCGAGGCATGCTCGTCGATGTCATCGCGAGGCACATCGCGACACCCACCACACGCACTCGCCCGCACTCGCCCTCTCCGCATGGCTTATTGCGACGCCTGCGCCGTCCACGGGGATCCCGCAGCCTCGCCTTTGCGCGCCTGATCTTTTTGCGCACACCACCAGGCGTCGTGGTGAGGCCGCTGCTTGGCGGCGCGAGAGCAAAACGAGGAAAGCGTGCGAAGCGTAGGCGGCTCTTGTAGCGCCCGTGGTTGCTTTGTAGCTTTGGCTTCTTCGCTGGCGCTCACTAGAAGCGTTCGATGCAGCCCCTAAACGGCCGCCCAGTAGAGGCGTGAGCTACGGCCAACTCTATCTCACTACTGAACGTCTTCGGTCGGGTCCGTCGCGCTATTCGTGCCAGTTCATGCGCCATCGGCCAGTGGCTCTGCTGGCTGCAGACGTGAAGACCGCAGGCCGCTTCTATGGCTTGAACCCCGAGGTTGCTTCTGCATGATCGCCCGTGCACCTATACTGATTGGCGGGCATTCAAACGCCATCTCCGTCCTGGATCCGTGCATCTACAAGGGTGGCCAGGGTCTAAGAAACGAGGTTACATGGTGTGGAGGTGGTAGGGGCTTCTTGCAGCGGTCCTGGTCGCCACAAGCTTCGGCAGGTTGAAGCTCAAGCACTCCTTCGACCCCCCAGTTCCTCCAGAGGCCGCGGCAGGATGCACGCTAGGATATTCAGCGGTCATCTTGAGCCCGTCCTGATCTTCTTATCAAATCTGGGACCAAGCCCCTCCAGACTAAATATTACCCACGGGACGCGCCTTCTTGCCTCTATTGAGTATTTCCCCTCGTCGTTTGTATATTCTTCTTGCACCCACTCTATACCGTCCAACCATCTTGCAGCTTCTACAGTGTAGACACCTGCAGTGCCCTCTTACAATATAACTACATCATGGCCATGTCGAATACCGCCGCCCAGGGCAACGAGGCCCAGAAACCAGAGAACACGACCAACAATGCCGCTGCCGCACCCAGGAAGCGAAGAAGAAGAGCACCTGCCACTGGCGCTAGCGAAGATTGCTTTGCCTGCCGGAAGCGGGGAGCAAAATGCGATCGTCGACGACCCTACTGTGGGCAATGCATTGAGATGGGAAAAGAATGTTCGGGATACCGGACAACCCTGACGTGGGGTGTTGGAGTTGCCAGCCGCGGTAAACTTCGAGGCATGTCATTACCCGTAGCCAAGTCATCTACACAGACCGCTAGCACTACACGCGACTCAAAACCCCAAACCACATCAACCGCTACTGTGGCAACCCCAACCGCCACCACTGCCTCTCAACAAAGCCCATCAAGACTGGAAACCCGAGGAAGCATAGACTATGGAGTGCATTCGCCAACCAGCCCGACAAGCCCAAATCCGTTCTCCGGCCCTCAAGAGTACCAGTACTTTGGCCCTACAAGCCCGATCCCGATCCCGTCTCCCACCACCCCGATGGCGTTCTCCGTTTCAGGTTACGGGGACCACATGGATCCGTTCCACCCGCATTCATCCAAATTACGCCGACCTCACCTGAACCAGGGTCCTCTGCAAAGACTCCATACATCCCTTGCTGTCCCGTACGAAGATAATGGCCTCTCAGCCTCTTCAGCCTCCTTGGGCAGCTATGGCGAAAGCGATTTCCCTCTCCTGGCGAATATCCTCGCACGCCTGCTGATGAATATCCTTTCTTGGAGTCTTCTGTTCCTCGCTTTTCCAATGTCACGTATCACGATCACAATTCCATGCATGCCATGGACCACATTCGATATCATTCCCATCATCACGCACTACCCATTGCCGACGATGTGAGCTCTAGCATTAGCTCTGATCAAAGCGTGCAGGACTTCAACGAGGTTAGCTCCGCACAGCAGAGCATGGGTCCTCCAGCATTTCCAGATATTTTCATTGAGGGAGAGTTGAGTTCGAGTCTCGGCGGATTGTCTCAGTCTGGTTTCTCCTATCTCCCCTCGGAGGGTACGTCTTCCATTGGCTCTGGCCCCCTGTCTTTTAACGAACCCGCGCTCACCACTTTCATTCCTCAGAGTCTTACCACCGTTTCCCACCTTTCCCCGCGGATGCTATTCCTGCTGGACTACTACGACAAGTTTATATCCCAGGTTCTCGTGGCTGGTGATGACCAGACAAATCCCTATCGGGTTCATGTAATGCCTCTTGCAATGAGAAGTGAGGGTCTCCGCAACGCCATCGCAGCACTAGCTACCAACAACCTGCGGATGCGCGGTGGTATTGAGGGACGGCGAGTTAGCCACACGCAAGACTACGGGCTTCTACCAGAGCATGCGTTTTCCCAGATGACAACATGGGAACTACGCGAGATGCACGGCGAGCCGTCCGACGAAGAAAAGCACTACAAGGCTCGATCTATCAGTCTTCTCAACCAGAAACTGGTAGATCCTGAGGGGGCACAGGAGGATAGTGTCCTTGCCACTCTTCTCATTCTTTGCCTCTTTCACGTCTGCGATTCTGGCTTTACCAAGTTCAGGACGCAATTGGCTGGGGTACAGAAGTTGTTGAGTATGCGTGATAGGACGGTGCAGTCAGATTTCATTGGTTGGATCGAATTTTTCTTTACTTGGTTTGACGTCCTCACGAGCGCTGTTAATGACAGGGAAATGGAAGTGCAGGGTGATTCCCTAGATATGATGAATCTTACGGCAAACTTGGGAGCATCGGAACATCTTTCAGGCTGCGAGGGCCGCCTCTTCAAACTCATTGCTAGACTTGGTAGATTGAATCTGCTGAGCCAAAATCGTCCTGTTCGAGAAAATGACACTACACCACGCGCCTCGCCGCGGCTAAAGCGTAGGGACACCTACCCATTCATCTTCAACGCCATCGACGGCAATGGATGGCGGCCTACAACGGACCAATTAGGCCACCCAGGGAGCTTCGGTACCGAGGATCCTCGCTCTGAATTCTGGGAGGAATGGCACGACGTCCGGACCCGACTGCAGGAGTGGGACTTTGAGCTCTCCATCGGACATGCTCAATCGGGCATGTCTGCACTGGCCCTCTCCCTGCAGATACCGCGATGCTTCACATGAGCGAAAGTTTCCGATATGCGGCACTTTTGTATACCGAACGCCTAGCGCATCCCACTGTTCCAACCAGCGCGCTCAACTTCCAGAGCCTGGTGTCGCAAGGCCTCTTCCACATCTCACAGATCGGCATCACGAGTTGTGTCAACAAGTTCCTGCTCTGGCCCTTGTTCCTCATAGGCACGGAGTGCGTGGAGTCGGAACACCGCGCTATCGTGCGACAACGGTGTGTGGAAATCCAGCGCGAGAGCGGCTTCTTCAACAACCTTAGTGGGTTGGAAGTGCTGGAGAGGGTGTGGCAAGAAGACACAGAGCACGAGCGCCGCAACTCAGAGTCACATCCTCCGTGGCAGGGGATTTTTGGGTCACAGCAGGCGTTCAGGTGGAGAAAAGCAATGGACCGTGTGGACGGGGAATACATAATGATTTGAAGCATATGCGCAATGGAGCGTACCGCATGCATGCAATGACTGGGTAAAAGCTACGAGAAAAGGGCAACGCCGTGCTTGGATTGGCTGGCAAAGTTTAATGGCTAATGAGGAGGCTCTCTGCACGTTTTGGCAACACTGGATCCTCCGTCTCGGGCATCGATGGAGTGGAACTATTGTTTTTTTTACTTGATTGTATGTATATCTGGCCTTTGGTATTGACAGCGGTTCCCGGTCTTTTGGGTACCGCGTCACGTTTGTACGACCTGCAGCTCATATTCACGACGAAATGCAAATGAAAAGGCGCGCGTTCACGCGCTTACGATTTCGAATCTCACCAAATATTATCCTGTTTTGATGCTCGTGATGACATGTATGAAGCTGACTTTCTATCTCACTCGTCTTATCAGCATCATGTGGCCTTCTAACCCTCAGCACAATATATGAAGAGGCAGCTGGGCGATTTCTCACGAGCCCAGAATCAGGATTGCGGGGGCACAAAGTGAACTGCTGAGCCATGCGGGCACCAGGCTGCAGGTGGGCAGTGGCGATTTCCTGATATCATGGGTAGATGACCCGTACATAGATGCACCACCACAACCATGGCGCTGTCGACAGACCTGAACGGTGAATAGGCGCAGTGGTTCGCCGTGAACAGGAAATGAGCTTTCACATGCTCCCCTCCCAATCATGGGTGGTCTGGTCGCGATTACAGAGACGGGCGATGGGGGGATAGCGAGTTGGCTGTGCGCTTGGCCCCCAAGGCGCGACCACCACCGACCACTTGCTGAATACGCTGCCCCGGTGACGGCTGCTGATCTTCCCGCGCACGCCTTCGGGAACAAGCTTTGAACGGAATGGTGCCACGGGTGCTGTGGACCGAGGCGCGTGGAGGGGGCGTGGTTGGTCGCAGAAGCGTTACGGTTCTGACGCGGGGTTTTTTGGTAAGCGCTCGCCCGCTTCGGGGACGCCGGTTTGAGCGTTGGTTCGTATCGACGTACGGTGATGTGGCGCGGGGGTGTGAAGGCCATGTAATGAGCCGCTGGCGCATGTCTTGACGCTGGAGCCAAGTGGAGGTTCGCCCTACGACGACCGGCGGCGTTAGAGTTGCTTTTCGTGGTGGTGTAGATGCGCTGGGACTGGTTGACGGGAACAGCGACGACGAGCTTGGACGACCAGACGGCGCACGGTAACCAGCAGCTATTGATAACGGGAAGTGGAATGGATCAACATGATCGATGCCAGGTTCATCCTGCACGAAAGGTGCAGTTTAGCTTGTAGAGTAACATATTTAGCGGGCGGAGGTGTGTTTGAGCCGCCTGGGAAAACGCCTAGGGAGTCTGGGTGCGGGGGACGGGTAAGGCTTTCTTGTCCAGTGACCACGACGAGACTTGGATAGATACGGCAGGGCATGCGTGGTCTGTTGTTCAGAGAGTGGATCTTCGCGAGCAACACGCAGTACGAGGGATCTACCCCACGCCCGCACGAGCATCTGACACGACGGGCAAACGGTCGCATGATGCACTTGAAGGCTGGAGTCTAAAATCATGGTACTATTCGCGACCATGGCCGTGGTAGGGCAAGCTCATCTCCGTGCGTGCATCGTCTAGTCGTCTGGGTGAGAAGATGGAGTGCATTGTCGCAGACTATCGCCTAATAACCAAGAAGGTTTAGGTGTAGGGATCCAATGATGGGGCGGCAAGTGCTTAAGCAACAGTGCAGAGAAGTAGCCAGAAGCGTACAGTAGTGCGGACGAAGCCGGGCCGTAGAGCACGAGGCCCGACGAAGGCCCACGTCGCTCGTCGGACAGCGTTGCACGTTTAGCTATTCCAGTGGCAGGATGCGATACCTGGGCGGCTATATTACTCCGCACAGCAGCCAGCAGAAGGATCACAATGGCGACTATCACAATCCATGTGCTGCGGTGCGACAGTTGCTCGTACGTAAAAGCAAGCGGAGGGGGTGGCTTGAGGGACGGTCGCAGGCGGATGTGGCTGTGGATGTGGCGGCGCCTTGGTGCGGGCGCGATGCAACGTGCCGGAGATGGGGTGTTGGCGGTGTTCCGGCTACGCTTTCCTAGGCGGGCAAGGAGGGTGAATGGCAGCCGCGGTGCCTGGCGCCTGGCAGCCTCAGGCACACACACACACCCCGTGACATGTGGATACCTACACACACACTTCAGGGCTGCACACGCCGGTCACGACGAGGGCGACGGCTCGGCACGCTAGCATCGTCTCCGTGTGTGTATGGGCCACCACTCCGTCCGCCATGGCGATGGCGCTAGGCCGATCGCTGCGACGCCTCTCCATCACCACCATCAGCAGCGCGCTCCACCATCGCCATCGATTTTGTGGTGACGTCGTCGCGTCGTCGCGTCGTCGCGTTAGTCATCCAGCCATCGCCATTCCAATCGTGTCACCATCATGGCACGGCTGCGACAGTCGCTCTGGCAAGCTTCGCCGTGCCTGCCGCCAGCAACACACGCAGCCCTCTCCGCCGGACATTTATGAGACGCTTTGCTCGCCATTGCCGCCACGCAGTCGCACCCCGAGCCCACACAGCCTTGCTTGCGCCACGGCTGCCGCAAAGAGCCCTTGTTTGCCCGCTCGCCATGGCCAGGCGCAAGTCATCAGGAGTCGCCGCGGCCGCCGGATCCTCTAGTGAAGCCCCTCTGCGAGCCCGTCAACGCACTGCGGTACCATTACCCGCAAAGGCCAGTGCAGAGCCTCCTCCAACACGCCGCCAGTCATCGCGCAATCTGTCATCCCACCCGAGCACGAACCCCAATGCCAATCCTGATATCGTGGATGGTCTGACTGCGCTGCGGGCCTCGCCGGACAGCGTACCTGTTGGTGAAGACGACTCGAATGCCATCTCTGCCCCCTCTGGCGCCACACCTGCAGCGGCAAATGCACTCACGGAGGATAGCTCCATTGCTGTACCTGCAGAGGCGCACGGGCCACTGCGCGCTGGCTCCCACCCATCACGGAGGCCCAGGAAGGGGATTGCGAGCGAGGCGCCTGCTCCTGCATCTGAGACAGCAGCGGCTGGTGTCTCCTCCGAACCGCAACCTGGCAACAACAAACGAAAGAGGGCTGGGAACCAGCATGTGAAGGTGGACAGTGCCCTCGACCATGCGGACGTCTCCACAGCCCCTCTTGACCCTGCCAGTAAGAAGGTCGTGGGGGTAAATGTCGATCATACCGAGCAAGACGATGCGGCCGAGGGCGAGGACGAAGTCCAGGAAGCACTGTCCAGGCCGCCGCCCGTCAATTCTGATCATCTCCCCTGCCCTGGAAAGGTCGCATTGGATACGTAAGAGCCTCGCGGTACTGCTGTGCTGTGCGACTTGAGCTAACAATACATCGATAGGCCTGTTTAAACACATACCTTCGCAACGCTAACCCGCCCGTCTTCAGTTCGCGGACCTGTCGGATAGCCAGTATCATCGAGCATCGGCATCCGCTCAAAGACCCCTCGCAGCCCGAACATGCCACTAAGAACCGGCCCGACAGAGATCAACCCGCAGACCTCGCACGAGGACAGCGCTATGTCGAGGAGCTTGGGCTAGCCAACGCACGTGATGTGATCAAGATGGTCCGCTGGAATGACAAGTATGGAATCAAGTTCATGCGGCTCAGCAGTGAAATGTTCCCCTTTGCCAGCCATGATGAATATGGCTACAAGTTGGCTCCTTTTGCAGCCGATACGCTCGCAGAGGTAGGCAAAGTGATAGCTGAGCTCGGTCACAGAGTGACAACCCATCCGGGCCAGTTCACGCAGCTTGGATCGCCACGTAAACAAGTCATTGACAATGCAGTTCGTGATCTTGTGTATCACGATGAGATGCTCTCTCTCCTGAAGTTACCACCCCAGCAAGACCGCGACGCAGTCATGATTCTGCATCTTGGTGGTGCTTTTGGTGATAGACCTGCTGCCATAGAGCGCTTCAAGGAGAACTATGGGAAGTTACCCCAGAGTGTCAAGAACCGCCTTGTTCTTGAGAATGACGATGTAGTATGGTCGGTGCATGAGATCTTGCCGTTGTGTCAAGAACTCAATATTCCCATGGTTCTTGACTTCCATCATCACAATATCCTCTTTGATTCCACCCAGATTCGTGAGGGTACCAAAGATATTGTAGAGCTCTTCCCTGCCATTCTTGAGACATGGAGCAAGAAAGGTATCACGCCAAAGATGCATTATTCAGAGCCGTGTCCAGACGCTGTCACTGCGCGATCCCGAAGGAAGCACTCGCCACGCGTCATGACGCTCCCGCCTTGTCCAGACACAATGGATCTTATGATCGAGGCAAAAGACAAGGAGCAGGCCGTTTTCGAGCTCATGCGGACATTCAAGCTCCCAGGGTTCGACTTGTTCAACGATGTCATCCCTCATGTACGACAGGATGAGAACAGGCCCTGGAAGCCGAAGCCGAAGAAAGCGGCGAAGAAGGGTAAGAAGAAGAAGGAAACCGACGAGCTTGAAGACCTCGATGTCAAGCTTGAAGCAGAGGAGGAGGAGAAACCCCTCCTATAGTTCCAGAGAACGAAGTCGGCATGGGAGGGCCGGAGCGCAGAGTTTACTGGCCGCCTGGCATGGAAGACTGGCTACGGCCGCCGAAACGTGTCGTCAAGAAGAAGGACGAAACCGAAGGTGCCGCTACACCTGCGAAGAAAAGAAAGACTGCTGCCGCCGCCGCGCCCAACACCGAAGACGTTGCTTCGATCAACGGCGCCGCGGCCGCGGCCGCGAAGACGGCAAAGTCGCTGCTCCCAAGCGGGGAGCAGCTAAAAAGAAGGCGCTAGGAAAAGCAGTCCCGACGCCCTCGCCTTCTGAGGAGGACAGTGACCCGCTCAGCAGCTTGGGTGAAGACGAAGACGGCGACGAGGGTGGAGACGGGGTGGTGGCGGTGGGTACAAAGCGTAGGGAGCCCGTTGCGCCATCCAGGAAAAGGTCCGGTAGAGTCTCGCAGCGGGTCAGTTACAAGGAGGATGCTGATGAAATGAGCATGTGAATGTCGCAATCCGTTTGCACTGCCTTGGGTGCTACCGGCATTGCAAGGCTGGCAGGCATCGAACGATGAGGTTCCTCGTCGCCGAGAACAAGTTCGGGAAGCGGAAATGTACATTGGCGTTGGGACCAATCCTTCTTGGGTGGTCACCGCCGCATTGATTTTGTTTATAGAATGTACAGTATAGCTTGGATGCATAACATGGTTTTTAATGTTGCGGAACTGGTCCGCTTGGACCCTGTTTGTTTGTTGATGAATCTCTTCATGACATGATGACATGGACATGGATGCCCAAGAGCTCACGTAGGACACAGCATTGTCAGTGCGGTTTGAGTCTGTACGATACGCTAGCATGGCGAGTCCATACCTCCGGCGGCTCTGTACGGTGGAAGATTTAAGATGGGACGATGTGGACGATCTGTGGGTCAGTCGACTATGCAGTGCAGTGCAGTCAAGCGAATTGACTAGATGGCTCGCTTGGTTATCAAGAGCCCTAATGCTGCGAAGCATAGCGCGCCCCGCAAAGTGTGTTGGGACCTGACCTGATGCCATCTCTCTCCCCATGCACGACAGGCTAGCTATGGACAGAGGAGGTGCTGTGCTCACCGCTCCCACCCAAGCATGATGATAGCGATGGCTCGTGCACGTTCACCCATTAGCACGCAGCATCCGCTACAAGTGCGCTACGATGCGCACAAGGACCAGTTGACTCTAGCTTGCGGGCAATTCAGTGGCGTGGAATAGCATGTGTGCAGGGCGTCGCAGGCACAACGCCCTGGTTGCTCGCTCGTCACGCGCTAATGCTGCGCAACTTGGTGCAGGACGAGGCGTGGAGTCGACCATGCCGCATGGAGAAAACACTCCGAGGCGCTCAGCGTTGGATCATGGTGTCGATGCAGGAGCAGTTGGGATAAGGTTCGGAGATGTGCAGGTGGAGTCGAGCTCTGGACATCTCGCACCGGGCGGCTACAAGGAAGCTGCCGTGCGTGGTGCGGATTGCACTCATGCGCTGTCGATGTGATGGCAGAGCCCAGTCGAGACTGCGCTGATCGCGGCTTGGGCGGGTGTTGGAGGGTGTGTGGGAGACTGGGAGTTGCCGCCATGGGGTGCGTCGGCAGCTGTGCGATGCTTCTAGTCGCGTTCTAGAGTCTTCGAAGAACACTGCTTGCTTGATGTGTTGGCCGTGTAGCCTTCCAGGTGGTCACGAGGCCGCCGGCCAGACGGTCGCTGGTCGCTGGGTGCTGGGTGCTGGGTGCTGGGTGCTGGGTGCTGGGTGCTGGATGCTGGATGCTGGATGCTGCTCACCGTCGCTCACTTGCACGGCAGCTGCACGCCTGCCTCCTGACCGGCCAGGTGAGGCGTAAGCCGTGTCTCGGGACGGTGCTCGAGGAGGAGTCGTGGTAGGCAGGCACCGGGCCTATCCCCTCCCTCCATGGCGCGAGACGTATGCGCGGCCTAGTCACATTCACCACGGCTGGCTGACGGCTGCCCTGCAAGCTCACCCGCAGCCCAACGCCATCTTCGCTCCCGTGGGGTAGTCCATGCCGTCGAAGGCGTGTCGAAGGTTCGATGCCGATGCCCGCGGCTTGCAGCGGCTGGCTATCGCTTCGTGTTGCCAGTTGCTAGGTGCTGCTTATCGGCGTACAAGACTATCGATGTCACGTCGTGACCCATACAAGGAAGGCTGGAGAGATAGAGATTCGATATCAGAGACGGGCGTGGGGGATACATGTAGGTACGTGTTGGACACGCAAAGCATGGACAGTGGGTAGCTGCGGCCAGAGGCGGGGTGATCGGCAGCGAACGCATGTTCACGGAAGGATGAGTGAATGTACGGTGTGGTGCATGTCGGCAAGCATGGGACGGCTATGCATCTGGTTGTGCCAAGAGACCTGCGTCTGGAGACATGTAGCGCCAAACATGCTGCACAACACATCCAAAGAGATTGCAGGATGAAGCAGTTATGGTGTGACATGAAAGCATCGGCAGCATCGGCAGTCTATCTTCTAAAGGGGCAAGGAAGCGAGCGTGAAATGAGAGGATCATGCCACGAGCGAGCTCAGGTACGCGAAGGGAAGGCGAACATGGTTCCAATTGTTGGATGACGGCTTTGCACCGCAACGGGCAGGTATAGAGCAATGCAAGATAAACCTGGAGAAAGGGGTGCATGCCTAAACGACAACGGGCATGCTTACCGCTTCGGGTAATTATGTAGACATTAAAGGTAGAGACGCATACATGGGAGTACGGCGCAGCTCTAGATCGGTGATGCAAGTTCTAATTTCAACATCCAGTAAGTATTGGAAGACGATAACAACTGCACCGAAATGAATACGTCCGCATATTCATGCTGAGGCGGCGTTGCCAGGATGAGCCCAGGGGAGTCGCCGTTCAAAGAAATCGCTCAGTGGGACCGTATCAACATCTTGACTATTTTGAAGAAGTAATGGGGAAAGATAACAGCTTCATCGCGTTCGTTCCCAAGTATGGTAATTGATTTTCACTTTGCTGAAGAGCTGGCATAGCTGTGTGAGTTGCTGGCTCCAGGATGGCCCCCTGGGCATCGACCGTTTTACCGCATTACGATTGAGCTTCTCGAAGAAGGTGGCGACAATTAGTTAGATATGCAAAGCCATAGTTCCAAACGTGACGTCAATTATAGCATGCATTGTTGTTTGTATTGTCACTCGTACAAGTTACTATGACGAGCAACTGTGCCATTGAGCACAACCAATATTCTCCCTTTTCACTCAACTAGGGGGATAGTAACGAGCAGTTCCGTCTCAGAGATTCTACTCGCTTCCTTCAAAGTCTTTTATGGGTGGTCTTCAAGTACCAGACAGCAAGTAGTATCATCGGTATGCTTCAATCTGAATGTAGACTCCATATTGCTCATGCTCTGATTTGTTTACTCCAAGGTGACTACACAGTCAGTGTCTGATCTGTGAAGTTTTTCCTTTAGTTTTGGAGGAAGGACGAAAACATTAGAAACTATCATATACTGCCGTCCTGCTGTACCTACGTTCCATCCCCTCATGACCATCTCTATATCTTGTACGAAATGTGATAAACCAACTTTGTCAACTTACGCTTGCATTAGAAACCATTTCGGGATGTATATTGTCTTATGATATCCAATCAATGGTTATGAGTCTTGTAGAAAGTCACTTTCATGCCACTGCATAACGCACTGAACTTTATCTCCGGCTATTATCGTAGGCTATTACAGCTTGCTATTCGAACAACGCCTTTACTGCTCATACAGACAGCTACTATTGCTTGGAGAGTATCACTCCAGTCTTATCGTGTGGGAGTAGTGTTAAGTTTATATCACGAATATGCCCAGTCATGCTATTAAATCACATATGCATCAACGGGACTACATCACTCAAGTGGTAGTATTTAGGATTTATCATAGCTAAGCCATCCAAGAATCATAATCTCTTGATTGTCTGAACAATTAATCTATCGGACGCTCACATATGCACATGTAGCTCTCACAGTCTTCGTTGCTTACCTTGTTAAAGAAATTTTGCTGGTACAACGTGAGACCACAATTGATTTCAAGAACAGTGACCGATCACTAGAATAGACAGAAGAAACAATTAAATATTACAGTCGAAGAACGCGAGATACCCGTGACTGATACTTCTTGGAAGAAAGGGAGTATTCCTGTTTGTTGACCTCGCGGAGTCAGCTCACAATATTCACCACATATTTATCAATGAATAAAGAAATAAGATGTTGATAATATCTGCATGTGTTTCCTTAATGAGATTAACATTAATATGCACCGTCTGGGGGTTGTAGAATGCTCGAATTTATACATTCTATACCACTAATAACTAGCATAAATATTTATCTTAGAGAAATCTGATGTGCCTATCTTAATATTTATCTATTCTATCAAGTAAACCGTATTTATCATCAAAGTAATCTAGATTAAATTTGCAGCTTCATCAGCCCTACTGGCGTTTTCTACACGAGCCGTAGAACAGTTTCTTAAAATTGTATTAAACTTTGCCAAAGGTTGATTAGACCAGTAATGTACCAAGATTTTGGCAATAAAAGGAGGCCTAAGAACAGTCCTAGTATAATTCAATAGTAATCCTTCAAGAAGAACATGAAAGTCACGAGATGACAGTGTATTATACTCGATAGCCCCCCGAGAGAGAGAGAGGCGCACTGGCTCTGGCTCCGACCAATTTTTATATGTGTCGCTCACGTGCTTCGCCATTCCGCCTAAAATGGATGCTGGACTCAGTATCTCACATGCAAGCTGCTCCTTTTCATCTCTTATGCAGACATTCGTCAAGGAGGGAGAGAATCATGAGCTGTAAAAGGACCCGATACTGGGTATTGTATGCATCTTACCTAGCATATCCCAGATCGATGTTTGAATTAAGGGCAGCACTCGAACGAGTACCATTGAAATGCACCACTAAAGTAAATGAACCCGATTCATCAACACAAATAGAAGAATATTTGAAAATCAGGAAATTTCATCGAAAGGGTGGAGCAAAACACATATAGATCCTATTCGATTCCCCGGTCCAAAAACATACATAAACATACGAGAGGGAGCAAGCGGTACGAAAAAAAAATCAAACGTTTAAAGGTGTTCAGCCGTTCACGGACCGAGCATCAAAAAAGTGGATTTGAGAAACGGCGCGAAGGATCTATGGAATCGCTTGGGGTTATCGAAAATATCTCACGGTGCTTGGCGAACGGTCTGTGCCTTCTTTTAAATTAGATAGACTGACCTTCTCGCGTTTACTCATTGTATTGAATGAACATGAGCTTGACAGATTGGATCAGTGTTGTGGCATTTAGCCAATTCAATCGTTAGCTGTAGTCGAACGACAACAACAACCATTGCTCTCCAGCTCTTAGCATACATCCTATGCGGATGGACCTGAGTACATCCTACGGACCGGTTCGATCACAGAGTTGGGCCTCTACGTTATTACCGGCTCGCTAAAAGTCCGGCGACTGAAGCATATACGAGAAGCGGAGTATAATGTCATGGATGTCAACAGGCTGTTGACGGACCACTGAAATCCATCTCCTGTCCTAATACAGCTAATAGCTGGTCAGTTACGAGGATCCCCAAGATGATAACTTGCTGATCTGTGTATTGAACTTGAAGAATAACAACTAGTGTGGGGCACAGCAAACGCATAGCTGAATGCTAGAATCGGAATCCCTTAAGACAGCCTCAGAGGCGGCGAAGGCTAGGGAAAAGGAGGCATCTTCAGCAAGTCATTATAGGCTTGAGGTAGAGCTTGCAAAAGAGGGAGCAGAAAATGAACGGCTAGGCACGCGAGTTAAAAGATTGGAAAGTGAAGATACCATCGGCGACAAAGCAACGAGAGTTATCGATCAATGTCAACCAAAAGGAAAGAATCCGAGAGAGTTCCAAAGCGAAATTTAAAAGAATTACTGTTTGGAAGAAGAAACTTGCTCAATTCTCTCAGTAGTACAGAATACGTTGCTAGAACGGTAATACTGGCAGATACAGTGAAATTCAAAGGGTAGACCTGCGTGGACATGGATTTGTATGAATCTTTTGTATGACATTCTACGATTAATATAGTATGCTTGGTTCTTTCCTTAGCTTGGGATTTTCTAAATCTGACTTCTCTCAATTTCACTTAGCAGGTACAACTAGTCCAGTGGGTACTTGAACAGTGGATAATCAAAGATATGGGTAGTCTATGTGTACTTAGAACGATTCGATTCGTGTGAAAAGATTAGACAGCTTCTGGTGTATAAACACTAATCTCCTTGTGTGGTAACAGGTAAACATAGGCCTTTTTGAAAACAATCAAGTGAGATGATGAAGCAATGTAAACACACCCACATATTTGAACCTTTTATATATGATCCCTGAGTAAAACATTGCAAACAGTTCCCCTCTATCCGACTTCTGACTGTAAATCTCGGAGCAACAACCAATCACTCAGACTTCCACTATAAGGTTCAGTGAGTCTGACAGGGTAGTTGACCGGAACGAGCAGATGGTGGAAGAAAGTCGAAATACTGTTGGGCATTCAATAAACACTATCCGCACAATATACAACACAAATGAGCTATCTCAAGAAAGCATACAAGAAGGATTTGAGCTCGAGGCAATAGCTATAAGGCTCGAACGGTGATGTGCTGGTCTGAAATATCGAAATGACTCCGTAGACGCAAACATTGAAATATTGAAGAACGAGAATGCAACGGAGATCTCGAATCATGAAGCACTTGTATACGAGGTGAGGATCAAGAACAGGAGAGAGGTTTTATTTTGAGCAAGAAAGGGAAACCAGCACAGGTGAATTTAAAATCGTGGAAGAGCAGTGCCCAAGGCCGAATGAACTGTTCAACATCAGGGAGAAAGGAACCTAGTTCCAGAGTTCCATACAAAAGCGACTTTAGATATTAGCCAAAGATTTATCTTGGCCATGTCTGATTTTCAGATTATTTATACAATATGCGACACGCAACATGCCCAAACTCCAGTGGTATCTTCATAGTACAAATTGCGACCCGCACACCTTATTGACTCCATCTCATGAACCCAAACGCAGCATTCAGCACAACGCCCATCACAACCGCCACCTGCCTCCTCCTCGCCCATATACCCTCTTCCCTGAACCCCCAAATCAACGCTCCGAGCGGCCAAAAGAACCCCGTCAGATACCCCCAAAGCATGTCATCGAGCCCCCCTCCTCAACCGCAAACCCAGCTCCCCAGCCCGTCTCGCCCCCCTCACCCGTCAGCGCAGCGGATGGATCTGTCGCCGTCGAATCCAGCCACCGATCCTCCAGCACGCGCATCTCCGCAGCCGAGGGCATCGTATCCGGGGTGTGCGTGTAGGACAGGTTTGTCTGGAATTGGCTGCGCAGGGTAGCGACCTCCTGGGGCGTGAAGCCCGAGCTGAGCAGGCGATCGAAGCCTTGCGGGGCGGCGGGCGTGGGTGCAGCGCTGGAGCGCCGTCGAGAGCCATTGCCGCCGGCGATGGAGGCCCGACTGGCGCGGCGGTCTGCCCCGGGATTCTGGTATTGCGACTTGAGCGATGCTTCGGTGGCATCGGCAAGGGCGGACTCTGAAGCAAGCTCCGAGGGGCTGAGCGCGTCGCCCAGCGAGCAGTGGATGTAGTAGCGTTTTGCGTCGGGGGGTATGTCGGCGGTGTCTAGGACGGGCGCGACGTCTTGTATGGGCTGTTTCCCCTTGCCTTTGCCGCCTGAAACATGATCGGTGGATGTCTCATCTCGGAGGGGCGGCGGGAGTCGCAGCGAGGCAGAGAGCGGCGTGGTGTCTGCGAGCACTTTGCCTGCATATATGAGGCGCAGACGGGATGAGGCGTCGCTGTCGGGGAGGTGTGGTCGGATGAGCTGTTTGAGCGAGAGCGTCGCTGTGGTCCTCGGCGAGCGGACTGCGAGCGGGAGGTCGGGTATGGACGTGGCGAAGCGTATGATCAGGTAGACGAGCTGCTCTGGGAGCTCTATTGCTGTTGTCATCGTGGTTGGTAGACACCTGGAAGGTGGAGCGTGGGGTAGATTTCTGGTGGATCCAAAGCGTATTACCGCTGCGATTTATGAGTATAAGGTCTTGTCGATTGAACACAACCGTCTTTGTTGGCGCAAACGCCTCGGTAGAAGCGTGTTGTTGTAGGGCGCGGAAGCCTTCCGAGCTCCGTATTGTAAGAGCCAGCTACCCTGGCATTGTCATGTTGAGCTCCACATCACCAGTAGTCCCACATTGCTGTACGAAAGATTGCAATCTTCCCCCAAAAACGGACTAGAAAGCTTTCGACCATGTACTTTGAAATTTGAATCATGTACAATGTCTCTGTTGCTGGTTCGAGCACGCGTCGAGTTGGTAGAATTACCATATGCGAATGGCGGCTTGGCATGCTGCTTCGTCATACTTGTAAGCTCATCCCCCACCACAATTCGAGTTGACTTGAGATTGATTTAAAATCAGGACGAATTCCTTCGTTGAGTTTGACAATACTACTTCACAATAATGCCCATCACTCATGTTGTTTTCTTCGGCTTTAAGCCCACAGTATCGCAAGAGCAGATTGTGGATGTAAGTGTACCCTTGTGTAAGGTAATACATTCAATCGTTATGTATGCCTGACCCGTACAGGCTCTAAGCCGGCTTCAAAGTCTGGAGCAAAAGTGCATCCACCCGACCTCCTCCAAACCGTATATCAAGTCTCTCAAAGCTGGAGGAAACAATTCTCCAGAAGGCCATGCGGTATTTCTACAGTAGTCTGTCGCCTATTTATTACCACTAATCTTGTACAGGGTCCTTATACCCACGCTTTCGTCGTGGAGTTTGAAAGCGCCGAAGACAGGGATTACTACGTCGACAAGGACCCAGCGCACACTGAGTTCAAGAACTTTGTTTTTGAGCTCCTGGCACACATACAGGTAGTGGACTTTGAGCCCGGGAATTTCGATTATAAGCAATAGCGGGTATACCAAATTTATACCATAGATGCCGGTATATAACGCCAAGTATGCAATGTAATGCTAGGTGTTGCTGAAGTGAATATAATACAGTGAATCAAATCCGAGAATCTAGCCAACGCTGAATGACTCTCCGCATCCGCATTGCTCAGCTGACCGTTTGTTAGCATAGGCAAGGGTCTTGTTGGAAGAGACACTTACTGATATTAGGATTCTTGAACACGAAACGCTCGTTCAGCTTGTCTTCCAACCAGTCCATTTCGCTGCCAATGATGTTCAACAATGCCTTGTTGTCAATCAAGACCTTGACACCGTCCTGCTCGACTTGCTCATCAAGCGGCGAAGGCTTGTCCACGTACTCCAAATCATAGGCTAGCCCTGAACAGCCCTTGGCCTTTGTGCCTATTCGTATGAGCTTTGGGTCGGGCTGTTCGAGCAAGTCTCGTAGATGCGATACGGCCGCGGGCGAGAGCTTCATGACAGCTTTGCGCTTGCCGAAGTTGTACTTCCGAGGTCGAAGAGGCTTGCTTGCCGGGACCGGGTGACTCTTCTGTGCTTCGCCCTCTGGCAAGCTGACGCTCGGGCGCACTTGCGAAGCATTTGCGCTTGACAGCTCTTGTGGGTTCTGTGGAGGGGTGGGGTTGTTGGCTTGTGCATTCCCGCCGGCTATTGAAGTATCTGGAATGCCGAAGTTGCGTGGTGGGAGCTCGGGTTGCAGACTCGAGGGGTGGTGAGCGCTAGCGGTTTGCAAAAGTCGCTTCGAGGACTGGCGGTACGGTGCAGCGACGGAGAATGCACGGTAGCATTGAGGACACCGGCTCGGGACTGATGACTGAGGGGCGAATCTTGCAACGGCGGCGATGGATGCGCGGGCAAAGGCCCGTGTTGTCATGGGAGGTAACATGGTGGCTAGAGCGGTGTAGCCAGAGGAAGCGAGGTCGCTGAGGATACTGAGGTTCTGAAGTGTCGGTGTCGGTGTTGGTGTCACGGCGCTCGTCGGCAAACCGTGTGAAGGCTTCTGACAGCTGCTCTGCTATGTCATCTTAGGTCGCGGTTTGTTCCGGCATTCTGGGCAAAGCGCCGGCCACGTGATGCGGTGATTACGTGCGTCAATCGGTCTCCCCCGATTGGCCCAGGGCGCCAAGATTTTTATCGATAGGGCACAAAAATTATGGACGAGTGGGTGGGGTAACAGCACATTGCGCAGAGGCAAATCGCAGCATTTGACATACTGTCACGGTGGCTCTTCCTTACAGATTCAAGGCCGGGGGCAGCGGAAACATGGCGCCTATCGCGACCCAGCATCACCACCGGAGCACCACCAAGCAGCCGCAGAAGCCTTTCAAGTCCCGGCATGCGTCCAAAGGTGCGCTCAAGGAGCTTTCCAAAGGTGTGTGTGCCTCCCTTGTGCTTAATTGCGCCTCGCTAATTCCCCCCAGGAAAGGTAGAGAGCATCGAGAGGGGAGTCGCAAGACACCGCACCAGCAGGTTATGTCCAAATTCGACCGCCGCAACCGAGCGAAGCAGATGCGCATAAACAAGGACCACGAGCACGCGAAGGCCACAAACGTCTTCAACGGCAAGGATGGGGCACCTAGAGTCGTGGCCGTTATACCCCTGTGTTCGGACGTCTCTGCTGCCGCCGCCGTGCGCAGCTTGAACGCCAGTCTCGACATCGACGACGAAGTCGCTGAGGCTGGCTGGACGCGCGTGAATGTCGATCGCTTCAAGCAGAAAGTGCAGTATCTGGCCGTACAGCGTCATCTGCTGGCGTCGCTTGATGCCTGCAGAGTCGCCGACTTCGTTGTATTCGTACTCTCTGCACAGGAAGAGGTAGACGAGGAGGGCGAAATCATACTCAAGTCGGTAGAGAGTCAAGGCATCTCGAACTGCTTTACCGTGGTCCAGGCTCTCGATTCAGTCGAGCCCGCAAAACGCAAGCCTCAGGTCGTGGCTTCCCTGAAGTCCTACATCACACACTGGCTGCCTACGACGGAGCGTGTCTTCTCTCTCGATTCTCGACAGGAATCTTCAAATTTGGTCCGATCATTGTGCACAACCACAACGAAAGGTGTGACGTGGAGAGATCAGAGGAGCTACATGTTCGTGGAAGACGTGGCCTGGCTAGGTGGAAAGTCTGCCACAAACGAAAACGGAACTGGCGAGGTTGTTCTCACTGGTGTGGTTAGAGGACAGGGTTTGAAAGCCGACAGATTACTCCAGGTGGGCGATTGGGGTGACTTCCAGATCGACAAGATTGTGGCTGCACCATTAGAAGCCCGCAAAAAGGCCAAGGATGATGCCATGGCCGTTGACTCCGACAGCGTCGAAGAAGTTCTGGACCAAGCTGGCGAAGACCAGGACGACCTGGCCGATCTTGCTCCAGAAGAGACCATCATGGATGATGTAACGAATTATGCCGCATCTGTAGCACCTTCGGAACGAAAGGGTGTGCTCTTGGATGACCATCACTACTTTTCAGACGAGGAGGAGGAAGACGCGCCGAAGCGTCCCAAAAGGCTACCAAAAGGCACCAGTAAATATCAGGCAGCATGGTATCTGGACGACGTGTCTGACTCTGGCTCTGACCTCGAAGATTTTGATATGGAGGATGCTGATGCGGCCGGTAGCAATGAGCGTGCCGAACCCGCGGATGGCATTGAGGGCATGGATTTGGATGGAAGGGCAATGACTGAAGCTGGTCCTTCAGAATATCCTCAATCAGAGATGTTCCTAGACCCAACACCGGAAGACGAAGCAGCTCAGATCGAGGCTTACAGGAGATCCCGAAAGGACGAAGCTGAAGAAGACCTTGAATTCCCTGACGAAATCGAGCTTCATCCTAATGTCGATGCTCGGGAGCGTCTTATACGATACCGAGGACTGAAAAGCCTCAAGACCAGTGTGTGGGAAAAGGACGAGGATAAGCCATACGAGCCTGAAGAATGGGCCCGATTGTTGGAAGTTTCAGACTACAAGAGGACAGCTACAAAGTTCATGCGCGAAGCTTGGGCTGGTGGCGTAAGACCTGGCACCAGAGTCAACGTACACATTCGCGGCGTACCACTGTCACTTCAAGGCTCGAGGCCCATGGCACTTTTCTCTCTGCTACGCCATGAACACAAGAGGACGGCATGCAATTACAGTATCCTGCTCAGCTCAGAGTATGACGGTCCTATCAGATCGAAAACAGAGATGATCGTGCAATGTGGACCTAGGCGAATGGTCATCAACCCGGTAAGTGCTCCTATTTCATCATGCAGGAAATCGGTAAGAATTTACTAACATGCAATAGCTCTTTTCTCAAGCTGGAAACACGCCGAATGATGTGCACAAATTCGATAGATATTTGCACCCTGGCCGTTCAGCAATTGCTTCCTTCATTGGGCCCATAACCTGGGGCAATGTTCCCGTTCTCTACTTCCAGCGCAGTACACCCTCGGAATCGGAAGTGGAGATTGATAACCAACAAACTTCTACCTCATCACTCAAATTGATTGCTACTGGCACTTCCTTACCGCCATCACTCAACCGTGTCATCGCCAAGCGTATCATTCTTACCGGTCACCCTTACAAGATCAACAAGCGCATAGTCACTGTACGTTACATGTTCTTCAACGACAGAGATATCAGATGGTTCAAGAGTCTACCTTTATGGACAAGAAGAGGTCGGAGTGGATTTATCAAAGAAAGCTTGGGTACGCATGGTTATTTCAAAGCAACGTTCGATGGGAAAATCAACCCTATGGACGCGGTCGCCGTTAGTCTGTACAAGAGGGTCTGGCCCAGGACGGCAAAAATGTGGCAGCCATGAAGTTTTGGCGTGGAAAGATTGATGACGAACGACACGACTTGATACCAATAGAAAGAAAAGATTGATGCGTTCACCAACTGCCCCTGTTTGTCTTTTGCAGTGCATCTTTCAAGTGATTGGTCTGCCAGAATACTAAATAAACACGCGTGTAGACTAGGATCTTCGAATTAAAGGCAGTGATGTAATTTTAACGTTTTTTTGGTGAGCTTGCAATCCTTAGTTTCCGAAAACGAGGCGCACAGGGTCGTCTTAATATAAAGTCATATGTGCAGTCCTAACAAAAAACATCTACCGTGATTACTGCAGTACTCGTTAGCTAACAGAAACATCATAGTTCTCACCTACAGAATGTTTTCTCTGACGCGCACAGCTCAGTCTCTGAGATGCACCCCCTGACGTCAACGGCTCGTCACGCTCTCACCACATATACAACGCGCCCCTCTCTACTCCCAAATCTGAATCAACAACACCAGGAAAAAATTGCCAAAGATCGAACAAAACAACTTTACGGCCACATACGATCATACCACAAAATGTCTAACAACGCTGATTTCCAGCTTGGGGAAGTTTTCAATGTCAAGGACAAGGTCGCCCTCGTCACAGGCGGTGGCTCTGGCATAGGTTTGATGATTACACAAGCGCTCGCAGTCAACGGAGCGAAAGTGTATATTGTAGGTCGGACTGAAGAAAAGCTAGAAAAGGTTGCTGAGGTATACGGCAAAGACATCGCCGGTCAGATAATTCCTCTTGTTGGCGATGTTGCAAGCAAAGACGGTGTCCAGTAAGTTGAAAGTGAGCTTTTCGAAAGAGACAACGAATTAACAAGCACAGAAAAATTGTCAAGGAGATCGAGTCCCGTGAAAAATGTCTTTGCATTCTAGTGAACAATGCCGGAATCGCCCCGGGCAAGACCGAGACGCACCACGACTCCCCCGAGGAAATGCGCAAGCATCTTTTGGACCCTACATCAGTCGAGGAGTGGACTTCAGTTTATGCCACAAACGTCGTCGGTCCATTCCTCATGACCACCGGCTTCTTACCTCTCCTCCAGAAAGCGACAGAGCACCAATATGGTTACAGTGGGACAGTAATAAACAGTACGATTTCCCGCTACTAATTGAAGATGTACAAGCTGACGTAAAACCCTCACTTAGTCACCAGCATTTCAGGCCTTGTCAAGATCTCACAGGGTCACTTCAGCTATAACGCATCCAAGGGTGCCCAAGTCCACCTGAACAAGATGCTTTCCGCCGAAATCGCAAAAGCAGGCTTCAAGATCCGTGTGAACAGCATTGCACCAGGCGTTTTTCCCAGTGAAATGACCACTGGCGATAGCAAGGACAACCAGAAGAGCGAGATGCCAAAGGAGCACAAGGAGGGGCTACCGTCCCAGCGCCCTGGAAACGATCGGGATATGGCTGCCGCGGTGTTATTCTGTGCCAGTTGCCAGTATTTGAACGGCCAGGTAAGTCATCATTCTTGAGATCTGTAAACAATGGCTGATACTTCCTGCAGACAATCCCCGTTGATGGCGGTTACTTGATCCAGGCTGGACAGTAAATCCATCCTACCTTGGACTCGATGTTGTTTCTACGAACCACAACATGCTGTGGACTGTTTCATACGCGTTGCAATGCGTTCGGTTGTACTATATTGACGAATGTTAGGAACTGGTTTTGGACAAAAGAAAGGATCGAAGGAAATGTGTCTTGATAATCATGTCTCCTCGGGAATTGAAGAAGATATGCAGAGCTGCCGGACAGATTTATGCTGGTGGTGGTATTGCGTCTCAGTCGTTGCTGGTCAAGATAGATCAGACGTCGCCCAAGCTATGAATGCTGGAATAGACTAAGATGCTCACAAAGGATATAACAAATGATCGCATTTATAAATGGCAATATATAATCTGGTTCACATACAAGCAGGTGTTTATACTAAGTTGTGAGCGAGTCGTGCTCGTCTCCACCATCGAACACGAACAGTCAAAATGTAAGATCCTGGTCGCAATCATTCTAACCACGCGTAATTCTACCAGGGCACGCCCAGTATACCATCTGCTTTGTGGCACGGAGTGACACTAGTATATCCACAGGCAACCGGCGCACCCGAGAAAATTTATTGTAGACAACACATCGGGTCGGCCATTGTCGCTTCATGTATACATGCTCATGCGTGAACTAAGCGACATTCCACAACGCCCATTGCTATGCACCTGAGCATGTACGTGTAATAACAAAAAGAGTAGCAACCTGCTTCAATGCATATAACCACGCATACGCGTATTACCATCATATGAATGGATAGATAGGCACAACACGGCCTAGCCACCCAACAACATGCGCTCCTCATGTAATTATGCATGCAACCCGCGCACCACCGGCCACCTGCAGCGCTACACAGCATTCGTTGCCCAGCAAATTTATCTTTTCACGAAGAAAATGGCTGGACCGCAGACAGGCCGCACCGTGGTTCTCAGCCTCACTAGCAGCACTAGCAACATTCTTGATTGCTTAGCTCTACGCTTGTGCTGGATAACCGGAACGCTTCCGGGGTGGCAGGTAGGGGAGGGTCTACCAATAAAACTAACAATAGACCAAGTGTGGCAGAGGGGAGGGAAGCTTATAAGCATGCAAATGGGACGGGATTGTTTTCCGATGACTGACTTTAACCTGTATTCCCTTTCGTTTCCCGTAAGGAAAAGTATTCTTTCGCAATCGTTGGAGTAGTGAGAAAGAGGGACGCTGTATTGTACCTACCGTACCGGATCGCCGAAAAGTTTATATTGTAAACATCATCATCATCATCACCACAATGCGCGGCGTTACCTTTGCGCTGTTTTCCCTGGCCTCCCTCGTCGCGGCTCAGAATTGCGGCCCTGAATACAACAATCAGGTCTGCGAGGCAGGTAAATGCTGTAAGTCTTTCTTCCTTTCCTTATTCACCACTACAACTTATATCTATGTATGTACATATAAAATCTAACCCGCCACCCCAGGTAGCCAATACGGCTGGTGTGATATCGGACCCGCCCACTGCGACCCCTCCACCTGCCTCAAGACTTTCTCGGGAAAAGACTCCCAGTGCGCCTCTGAATCCATCTCCACCCTTCGAACGACCACCAAACGGGACATCACCACCGCCCCCTTCGTGACCTTCACCGCCACCGTCACCGAAACATCATCCCCTTACGCCTCCGAGGTCCCCGTGATCGATGTGTGCGGGAACGCCCAAGGCGGCGTGTCCTGCCCCGGCGCCGGACTAGGCGGGTATTTCTACAGATGCTGCTCGTCGGCCGGGCACTGCGGACCGAAGAATGACATTCAGGACCAGAACTTGTACTGTGGAGAGGGGTGTCAAGGTGGGTATGGAAAGTGTGATAATGAAGAGAAGCCTCCGCAGCCGACGGGAACGCCAGGCCTGGCTGGGAACGGCGAGACGTGTGGACCGATTGTGAATAAGAAGTGCGGGGATGGATTGTGCTGTTCAGGGAGCAACTTTTGCGGTACAGGGGTAAGCATTGCGATTGCCACGAAGGGCGCTTGACTGACGTGTACGAACAGGTTGACTTCTGTGGCGCAGACAACTGGTGCCAGAAGAACTGGGGAGCATGTTTGTAGGTGTGCTAAGACTACGCCCAGGTATTCCACACAAAGCATATTATGAAGCGTATGCGAAATGCGTGTGGAGGGTGCCGGAACATCGGCCGATAGAGTTTGTAACGACGTTCATTTCTTGTAGATAAATTATAATGTCACCAATGTCTGAAACCAATCAGGTGGTTTTGCCCACACTCCAACTGTGGCACACGCGAGAAGTATACTTTCTTGTCGCGACTGACGCCAGCGTTCGAAACTAATATGCTTCCTTGGACGGCGACGCACATTTCTTTTCAAGCCCTGAATATCCACCCAACACGGTATATTGCTGAATCCAGTGTCCTATACTCCAGTAAATGCAACCCAATTCCTTGCCTTCCTGACGAAATTTATCATGAAACCTCTTCGACCATACGCCCGCTGAACGGCCTCGAAACAGGCTTCGCAAGTTTGCCGTTGAAGAATGCGCCTGCCGGAGCATCCAGCCACTCGTCTGGAACGCCCAGGCTGGTGCCATTCCTGTTTTGCTTGTAACGGATGAAAATGGGGTTTATCTTCTCGGGCTCCTTCTTCTCGTCTTCTGGCTGGCCAGATTCTGCGTCCTCCTGAGTCGCACCCTTTCGTCCACGCTTTGGCGGCTGTTTCTTTAGGAGACGGTTGATGGTGTCCATCTGTCAAAGTCAGCATACATAGATTGCAATCATGAGTAGTTGAAAAAGAAATGGAAAAAGACCCTACCTTCTCCTCCTCATTACGCTTTTCGCTTAGATTCTTGCGTCGACGTGCCATTTCTGCCCTCCGTGATGTGATCTCTTCAGCAGTCAAATGCTTCTTCTTCTGAGCCTCTGCACGAAGTTATTAGATACAATTGCACAATGAAACGAGGAAACATACCGTTAGAAAGAGCCATCAGTCCGTCGTCAGCACCTTGAACAACCATGGCCTGTTGTCGCCGGGTCATCTTGCTGAGATCTGGGGTTTGGTCCCGGCTCATGTCCTCATCACTGTCCATGTCCTCATCGTCGTCGTTGATAGCTGCCAGCTCGTCATCTTCCTCTCCTTCAGCATCCTCGTCCTCGCCCTCTGCGTCCTCATCTTCTCCCTCCAACTCGGAATCTAGCTCAGAGAGTTCGTCGTCGTCGTCATCCATTGCCATCTCTTTGGCTTCAACCGAGTCCTGGGCGAGTTTTTGCTTGACGGGCACGTTTTTATTGCTCGGCACAACGAGTCGGGGCGCGGGGGTGACTTCCATGTCGTCGTCCTCTTCGCCCTCGGCGTCCATCTCATCGTCGTCGTCGTCGCCGTCGGCATCGACCTGGACATCGTCGTCTTCGTCACCGTCGCCGTCCTCATCTTCGTCATCGTCATCGTCGTCCACATCCATGGCGTCTACCTCGTCGGCTTCGTCGTCGTCATCCTCCTCCTCATCGTCGCTGTCGATCTCGCGCACAACCCTGCTGTTGCGTGCGCGCTTCCCCGCAACAATGTTACGCGAGCTGACGGCGGTAGAGGCTCGGGTCTGGGTGGCGTCGCGGAGCTTGCCTGGGGACGCTTTGACTGTGAGATTCAAGGACTGGCGCGAGTCTTCGGGGGACGAACGCTGAATTACGGCGGCGGGCGGGGCCCTGCTGGCCGTGTTGCGGCGGGGACGAGTGGATGAAGCGGTGGGCGCCGGGGCACTGTTGGCGGTCAGACTGGCGCGAGAGCGCAGGCGAGGCATGTGGGCGGTGGTGATGGGGTGTTGGTGGTGGAGGAGGCAGGCCGTCGGCTGTCAAGCTGGCCAAGGCGAAGGTGCGTAGGATCAACAGAGCTGTTGCCGGCGCGTCCTCTGGGGCGGAGGCAGCAGGGGTTCCGTTGGGCAGGGTGGGAAGGTGGGACGGTGGGACGGTGGGACGGTGAAGGAGTGGTGAGGGCTGGGGGCACCTGGGGCGGGCGTCGACATTCGCGTCTCTCGCGTCGCACCGCAGCTGGGGAGGGAAGTTGCAGTCGAGGAGGCGGATGGCGGATCAGCCACATACCTGGGAGCATTGCTATTGCCTTTGTGCCAGTCGTCCGTTGCGTCCGACTCGTCGTAATCGGTGCTGAGGCGCCGTAAGCGCTTGGCTGCGCGGTCCGTCGGAGGCATCGAGAGCAGCAGCAATGCGCGCGAGCGTGCGATGCCGGATTCTGCGCTGCCGATGGGCGTGATGTGCTCTGTACCGCCGATGCGCTGAATGCGAAGACCAAATGTTTGGCCGCTGGAAGGGGAAAGGCGGCCGCTTCTTCCCCAGACCTCGGCTCCGCCTGTGGTGCCCGTCGCAGCGCATCCCTCCGCGACCGTCTCCAGTGCCAGCCGCAACAGTCGCCCTCCCTCACACTCCCACACCATGGCCGGCAACAAGGGGATACCATCGTGGCAGCGCGCACAAGCACAGCCGCCTGCACCCGTGCCCACCGAGGCAGAGGTAGAGATGGAGGGAGAAGAACCACCACCACCACCACCACCCTCCCACACCATGGCCAGCAGCAAGGGCATACCGTCGTGGCAGCGCGCACAAGCACAGCCACCTGCACCCGTGCCCACCGAGGCAGATGTCGAGATGGAGGGAGAAGAACCACACACAGATACAGACACAGACGCAGACGCAGACGCAGACGTAGCCACAGACGCACCAGACACCGTCCACGAGACCGCGCCCGACGACCAACCTCTGCTGGACCAGGCGTCCAAGTTCCTCGACGACCCCGCCGTCCGGGATGCCTCGCGCGAGAAGAAGATTGAGTTCCTGCAGTCCAAGGGCGTCGACGAGGACCATGCCGAGCGCCTGCTAGCCAGCCAACCTCCACGCCCTGCCTCGACCGGACTCACAGATCTCGACGAGTGCGCATGGCCATCTGCGTCGCGACCCCAATCCCAATCCCAATCCCAATCCCAATCCCAATCACAGCCCCGCGACGTCCCGCCCATCGTCACATATCCCGAGTTTCTCGCCCAGCCCACCCAGCAGCCGCCACTCATCACAACAAGCCGTCTATTGAACACCGCATACATAGCAGGAGGACTCGTCGCAACGCTATATGGCCTATCCAAATACATAGTCGCTCCCATGACCCAGGGACTGACCGATTCCCGCCATGACTTTGCACAACACACCCAAGAACAGCTCGACAAGCTGAACGACCGTCTACGAGACGCTGCCTCTGTCGACCCGGCCGCCAAAGCAAAGACAGCCGCCTCCGATGTGGCTGACGACGTTTCAGACGCCGATTCCGACCCCACAGAGCTCTTCCACCGCGACTTTGGCACCCAGACAACACCCACCCTCTCACGGCGAGATTCAGAATCATCCCAAGGTGCTCATGACAACGAGAGCCTGGTCAAGTCCCACCAGAGTCGCCTCAACATTCTGACCTCGCATCTGCGCGAGCTCGAAGCCACGCGCTCCAACGACACTGCCTCATTCAACTCGTTGAAGACGCAGCTATCAGACCTCCAAACATATCTCAGTGACATGAGCTATCAGAACCAGTACTACCCTGGCTCTGGGGGCTTCTATGGTAGCACGTACGGACTGCCCAAGTCGAAAGACGGCAAGGATGATCAGATTGAGGTGCTGAAGAATGATATAAGAGCGGTAAAGGGGTTTTCCTCAGCGCAAGGAACTTTCCCGCTGGCGGTAGAAACACAACTCCATTAGGGAAAATCGGGGCTTCATAACTCCTTTTGCAAATTAATGAATTGACTTCAAGTTGTCCTGACTGCTAGCTCACTTCACAGTGTCCCGCATAGTCCAGACAGTCAATCTGTGAAAGGTGTCGAATGCCCATAGACAAGACATGGACGAATGGATGAGCTTTTCAGAGAGTCTGAGAAACTTCCCAAATAGGCACATGTTGAAAGTGTCAAAGCCGGTAGGAACATGTCCGTCCGCCAATAGGAAGGCGATCCGGTCATGGCCCATACGTGAACGCGTCAGGGTCCCGCCCCACTAAAAGCCCTACGTCATCCCAGCAGCACATCAACATTCAACGCAGCTCTCGATCCACTGGTGCCTTTGCATCTCAGAGTTTCCGGCTCCCATATCCGCTCAGATGGAGGGTTTTGCAAAAAAGTTGCCCTTTGGGCATTCACGCTCCAAGTCGCACTCCCAGGAGGAGCAAGACGCGTCTCTGACGACGCTGCTTACGACGGACCAATGCGCCGATTTGACATTCTTGATCGCAACTATCACCGCAACTATGCGGCAGTCGCTCCTTGACTCCTTCGCGCCCGAAGAAACGCCCCTCGATGCAGAGCCTGCGTTGTCGGAAGAAGCAGCGCTGGCCGCTGCATCCACGGACATCGAGCATGCTGATGTCGAGAAAGAGGATAAGATCCGGAAAGAGAAGGAGCGGCTCAAGAAGGAGAGGGAGAAGAGGCAAGAAGATGCAAAGAAGGAGCTTGCCAAACCAGAGGTGCAGGAACTGAAGAAGGAAATGCTCAGATACTTTGACGAGTGGCGAGGGAAGGTGGTCGGTAGAGTGGGCGAGATCGTCAACTCGAGAGACCAGGCAAAGCAGCAGACTGAGAATGTCAAAGACCGCGATGTAGAAAGAACCATCAAGAGAAGCGACACAGGTATGAAGAGCCTGAGTGGACTCGACGACAAAGGCGAAGATGAGGACGTCGTTTTCAAGGAGCTGTATCCACCCATGCAGACAGTTCTCACACATTTGGACCAAGACAAGCGCGCGCTAGTACTGCATTCTCTCATACTCATCATACTCAGCCTGGAAACGTACTCGGCACATTCGAGAATCTTGCTACTCCACCTCACCTCATCTCTGCACCTCAAATTATCCATCCTGAAAAACGACGAAGAGACGGTAGCCCGGGGCCTCCTCGAAGCCGCATCGCAGCAGCTCAGCGCTGATGCTGAAACCAAAAAAGCAGCAGAATCTTCGAGCACGGCGCGGAAATGGAAAGTAGGACTCGCCGGAGTCGCTGGCGCCGCACTTATCGGCGTGACGGGCGGCCTAGCTGCCCCCCTCCTCGCCGCCGGTATAGGCTCCGTGATGGGCGGACTAGGTCTTGGGGCCACAGCAGCAGCAGGCTATCTCGGAACGCTCGCCTCGTCCTCGGTTCTCGTAGGCGGTCTTTTCGGCGCGTACGGCGCGAAGATGACAAGTCAGGCCATGGACGATTACGCACGCGAGGTGGAAGACTTTGGCTTCATTCCCATTCACAACTTCCATCGACCGCGGAAGCTGGACAAAGAATTCCGCCGCTTACGTGTCGCGATTGCAATTTCGGGCTGGTTGACTAGCAAGGAAGAAGTTGTCGTGCCGTGGCGGTACATGGAGCCTAGTATCGAGGGATTCGCCCTCCGGTGGGAACTTGAGTCGCTTTTGAAGCTGGGTAATTCCATGGATAGCTTCGTTAGGAGCGCAGCGTGGTCATACGCGAAAGGTCAGATTATCAAACGGACCGTCTTTGGTGCTCTTGCTGCTGGTCTGTGGCCGCTTGCGCTCTTGAAGATATCGTCGGTGCTCGATAATCCTTTTTCGGTGGCAAAATACCGTGCCGATAAGGCAGGCGAGGTCCTCGCCGACGCGTTGATCAACAGAGTGCAAGGCGAGCGGCCGGTGACTCTGATCGGGTATTCACTCGGTGCCCGCTTGATCTTCTCCTGCCTTCAGACTTTGGCGAAACGAAAAGCCTTCGGACTCATCGAGAACGTCGTATTTCTAGGATCCCCCTGTCCATCCGACCCCGAAGACTGGCGAAGCATACGCAGCGTAGTAAGCGGTCGCGTCGTCAATGTCTTCTCGACGAACGATTACATCCTAGCCTTCCTATACCGTACATCTAGCATCCAGCTCGGTGTTGCCGGGCTCCAGCCAGTCCTGGGTATCCACGGCGTACAGAACGTCGACGTCTCCGAGATTGTAAACGGACACCTGCAGTACCGCTACCTGACCGGTAGCATTCTGAAGAAGATCGGCTTTGAGGACATTGACCTCGAGGAAGTAGAGAAGGAAGAGAGCGAGATGAAGGCTGTCGAGGCTATGGAGAAGAAGGAGCGGGACGAGAAGGAAAAGGCGAATTCTTCTGAGGATGACGAGAAAGCGCAGTTGGAACGGGACATCGAGAAGAAGAATGAGGCGAGTACGATGGATTGGATGAAGGAGAAGATGAATGTAGGGACTTTGTGGGGGAGCGGAAGAAAGGAGAAGACGGAGGCGGAGAAGATGGTGGAGTTGGAAAAGAAAGCCAAGGAGATGGGACAGGCTGCAGCGAAGAGCTAAGTTGATATAATATTGCAGGTTCTAGCAAAGTTTTACTGGGTATTGCCTATCTTACAACGATATACATCTATGCTAGGCGTTCCAGGTACGTGTCATCGGCATCGTCGTATGAAAAAGACTAGGGACAGCACGATTATGAGAAATAACAATGCACGACTTGAAGACTTTGTTCCTTTTGGGGCACGTCTTTACGTATATATATATATATATATATATATATATGTGTGTGTGTGTGTGTGTGTGTGTGTTTTTATTTATATATTTGGGATGCTGTAAAGTGACCTACGAAAATTCTTACGCCCCATGTGGGCTAAAATAACATTCACATCATCTTCGACAAACTCTTACAGGTACATCCACCATCCTTTACTACCCTTTCTAATCATCCCAGTTAACCTTCAAAGCTGCAAATCGTCAGTGGATGCTTCAAAAGTGTACACATGGAGCCAACTTACCACAAGGGAACGGCCAGAACTCATTCCACATCTCCGTCAAATACGCGTGGAAAACATATTCATCCCCCTCTTTTAGCTGCTTCCCCACCTTGTGTACCTGTCCTTGAGGTCCTTTCGCAGGTCGCAATCCCTTCAAGCGAGCTACCTCCTTCAGCATGGCCGTCAAAGCAATCTTATTCATCGGCTCGCCGAGGCAGCGATGCGGTCCGCTTCCAAGATGGACGTATGCGTCGACTGGACGTTTGACGTCCAGCTTGTCCGGGTCAGGGAAGACACTCGCATCGTGCGACGCAGCGCGTAGATTGACAAAGACGCGATCGCCCTTCTTAAGCGTAACTGTCTTCCCGGCATCCGTGACAGAAGTGTCCTTAGCAACTTCACGCAGCACGGCCGTCTCTCCTGCGATTCTACCTGCCTCAAGAACGTAGTGCGTGAGTTTCTCAAACGCCTCGTCGCTATCCTGCTTGGCGAGCTCCTGTACCTTGGGCCAGTGCTCCTTGCCCTCGCCGAGCAAAAAGTATTCGATGATCTGAGCAAACAGCTGCCCTTGATTGCTTACCATGCCACCGGCTGTGCCCAGCATCTGGCCCCAGACCAACTGCTTTGGCTCCATGCCTGTGTCCAGCAACCTCTTGATGAAGTGGACGCCGTAGCTCTTCAACGGCGACTCCTTGGGCCAAATCAACTGCATAAGATCCGAAAGCTTCCCAGATTTCGAAATGCATTGGACGTTGGCCTCGACGAGTTCGCCAAGAACCTTAACGGCTTCCCGCGACTTGACATGCAAGGGGAAACTACGCACAGGATCGACATCGAAGAAGATGATTGCGAGCACACCCGACATGAGAATGTACATCTCTGCTTCTGTGAACACACCGTGAGGTTCCTCGACCGTCTTCAGAGGGAGCTGGAAGAGCTCCGAAGCGAAGTGCACGTGTGCCAGATTGCCGACGTCTCGGATGATGTCGACTTGGTGGAAGTCGGCGATCTTGCAGCTCTTGGATGCGAGAAGCTGGCGGGTCTTGGTGGCATAGTAGTTGCGGACTTCCTTGTCCCAATCAGAAACGTACAACGCCTTCTCCATGATGGTTCGCGAGATGGCGTTCTTTTTCGAGTCACCCGTGAGCATGAAATCTTGGGCTGGTGAACCCATGAGATAGATCATGGTTTTGCCCCACGTTACCTTGAAAGTCTCCTGGTCCTTTAGAATTGCCACGGCATTCTTGTACTCGGAGATTGGCTGCGGCTTGGGTGTGAAAGTCGGCTTGTCAAAGTTGTAGAGGTGATCTTTGTTGAGATCTTTGAGGGCCTCTTTCATGGCGGAAGGAACGGTCAATGGGTAGTGTGCGTAGACGCTGTTCTGGGAAAAGTGTTGCGGGAATGCGCCTATAAAGAGCTTGTAGAAAACGCAGCCGTTGTCTACAGCGAGGTCGGAATCTGCTTGAGCATATCCCCAATTGGTGAGTGTACGCGGGTTGTAATCGCGAGTATAAAATCGGTCACCTCGCACAAGTGCTACAGCATCAGAAAGCACTGCCCTTGAAACAGTGTAAGGGGGTGTAAGTCCCGATCCAGGAGCCATGGGTTTCTTCGCATCCTCTACCACAATGCCGGGATAGATTTCGACTTTGTCAGGGTGGTCGTAAAGATGTTTCAGTTGCTCTGCGACATACTTATCGGAAGTTATGTCGTCGAATGACGTGTGCGCCTCCAAACCAAAGTACTTTCTAAATTCATTAAGAGACCCAAGATTCCACGCACGCGATTGTTCAATGCCCAGGACTTCGATAGCGCGCATGACAGCCGGAACACGATTCGGTCCAAACGAGTTAGCACAGTCTTCGACGCTGGATACTAGGATATCGACAAGAGGTTGGTCCGCGAAACGACCTTGCTCGTCTCGCTTCAAGCCTGCAAAAGTTCTCTTTCCTGGGTCTTTCTCTGCCTTCTGATAAATCTCGTTAAGCTTCATAAGGAAATCGTGTGTTCCGACGGACTTGGGGTCGTAACCTTTGCCGAAAAGACCATCCCAAAGTTCCTGCGTCCAAGCTTCGTCTCGGGTAGACATGGTTGAATGCCATCTGTAGACCAGATTGAACTCAGCCGAGACCTGGTTTCCAACACCAATGGGCAGATCCTTGATGTCTGCGCGAGGATTCAGTTGCCAATTGCTATCTGTACGATTAAGATCTAGGATTGTGCGGACATAGTCAATGAGGATAATGTTGACATAGAGACCGCAAGTGATCAGGCGGCCCGTTTGAAATAGATCATTGTCGTATTTAGCAAGCTTTGCCTTGTAAGTTTCTGCCTTCTTCTCATCCTTGGGATCTTCTGGTGCAATAGGCTTGGGGAATCGGTTTCCCTCATTAATCAAGGCTAGATTTTCCACGACATTGTTGTGGAAGCGGTTGAACATAACGAGAAGGCAGCCTACGCCTGGTGGGAAGAAGAGCAGACGTTGCTCTGAGAAAGAATCAAGCTTCAGTTTGCCGTCTGCAAATGTTCGCATCAGATTTTGCTCATCTTGATTGCTTCCATATAGTGGCGAGAGATCCAGATATGAGGATGTTAGCGAATTGGAGTAGTCCCTGTGGTCCGTGCGAAAGCAGTCGTGAATGATGATCGAGGCAAGGTAGAACAAGACACTCGATATCCTGTTGGGATGCAATTCGGCATGCTTACGCGTCATGATACTATCAAATACAACACCAGCATCCGGGCGACAAGGGGTTTGCATCATGCTCGGTTTGACTGTCCTCGCATATGGTGTGCCTGCGGCACCCAACTGTGGGTGCTTGAGACTGTTGAACGACCCGTCTGCAGATCTATACTGATACTGTGCTCCCAGATATGAAAGTGGTGGGTGCTCAAGATCTTCCCAAAGCTGTGTGAGGAACTGTCCTGTCAATTTATCCCGTGTCTTTGATCCATCAGGCAACTTGGCGGCTGTGCGAATCAAGGCCTCCATCAGGTAATCTTTATCGTCCATAGGCTCACCAGCAATCGCCTTTGCCTGAATCTCGATAAGAGACTTGACATCGGTGATTCCGAGATGCGAAAAATCTTTCAACGTGGCACCGATTTTCTTGAGAAGCACTTCGTCGTCCTCGGGTTCGGGTAGTAACTTGGATCCATCCCCAGTGCCGATCGGTACAGGGGCCATTGACGCACCCAGGAGGCCGGCCAGTTTCTTGAACGGACCAGCTATCTTCTTTTCAAGCTTGTCGAGCTCTGATAACTGATCCGGTTTTGGTGGCGCGGTACCGGTTCGCGTATCGACATGGCTCTGGTATGCCTCCAAAGACATGGTGAATGTAGGGGACAAAGGTGGTCTTGGTAGGTAAAGTATCCTAAGATGTTAGTATATGAAGACACATGTTGATTGCTGATTGCTGATAGCTCTCTGACGCGGAAGGACGGATGCTGTCTTTGGGCCAGAAATAGAACCCGCTATTCCTCTTTTCCAAAGCCGGAAACAGCCATCGACTATGACGCAACTCCAACAGAAGCACTGCAGACATGGAGAATTTCCATGAATGACAGTAGCAGTAGGCAAGAAAATGCCTGAGAAATAATACAGGAACAAGTGCTATGGCAGATTTACCAGTAAACGCGAAAGAAAGACATACCCTTCACCCCAACGGCAGAAATTTATTGATAGTCGACTAACGAATGACCCAGGAAGTCAATATGATAGCCCCCGAGACACAATCGCCTCCGTTCTGATGTTCAAAGTTTCAAAAGCGGCCAGCGAGGGCTGGCAGGAAAAGGATCGACTGGGGTATCTCGCTCGCTAAGTCGCAAAAGCACAAACAGCAGCTGTTGAGCCAAACTCAGGCAAAGGCATCAGCATACGGCACGGCGTCTTATATGCACACACACACACACACGATCTCGCCAGTCCAACGTGCCGTTCCCCCGAAGACTCTGCCGTGGCTGACTGACCGTCGGCCCCTTTTGATCGATTCGGCCTCCCATGTCAGGTTTGCCTCAGCCCTCCAGCTGAGAAAAGGTCCCCACCATCAGACGGAAGAGGGGTCCTGTCCCTCGGCTCGCCTCGACAGCCAATGGTGGGAGGGGAATCGTCAGCGGCCGCGGGCTCTAGTCCAGGCCGCGCCTGCTGTCTCTGTGAACAGCGCTCGTGTGCCCTGTGAGAGCCCTGTGAGAGGGTGCAAGTGCGGCAATCGGCCCCACGCTCGAGTCCCTGCCATGCTCTACATCGGGCATCGTCTCGCATCATGGCGCTCAGCTGCGCAACAGTTCGACGTAATCGTAGTTGAAGACGCGTGATCGAAAGCAGGCGACATGAGAAGGCACCTCTGAAGGATCATCTTGAGCCGCCCCCTCGTATACTGCCTGTTCGCTTGGGAACCCACCAAGCGCAGGGCGGGTCCAACCAAAAGCGCCGCCAAACGAATACGGACACACCATCGATAGTGCGATAGGGTTCTGAGGAAACGGGCGTGTCCCTCTGCGTCGTGCGATTGATGCTAGTTCTATGTACCTGCCGATGACTATCCTACGAACAGGGCTGAGAATACATATGGGGTTGCCTTATCCTCTTGGTGTAACCGCCCCTTGGCCACTGATTCAGCCCAACTGCCTCGTTACGAACCGCCAATTTGAAGCCCTCCAATCGTTTGGCGTCTTGTCATAACAAGCTCATTGCTGTATCAGGCAGCTGTCTTTCAACAGGACAAGTGTCCTAGAAGACGCCTGGGAAGATGGCGAAGCGCTTCTTCTTGTACTTGTCGCCGAACTCCTTGCGATACCTACGCTCCTTCTTCTTGCCCCAAGCGCCCATCTGAGCAGCCGCAACAACCAGGAACAAGACGGTGCTCAGACTCCAGCTTACAAGAGCAACGCCGATCCACGAAACAACCTCAAAGAAGTAGTTTGGGCACGTAACGAGATTGAACCCAATGCCATGAGGAATACCGCGCTCAGTGGTACCAGGGCGCCGCAGGTTCTTGAGCACGATATGAGTATAGAAATTGAGAACTTCACCGACGGTGAAGAGGGCTATGCCGGCATAGGTGATGAGTGGGTTCGAGGGACCTGCAGTCGGTGCCCAGGGAGCATAGGCCCAAAATGCAAGATTGATACCGGACAAGGCCCAGTAGTGTGCACTGTTCTTGAAGATGTTGCGTGCCGGCATTGTGGCGGCCGAGAAGCGGTGCACGAACAACGTCTCGTATTCGCGCTTCAGGAAGTGTAGTACACACATGATCATCGTGATGGTCTGAAGCTCAGACGGTGGCTCAGATGTACCGTAGATCAGCGGGCGGCCATAATACACGAGCGGGTGGATGAGGAGGGGTCCGAGGTATTCGACAACGAAGACTGTCCGCCATGAGATCTGAGGGCCTGACCTTTCCGTTAGCATGGAAACCATCGATTGCTTGGCCATGCCTTACCCAGGTCCTTTACGTCGATGGCACTTTTGTTCCTCAAGCCTGTCTCATGTACAGTTGTGTCCTTCGTGTTGGCAATTGGTGTTCCGTCACTGCCCTTGGTCACTCTCAATCGGTGGATAGAGAAGTGGGAGGCATCTGCGATTTTCTTGTGGATTTCGGCTGCTCCGTCCTCTGCGTTCACGGTGATGCTCTCAGGAAGGTTCTTGATCGGGCGGCCTGCATCGTGTCAGAGAGAAGCTACAATGATCAATTGTTCGAGCCTACCTCGAGGGCGCACGACGAGCGAGATTTCAGACATGCTGGAGTGTCGAGAGATTTCACGCTGCAGCTCTGCGACAACGCACCATACAACAACTATTAAAATGGGTTGAGGGGGAGCATCATGCTTGGCAAGCGAGGCCTGATGCAGCTAGGCTTGCGGCCATCCAGTGTCCCACACATGGCACCGTGGGATCTGTGAGTCGTCTGCCGAGGTCTACTTCAAATAATCATCAACCATGATATACCACATGCAGGTTCATCCGGTATGCTTACGCTGTAAGTTTACGATGGGAATTTGCCAAATAGCGAATTTGAATTTACTACTGTAGAATTTCATCATAGATAATCGTCAAGGGTTGAGCCTAGCCAAAGCCAATAATTACATCCTTTGCAACCTCAGGTCCCAAGAATGCAACGAACTCGGCTGTGATGCCTTTGAAAGATCCATCGCGGATGTTGCCCTTTTGCCATGCCACCAAGTCCTGTATACATCAGTAGTGTACAAAACAGTCCTTGCAATCAGCTTACCTCGGCCGTGAATACTTGACCTCTTCCAGAGATGAGCTGCTTTCCGAGCGGGTACTGCTCCATCTCTTCTTCGGACATGACACCTGGTACTTTCAGGTCAAACAGCGAGACACCGTTGCTGACTGCGTCACTGGCTTCCTTGGCTGTTGGGTATGGGTATTCTGAGCTTGAGTCCGAATCATTCCCAGAATCCTTCCGCCGTCGCTCCCGGGATAAAGATACATAGCGTTTCTTATCTAGGAGGGAGCGAAGCTCTCCCTCGAGGGGATTCCACTCGAGAGATTCTGGGTCCAGTACATGCTGTGGACGATACTCGCCCTTGTACTTCATCTTGGCACAAGAATGGATGTAGTATCCCATATAATAGTACTGGTATTCGCCTTCAAGTGCTAGTGTTGCCTCTCGGAGAGCACTCAGCTTGCCAAAGCTCCATTTCTCAAAATCAGAGTGGTAGAGAAAATAGACCCCGCTAACACAATGGGGTAGGAGGTCCAGCACTCCCATGGCGATGAGTCGTCCATCTAGCCGATAGCATTGGTGGTACGATCCAAGCTTTTGCGCTTTTCCATTGACTTCTGCAGTCCGCCGCTGCAGCGGTGAGTCGCAAAGGAAGCGCTTGAAACCGCTCTGCGATATCTCCGAGGGTTTTTCGTGGTGAACGTGCTGTTGATAATTGCGGAAGAGTTCGTACTTCTCCTTGGTAAAATCATCGGATTCGAGTGTCACTTCAAAGCGATGGGCAGGTTCTGGGGGCCGTTGGATGTTTGCATATTCACTCTCATGCACAGCACGGATAAGGTCGAACCCGTTGCGTTGCAGAGCTTTCTCCCTGTAGATAATGAGAGATGTACAGATTATTGGGTTTTGGATTTTGCTTCGTACGCTTTTGACTTCGGATGCAGCCTTGCCGCCTCGTTTGCATATTCATCTCCAAGTACATATCTATTCCATCGGTTGATGACTTGTCGTTGGTCACGAGTCGGAACGAAGGATGCTACAGGTAGACTAGAAATCACAAGGTCAAGACACGAAGAGGAAAATACAGCGATAGACGAACCGTATAGTGTAGTGGGGACAGCAGTGCCTTAGTACGTCTGGCTTATAAAACACGGTTCCAGAGCTGCGGGTCATTAGCAAAAGCAAAGCTTGACAGCGGGATGTCGTGCAGGCTTTGCCGAGCTTACCGTCGCCAGCCTCGATCCACCAGGCCCTGATACACTTGCACCGTCACAGACTTGGAGGTGAAGTAGTAGCTTGCTCCTGATTATGTAATCGGGTCAGTATGAACCTGGTCGAGCTCCGGTTTCCCCCGCGCACGTGCAGACTACAAGACGCCGGGGCGGCGGTGACTTTTCGTCTGGGGAGGATGGATCAAAGATGGGCAGTGGGATTCATGGGCCATGTGGATAAGGGAATATCGTGCAGCGCAGCAGCCGGCAGATTCTGAGTCTTGGCAGCCGGGTTTCTTCGGACCAGGATGCTGCTGCTGTGGTGGTGATGGTGGTGGTGGTGCAGGCAGGCCGGCACGTGTGGGGAAGCGCAGAGGATGCAGGCAGACATGAATCTTTGGTCGGGCGACATGGGCAGTAGGGACAAGTGACAGGGTGAGATGATGCACGTACGGGAGTCCGAAGTGCGATGTCCTGTCGAAGCATCTTTGCAATATCCACAGGACTCAGCACTGTAGCCTAGCGGTTCAAGATAGATCAGCGCTTGGCTCAACAGCGCGCTGGAGCACGGCCAGCCAGATGCAGGCATGCAGGCACGAGCCTGATTCGGGCCAGATGGTTGGAGCAGGACGTACCAAAGGGCGTCACAAGGGACTGCATGAGGGCAGCATAAGCGTGGGAGCGGGCGAGCCCAGGTGGTGGGGGCAGCTCGGAGCGGCTGGCGGTGGAGGGTCGAGGAGGGCGAGGTGTGGAATGGCGCCGTCCCGCGGCGGTGACAGAGGGGAATGACTCTCTGGTGACAGACGGAGATGGGAGCGCGGTAGCTCGAGGGGGGGGCGCGGGGAGGGCGTGTGAGGGGAGGGGGATGGCAGCGAGTGGCCGCCCTGGGGGACAACAGCAGGTGAACAGCACCAGCACCAAGCACCAGCAGCAGCTGCGCGCGGCCGGGTCGCCCAGCAATCCGATCAGCGTTCTCACACGAGGCGGCAGACGCCTCTGCTACTGGGCAGGCGAGGGCTTGAAATACCCGGGAGCAGTGCGACGGACCCACGTCATGGGCCTCGCGGGCGGCGGCGACAGAGCAGCACAGTGCCCCGCGTCGCCTGCGCACTGCAGGTCGCAACGGCCCAGCGCTCCAGAATCACACACACCGAGTGCCTGCAATCCGCCGTAGAGGCAGACCCCTGTGCGCTGCTGGCTTGGCGGGCCAGTCGGATGGGTGACGGTCACGGAGCCATGGGGAGCTCCTGCAGTTAGTCCCTCCCACATTTTTCTTTGACCGTCCCTAAAACACACACACACTCCACGATGCTTGCTTTCCTCCTCCTGCGCAGGTCTCTCCAGCATCCTCAGCCCCGTCCCCCGCGGGACTGAGCGCACCTCTCTGTTGCATCCCCTCCCTCCCCCCACCGACGCCCTCGTCCCGACTTCGACACCGCCTCCGCCTTCCCGCCCTGCTGGCAGTCTGCCCCGGCCGATTGCATTGCTGTGCGCTGCTGCTGTGTCGTGCCGCCCCGTCCCACCGCCGCAGTCGCTGTCCGCCTGTCCAGCTGTCCAGCGCTCAGCCCGCTATCTGCTGGCATTGCAAGCGCCCGTCCCTCCTTTGCTCCCTGCCGCCTCCTCGGCGTTGCCCCCCGTCGTGCCTGCCACCCTCGCCAGGCCTTTTCGACCCACCAAGGCCGCCATGGCCGCCGCCGCTCAGCAGCTGCCCATGCAGTCGCGCACCGGCCGCACGAACCAGCGTACGTGCCCACCAGCTCCCGTGCCGGAACGCTAACCCTGACCCTTTTTCCAGGCTACGGCGCCCAGGGCGAACGCCTCGTCGCCGGCATTGTTCCGCTTTCTTCCGACAAGTACTACGTGCTCCTGATCCAGTCCACGCGCCGCGGTGGCTGGGTCCTCCCAAAAGGCGGCTGGGAGACGGACGAGGCCACCGCCCAGGATGCTGCCAAACGCGAGGCCTGGGAAGAGGCTGGCATCATCGTCAAGGTGAACTACGACCTCGGCCTTATCCCGGAGCGCCGCCGACCCGACCAGCTCACAGCCCAGGCTCCCAAGGCCTCGTACCATTTTTTGAAGCAACCGTCGAGAAGCAGGAAGCACAATGGCCTGAGATGCACAAGCGATCACGCCAGTGGTTCACCTACCAGCAGGCTCGCCAGGCCTTGACCGAACGCCCGGAGCTGCTTGATGCACTGGATCGGTGTACTATGCACCGGTAGGCCAAGAGAGTATCGTGGATGCCCAAACCCTCGACTCTATTCAAAATTGTTTCGGGACACGTCATCTGCCCGACCGCTTTGTTTCTTTTTTTTTATTTATTTACCATAAATGCATACGGCAGGTCCACTAAAAGTTGGAGATTATAGACATGGGATTGGTTCTCATTTGCACAATGGGCGTCGGAGGCTGTGCTCGAATATTAGAGGAAAGCATGCGCTTTTCAGCATGCCAGGGTTGACTGTCGGACAATCAATACTGGATTGCCTGCACATTTTCAGTTCCATTGGTCTGCATGATTTGGGTCCAGTAGACCATGTATTACTGCCCAATGTGAGGGTTTAGGTCAATCAGAATGGGTCAAAAAGGCACGCCGCACATAGTCGAAGTCTGGTTAAGAACCAGCTGTACAGTCGATAACCTGCATCCCACGCGACCATTCCATATCCGACTAACCAGCTGACTATCATCATGTATGGTAATTTGACCTGCAGACATATTTTCGAGACAAGTCCTCCAATCGCTTTTGATGCAATCCCCGCAGAGGCCTCCTCCGAGGCCAGCCTTGTTGCCTACTTTCGCATTGCCTGTTGGGCTATATGGCATTGCATCAACCTCCAGATCTTCCTTTGCCCTGGTTGTGAGCATAGTTACGGGACTGACTCTTTTCTCCAGTTCACACCAATGATCATTCTTTGGGTAACCTTCGCAGGTCTCCTTATTGTCGTATTTATTCCCTCCGCATGCAAAGATGTATCGTCACACCTCTTCCGACTTATCATATTTCTTGTCCATACAGTCGAATTGTTAAGAAGACTGAGATTCCTTCCATACGAACTATCCTAACTTCCACAAGCTCCCGGTTTAAGGAAGACATGACCAGTCCTATTCTCAATCTATTACCTAACCAGGCTTTCTTGCATCTTGATTTCACTTTATCGAAATCCCGCCCGTATTCAATAGATTCATCTATCATTGCCACGCTCTTCATTGGTTCATGTTGATTGGATTGGCAAACCACTGATTCACAAGATGCTCAGCTCAAAATGTCTAGATAATCTCCGTTTAATCCTTACATTGTTAGTATAGCACTGCTCTGTTGACTGTCTGCATTATAGAGCGAAGGCCTTATATGAAGAGCCACTTGCCGTATTGACATACAATCAGGTCGCGCAATATGGGGAAGCTTCATCAGATGGACATTATATATATGATGTATTTAATACAATGCACTGCGGATAAACTTCCTCAAAAGAACGATGAACAGATCGCTAAGAATTGAGTTGAAGTTACTAAGTCTATCAGCTGCGAAGGGTGCAATCGGCCCAGTAAGCGCCCGTGCCTTCTACACTCCACCTTTAGAATGAGATGAATGAAGAATTAGACACGGTAACTTTGTGCGGAACCTTGGGAATAACCATGGCACGTACCCCGAGTTGTCGTTATAGCGTCTGAGCTCTAAGATTCGCTTCGTGAATTTGTTAAGTACAGCGTAGTGTTGTGGTGCCGCCCTTACCTACCTTGGGAGTACATTAGGCTGAAACGTTCCGGGTCAGGCACCTGGGCAGCAGTCCAGTCACGTTTGTTCCCCAGCGTTCACGCGTACTGTTTGCGCGTTACTATTTAAACTGTAAATAGGTACTGTACTCGCATCTCGCCATTGTGACTAGCTTGGCAATCTCATCCCTAGGGCTCTACCACGCTTCCGGCAGCCAGCATGAGGCTGCCATGGCCCAACGCCAGATATTCTCATGATACCTACAACTACGGACATAAGACCGCCCGGAAATGGCAAGAAATGATGCAACAACAGATTGATGAGAAAAACCAACAGCTTGCGTCAGTCCTCATGCCTCCGGGCCCCTTGGGACCCTACCACCCAGCGCACCGCCCACGGCACCCGGCAGAAATCCCACTCAAGTCCACATCGGCGCCCTTTCTGAGCTTGCCAGCAGAGTTGCATTTGGAAATCTTCACGCGAATGCGTGCCGACGAGAACGATGAGGAAGACGCCCACGAGTGGCTCTGGACCGTCCTCGCGCTCCGGGGCGTATCGCGCTTCTTTAGGCACTCCATTCGCCCAGTATCCCACATGGAGCTTCTACAGCTTGAGATGACGCTGCGTGCGACTTCTAGGAAGCTATTGGCGTGCCGTTATTGCGTTCAGCTCAGGCCCGCACACCGCTTTGCTGACTCGCAAATCAGACGGTACGGAGTGTCTCTCGATACGTTATTCGCTGAGTCGGGCATTGCTTTTAAGTCGCCTGCAAAGCGGGGAAAGAGGTTCTGTGCCGACTGCGGGTTTGCGCAGGCCATTGATCCAAATCTTGAACTTGAGAAGAGCAGGTATCAGAAGGGTACCGATGTCGTTGTGGGCGAGGATGAGAGATGGGTGTGGTGTTGGTGGTGTAGCACATTAAAGAAAGGAAAGGATGCTGGGGAGCTTCGGAAGGATGCATGTAGGGGGAGCTGCGCCACATGTTGTAGAGAGCATGAATGTAAGGGTAGATGTGTATTTGAGGAGCAAGAGAGGAGAAGAACGATAGCGCAGGACGTATTGGAAGTGGAGTCAGCTCTTGAGGCAGCAGTGGTAGAGGAAGCATAGCACTGGAATTCACTTGAATATATTCTCAGGCAGTAACCTACAATAATGGATGTTCTCATTATATCTCCTTAGGGCCCAAATAGATAGCCCGCATAGCTCGCATGTTCGTTCCTCGTTTTCGGTGTAGTCATGCATTTAATCAAGGACCTCGTGAAACTTAGTATAGCTGGCCGGGGGGTGAGTAAGCGCTACATCCTCAGTGGTCAATGGTGGGCAATCTAGCTACCAAAAAGGTATAACAAAGTGAACACAACTTGCACCATCACCATTTGAGGAACAAGCTTTCAGCAGCCCCACCACGAGATACCAACATAGAACCAAACGGTTAAACTCCTATTCGTACGCCCGGTAGTCTAAATGTAGGCCAGTCTAATTGATATAAACCTGTGAACTCGTGCCATTTGAATCCACCGCCATCGATTTCTGGCTGTCCCTTAGTTACGGGCACTCTCCAATATCATACAATTATTCAACTACACCCAACGCTTCCATCACTCTTCTCAGCCTTTGGCATCTCACGTAACTTTCCAGGATGAGCTACCACTCACCCCAACAAAGCGTCTTCAACATAGCTGAATTAGTCGAACAAATACTCCTGTTCGCAGGGCTCTCCCCTCTCAACCTGCTGCGCGCCCGTCTTACCAACAAAACATGTAACCTTGTCATCTTAAGCGCCCGGCCTTTCCGTGAAGTTCTCTTCCTCGATCACACAATCCATCCAGCAACAAGGAAAACGACCGCAGTCCAGTTAAATCCGCTGCTAGAAAAGATGTTTCCCATGTACATGCAGAAGCACTTTTCCAGGCTTCGAGCCAGACGAGATAGAGAGTGTATGCTAGCGCTCGGGTACTTCGATCACGCTTCGCCAGATGATTTGATGAATTTGTCGTACGTGGACGAGGCGCTTCTACCTCAGGTAGCGGATAATATACGGTGTAGGGGGCGAGAGTTCAATTGGGCCTGTTTTGGTGGTACATACGAGGGGGACTGTTTGCACCTTCCACTTGTAGGTCGTGGTGGGGAGGAACACTTACAACGATGTGGGGAAGAGCTGTGGCGAAATATGTACGCGACGAGGCCGGCGATTCCATTTCACGTTATTGAAGTTGGTGCTAATGGTTGGCAACACAAATGGGAGATTGAAGCAGGAGCAACAATGGGACAAGTTATGGATAGCTTGGTTTCTGGTGTGAGGCCCCGTAAGCGTGTAGGCGTTAGCGGAAAGATGGAAGAGAGAAGCGGAAGAACGGCAATGGTCGCAGCATGAGCTCTGTCGATTTCTTGCATTGTATTATAAAATTTAGGCTCAAATGTAGACACCCCTTTCAAGGTACCCACAGTCAAGTCTGCTGCTTAGGTGTATCATAAACTGTCGTACAGTCCAAATTTCCTCATTTCAATCCTGCCGCGTCGCAAAGCATGTCACCCATCTAAGAGAAGTCTTCCTCCTTGCTCTCGATCGCACCCTTGATTCGCAAAAGCAGCGTCGTCTTCCACTTATCAAGCTTGCTCAACTGATCGTATTGGAACAACTTGTCGGCAAAGACCTCCTGATCTCCGTCCTTGACTGCCTGTAGCAAGTCCACCAGGAGCTGGTGTTCCCTCTGCTGTGTGAAGCTTGGGTCCAGTTCACGGTACCTATCCAGAGCCGTCGTGGCGCCAACTTCGTCGTTAGTGCAGAGCTGGCAAATACCAGCCTTGAGTAGATACTCCTTGACAGACCAGCGCATGAGATTGTTGTTGATTGAAGACTTTGCTACCTTTTCGTAGAGACCAATTGCGTGGTAGTAGTCTTTGCCATCGAGGGCAACCAAGTCAGCTGTCTTGAGCCACAGCTTGTTGGCGAGAGCCTGTTTGGGATATGTGTGGTTAGAAATATTCTCTTTATCGTTGACGGACAATGAAATCATGGGGGTGTTTACTTCAGCGTTATCCTATTGCATGTCAGCGGTAAGAAACAAGACAAATATGATCGAGGAAAACATACACTCTCGTACCAACCGGCAGCCTCTTCGTAGGCAGCAGCTGCACGCGTATTGTCGCCCAGCTCAACTTCGAACAGTTCACCTAGGTTTTGCTTGTGCGTTGCTGCACGGCGGAAGTTACCCTTGCTGCAATAATGTGCGATAGCTCGGTCCAGGCACCGTGCCGCTGCCTCAGGGTCGTCTTTGCGGTAAGCCTCTGTTTCTGGTTAGCCTCACGTGACTTGTTCGGCGAGCAAAGCGGGCGTACTAAAGGCCTCAGTGAGTGTGTTGGCTTCGTCGTCAGGCTCGTTCAGGTTCTGCTTTTGGACTTGGGCTGCCTTTTCGAATGCCTCACCGGCCTCCTTGCCTGGAAGATTGTTAGTGGACTGGAAAGAGCTTTCAAACTCTCAATAAAGTGCTCCAAGATATTATGGCTTATCTTACCCATCTTCTGCATTCTGAACGCGTTGGCGGCAGCGATGAACTGGTCAGCTGCTGCCTCATCTTCGATGCATGTCAGTCTTAACCATATACTGATGCTCAGATGCGGATCCTACATTTCTCTTGCCTTCCACCGAAGAAACTAAATCCTCCACCAGCCTTCGAGAGGCTCTGTTCTGCCTGTTCTCATACATCAGCATCCGATACCTGTGGCTGTGCTTGAGGATGTTCCCCACCTGTCGAAGCAACGCTCGGGGATCGCCAGCCATGATGGGTGTTGTCAGGTGTTTTTGGGTGTTTTCAATAATGGTAAGATTTTGTGTATACAGGAAAGCGAAATCTGGCACCTTGTCCAAACCGGGGCTGCGACAGTTGGGGTCTGATAAAGCCAGGCGGAGCATGGAAGATGACGCTCCCACATGGTCCGAGCTTGCGCTGCTGGCTGCGGGAAAGCCTCGGCGGAAGGTTCTTGATTGGGTAAAGCGCATCGCGACTTCACCTCTTCGGATTCAACCTCACCACTCTCATGCTTCACAGTAGCTACCCTATTAGCTCATTGTTAATTCACCATGAGGATGATTTTTTGCCGTGCCTTGTTCCGCTCAGGGGGTGTACTGCGACACACACTACGGCCGTCAGCCCTGCTGCATACATCCGCGAGACTTGCGTTCGTGCAGGAAAGCTCGACACCTGTGTCGAAATCGATGAGCATTGAAGACATCGAGGCAGCTCTGGACTCGAAACCAACATGGACAATAGAATCGCTCCTCCCTCCGGAATACGACGCCAACGATGCAAAGGACGAAGCAGGCGCTCTTAAAATTACAACGTCACAGCTGCACCATCTTCTACGCCTCTCTGCTCTGCCGATGCCGAAATCCCAAGAAGAGGAGAATCGTATGCTTTCGACGCTTTCGGACCAGCTGCATTTTGTGGGGAAAATACAAGAGGTGGACACAATGGGCGTGGAGCCATTGAGGGTTATCAGAGATGAGACTGCTGCTGCAGAACAAGAACAGACAGTCACGCTCGAGACGCTGCAAGACGCACTGGCAAAGGAGAAGGTTGTCGGAAAACACTACAAGCGCATACAAAGGGACACGACTCCTGTGGACGCCTCCGATGTCGAGAATTGGGATGTCCTGGGGTCGGCGGAGAAGAAACTTGGGAGATACTTTGTCGTGGAGAGCGAACGTGCACAGGAGTAAAGTCGCCAAAGTATCCCATGTGAAAGCCTTTCAGGGATATGTGCAACCAAACGATGACGCAGTATGGTGTTCAATCAATTCCTACTTCTTAGCTATCTTCGACCATGATTGAGTCGCGCGATGATGGCTCCTGAGCTCAAACCAATCCGGCGCCCTACCAAAAAGCAAAAGAGAAAAAAAAAAGAAAACTCCGTTGTACTACATCCCAAACGACCGCGCGAAGATACCTGGATATAAGAAAGAGAGCATGATGTATCAATACCAGAGAAGCCAGAAGGAAATATATCAACACCATCACTTGCCACAACGGCCCAGCACATAGCCACACCCAGCACAATACTTGGCCGTCCTACTGGTACAACATTCGCAGAAAGGTCTCTCTTCAAGATCATCCAATTCAGGGGTTGCGAGTCGACTTATTCGCGGCGTTGGGGGAGGTGTGTATATACCCACGCTGACATGTGGCATCGCGTCCCGTTTTTGAAAATCCACCGAGACGGATATGGGCCCTTGCACGATAACTACTTGGGCTTTCGATTTTGAAGATGACTTTGACGGCTTGGTGCCACCTTGATGGCGATGTTGTTGACTTGATCGGGTCGAATGAGAATGAAGTGGAGAAGATACCTTGAGGCTTTTGTAAGACGGCGTTGTGGGTGTTTCTCTCGGCATTAGGTGAAGAGACGGGATGCTCTGGTTTGAGCCAGGGCTCGATACCACGGGTGATCGGCGACGAGACTCAGTGATTCGAACGACATTTCCGTGGCGGTAATCCATTCTTCGATACAACAAGGGATCACTGAAGGATGGAGAGATTGTGGGTGAGGGTGGGCCCGGATATGGCGGTGACGGCATGGTCAGATGCCCGCAAGAGCAGCGTAACGAGGAAAGAATAACTAGAGCCCAAAAGGGTATCGAATATTTTAAGGGTGTTGGGTAAGCCACTTGGTATCGGTTTCAAACTACTATGTGGTTGGTGGAGGTTGGTTACTACGGAGAGGGTTGGGGAGTAAGAGTGAGCGAGAGGGTGGGTGGGCGTGCGCAGTTATATGTAGGGCGCAGGAACATGCCAAGCCCACACCCACCCTGCGCATCAGTTCCTACCCCCTCCCTGCACCCAACCCCGAAGACCTACAGAGACCTCACTATTCGACTTTCTGGTCACAGCATGGCCAAAGATTTCAGTCTAACACCAATAAAAGGTGATGTACATCACTTTCTACACCCTGGGCCTGTGTGGTGGTTTGGGGCTTGAGCATGGGTGGCCTCCGGTGGAGGGCATGGACATCAACGCAGCGAAGCCAATCTAGAGTCTCAGCCCTCCTGTACTATTTCAAAACCCTTGCAATGTTCGATGCATCAGGTTTGCGCATGTTAGCCTCGTCGACCTCACCGTCGCGAGGATGATTGTTCACGACTGCCTATTTGTGTGCCAATCTGTTCCTTACAACCAGTCAACTAGCCTTGTACGTGGTACGAGAAGCTTCATGCTCAGTTTCAGCTTCATGACTGTTGTGGTTCACGAGTTCGTGGCCGCCCGTCGTCACCTACAGTCATGGTTGATGTTGATAAGCTTACATAACCACATCACGTGAATATGCCTCTGCCCACAGGTGCCCAGGTGCCCCAGGTGCAGGTGCCCAGGTGTGTCAAGTAGAGGCATTGCAGATAACGGAGTCAGCATTACTGAGCTGACTATTTAACGGGATTATCGGCATCTCATTATATGTTGTCTAGTATCGAGTCAGGCCCTGTGAATGTGCAATATATAGGTATGAAAGACTTATATTGAAGTTCCCAGATTATCTGTACATGCACGTTGGGTATCAAAATTTGTATTGCTTCCACCGGACCAAACCCACCAAACGCCATTGCATGCTATCTCGCTTGATATCGAGACCTTCCAAAGATCAGGCACCCTGGTCGTTAAACTCCACTGCCCCCAAAATACTCATGTACATGAACACATTCGAGCTTCACAGTCCCATGCTGACCTCTCTTCCCTTTCCCTTCTCGCTCTCCCTACCCTTCCCTTTGGTACTTCTTGCCGGACTTCCCCGTGCTGGGCTGCGCCGTGCTGGGCTGCCATGAGCGATACTTCCAGCATCGTCTTTCCTCCGCTGCTCAGGAGGTACCTCGTACTCTTCTCGCAGGAGAACTTTGTCGTCTGGGAGGCCGAGCTGTACGTTCTGAAAGTGTCTGCGTGTTTGGGCCACAGACTGTAGGATGTCAGATAGTGGACATGCAAGCAATATGGATGGTTTGATGATAATTAGCTATACTAGCTGACAATACAGAATGGGTATTTGGATAACAGAAGGGGTATCGCGCAGATGCTGATGATGTGTACAAATAGAGGGCGTCGATCCGCCCTGATCCGTGACGTACGGATATACAAGAAATGCTGTATGCAATGCAATAATGACCAAGAGCAAAGTAAATCGTGCAAGTGTTTCAAGTCCACCTCATGAACAGGCGCTGATGCAAAACGCCACCCAAGTACGTGAAAGAGATAGGCAATCAAAAGCCCGATTGAAACACACCTCATTCCTAACATTCGCATACCAAACAAGTAATTCCAAGCTTCCCAGGATTTGGGCGGCGTGCTCGCGCTTCTGCCTCGCTTCATAGGGCTCGCCTGCAGTGGGAGACGCATATGGTTTACCGCGCGCTTGCTGTGATCGTTGCGCGGCATTGAGACCAGTCGGCCGATGTGAGGACTGCCCTGGATTGAGCACGGTGTTGAGATACTGCTGGTTGTGCGGCATCATGAGGGGAAACGCGCCAGGGCGGCCGGTGGAAGACGCAGCGTGACAAGTTTTGAAGGGGGAGGTGGTGGCAGACGGAGGACCAGGCGGTATGGCCTGAAGAACGTTGGCTGGCCGTTTGTGGTAGGCGGGAGCGGAACAGGGTCTAGCGTGTCGGAGTGGACCCTGGGTTTCCTCTCGCGAGTCGAACGACGAACCTCGGGGTCTGCGGCCATGCAACAGCCTCGAGATATTTGAAGGACCTTTGAGGCAGGCAAAGATGCATCCTCTGTCTCGTCACGCTTCCGCTTCAGGCATTGTCCGTTCGTTTCCTCGCCTGGCGACTTCTTTTGAAGCTTAGGTGTCCTTGACGACAGAGCCGCTTTGCTCTTCACTGTCGTCTTCTTTTGATTGCACCTGTTTTTGGCTTCTTTTTCAGCCTCGCCCAGATGATGATTGACGAGTTCGGCGTAAATAGCGTGTTCCCCGCCCGCCTCGGTATCCGCCATTGCCCTGGCTGTATCATGGGCTTGCTTGAGCCTATAGACCTTGACAGCAAGCTTCCACTCAAGCTTGAAGTCTGGATCTGGCTTCAAGTTTTCTGGCTCCACCAACTCCTGCTCATCCTTGAGCATATGGCTTATCCCCTTCCAATCTCCATCAAGCGCGCATTTCATTTCCCAGTCTTGCAGCCCTGGTATCGTTGCGTATGGAAGGTCGCTGTGGTACCGATTTAGAGCGTGACCGCTCTTCCATGTCTTGAAGACGATATCGCATCTCGCCTCCGTTTGTGCCTGACTGGCCCTCCGGTGCCACTCCATGTCTGCGTTGAAGTCTGCTTTCCACGCCTCTGTCTGATCAGCGGTGGATGTGCGACTGTTAGGATCATTTATCCACGCTTTTATATGCGTGCAGACGGGAGCGCGGCTCTGGGCGAGAGCTGGTTCTCCCCAGGTGAACGTCTTGCCATCAGGGTATCTACCGTTCCATATTGTTGGAATCGGCTTGCGCGATCGAGGCTGTGATTGTGCAGCAAGGCCGAATGTTCTTTCAACGGCGCTTGCACTTGTGAACTGGGTCGTCTCTCTTGAAGAGAGACCGAACACTCCCAATAGGGTCTTCTCGTATTTTGCACGGATGATGCGCTCTGGAGAAGCCATCTTTAAAGGGAAAAGCGGCAGGCGACTGTTGGTATAGAGGGGTTGCAGAGTAGGATAAGTCGGGATGAAGTACCCGCTATATGTTTGCTTTTGACTTACTGTTGTGTCAGTGCCAGAACAGCTTGCTAGGCGTTGGTGTTGTGGCTTTACTGGGACTCACCTTTGAAGCTGAAACACACTGCTGCTGTTGCTGCAGAGGTATGTCGTGGTCGTAATGGGGGTCGCTGTTGAAGCTGAGATTTACGGCTGTTGTTCTTAGGTAAGGGTCTGAAGAAAAGCGTGCCGCCGTTGAAGCTGAGATTTTACTACTGTTGTTCTTGCGTAAGTGTCCCTCGGAAAGAAGGAAACAGCGTCGCATGGGAAACACAGAAGATATACAGCAGCGACCAACATTTCTCTGGAACATGGGGATACTAGGCCCCTCAACCAAACGCCCCAAGATTGAAGAGAGTCTAAAACTACATCGGATATCGATCACGATCCCCACCCTGGCGCGCGCCGACTGTTATTTGGACGTTGGGACCCTAAATTGGGGCTTGATATGGTAACGGCAACCGTATCAACAACCGTACTTAGATATCGCAGCACTCCACGCTGTGGTCATGGACCCCAACACACGGCGCATGCGCTTCTTCTTGCTATCCATTGTAATAGGCTTAATCTTCTGAAGGCAACTCCACACAAGAGCTAATTTTTAGCTGGATACCTCAACCATACCGAGCGTACCATGGACACCCAAAAGGGGAACTTACCTTTTTTGTTTTAACTAATATGATTCAATCAATCACGCTGCATGCTGACTCTTTTTGTTTTTTACATTCACCATTAGGTACGACAGCCAGTAAGTCAGAAGAAACGGACTGGCCCTTCATCGCTCAGGACCAACGTGTGCATCGAATCAGACGCATGAGAAATTTCTTGAATTCACTCTCGTTTATCATAAGGCAGAATGTACTTGTATCATTGATATATACCATAATATGCCTAGGCCCTGCAATATCCGACTCTTCTATGTTGATGAATAAACAAGCGCAAACCAAAGCCCCTTGCACCGGATGCTCATGCAAGAAAACATGCCAGTCATAATCGTAAGCCGAAAAGCCGCATGTAGCGGATAAGAGAATATTGATACCCAAGCCGATTTTAATGCCAAGACGCCCACCACGTGCTTTTGATCCGAGAGATTGGTCCCAATTGCGCTGCCAAGCAGAGTCCCGCCCGCTTGGGAGTCCATGTATTTCATTTATACCTCTGCGCCCTCGCTGCCGGAGCCGTAGGCGCTGGGCAAAGAGTAAGCTCTAAGGCAAGAGGGATCGTGGCGCCGCACCCAGAGATCGACCCTTAGCCCGCTTTGCCTGCCGCTACTGTAGGGCTCGGCGCGCTGCCATCGACCTCTTGATGTTCAGCCTTAGTGCCCTTACCTCTCCAAGTACTGACAGCAGGGATGTCCGCCTTTAACCTCTCCTCTTGCGTCGAGTACGCTTTGGGCGTGAGCTTGATCAACGTATGGAGCGGAACCTCCATCCACGGGCTCTGTTCCTGTGGCACGTTCATGAAATATGCATAGATACACCGAAGGATGGCTTGGTGCGTGACAATCAGGATATTTTCGCTGCGTTCAAGCTCCATGATGATGGGTTCGAGGCGGATGACGACGTCGCGGTACGATTCGCCGCCTAGATAACGGTAGTTGTATTTGTCTTCATCGCGTTGCGCAAAGTCTTCGGGGTACTTTTGTTCTATCTCGGCGTAGGTCAGACCATCACAAACACCAGAGTCGAGTTCGTCCAGGGCTTTCCATTCGAGCTTTTCGAAAGAAAGGAATCGTGCAGTTTGGATAGTCCGTTTCAGTGTTGAGGTCCAGACTGTCAGTTTGCGACCATCACCAACAGACTTTGCGACTAGGCCTGGTAGAGCGTGAGCGTATGCATCGCCACGATCAGAAAGGTCGGCGTCTCCCCCAATCTGGCCAGTGAGATTGTATTTGGACTCGCCGTGCTAATGATGTCAGCTCAACACCTATTATTCTCGTGTGACTATACATACCCTTGACAGCCAAATTGAGCGGGGCTTGATGTGAAGATTCATCAAGTAATACACCACTCTGCTCTGGAGATAGTCTTGAATCTGGTTGATGATAACCTGCTTGCCAACGTCGATCAATTTAACGTAGGTGAGATCCCGCTCGTCTTCATCGATGGTCTGGTACACCTTCTCGTAATTTCGGATACGGTTGCGGAAATCGGCAGCTGCCTCTTCGGGATCCTGCCCGACGTAGTCTGGCGACGTGGTTTTGACTTCCAATATGTTGCTCATGATCAGGTCCTCATCGTCGCATTTGGACTCAACGAACAAGGTCTCGATGTTTTCCTTCTGGCATCGTTCTTGTATCCAGCGACGCCGGCTCTTGGTCGAGTTAGTCGCATCTAATATGGCGATCAGCCCCCGTCCTTCGGCGAACCACTTGCACATGTCGTTGACCGCAGCTTCTGCGGCAGCTTTCCGCAAGCGCTCTCCCTCTGGGTTCGAAGTATCGAAAAATTCAGCGGACGGGTTGGGTGTAGCGGTGCGGCGGTATTGACCGACGTTGAAGGTCTTCGCTTTGATGGACAGCCAGTGAAGGTAACGAACAACTGGCACAATCAGCTCGGTCCCATGGTGAATACAGGCGTAACATACCCTTTTGGGCTATCAGACTCTTGCCTCTTGCAGGTAATCCCACCATGACGACGCATATCCGCGTGTCTTCAGCCTGCACGCCAGCTCCATTAGTCTTTCTGCTCGGTTTGACAAAGTCGCCCGTGGGCACAGCGCGCATGTTGGGCGTGAAGACGCCATTGGTCCCCGACATGATGGGCAGCGGGCAGTTCCAATCCAATGCCGTGAAGGGGCGCAATTGGGCAGTGCAGATGGGCAGGCAGTGTGTGTACTAGGGGCCAGGCAGCAGGGTGGATCGGATTATGGGCCAAGAAATTTCCGGAGAGCGGCAGGGGAGGGGAAGGTGTCGGCGGAGGTGAGGTCGGCGGGCTGTGAGATCAGAAGCGAGAGAAAGTGAAGCTTGGGTCTGAAGATTCCCCGCATTTGGACCGCGCTTTGTATTTTAGACTCTAAAGCATCCGAACAGGCTTAAGACGGCGTGCTAGAGCAGTGCGGCAATCACGACAGCGCAACCTCCAGCGTGCTGGTTGGCTTCAAACGACGGTGCGCCGTTTGATCGGTATGCGTGCAGCGGGTGGACGGATGCCGCTGGCAGTTGATCTGTTCAGGAACGGGCAAACCTAGCTCACTGCTGACCGTGGCCGAGCTGCATAGGATGCAGTTACAGAGCTAGAGCTGCAGAGTGGCGCAATGGAAGCCTAGGGTCGGCGCGGGCCTGAAAGATTTGCGCGGTCGTGTGGTCGTGTGCTTCTGCCACATAAAAAACCGCATCCGTGACATGCACCATCTGTCCAAGGTGCGTTGAGCCCGGCCGGCTCCACGTCATTTACAGCCGCAGAGCCCTGCCTCGCCTCGCCTCGCCTCGCCGATTGCCGGGACGCCGCGGCCCATGTTGCCAGAGTTGGACGGAACGCTCGTGTCGGGGATCCAGAGAGAGGGCGCCAAGGGGTGGATGATGAAAACTGCACTTACCGTCGAGATGGAGTAGTTCCTAACCCGTGCCATGTCGATGGTTTGCGTGGCCTTGCTGTACGGCGGGTCTCAGCGGTCGTCGCCGTCGTGATTGTGGTTGCTGGAGATTCCCGGCCGGGTGATTGCGGGGTACGACGGGTGTGGTGTGGGCAGGGGACGGCCCTTCGAGTACTATCGAGGTGCAAACAAACCGCGCGCGAACCTGGGCAGGGGCGCAGTGTCGGGTTACGAAGACGCAATGCGCGGTTCTGAAAAGAGGTAGCGGGAGGAAGCGTACCTGCTTGTCGCGGTAGGTGGGTGGGTGGGTGCGACTTGGCTGCGGGCGGTCACAACACACAATTTCCTTATCAGAGGGGGAAAAGCACCGGGTCGCTAAGCCAACCATGACCCCTACCTGCTGTTTGGGAGCACTCCGGGGCAGCTGTTCTCTCATTCATCTCATTTCTCTTATTTCCGGGGGCTTGATATGAACAAACTATCTAACACGACCGCTGACAAGGACAGACCTGTCGTAACACTGTGGGTATATAGCAATACGGGAAGCGACGCTTGCACTGTACAACAATGATGCTCCGAGCCCTACTCCGACCTTACTCTTCGCCTGGCCCATCATCCGACCTTCTTGCTTGCATGCTTTCATGCAAACAACTTCGTCGTTCCATTCACTGCCCTGAACCCTTCGTCTCCGCCATTCTTCAGCGACAGCAGCGCAGCGCTCGCGTCTAACCGCCGCTTCAACGCTGCTGCTGTCCTCTCTTGCCCACGACCTCCCATACCGTCATCCACCCACCGGATCTTGTTGATCATGAAGCTCAGTCCGCCGGGCTGGGAGCTTTTATGGCTAGAGATTCCATACTCCGTTGTCCCCACGTACTCGTCGAGCTTTGGTAATATCAGAAGTTCGATTTGCAGATCCATGTCGGCCGGTGGAACCACCGGGGCAGCAGGGACTTTGGTAAGCGTATCCTGCGCGTCCGCCGGATCGTTAGGCTGTGATAAGCGAGGATCCAACATTTTGATGTCCACCGTCTCGTCCCACTCGCCTCGGATCCATCCAGAATGTATCGCAGCCGCGACAGGGTCCGAGTCGTCACGATATACACGCGCGCCCCACAGATGACGCTGCAGCACCATTTGTTGCCTCTGCCGTGGTTTGAGGTAGAAACGCGGGACCCTGATGGTATATGTGCAGTTGATCGGGTTGATCATGAATCGTGGAAGTTCCTTTGGTCTTGAAGCATAGCCGAACTGGTCGTCTAACGACGAGTTGGGCTTGGGTAGTTCGGTGCTTGTTGCATATAATTGACTGCCAAGATGCTTACGGGGGTACTGGGCTGCTTCATCCAGGATGTGCTGTATGGGGAAGACTTTCGCAGCCGGAAGTGGGGATGGTGGCGACGCTTGCAAAGGTCTCGGTGCATGGTGGTGATGGTGTGATGTCCCGTGGTAATGGTGATGGTGATGGGGCACGTTGTGGGTTCCATTGATTGAAGAAGGGATTTCTTCGTCCCCCTTGTGATGGTGATGATGGCTGTCAACCTGTCAGTTTCTTGTAATGCAAAGAGAGCGTGGGGTAACTAACTGGTGGGCATGCGCATGATGGTGGTGGTGGTGTGTGTTCTTGCTACGCTTGTTTCGCATCCCAAATGGGGTTGCCCGTCCGTCATTGGTTTCATCATCAAAAACTTCTTCATCTTTGACTCGTTTCGGTTTTCTTCCATTTTGTGAATTGACTCTCTGAAGTCGGAGATGCTCACCAAGATCCATCCCTGGTGGAATCGACTCTTGCGCACTCTGAGGCATCGGGCTTCCTCTCGACGGCGTTGTACTACCTAGACCTCCTAGGCCAGAGAACATACGTCCAAACTCGCTCTTAACGTGCGGATCTTTGCCGACTGAAAGTGGTTGCGCCTGAGCCCCTTGTACAGCTTGAGGAAGCGGGGATGCCCTGCCAGTACGTCTGTTTGCGTCAGGGCCAAACGCTAAGAATGACTTGTTATGCTGATCAGACATCGAACGACCCATATATACTCCACCTGAAGACAGTGATCGGGATAATTGTTCTGACTTATGTCTATCGGTCGATGCAGGATCAGAGGTCGGCGGTGCATGATATTGTTCCACGACTCTGTGACTCAGATGATCGAGGCTGCGTCCACGCACCATGTCCTCCGGGCCCGGACCAGGGCCCGGGCCACCGTAAGGTGAAGGACCTTGTGGTGGTGCAGAATACCCCCCATATCCACGGAAAATCCCATGTGGCTCCTCTCTTCTACCCTCTGTTATTTCTCTGGTAGGCTCTTCAGGTAAGGTATGGCGCCACAAACTGCGCGGAGGTTGGGCTCCCAGAGCTCCTCGAGGACCACCGGGCGGACCGAATGCAGACTGCGAAATAGGTTGAACCGTGGATGGGCGGTCTCTGTCAGATGAGTCCGAAGCACCAAGCCCAAGCAACTCTGCGGCATTCGGTCGCGAATGATGAGACTCTCCAAGCGTCCGACGTCTCTCCTCTACAGGCCCATGCAGGGGACGCCTCTGACCAAATCCGTCATAACCCGATCCAGATTGCTGCTCTGACACCCCAGGTCCACTTGGCTGACTATTCGGGCGAGGGGGCACTGTTACGGGATTCTGTCGCTGCTCTCTTGAGTGCATTTCATTCAACGAGGATGGATGCTGGCGTTGGGCCTGAAATATCATCGGTTTATAGGGCTGCGACGAATGCGGAAGTGTGGGACGACCCTGTTCTGGTGAACCCTGAGTGTTGTTGTTGTACGGTCGCGGAGGCGAACCAGCGGCATAGACGTGACCATCTTGTGGCCTCGAAGCGTTGTTTCCGTACATGTGCCTTTCGGGAGAAGGTTGACGTCGAAAAGGCTGGAAGTCTGGTCTGGCGGCCGACGAAGCACCGTGTCTCGGCGAAGGGGTTGCATGCTGTGACTGTTCGCCGATGGCGCATTTGTAGGGGGTGATGGATGCGATTGTGACGTTTTGTTGGACGCACCGGTGTCACCGCCACCGATCAGAGATGAGATGGACATGCTGCTCCCAGGTCTATGCGGCTGGCCTAGCCCAGGGAGCTCCCGATTGCCCCCAAGCAGCGAACCGTAGGGGGCGCGCGGCGGCTGTGGCGCATGGCTCTGTGAATGTTGTTGCTGGGGCGACGATGGAGGCGGCATATGCGGTCGTGCGAAAGACGGAGGTGGAGGCGGAGGTTCATGGGATGGAGCTATGGCAGGTTAGCTGGTCTCGAACACAAGCGACGTGATGAGATGGAGTCTTGCCTCCGTAAGAGCTTGCGCCGCCTATGGAACGTCTGCGCGGGCCGTCGTAGGGGTACGGCGACTGGTTCGAAGCGGTATGCGACGAGCTCATTGATGGCGGTGGAGGAGGTACGTTGTGGTGATGGGAGACAGGACCAGCATGGAGTCGCGCTAAAGCATGATCGTCAATGCAGTTCAAAACGGTTTAGAGCATACGTCGGGCGACAGGGGAAAGCTCGCTTAGCGTGCCAGCTAAGTGAATGATGGGTATGGATTTTGCAATCCAAGGCGGCAGCAGACCAAGACATGGACGTAGTTTGCTGGCGCAACCACGGGACAGAGCAGCTGTCTCTCTGAACAGCTACCGCGTCCGTGTTTCCGGACCAGAGGTCTCCAAAGGCGGTATATTCCAGGTCTGCTGCTTGTCCGCCCGGCGCCCATGCAACGAGCCCAAAGACTGTCTCAGACAAGCCACAGGATCCGATACAGCAATGGCTCGTGCGGGAGCGTACCCAATGTTTTAAGAGAAGAGTCCAGCGTACCTGTTCCTCCCCACCCAAATTGTCTGTCGCCTGGAGGCGCGTGTTCTGGCGGCGACACATGGTGGACGTGCTGTGCAGCGGCCTGAGGAAAGAAGGGATCGCGTCGCGCAGAGGGATATGGGTCGGCGGAGAAAGGCATATGTACTGGCGGCTGTGGCTGTGGCTGTGAGGTCGCCGGGGTATAGCCGCCAAAGTGCGGTGGAGGGTTGGAGTGACGCGGCGGGGAGGGCGGCGGATGGTTGCTCTGGCCATGGGCCGGGGGACGCTGGGAGAAAGGGTGCGGCTGGCGAGCATCCATGGTATATGGTATATTCTCGCGCGCGGTCGGTGGGCGGTGAGGTTTTCGCGAGAGGGCAAAATTGGCAGGGAAAAGCGGAGGGTATGAGGCTAGTAGTACAAAGACAGCTGCGTGGTCATGGTGGTGACGGGCTGTCGAGAGGCGCCGCTGAGCAATTACCTTCTGCTGAGGACTGGGAAAGGAAAGCAAAGCGGCGAGGAGGAGGCAGAGCCCACAGCTACACTTGCATTGGTGCCATGGCGCGAATGTGGAGCCTTTGGACCAGCGCCCACACCACACCGCCAGCGGGTCCTGCATCCTTGTCAGAGATCCCCACAACTCGCTACCATCCCGATCGGGTCGTGCCTGCCGCAAGCAACGGCTTGTTCCTGCCATGGCTGCCAGATCACATGCACAGCACACCACCTGCACCTGGGCATCCCGTCTGGTGCCCACCACCTGCCCCTGGCCAGCAGCCGTCGACGAGCGCATGCCCGGCCAGGCACCCGTCCCAACACTCGCCGTCCCTGAGCGTCGTCTGCATGCACTGCGTGGTGGCTAATCATCGTCTGGCCCTGCTCCGACCGCTTTTTCAGTGTGCCATTCGTCAAGCCCCGTCGGTGAGGCTCTATGCAGGGGTCCACGGCTCCAGAACGCCGCACGGCCTCTCTCGTCCCGTCACCTGGCACCCTCCCCCGACGCACACACCTGCAGCCAGCCATCGACGTGTGCCATGCAGACAGCACAGCGCTGCCACTCTGTCCATGCCTCTCCCCATGCCTGGAACTGCCTCTCGTGAGGTCTACTGGGCGCGTTTTAAGACCGTCTTTCAGGGCGCCGATCCTCGCGTGTGCGCTGCCTTCTGGCTGTTCGGTACGTGGAATAGCCTGCATTGTACTGTGCTGTGTTTGTGCCGTGCTGTGCTGTGCTGTGCAAAAACTACACAACCCGCGCTCACCCTGTCCAGGTCTCATAAACAATGTGCGTGCTATCTCATCTGTCTCGTCTAGTCGCCTCGAGTCGCCGCCAACTGCAGCCTCCCACAGCACCTCACTGATCCCACCCCGCTTAGGTTCTATATGTAATCATCCTATCCGCAGCCCTTGATCTCGTAGGCTTCAATGTCCCCAAGGGCGTGGTGCTTCTGGCCGATGTGATCCCCTCTTTTGTCACCAAGCTATGCGCGCCATACTTCATTCACAAAATTCCCTACAGTCTCAGAATACCCATATTTTGCGCTCTATCGGCATCTGGCATGCTTGTCATTGCCCTGACACCCCAGTTGCACGATTCTAGAACCATCGCCATCAAGATGTGTGGCGTTATGCTGGCTAGTTTAAGCAGCGGAGGAGGAGAGCTCAGTTTCCTTGGTCTCACACACTACTACGGACACTTTGCTCTCGCAAGCTGGGGCAGCGGGACTGGAGGGTAAGCCTTACCCTCTGTACCCTTGCAATCTGATGCTGACGCCCGACCTCTCCTCACAGAGCCGGTCTTGTTGGCGCTGGAGCTTATGCTATCCTTACCACTAGCTTCCATGTCAACCCTCGAAATGCTTTGTTGATCTTCTCTTTCTTGCCTGCCATAATGCTACTAAGCTTCTTCGCTATACTTCCTCGCGGTCCCCTACGCTTTTCACCGGCCAACCAGGAAGGATACGAAGAGGTCCAGGAGGAAGATAACTTTGAACACGACGAGGAAATACAGCCACGTCCAGAGCATGAACACCTATTAGCGTCTTCGATGCACTCGGTCTCCGGCCGCAGCTTTGCATCAGCCAACAGTAGTAAAAGTCTGCCCTCAGTAATACTAGGCTTCAAAGCCAACCTCAAGCGAGCCAGAGGCTTGTTCATTCCATAGTACGTTTTTCTGCCATCACGTAGAGCCATACAGCGAATTAAACTAAGACGTATCAGTATGCTTCCCCTCCTATTAGTATATATTGCGGAATACACAATAAACCAAGGCGTTGCACCCAATCTACTCTTCCCTCTCGAATCTAGCCCTTTTGACGAATACCGGTCATTCTACTCCACCTACGGCGCTATCTATCAATTCGGCGTTTTTATATCTCGCTCCTCGACACCGTTCGTCAGAATTCACAATCTTTACCTGCCGTCTCTCCTGCAGGTTGGTAATTTGATTCTTCTTACTTTACACGGTAAGCAACGTCGTATTTCTGTGTGGAGACAGGTCTTATTAATTTGTTCTATACAGCCATGTTTGACTTCCTTCCAAACTTTTATGTGGTATGTTTTATCATCTTTTGGGAGGGACTTCTCGGTGGCCTCGTCTATGTTTCAACGTTTGCGGAGATTACGGACAACGTGCCCAGAGAAGATCGTGAGTTCAGTCTGGGTGCGACAAGTGTGAGCGATTCGGGTGGTATATGCATTGCTGGATTCGTTAGCATGGCTTTCGAGGTGTGGTTGTGTAAATGGCAGGTTGCCCATGGACGAGATTACTGCAAGCCGCAGTGACGGCATCCTGCTTGGAATGTCTATGCACGCGAACGACCAGTAAAAATCTGTCCACTATATCGTTTGTTGTTCGAGCAACCTTCCAATGGATTTTATCAGGTGACGTGCACCGAGACAGTTGGGGAAGGAACCACCCAGCCGTCCAGTTTTGGCAGGGGCGTTAAGGTTGAACACAAACAATATAAATTGACAACACAACCTTTGCACTTCACGCAACCAACCCACATTCAAATTCCAATATTTTCAAGCTCAGCTTCTATCGCCCTTTAGTTGCAAGTTAGGTATCCGAAGTGCGATCACCGCATTAGAGCGCGGGTGTTCCAGTCCGCTCCTCCACCTGGCGGCTCCAGGTACGTGATGGCTACATTTGGGAATTGCCAGCTTCTATGCAAAATTTTTCATTATATTTACGGCCAAGTCAAAGCAATAGCAGGGACACCATGGTCTCCGACAAAGACCCGGTCGCTAAACGCGCCGGTGCGAATGTTACCGGTGTAGGCATCATCTACCTGTGGTATTATGTGCTTATGTTGACATGGTTTGCAGAGTGGCAGGACATTCGTGAAACGTCCACGCCCTCTTGTTGTAGACTCTGAAGACGATTCAGATGTCTCCCAAGAACCAGCTAGGTCGGAGAAGAAGAAGCCCAAGGTAAAGCGGTTCACTCGGGATGCGACCAAGGATACGACCCAACTTTGGCATCTTATTCCTGAACACTACTACTTCTTTGAAGAAAACATGCCTAAAGATTGGCACATCAAGAACAAAGACCCTCGCATCTACACACTAGATGATCTCACAAAGGAAGATATCACAACACTTTTGTACCCCATCGAGGTGAAAATCTCCAAAGGTGAATTGGTGGAGATGGAGAATTGGCAAGATTTGGAAGAATTCATGGAGGAACGAGGCATTGCTCCAGCACGTGGGATCAAGACTAAAGATGATGATTCGGTGCAAGATAACACGGAACGTGGGCCAGACAACACAACATTTTCTACTACGCTATTGACCGTTCCTAGCCAAGCCATCTGTTCGGACATGGCATCTTCCCCTCGATCTCACGGCGAGGTTCACACGGAACATGGCTCAGAAAACGCAACAGTTTCTACTACCCTTTTGACCGTTCCCAGCCAAGTCATCTGTTCGGACATGGTGTCGTCCTCTCGATCGCACAGCGACGCCCACAGCGAAGATACAATCAGCGTTGGTAACGAAGATCGGGCTCCACATTGGCACAGGAACTCTCAAATGGTTGGTGCAATGGCTGCCGACATCACGATATCGCAGCAATCAAGGAAACTAGCTCTGCAATCGAAATTTTTGAAGGAAATGCAGCAGTATGTGTCTCTCGCCCCAGATGCCTCTGAGCTGGAGAGCAACAACCGCGGGCTTCAATTGCAACTGGCGGGCTTCGTGTACAGTGTACAGCAGTCTCTGGACGAATACTATGGGGCGCTTCGGGAACAGACTGGTTTGGATACACCAAAGTCAAATTTTCCGCTGGATTCAAACTGTGGGGGTATACAAGCACGTACAAGCGAGACAGGAGTAGAGGAAACCCGTGTTGGTGTGTTGAGCGCGACTAAATCTCTACCTGTCGGAGAAGGCATTGTAGATGTCAGCAAGAACACCCAAAAGGCCCTACCTTTTCACCGGAAACCATTTCTTGGAGACAATTTAAACAAGCAGACGCGTAAAGAGCCGTCGCCTGCCGTTACTTCCAAGAAGACAGCCGGCTCTGGTGCTGCCTCAGAAGACAATACTGCCGACTCCTCAGGTGTGGCTGGTCCTAGTAAATTTAGGTCCCTAAATACTGGCCTCATGTGTGCTTTCTGTAGAAATGCTCCTACCAAGGCACGCTTGACGCAATGTCTGCATGTTGTCTGCCACAAGTGCTACTCAGATGCGTTGGACGAAGCATACGACAAGACCCACAAACACCCGATCTGTCCCATTTGTGGACTGTACATTAGCAAGAACCCTGTTCCTTACGAGTAGTTCTGATGCGGATGCAAGGACAGCGCTGGAAATCGTGGTTCGGCACGGATCGGTGTGCGCAAGGCCGCAGATGGAGAGAGACCAAGGACGGTAGAATGGGTGGGCTTGTGATACGCGTGCGGCGATCAAGATCTTACCTTCGGGAGAGGGAGGGAGGGAGGGGAGGGGTAAAGCCCCCATACATGGATCTGAGAGATTCTGGCATTCTGAGACGCATATTCCAACGGACTCAAAAAGCGCCCTGATTAGATAGTGACCTCATAATCGGTGAATTTCATTCAGCAATACCATGGCGTTTTCCGATGCTCGACATTCGTAATTTCATGATACGCTCTACGGCTTTTGTAACAATCATGGTCAGTTGACAAAGTAGATCAGATTTTCCGCACAGTGCCTTGTCTAGCTAGAATACACAATCATCGTTCCTCGACCAAACCATCACCACACAACCCCTGCAAAATGCCGTGTATTATATTTACAAAGTGTCCTTGAGCAGCTTGTTCATCTTGGCCATCTTGGCGGAGACGGACAGATCGATGGTGCGGTCGCCAATCTCGACGATGAGTCCACCACGAATATCGGGGTTGACCTTGGAAACGACCCTGAGCTTCTGGCCCTGGGAGACGTATTGCGACTTGGTAACGGCAGATTCGAGACGGCTGAGGGTGCGGTTGTCAAGCGGCGCGGCGCTGATGACGGTGAGCTCGACCTCGCCCCGGTATGCGCTCATCAGCTGGCTGAACTTCTCAACAACACCCTCCAGAGCACCCAGCCTGTTGTTGTGTGCCAGTGTCTCAAGCAGGTTCTTCACGACACCCTCCTTGTCCTGTCCAAGGTGCTTCTGGAGCTCAGCGATGATCTGCTGCTTGTCCGAGACGGTGAGCGTGGGGGCGGCGAGGACGGTCGAGAGCTTGGCATCCTTCTTGAAGACGGCGGAGAGCGACTCAAGGGACTTGGCGGCAGAGTCGAGGGCGTTGGTCTTCGCGGCGGCCGTGTACTGCACAGAACAAAAATTGTTAGCCGTGCACTGCGGGCGCCATTGCGGGCGGGGAGGGCCGGTCTGGCATCCCCTCTAGGGTGGAAACGGCCAATTGAGCGGGTGAGAGACGTACCAGGGCGCTGGCGTAGGTGCCGTCGATGCCAAAGAGCGCAACGGGGGGCTTGGTGTTGGAGCTGCTCGGGGCAGCGGCCTGGGCGTAGGCGCGGGTTGCGGCGACGCGGGCGGCAATTGGGGTGCGAGGAGCCGCGATGCGCGCGGCGCTGGTGAGGGCCCTGCTGGAGAACATTTTGGGGAGGAGGGGAGATGGCGGGCTGATGCGGGTGGGAGCTCGACGATGGGTGTGTAGTTTGTGAGGTTCTCTTCCCAACCCGGGCTCGGCGACAGTGCGCTAGGACACCCTCGGGATGGTGCGGGTCTGAGCTTGAACTGCACCAAAACCATGACCACACAGATCTCCAGCTCGAGCCCTGGAGACATTGTCTACACGTGCACACCATTCGGTTTGCGACTTTGACCACCTTGATTTCTGCATTCCATCGATTTACCAAGACCAATACACGTTTCCACTAGTTTCTTGGAGTGCACTGAGACACCACAACCTGATAGGAAACCGATGAAATCTTTCTCTTGATTTGCACAGAGCAGCGATGAACTTACACATGCAATTCCTTTACCTGCATCTTCGAGCTGACTGTAGCCATGATCATATTTTCACCGACTTTATTCGGTGGGCCTCAAGCAATATAGCTACTACCTATTACCCTTGCTTCTGTGATAGCCACGCAGTATGTGGGACTACTATCTCTCTGTCTTCATCTTCATCTTCATCTTCACTTTCACTTTGATTCTTACATTCATTTGATCTGGCACATTATATTTAAAACGCCATCTTCGTCGCCATCTTCGCTTCTGTTTCTTCTTTACACCCTCAGCGTTGTACGCGGCTCCACACCAACCCTTGCTTTACCTTAAGCGCTCGTAAATGCTCCCGTGCATCGATATGTCGTCTACCAATAGACTCACCACCCCACCCTTGATGGACGATCTCATGGGTGGCCAGCTCAGTCCTCCGCCAACTGCTGGAAAAGCCCCCGCCACGCCGCCAAAGCGTGGAACTAGCGCCAATAACCAACTGCTCACGCCTCCTTCCACAGGAGATTTCCGAAAGGCTGTCCGGTTTGATCTGCTGTCCTGTAGGAAACGCCGCCGTATTTGTGCTGAAGATGAAGATGAGTCTGCACTTGCTGAATATGCTGAATTGTATGACTATGATGATTCCAGGGACGTTCCTCTTGTGTTGGAGAACGCCATCGCATGGAGCCCGGAGAATGACAGGCTCTCGAGCTTGCACTCTTCCCTCAATAGCGACAAGCATGACGTACCGGGCGATGCCGGAAATACGGTCGTTCAATCTACCGAGCCATCCGTTGCTAAAAACGATACGGGACCTTTCTCCTTCATGAAGTTGCCCGTGGATGTGCGCAACAAGGTGTACAAGAATTTGCTCGTGGTTCCGGCTTCAATTTGCGTCCATCAGAATGACGCTTCATACGATAACGACGAGGGTGCGTTTTTCTACCCAGCAACCCGCCAGCTTCTCCCTGGAATAGCCTACGCGCTACCACAGATTGATGTTAATGGCTTCAAGGCTCAGTACTCGGGATTTCAGTACATGAACACAGGGATCTTGCGTGTATCGAAGAGGATCTACACTGAGGCGAAGGCAATTATGTAAGTAAGCTTGGAGATATTCACGAGTAGTACTGTGTCTTTAATCTTCCGATTGGATGTTTCTTCCCCAGCTTCGTGTGCTATTTGTCCGTTCTGGTTACTGACTCGGCCTAGGTACGGAGAAAACGACTTCGGAATCGTTTGCCCGAGCATGGAATTGAGTCCTCCCCGGATTACAGGATCAAACTTTTCCCTCGCGGTTGTCAAGGCTATGTACGAAGCCTGAGCATACGCGTGTGTGCTCTGTATCCGCTCAAGTGGCTGCTGACTGGTGGCTATGCCGAGGTCAAACATGTGTACCGCGGTCTCGACAATCTCAATATCATCTTAGAGTTGGAGAGCGGAATGAAGAATTTCGGAAAGGTCCTCAGCAAAATGGAGAACGAGCAGTGGATTGCGTATGGTAAGTAACTACCCCTCCAGAGCTACGTGCTAGATTGGTGCTCAATGTTTCGCTCGAAGTACTCAGGCCGAAGATGCACATCTGTAAGACGTACGCTAACTTTATTACTCCTCTCACAGTCAAACGTCTCCATGCCACAATCACAACCGAGGTATTTGACAGCAAGAAAGTGAACACTCTTCCTATCTGGCTCAACCTCCGCGTCAAGTTTCACGGCGAAGCCTACGACGACCTCTCCGAGCCCACTACCCACAACATCAAAGTTGATTTGGGCCCTGGTAACGTAAGCCCGACCGATGTCGCCAAGGAACGCCTCAGGCGTTATCATATCAAACGTGGGCTTCCCGAGGCCTTTGAGCTGTTCAAGAAAGGAGGACGTTGAAGATGATGGTCCTTGAAGGTGATGGACGTTGTTTCCCAGTTGGCGCCTTTACTACGGGTTTGCATTGTGCCTAACTTGGAGGTCTGCTCTTGATTTTCGGTATGTAGTTACATGGATGCATGGTACATGTGGATGATGTCTAGTTTAACATCAAGCATGATGTTTCACATCAGGGCAGAATTAGGGACAGTGCCGTGGTCCCTTAATCACAAACATCCATCTGTTACCTACCATAAATGACACATCTTATACGAACACGCAAATCCAACATGCCACGCTACACGTTGAAAGCATCCACGATTCTCAAGGGTTGGATACACTCATCAGTAAGCTAGTGATCTCGGCTGTAGCCATTTGGGCAAAAGGCCGGAAGAAGCGGTGGTACAGTACAAGGAACATAGAGCTAAATCGGTGCACGTCACTTGAAATTGAAGAACCCATGATTCATAAGCTCGTGGTATCTAGAAGTGGCATCTCAAGCTGTATCCATTCGGAACACTATGCAGACCAGATACGTTAATAAACCATTTTGACCGGACCGATGCACCGAATAATCCCCACACTAAATCCTCTACTTCCTGAGGGCACGCTGGTAGAAAGCAAGCTCCTCACCCTCGAGGATGTAACCGTCGCAACGACCGCTCTGACCGGGGCGGGACGACACAACAGCGAAGACACGACCAGCCTCGAACTGCCTCTCAAGAGCGCTCTCGACCTTGCCGGAGGCCTTGAAGCGGTCAGCCTGCTTCTTCTGAACGCTGTTGGACTTCTTCTCCTCCTCCTTCTCGCCAGCCTTAGCCTGGCGTCTGCGGCCGAGCGACTGGCCGTAGTGGGCCTCGAACCATTGTCTGAAAGGTGCGGCATCGATCTGGACGACGGCGGACTTGGTGAGGGTGTTGGTGCGGACAAGCTCGTTGTTGGAGGGGTGGTAGACGACACCGATCACACGGGTCTTCTTGGCAATGCCCTCAGAACCCCAGGAGAAGTTGCCGGAGTCGAGACGCAGAGCACGGAACTTGCGGTTTCCACCGCGGGTGCGGACAAGATGGATGCGCTTAGTGCCAATACGGGTGTTGGCAGGCTGGCGACCCTTCTCGAAAGCCCTGCAGCCATGTTAGACATGACTTTAGAAGCGATCGGGTTATGCATACCTCTTCTTGCGATAGTATGCGCGCTTGGCACCGGAGGCCGAGCGCTTGTGGCGGGAGTCGCGAGAAATACTGATAATGGTTAGCTACAGCGGTGCGTGAATGGTGAGGAGAGAGTAGATACCCCATGATTGCGGTGGTTCAGAAGGTGCTACAAGAGCAAGTTAGCCTATATCCCAATAACCAAGATGGCTTGCTGCGCTCCGACTCCGAATATCTCATGCACCATTCTGCCTCGAGGTCCTCTGGCTACCGTGCTTTGTGAAGAGTGATCGAAACGGGCGTTGTTCATTTCGAGATGTCTCCGCACGGTCGTGTAGTCGGATCGAGGTAGAGCGCAGAATGGTTGCAATCGATACTTCGAAAATGCGATGCGTCGAGTCGGCGAGCGATTTGGACATACCTAATGTCGTGCCTTCTGGGTGCAATCGGTTGTTGGCGGTGGGGTTGTCGATTGAGAAAGTTCGTGAGAAAGAACCTGGGCGTGAAAATGGGTGTGGTGCCGAGCCCTCGCTAACCAACCCACTAGCGTCGCTCCGTGACAACGCTAGCCTTTCTACACGTTAGCGCAACGTAGAAAATGATCCCTGCTAATCTAGGAACATTGTTCATAAACAGCAGCGAACAAGAGTTCTTTCACAATGCTTCATGTTATCGATCCAATTAACCTCTTGTAAAGATAGTAAATATAGTCTGTCGAATTCTATTAGGCCCAAAACCCTTGACGCTGATCCCCACTGCTGAACTACGTTTTCATGAAGTGGAACCAACGCATCGCGATTCAACATCTCAGTGTAGGTTCATGAATAACTCTTGAAAATATCAATGGTATACAACTGTAACCCTATCCTAGAACGCCGCAACACCGTAGACTATGTATTACACGCTAGACCTCCATACATCTCTACCACGTCCCCTTCAACGGCAAGTCTCTACTCGAGAACCCAACAGCCAACTCAAACTCACCCTCGCTGGGCAGCACCCAATTTTGCCTCCTTACATCCCAATAGCTCAGGTCCTTCCTAGTCAGTTCGAACTTGACCATCTGTCTGTTGCCACCACCGCCATGTGCGCTTCCCTTCACACCTTTGACGGGTCCTTCTTTCTGCGCTTCGATGTGTAATTTTTCGAATCCGCGTAGCACGCGAACGGGGAAGTCAACGGCTTCGCCTGTTTCCTTGTCCTTGTAATCCTTCGGTAATGAAACATAGAGCTGAACCACTGTATCACCGTCGACGAGTCCGATGTTTGTAACCGTGGCGGACACAGTTACGAGGGGGTGTAGAGGTCAGGATTGCCGCCTGGACCACCACCTGCATCGCTGAGAGGGGACTGCAGCTGCGAAGCAAGTATTTTGGACTTATGGATGCCGTCCGTTGACGTGAGGTATGGATAAATGTACTTTTCGACTTTATGAAAGTTTTCAGGGAAGAGCGCTTCTTTTGGTTCAGGAAGTTCGGTAGAGTAGGTAGGGGGTTCGATGGTGTTCGATGGCCGTGGTGCAGGGAGTAGTGATCTTCCACCGTGGCTCGAGATGAGAAGAGACGAGAGATGGAAGGTGGTGTATGAAAGCCCGAAACCAAATTCAAAACGCGGGGCGATGTCCTGCTTGTCGAAATGACGGTAATCGATATAGAGACCCTCTGAGAAGTTTTGTTGGGGTGAAAGTCCCTCAGCTGGAGTTGGCAGGTATTTGATCTTGCTGCCTGGGCCGTAGTCTTCTTCCTTCTTAGCGATTGTGTAGGGCAGACGACCGGAGGGGTTGACGTCTCCGAAAAGTATGTCTACAAGGGAGTTGCCAGATTCTTGGCCAGGAAGATTGGCGAGAAGAATTGCCTTCACGTTAGGGATGTCAACAAACTTCTCGAATATCACAGGGCCGACAGCGTGGATCACCACAACGACGTCGCCTTTTCCTTTCCCACAATCTTTAGCCACGTTCTGGATGAGTTGGTCGCCGTTTTTCTGCAAGTTGAGGTCATTGCGATCCCCACGCACGTCTAGTGAGAATATAAAGTCAGCACTTGGTGTCTACGGGATCAAATTACTAAAGCATGGTGGGAACTTACCAGACCACTTCAAATACCCCTCTCCAGCGTGAGCATTGGCAAACACAATACACAGATCTTGATCCTCGACAATCTGTTTCTCTTTGGGCAAATCATTCTCAGGCCAGTCCGTCAGATACACAGACTCATTGTTGAAAGCCTTCCGCATCGCAGAGAGCGGGTCAATGAGGTAAGGGTATTCGACGGCACCGGAGCCCCAGCCAGAAGCCAATGTACCATCGTTGCAACTTTGGTCAGGACAATTGTTGATACCGTCACGACTGAGACGGGCGTCCTCGCCAAAGATGCCAACACGAAACTTACTGCTCTTGTCGGACTTTTCATGGTCTTTCCAGCCATTGCGGTGGAGGGGAGTAAGTTCTTCTCATTTTTGAGGAGTACAGTGCCCTCAGCAGCGATTTTGCGGACGAGATTACCATGAAAATTCTCGCCTTCGCCTTGGGCATTGATAAATTTATTCACCACCCCTTTCGTGTCGTCCGAAGGACTTCCTCGTGGATATTGCCAATCTCATCATTGGTCCAGGATGAGAAATTGGGTCCTCCATCGCCATCGGGAGGAGGCAGCGGCCAGCTGTCTTGGCCGACTTGATACCATGCTGCGACGATACGCGTGACCATGTCATCGACACGATCAATTGGAACGCTTCCGTTCAAAACAGCTTTGGTAAGCTCTGAGCCCCATAGACTGTTCCCATCTGCCCACCGTAGGCCATCCCCGGGCATTGACATGTCAAGGCCTGCAAGAGCTGCTGCAACGCCTGATCGTTGGGCAAGCCAGTCGCTTTGGACAAAGCCCTGAAAGCCAAGTTCATCTTTAAGGATGCCGTTCATAAGCTTGCTGTTCTGGCATGCGTAGCTATTGTTGACCTATGTTGGGTTAGATTGCTGATCATAAGCAGTTTTGTCAGTTCACTCACCTGGTTGTACGAGCACATGACAGAGCCAACACCGGCCTTGACAGACTCGGCAAACGGCCAGGCATAAATTTCATGCAGAGTGCGGTCATCGATGTTACTCGAGATGGCGTTAGGAAGAGCCCATTCCCACGCCTGCCGGAAATGCTCCTGTTCGTTGAGTAGGTAGTGCTTTGCTGTTGCTATCACACCAGCATCCTGTATGCCCTTGATCGTTTGTGCAGCTGCAATACCTTGCAGAACAGGATCAGAGCCGAAGCCCTCCCAATTGCGACCCCCAGCTGGCATGCGTCCTAGAGGTCCCATAGCAGGGCCAAGAAGCACGTTCACGCCTTTCAGCCGAGCCTCTTGCCCGTGAGCTTTTCCTCGCTGATACATCAAGTCTTTGTTCCAAGTGGCACCAACTGTTACACCTGCTGGGAAAGCAGTTATATTATCGGCGAAACGAATGCCCAGTGGACCGTCTTGTAAACATAGCGAAGGGAACTTCAATCGCGATACGGAGCCTGTATTGCCGACGCACATTTCCATGCTCCACCCTACACCGGTTGTAATGTTGACCTTCTCGACCAGCGACATCTGCCGGACCAGCTCGGCAGCCTTCTTGTAGCTCTCCTCCCACGCGGGGTCTGCACCCCCTTTGGAGTAGGATACCACGGCGGGCTCATGCCGTCCTTGACCATTGTGTTCCGATACGCCCACAAGCCTCCAGCAGTGAATAGAAGGATGATCGACGTAACAAATATTAAGAGCCAGCAGCACCACTGACGTATCCCGCACCTCCTAGACGGCGAGTGCCGAGCAGAACCTAGGGCTCCCAACTTCTCGGCATCGTTTTTGTACGAGGGCTTGCGCGTGCGGAGGTCGCCTGTACTCTTCTTGCGCTTGAGAGTGCCCGCATCGTAGTTCAAAGGATCGTACTCTTCGAGGTCTTCGAAGGAGGAGGCGTCGGAAGCGAAGGACGGACGCGAGGGGCTTTCGTCGTCGACTGCCGCATCGAGCTTGGAGTACTTGCCCCGACGGAGCTCGTGGGACTCTATAGGAGCCATGACGGCGACGATCAGGACAGGAGTTGCAGAGGGAGAGTGTGGCTCGCGCGTGGGTTGGCTACAATGGTTGAAACGACGGCAGTGCAGCCTTAAATAGCGTGGTGGCAACGAGGCATCGAGTTATTTGATGCCACGGGCAAAGCTGCTAACGAGGGGTATCTGCCTGGTACAAGCAATAAGGGAAAACTACAAAGCGAGACGCAGCGTGCGGGAAGCTGTTGCACAGCGCAGTTGTGGCTCTCGACGAGTCTCGCGTCTGGGGCTAATGATCCGATCTCCAGCTAACCCTGGTCCCAGACCAACCCGAGAGAACGCCGGCACTTTCTTCTGTGGACCCCCACCAATATGCAAAGATGCTCACGGTAACACAACAAAATGGACATGGCATCGAAACGTGCATCTCATTCATGAACGGACATAACCCAAACGCCTTCTACGGTTGATATCTACAAACAGACGGTTCTTTTGATCTTCTTCCTTTCCGCACCTCCGCTTTACGCGCCAACCTGTTTCAAAATACCCTCGAGGTTGATGCTCTTGGGGCGCTCGATGGGGAGACCCAATGCCCTGTCCCAGATGAGTTGCGCAAGGGGACCGAGTCCACGGCTGACGCCGAATGTGGCTGTGTAGTAGAGCGTCTCATGGAAGCCGTAGTGGTGGAAAAGGACGCCAGACGAGGAATCGACATTGGGGTATGGGTTCTTGGTCTGCATCACTAATAAGCATCTCATCATCGAAAACGACAGAATAAACATACCTTGCCATGCTCAGTAAGGACACCAGGTGCCACCTCCGAGTTCTTCTTGACAAGCTGGTACACAGGGTTCTTCGCAATGTCCGGGCGCGCATTTGCGAAGTCCATCAAAGCCTCGAATCGTGGATCGGGCTTCCTCAGGACCGCGTGGCCATATCCAGGAATCACACGTCCTGACTTGAGGACGCTCCACAGGAAGTCCTTGACATCACCTTCGGAAAAGCTGGTTCCGACCGTCTTCTGCATGTCCAAAATGAAGCGGAGCACTTCCTGGGCCGCTAGACCATGGAGAGGACCGGCAAGACCCTGAAGACCAGCGCTGTACGATAGGAATGGATCGCTGAGCGCGCTACCGACCAGATGGGTGGTGTGAGCAGAGACGTTGCCTCCCTCGTGGTCGCCGTGGAGAGCGAGGTATAGACGGAGAAGGTCCTGGAAGCCTTCATTCTCCTTGCCAGACTTGCCCAGCATAGCAGCAAAGTTGTACGCCCAATCCTGGTTGAGATCGACCTCAGCAGGCAACGCACCTCCGCCCCTGTAGGCATTCTGGTAGATCTTAGCGGCAATTGTCGGCAACTTGGCGAGCAAACTGATGCAGTCGTCGAAAGTCGGCTCCCAGTAGTCTGCCTTGTTGATACCGTTCTCGTATGCCTTGGCAAATTTGGATTCGTAGTTGAGTGCGGAGACGGCACACGCGAATTGTGTCATTGGGTGGAGGTCCTTGGGAAAGTCGTCGAGCATCTTTTCGACAAACTTGGGAATGCCAGCCTTCTCAGCTAGCTCTCGTGAGAGCGCCCGGGTCTGTGAAACGGACGGAACCTCGCCAGTGAGCAGCAGCCAAAACATTGCCTCGGGGAGCATCTCGGTGCCGGAGGTACCCTTAGGCAGCTCTTTTTGGCAGTCCTTGATTGTCTTGCCATGGAACCGAATGCCCTCATTTGCATCGAGCACGGAACCTTCCCAGACCATTGCCTTTAAGCCTCTTGGATGGGGTCAGTATTAGAGCATTGGACAGAAGAGCGAACATACCTCATGCCACCCAAGGTGTTCTCCACCTTGACCACGCCGAGCTCCTTGTCGGCATGGGCCTTGACCTTCTTCAGCAGCTCCCGCTTTGCCGGCAGCACCTTCTTGAAAGTCGCCTTGAGATCCGGCTCGGAGGACGACGAGTAGCTGCATGATTGGACTGTTCGGGGGTCAATTGGCAGCACACAGGGCCTGGTGGGGTCAATTGCATACCAGAAGCAAAGGGCCGCGCTGCCGAGGGCTGTTGCAGGTTCAGTTAGCTCGCGGTCATGCACTTCGGCTCGTTGCAGCTCACCTTGACGGCTCGTAGAGCTCTCGAAGCTGTGCGTGCGCTCAACGCCATGGCTAGCAGTAGCTCAACGCGGGGTAAGGCCGGGGATGGTTGGGGTGAGAAAGGCAGCTCTTGCTCGACTTTCGGAAAAACAGCAGAACCAGATTATCACAGTGCAGGCAGCCTCGATCTATAAAGAAACAATTGGAAGGATTTACGGCAACGCTCGGCGTTCAACCTTCAACAAACGCTGTTGGTCGCGTTCCGCTGCTGCGGCGGACAAGGTGAGCTGCCCTCGGTAAAGCACCCACGGGGTTAGCGCGGGTGGTTATCCTCGGCCTGCTCGGAGGCGTGGAGAAAGTTATCCCAAACAAAACTACCTGCTCTGACGCCCCCGTCCGTCGAAGCTTCCCTGATCCGCGTGCGGAATACCCTCGTGAACCTGTTCTGTTGCGCTTGTGCGGTAATCGCTTTTGGTCGCTCTAGGGCGCGAACATCGCCTCTCGTAACCCTCTTCGATTGTTAAAGCTTACTAACCTCCGCCGCCCATAGCGAATCTGCGGGGATAAAGAGCCATTCTTGCTTCGTTAATTGTGACTCGACCTTGTCACCATGCTACGCACTGTAGGCCGATCTGCAGCGCGCCAGAGCCGCTCCCTCAGACCATCCGTCCGCGCACAGCAGCTGCTTCGACCCCTCTCCACCACCGCATGCCGCATGTCGAGCTCGACCCTCAAACCAGTAGACCCACCTGTGTCATCGGCCCTCCCGGGCGACTCCTTCCAGCTACTACCGGAGGCTTCAAAGGCAGGCCAAGCCGAAGATGCCCTCTTCGAGGAGCAGGTACAACAGGTGAGGGATTGGTGGGCGTCACCGCGGTACAAGGGCATCAAGAGGCCATACTCGGCAGAAGATGTCGTCAGCAAGAGGGGGCATTGCAGCAGACATACCCCAGCTCACTGATGGCCCGCAAGCTCTTCAACTTGTTCGAAGAGCGAGCGGCAAAGGGCGAGCCTGTGCATACAAGTGCGTTTAATCACTTTTCTTCCCATAGTCAATACATGAGCTGATTTTGACTCTCCTGCTGTTAGTGGGCGCCATTGATCCCGTGCAAATGTCTCAACAGGCACCGAATCAAGAAGTCTTGTATATTTCCGGATGGGCATGTTCCTCTGTTCTGACCACCACCCACGAGGTGTCCGCCGATTTCGGTGACTACCCTTACAACACCGTTCCAAACCAGGTCCAAAGACTATTCAAGGCGCAGCAACTCCACGATCGGAAGAACTGGGACAACAGGAGGAAGATGACGCCCGAAGAACGTGCGAAGACTCCGTACCTTGACTACATGCGCCCTATTATCGCCGACGGTGACACTGGCCACGGTGGTCTATCAGCAGTGATCAAGCTGGCCAAGCTATTTGCAGAGAATGGCGCCGCAGCTGTACATTTTGAGGACCAACTGCACGGAGGCAAGAAATGCGGTCACTTGGCCGGAAAGGTCCTCGTACCCGTTGGCGACCATATCAACCGTCTCGTAGCCGCACGTTTTCAATGGGACATGATGGGATGTGAGAACCTCGTCATCGCGCGCACGGATTCAGAGAGCGGCAAGCTCATCTCCAGCGCTGTTGACGTCCGCGATCATGAGTTCATCAAGGGAGTGACTGAAGATACCGAGCCCCTCTCCGAGACACTGCAAAATATGGAGGCAGCCGGTGCGCCAGGCAGTGAAATAGATGCATATGAGGCAGCCTGGGTGAAAAAGCACAAGCTTGTGACTTTTGACGAGGCCGTGGTGCAGCATCTTGAGCAGGAGGGTTCTTCAGCCGATGCCTACCTTGAAGAAGTCAAGGCCAATCCCAATCTCTCGCTCCTCAAGCGCCGCAAACTTGCGGACAAATATACCAAGACGCCTGTATACTTTAACTGGGACATTCCACGAACCCGTGAAGGCCACTACCACTACAAGGCTGGCATGGCAGCAGCAACGAAGCGCGCGAAGGAATTCGCACCATATGCTGACCTTCTGTGGGTTGAAACCGCAGGCCCCAACGTAGAGGATGCAGCCCGCTTTTCGGGTGAGATTCGTAAGGAACATCCAGGCAAGAAGTTTGTGTACAACTTGTCGCCGAGCTTCAATTGGTTAAGTCAAGGCTTCTCGGAAGAGTCGCTGAAGAGCTTCGTGTGGGACCTTGCGAAGCATGGGTTTGTCACCCCCAATCTACATGAGCACGTGGAATAATATACTGACTTGATTGCAATAGATTTGTCCTCCAGCTCATCTCCCTCGCCGGTCTTCATTCGACTGCAACAATCACATGCGAACTGTCGCGCGCTTTCAAAGACCAAGGCATGCTTGCTTACGTCAACCTCGTGCAGGCGAGAGAGAAGGAAATTGGTTGCGATGTCCTCACACATCAAAAGTGGAGTGGAGCGGGTTACATCGATGGCATTTTGGGATCAATACAGAGCGGCAGCAGCGGGAGCAGGAGTATGGGCGAAGGAAACACCGAATCTGGTAAGATGCAACGATACTTTTGAGGACATCTTCATGTGTACTAATAGCAATGCAGGCTTTTAAAGTAAATACCACACCAAGGGTAGGGCCACGCATTTAGTCCATACCAAATCTTAGGAATATTTCTTAAGATGTAGAAACAGTTCTACGCGCACGGTAAAGGGAAGATCAATGATCGTTCATATAGATGCATTAAATCGTCACGATTTTTTTCGCAAGCGGCATGGGTTAGCTTTGTAAAATCATCTATATTCAAAAATAGGAAAGAACAATATCAACACTATCCATTCCCATGTCGTGGCAGACAGTCCGATCGTACAGCTATCGTATGTATCTTTGATGATTAATCTGCACTTGGCGATTGGATAATGGTCGGGTTGGCGGTCGGACCTTGTGCCTCGTCGGCGTCTGTCGTGGTCCGTGAGACCGTTCGCGTCGCTTTACGCCCGCAACTTGCATTTGCGGCTGAATATTTGGCCCGGGCTTAATCGGACGAAGACAATAGACTGGCATTGGGGGCTGGCCCACCAAATTAGAGATATAAGCAGGCCCTGACCCATGCAAGCTTTGATTCACTACAATAATTGAACCATCAACACACGCCATCTGATATCGCGAGCTTCGACTCTTCTCCTCAACCTGCAAACATGACCTCCCACTTTCCCCATACCACCTACGCGGAAGACCAACCCAATGCGCATGCTATTCTCTACTTGCACGTCGCTCGCGCCGCCGCCATGTCTGGGTCCTTTCTTTCCCTTTTCTCAGCCACGGCTTCGCTCCTCGTTTCAAAATATCGTCGCTCCACGCCCATCACGATGCCGATCTTGGCTTCCCGACTTCTCACGCACTCCGGCCGTGGACTTCTAATCGGCTCTGTTCTGGGCATTGCAATGACCTATGGGCGTATGTTCGGCAAGGAAGAAATCGAGTGGCAGGATCGCGCATGGAGGTTGCAAGAGAATAAGGGAGAAGAAGATACGGATGTGGTGACCTTTGAAGCCGCTGCCGCCGGTGCAGTCCTAGCGGGGTTGGCCGCAAGCCGCGGAAGATTGGGTACGATCAGTGCAACAGGAGGGGCGGTTGGCGGTGCAGGATTGGGGATGGCGAGTGGAGTAGGTTATATGATTTCGACCTACGCAAGGGGCAGGAAACCGGCGTAAATTGGACCAGGTCTAATTCCATCTTCCCCGTTCACAGAAACATTCCATGATTCCACCTACCCGGCTTACCATCGCTATTTTTCCAATGCCCTCATCCATCCGTCAGCTTTTCTCTTCACCAAATGGCCCACCGCCATAAAGAAAAACCCGATATGAAAGAGACCGATCATCACCTCGAGAATGTATCCCGAGATCATTCTGTACACCTCTGGCGCCAAGCACATACTTTCTGGGCATTTGAAATCCCAAGTGCGATCCTCAAGTGCTTTGTTGATAAACAAGGTCGCGTTCCAAATTCCGGCGAACACAGCTACACACTCGCAGACGGCAAGATAGGCAGATGGCAGACGAGGAAAGCGCATTTGCAACATAGGCGAATACATGGACCCGCGAGTGCAAAAGACCCATGGAAAATGGTGGATGAGCAGCGTGGGCTGCGGATTGCAGAGTGAGATGATTTCGATGGTGTTGAGGAAGAGGGAATACGCAATCTAAACGACACTTGTCAGCTCACCTGCTCGATCCAAAAACGGCCTCCAAGAAGTCTTACCGCTCCATAAAACTTCTTCACCACCATTTCGGTATACGGATTCGTGCCCAGGATGCCCAATATGACCAGTACGCTGACGTTGAGGATAATTGCGCATGCGCGGAAAATTATCTGGAGAATAGCTTCGGCATCTGGGTAGCGCTGGCGATGGCTCTGGCACTTGCAATTGTATGCACCGCTGGACTGTCCTGGCTGATATCCGCACGAGGTGACGGTCGTGGTGAACTCGCAACCGGGTGGTACAAACCGCTTCCTAGGTGAGGGCAACTTGGACGGGGATACTGGATTTGGGAGATCGCCTTCTGGTGAGGGAAAGCGGGAAGATGTGGACATGGTTAGTCACGGCGCGCCACGCGTTGGGTGGTAAGAGGAATGCAGTGCACGAACGGGCTTTGGGGTATTGTTGTGGATGGAAATTGAGGGGTGGTGCCTGTTTGCGCCAAGATTTGGGCAGCGAGAACACTGTGTAAACCATTCGATCTTTTCTAAACCGGTGTCCCGAGTTTATTTCTGATAAGTTTGTTATGTGTTAAAGATGCAGCCTGATGAATCTATCTACCCCGAAAGGCAATCGAGTTGATTCAATACCCTGTATCACCCACGAGCGCAACACCCATCTAAATTTTACAACTTGGCCTCCAATCTGTATTAATGGTATAGATCCTTCATCAATAGAAATATCTGAACTCCCTCAAAGCGATTTCTCCATCTGGCTTAGATTGATCATAGCCAACCCTTACTCTGCCAAACTGACGGCCAAAACCCTCCCACCCTGAAGAAACGTACCATCAGCCTGTTGACCGCCGACATCGCTCACATACAAAATACCCCGGTCCTTATATGTTCTTCCCAGAACCGCGGATGTAGGGCCCAAAATCTTCACTTCGTCGTCCGAAACGAAAGCCACTTCTCCATCCGCACTGATCCGCGCAACATCATTCGCGGCATCTCGTGCCAGGAAGACTGCCCCATCATCCGTAACCGCAAGATCATCAACGATTCCGAGACCTGTGGCCAAGGTCACCACGCGGCCCTTCGGGCGGCCCGTTCGTGCGTCAACTTGTACCTTGTGTGCGGTTCCAAGCTGCAGGTTCGAGAAGTAGAGTGTCGGATTGCTGTTTGATGAGGGAACTGGGCTGGATGGGACTATCTTGAGTCCGTTTGCGCCAAGAGGCAATGGTGTGCTGACATTGTTCGCTGTGGTAGCATCCTGTATGACCACTTCGTACTTTCCGGTTCTGATATCCACCTTCCGGATGTTACCTGCCCAACTGTCGGTGAACAGGAGGGTATCACTGTTTAGTGCGGCAAGGCCGTTGATCTGAGCGTTCTTCAAGTATGCAATCTTCTTGACTTTGATGCTGCTCTTGGTTATGCCGCATCTCAGGTCCACACTCCAGATATTCGCGTCGCCAGTACCTAAAATGTATATTTGATGAGATCCATTCACTTTGATATACGGGTATTTCTTACCGTTCGAAGTTGCAGCACTGAAATTTCCGGCTGCAACGGCGAAGATATCCGTTTCGTATTCGGCAATGCCGAATATGGAGTTGGTGTATGCAAACTCATACAAGAGAGTATTTCCGGCATTATTGGAGAAAGGATCAATGATATGAAGTTGCGCTGGAGCACTACCAAGCACACCAGCGAGTATTGAGCCATTTCGAGTCGACGCAATGTTCTCCACCCAGGTAGGGTTAGGAAATTGATGAACGACCCGGATGCTGGCCCCATAGGAGAGACCGAAAAAGGAGGCGGCGGCCAAGTATGTCGACTTGGACGGCATGATGAAGGTGATCACCGGAAATCTGGGTCCTTTTGAAAGCGGATGTGATGAACTTCAAGGCTGGGTTGAGAGAGAATGTCATATGGTCAATACACTCTTTATACTTTATCTTTCTGCTCTGAATTGATTATCACAACCCATATTGGTACAGCTTGCTGACATACTTCAACTAGGACCTCATGCAGATATCTCGCGAAGTATAACCCTTGTATCACCATGCAAAAGACAACAAGACCTCGCAGATTTAGCGCCATGAGCTAGCCTTAAAAATACCCTATTATTTGAATTATATCTGTAACAATGAGATTACAAATGAAGCGGATTGGAGGCTGGAAGGCATCGCCCCAAGTCTAGCCCCAAAAAGGAATTCTTGCTAGCGTAATTTTGGAGCGCTGCAAAAGCACAACTCAAGATGCGGCCCTGGGGAAACGCAATAATCGTGAATTGGTTCATTTCTGATTGAGCTACCAGCCCCTACACTGTTGTCAAAGCTTGCGAACAGCCTCAGAACTTATCACAAGATCGACATTGTTCCTAATGCTGACACACCCTTCAAGCGTACACCAACTCGTATCTAAGCCTCGCGTAACCTTAGCGTAAAAGATCAAGCCTTGCCATGGTCTGGTTAGTCAGACCAGCCAAAATCCTTGTAGCCGGACTTTTATAGAGTCATGATTTGTGGGAAGAGGGCATAAAATTGCAATAAGACGTTGCATGTGAAGCATGTTCGAAGAGCGTATTCCAAGTTAACCGCACCAAACAAGAGCTCTCAAAGGCGCGATGCAAGATATTGAAAAAGTCTTAGATATATCTACAACAAACTTCAAACTACGTAAGACTAGGTCTATCCACAAAGGCCATGATGTAAGATCCTACAGAACCTTCCTTCCAAAGTAGATAGCGGCCGCGAATTACGGTTCTTCCTTCCTCATCCACTTCCTCACCTCCCATTCTCATGCGTCAGCCTCAGCTTGCAAATCCACCGCAACAATCTTGCCCCCTCCGCATAATACGAGCCATCTGCATTGAATCCCCCCATCGTAGCCACATAAGCAATATTACGATCATTGTACCGCCTCCCAAGCGTCACACTTGTAATACCTCCAAGCACACTGCTCCCCTCAGCACCAGCCACCACGACGGCCTTCTCCCCAGCCTTTGCCCTGATAAGCATCCCAGCGAACGGCCTCGCAAAGAACACCGTGCCGTCATCCGTGACAGCGAGATCGTCGGGCGCGGCCTCGTTCTCTGCTACCGTCGTTACGTTTCCGGAAAGTTTTCCGGTCTTTGGGTGGATTGATGCGCTGAATGTTGCGTTGAGCTGCGTGTTGGTGTAATACAAGGTGGGTGGATTTGTAGCGTGCAGAACCTTTAGACCGTTGACGCCGAGCAAGGGTTCAAAAGCCGTGCTCGGGTGCTCGATCACTGTCTCATATTTTCCGCTCCTGATATCTAGTCGGACGATGGTACCGGCGAAGGAGTCTGCGAGGAGGATGGCGTGCTCGTTCAAGGCTGCTACGCCGTTGATGACGTTGATGCTTTCTAGGTCGGCGATTTTATGGACTTTCACGGTGGATGACTGGCTGCAGTTGCTGAGGTGACTTATGTCCACGCTCCAGACCGAGTATGTGCCTTTGGAGGGTCCTGTTGTGGGACTGTAGTTTCCCGTGGCGACGGCGAAGTGGTCTGGTGCATATTCTGAGATGCCGAAGATGGAGTCCACGACTGGGAAGGAATGAAGGAGCGTGTTATTGATCGAGTTGGATGTTGCGGATGGGTCGACCAGATGGAGCTCGGCTGGTGCTTTACCCAAGGAACCAGTGATGAGATGTCCTGTGCGGGTTGTGGCGATGTTCTCAAGCCATGTAGGCTTGGGAAACTGGAATACAGTTCGCGTTTGCTGGGCACAGGCGTGGCTGAAGAGGAGGGCCTGTAGAGCCCAGGAACCGAAGAACTTCATCTTTCAGTGCAGATTGTGTAATACAGTGAAGTAGAATGGGTATGTAGTCCCTTGAGTGAATGATATTATTGATGTTGTGATGTTTCTCCCACTGTGACTTTGTCCCTCTTCTTATACATCTTGCGATGCCCATTCTTCCTCATGTTCATCATTTCGCTGACAAACGCTGGAGACATAGCCAGATCTTGCAGCCGAATTCTTGCCAACTAATTGTCCCGTTATGCACGTACCCATCCTTGATTTCGCATACCGACTTGACCTTCTCGTAACGCTACAACGTATACTCCAATGTATTCGACCCCATACTAACCCAATATGGCAGACTTCGCTAGCGTGGGGCCATGAAGGATCACCAAAGCCCTCGCACAGATGTCAAAAAGACAAGGGAGGCCTCATGATTTTGTGATTTAGTGGGGTCTGGGATACTAGTGCACTCCTTGGTTCGGAATTTGCTGAACAATCATTGCATTGATTATGCGGCACGAGTTGAGGCCAGTTTTCCTACGCTAGCGGTGACTGGAGAAGAATCGGTGCTGGTGAAAACTCGGAAAACTTCCAACACCAGTCAATTGTGCTATGTATTTCTCTCATTCCGACTCCCTTTATCCTCTTCTGCTTACAATGTTCGAACCGCTTCCTAATTTATCCTCTCAGTCTTCCACTCATCGCTAAACCTTGTCTAATGCATTCAAAACGCTTCATAGAAAAATCGACAACATCTAGGAGACATGTACATCGTCTTCAACACAAATAAACTTGAATCAAATACTCAAAGACCCGCCAACCTCATCAAACCGTACCCTACCGTGATGACAACTGCAAAGGCGATTAAACTAGCTGGAACACCACGGGTAAGGAAGTGTTTAACTTCAAGATAACGTTGGCCTGTTCTGGAGTCTTCCATCATGATGGCAGCTGATATCTGTTAGCTCTATGATGATATCAAGCTTAGAATTTGAGAATAACTTACTCATATTGGGGAATCCACTCGTTGGCAGTCCCATAGCGGCACTGGCCATCAACACACTTCCCATAACCAACAGGTTTGGATGTGGCTCCGACATGCCCTGACCAACCTGCTGTACAAGTGGAAGAACTATAAGTGCTGCGACAGTGTGACTGATGAATGTCGCTACGACCAGGATCAAGCCTGCAAAAACCACTAGCACGCCGTAAAGACTCATGCCTTCCACGCTACTGGTAATAGACTCGGCAATAGTGTGCAGCAGCCCTGAAGAGTTGACTGACTTGCCGAGAGAAAGGCCTCCCGCGGCCAAAATAATGATAGTCCACAAAAGTTGTTAAAATCTTCTTTGTTGAGGATGCCAAAACCGAAGAATAATACAATAGGAATGATAGCAATGACTCCCATATCACCAAATATTGGCTCTAGCTGATGGCTGATGCACCAGAGGATAATGGTAATCAGGGTAACGATGCAGATAAACCACTGTGTGACACTGAACCTATCGTTCACGGGTTTGATTGGCACTATAGTGGTATTGCGACCCGGCTGGAAGGTGACGAGTAGAAGGATCCAGATGAGGAGGATTGAGATTATGCAGACTGGAAGAGCGATGAAGAACCATATTCCCCACGAGGGTTCTGGAGCCATATTTTGGAGAGCGATCAGGTTCTGGGGAGAGGCGATTGGTGAAGCGGCACCACCCATATTAGAGGCGAGGGCGATTCCGAGAAGAAGAGCTTTGGTCATGTTGGAGTCGGCGGGCAGGTTGCGAAGGATGGGCTACATAATCAGCTATGGTTCTTTGAACGAGCTTAAGATCTTACCTGAATGATGGAGAAGCACAGAACGGGCGCAGCAACATTGCTAATCCACATGCTGGCGAACATGGCAACAAACATATTGGTGAGCAGTACAGTTCGAGGCTTTGTTCCCGCTTTGCTCAATACGAAGGTGGCCATAATCTTGGCTATGTTGTACTTGGACAGTGCGGCGGCAATGGTGAAACCTCCCAGAAGGAGCATGATCACGGGTGTCCACATGGCAGCGAAGACGTAGCTAGCTGCCGGCTTGGTCTCGAGGCGCTTGCCAGTGTCGTCATTACGGACCACTCGTAGAGTGACCGCTAGGAATGGAACGAGGAGCGAGGTTACGAAGAGAGGAATTGTCTGCTACTGTGAGTGAACGGTCATTCTTCAGCTGGTCTGCACGCACCTCGGTTGCCCATAGTAAACTAACGAAAACTACCATGGCAAGACAATTCTGCTGCTCAGGTTTCTCCATGACAGGGACCACCAACAGGACAATGAAGATGGCGAGGATAATGATGCCCATGTAAAACTGGGAACTGAGTAGCCAGGCAGGGCAGGTGTACTTGCCGATTGGCGTCTTGAGTTCAGTAACTTGGGCGGTGACTTCGTCTCCCTGACGACGAACTTTGTTCGGATCAGAATCACGACCATCACGACCAAATAGCCCCGTGATACCAATATTTGCGGCCTGCGCTTTACGCTCAATACCAATCATCTCTCGCCACACGGTATTCCGTTCCCATGTAATATGCTCCCGAAGATGCAAGCGCAGCTCTCTTTTGGCTTCGTCTACATCTCCCTTGGTACATATGCGTGAGTAAATAGTCTCTATGCGTGAGAGATTCTTCGTGAGTTGGTCCATGGTGCTCGTCTGGAATGGCTCGGCGGGATAGACGTATTCGTCGAGGTATGCGCGCTTGAGCTTGCGGTCCATGATCTTGTCATATTTCTTCAGCACTTTTTCGAAGCCGGTCTTGTTCAGCTGGAGGAATGACCGCAGCTCGCACAGGGACACGTAGATACTGATGGTACGCTGCTTCAGCGATACGCCCTTGTCGTAAAGAGCCGAGAAAGACATGTCGTTGTAGTCGTCGAATGCCATGCTCGTCCTCCGGCGCGAGGAGGCGATCTCGGTCGAGGCAAACATGTCGTTGGAGGCCCGTCGCGGTCGTTGTCCATCCTGGCTCCTCCGCCGCAATAGCGACGTCTCGTTGGCATCATCGTCCGAATCTTCCTCCTCTTCGTCTATGGTCGATGTCCTGCTCGTAGTGCTGCCCTGACGTCCGCGGGTAGGACCACCGATGTGCTTGAAGACACTGCCGCTCCGGCCCTTCTTGCCGGCGGGTGCATTCTCCCGCTCCTGCTCATAGACTTCCTGTTCATCCTCGTAGTTTTCCTCATCCCTCAGCACATTTTCCACCTCGCCAAACACCTCGCTCTGCTTGATCTGGAAGAAGGAGCAGACCTTCTCGAGCTCGACGTCCAGGGCGCGAGTAAAGACCTTGTCTGGGTCCTCGGCGGCGCCGTTCAGCAGCGGCGAGGATTCGGCGTCGACGTGGGCATTCTGCTGGTTCAGGCGCGTCTCGAGGGTGTAGATGAGCTTCTTGAGATTGCTGTACGAGATGTAGTGGTTGCTCCAGTCAGGCACCGAGTTGAACTGCAGGCTGTGGGAGAATTTCATCTCGTCGGCCGCGCGAAGCTGCTCGAGCTTCTCGCGTCGCTTCTGCGCCCTCCGTGCGTCCTTTCTGTTCCTCGCCGCGTGTTGGGGAAGCTCTTGGAGCTCGAATGCGTCGTTGTGCGGGCGGTCACGGTGGTGGGCGATTCGGTCCAGGATGTTCGGCTAGATTGTGCGCGAGGAACACTCGAGTGTCATCCGGGCCCACTACTAATGGCACGGGAGCGCGAGGTGCATGCAGACGGGGCGGGCTGCAGGTTTCGAGGACGGCGGGGGAGCAATCGCTGGTGTTCAGATGCGCACCAGCTCCCGACGTCTGAAGCGACTTGGCCCAGGGAATAACGCACGAGTCCAATCGGTTGGCTGCGCTCAGCCCTACCCACCCCCATGGGTAGACCACCTCTCTTCTGTAACTAACTATGTCACGCATGGCACCTCTTAGTCATCTGCAGCCTTGTCATTTGCTATGCTACTTGTCTGCTCTGCCCGCGAGCTCTTCTCGTAGACTATGGATACCTCGACGCTGTCCTGAACAGCCAGTCGCCAATTTCTAATTTCCCCTTTGCTACGTCATGGCGATCAAGGCCCATCTGATAAGCCGATATCGCACCATCGAGCGTCGTGGTGTGTCACACGCCAGCCAGATACCTCCCAGAACCACAGTAATCGCACATCACATTTAGTTTCTATATGTATTCAACATGATGGTATTTGGTCTTGCTCTTTAAATGCAACGCGTTTCTACGGTACGCCCGACTGTTCTTTTTTCATGTCCGAAATTCTTCACACGCTTAGACTGCAAGATAGGGTCAGCATCATCATCACGGCACGATATTGGCAGTGAACTTACAACGGAGATCCCATCCGATCTGGGGACCCAGCTTGGGAAGCTCGTCGGCCACACTCTGCACGTCCTTGTCACCTCTGCCGGAGAGACAGATGACGATATCCTGGCCCTTCTCCATGGTCTTGGCCAACTCAATGGCTCCCCAGATCGCGTGCGCCGACTCAAGTGCCGGAATGATACCTTCTAGCTGCGAGATCAGCCGGAAACCAATGAAGGCTTCGGCATCTGTGGCAGCAATGAACTTGGCACGTTGGCTGTCCTTCCAAGAAGCAAGCTCGGGTCCTACACCTGGGTAGTCGAGACCAGCCGAGACCGAATGCGTATCGGTAATCTGTCCGTGTTTGTTCTGGAGAATGTAGGTACGGACACCGTGGAGAACACCCTTGGAACCACCGGTCAGGGTGGCGCTGTGGCGATCGGTATCAATGCCATCACCACCGGCTTCTACACCCAAAAGCTTGACAGATGGATCCTTGGAAAACGGATAGAACATTCCAGTAGCGTTGCTTCCTCCGCCAACGCAAGCCACAACGGCATCGGGCAACTTGCCACGCTTCTCCAGCATCTGCTGCTTTGTCTCGTCACCGATGATGGATTGGAACGTGCGAACGATGGTAGGGAAAGGGTGAGGGCCAATCGCAGAACCAATGAGATAATGAGTCGTGTCAAGGTTGACCACCCACGCCCGCATGGCTTCGTTGACGGCATCGCGAAGAGTTTGTGTTCCTGCTTCGACAGCGACGACCTGTGCACCGAGCAACTTGATACGGAAGACATTCAGGGCTTGACGCCTAACGTCCTCCGCACCCATGTAAATGGTACATTTCAAACCGAATTTGGCACACACTGTAGCCGTTGCGACACCGTGTTGCCCGGCTCCGGTCTCTGCGATAATCTCTTTCTTTCCTAGTCGCTTCGCAATGAGAATCTGACCCAGCGCGTTGTTGATCTTGTGACTGCCAGTGTGGTTCAGATCCTCCCGCTTCAACCAGATATTGGCACCGCCAGCGTGTTCGGTGAGACGTTCTGCCAAGTGTAGGTGGCCGGGACGTCCAATGTAATCAAAGTACGATCGATACTCTTCCCAGAACTTGGGGTCGTTGATCGCATCGTTGAAACCTCTCTCAAGTTCGGCAAGACAATCCATGAGCGATTCGGGAACGTACTGGCCACCGAACTCGCCAAATCGCGCAGGGAGTAATCCTTCGTCGGTGCTTTCGCTGGCGTTTAGCGCATCCAGCTGATCTGCGAGTCCAGGGCCATCGGGGACGTCAGCGTCAGTAATGACCTTGTCTACGTGGACACCATTGGGCTCCTTCGCTGCGTCCATGGTCTCAACGATGCCAACCTCGCGGGTAGTGCTGGTAGCACGGGTGCTCTTTCCACAGATCTGGTCGCAATATTTCTCCACGGCCTTCGCACCCTCGCCAGGGGCGGCCTCTGCAAGCACGTTGATGATCTGGCTACCAATAACCACACCTTCTGAGATCTGGCCAACGCTCAAGAAATGGTCTCGTGTGCTCACGCCAAAACCGACGGCAGCGGGTATGTTGCCGGAATATTTGTGTACACGGTCGAGCAACTGCGGAAGCGCGGCGTTCATGGTGCCCGTGGCACCGGTGACGCCCATGCGCGAGACGACGTAGATGAAGGAGTCGGCGATCTTGCAAAGAACACGCATGCGCTGTTCGGACGTGGCGGGGGCGATAAGGGGGACGTAGGACAGCCTATTTTCTTGCTGTTAGCATGGCGACAGCACAAGGTCTCCCGGTGCACTTGCCCATAGCTGCGACAGAAGTTTCTGAAGCGCAGAGCCTCCTCCGGTGGAAGGTCAACGATGATGAAGCCATTGGCACCGGCCTCCTTTGCGTCCTGCAGCATACGCTCCTCTCCATAGCTCAGCAGCGGATTGTAGTATCCCATAAGCATGACGGGTGCCTTCAGACCGCGCTTGCGGGCATCGCGAACCATCTGCAGCACTTCGGTCGTGTTGACGCCATTCTTGAGAGCTTGCTGTGGAATTGATGGTCAGAGTGTTTCGATCATAGCACATTGTGGCAAATGACTCGACATACCGTGTTGGCCTTCTGGATGGTTGGCCCGTCGGCGATTGGGTCGGTGAAAGGCATTCCCAGCTCAATGACATCTGCTCGCGTCAACCGAGTCACACTACGGCCATTGTGAGTATGCAGCACATACCAGCGCCTCCCGCCTCCATGCCTAGCATGATATCGGGTGTCTCCTGGGGGTAGGGAAGCCTGCGGTCACATATGTGACAAGAGCCGACTGCATCCATGATCAGCGTCCAATTGCCCAGAGAGCCTGCCAGCTGTGCATACCCTGCCCTCCTTCTTGCATTGCGCGAAGGTCTTCTTGATAGTTTCCATGGTGGGGTAAATTTCTGTAGAGGGAGCGAAGTGAACAGAGGTGACGAGCGAGAGCCCTGGGGAAGATTTATAGCCGTGATCTCAAACCGTGTGAGTCACGTTGTGTTACGGGCTAGGGGGTATTTCGACGACTAAATTGAGTGTTGCTGAGTCTTGCAGTCTCCCGGAATAATTTATTGGGATGACGGAGGCGATCTCGCCCGCCGCCGTCTTCGGCGGGGCACAGTGGCCTCGCAGCGCAGTGGGGCGCTTCTCGTGCGCTAAGGCTTAGTGGGGAAGGCCATGACGCCCTCGGCCGAGCCTCAACACCACGTTGGGTTTGACTGCTGTCTTGCCTGCATTTTGCTCCTGTCGCGATCGTATCACAATCCTTGCTGGCCTGAAATGATGACTCCTTGAAGGATTCTTGACCAACATGTTACACCGCTTTGACGCATGAGAAAGCCAAAGCCCGTCGGACTGCTTCCAAGAATCACCGTCGTGCTGCAATCCTTCCATGAGCAGCAAGCAATACGGACACGTTTATTGATGACATGAAAACTGGGCATTTTTCCACAAAAGAATCAGCACATAGTAAATTCTAGCCACCAACCTTGATCATCGCCTTCCTCAACCATCGCTCTCCACCCTCCCGAGCCATCGCCCTCCTGAACCATCACCCTCCTGAACCATCACCCTCCTGAACCATCAACCCAATCGTGTTGTATCTGAATGCATTCCATTTATTTCTTCTTGGATTTCGTACGCTCGTATGACTCAGGGTCATCGTCTTCGAACCTTAGAAGGGGGACCTTGTGCTCACCCCACGTTTTACTTTCGTTGACCTCTTGGTATTGCTTTCGATATATAGAAGGCCTCCTCTCGGTTTTGTTCGGGTTATCGGTATCACGCGGGAAATAATCTTTAAAATTCAATAGGTATCCCTCGTACTGGTGAAGATTTCGCTTTTCGACACCGGCTTCGAAGCGTTTTCTTCGAACTGCATCCTCCCATGTTGGATTCAGCTTTCGTGTTGTCTTATTGAAAACATAGTCTTTGATAGGACATTCATTTATTCGGTTCCAGCATATCATACAGCAGACGGCCTCTTCGGTGTTGCGGATGTGGTCTTGTTCGTTTTCGATATTCCATTCGTCGAGCCGAACCTTCTCCGGTTTTCTGACATTAACAATCTCGAGCAGCGCATTGACTCTCTGCCATCCCGGTCGAATTTTCGCATCTACTTTCTCGTAATTTGGGTCTTTCCAAACGCATGGGAAGCCGATATATTGTTTGCTGTCTCTGAATTTGTCCTTCAGTGCCGGATAGAAATTTTTGGCGCTTTGATGGCATGGTGAACACATTTCTCCTTGAAAGTCCACCGGCTCGCATTTATGGTCGGACTGAGGATCGAAATCGTTCAAATTCCATGGCGAACCCCAGTATTCAGGATCCTTGGTCACACAAACGAATTATTTGTTGTTGCGCTCCTCTTCCCACTCCTCTTCCCACCCCTCTTCCCTCTCATCTTCCCTCACCGCTTTCGCGAATTTCGCGAATTTCACATATTTTGCTTTGTTCTCATAACGTTCTTTGAGTTTTTGAACTTCGAAATGAGCTGCGAAATGATTGCCCTCATCCGCCGGACACGGTTCGAGCGATCGCCTTTCGAGCTTGGGCATGCTGACGTTTCTGCACTGCGCGCAGATTCTGGTGCCCACTTGAACTTTTGGTTTCTTTTCTGGGTCCGGTTCGCTATCTCTGGTGAAACACCTGCTGCCTAGTATACATGAAGGCATTCTGGAGAATCGGTTTTTCGTTTTTCGTTCTTTGCTTCTGGTAGGGAATGAAGTGTAAAGATGGATAATATTTAGTAGCAATTCTCAAAGATGATTGCCTATCAAAATGTGAAGAGGAGGTTCGAGGGAACAGATCGCGTCACGAAGAAAAGGATTTGCTGGCTTTAAATACGGTGCTGCATGACTTTACCTCTTGCGAGTTGAACTCAGCTTTCACAAATGACTCTGTCTGAGAAACGCAGTGACGAGTGACTGTTTTGGAACTAACATCTTTCACTAGACCACATTCAAAATATACCTATGATTTACTATAACAAGGAATGTGTGATAAATGTACATCACTTGGGCACAGAGTTGGCGACTATAAGTTTTGGTGGTAATACGTATATTCCTATCTTCTCTCGATATATCTCGTTGATTTTAAATAAGCAATTTCTATACCCCAGTCCATGTTACCTTTCGCAAAAAACTTTGGGGCATTTGACACTGAGTAACTTTTGCTTCTTCTCAGCGCAATACAAGAGTCACACAAGAGCCAGAGATGCAAAAGAGAGACTTTGCGTTGTCATATTTCAGAGAAATTACCAGCGAGTGACGCTGAATGATTGTGCCCTATGATTCTATGTCGACCATCGTAAAATGTCCAACCATTTTATGCAATCCTACACCCTAGATATGCAAAACTGTAGTCACAGTTGCTTCACGCAGGCGTTTTGCGAATATCAGTGAGCTTGACCATCAGCGGACTCTTCTCCCAGGTGTTATACGCTCTGAGTCCTTTAAATTCATCCTTCGGGCTCCACAACGGTGCGCCATCCGCAAATTCTAGATCAAAATGCCATAGTAACGCTCCGAGGATGAGTCTCAACTCCACGTAGGTCAAGTTTCTTCCAATACATCCACGCGGACCAAGGGAGAACGGCTGCGCTGCCTTCTTGATATCGTTCCCGTAGAGCGCCTTATTCTCTGGCGTGTCCAAGAAACGCTCCGGGATGAAGGAATCCGGGTCTGCAAAATTCTTTGCAGAGTGAGCGGCTGCCCAAGATGCAACACACACGGAAGTGTTCTCAGGCACCACGTGTCCGTCAATTATAGAACCACCTTTGGGGACTGTGCGAAGGAGGCCGATGGGGACTGGCGGGAAGATGCGCAAACCCTCCTCGATGCAAGCATTCATGTACGTTAGGTTGCCGAGCACATCCATATTGAGATCAGCTTCAGATTTACATGCTGAGCGGAGTTCATCTTTAATAAGCTTATACTTTTCGGGGTTTCGTAGTAGGTAGTTTGTAAGACCACAAAGCTCGGTCGCGGTAGTCTCACTGCCAGCTACACTATAAATTATCAGAAATGTTCTCTTGAGTATGTTGAACAAGAATCGGTAGACTCACATGAATAGTGCTGCGTTCATGATCACTTCGTCGTCGCTAACTTCGTTCTTCTTTTCTCGTTGCTTCAGAATGTACCAGATGAAATCGCGGTGGTCTGTTTTCGTGGTCATTCGGCGATTGGTCTTCTCGGTCGAGTTGCGGAGATGTTTATAACGACGTTCACGGATGATAGAAGGTATGCACCACATCATGAAGCGCTGACCAAGGCTCCCAGGCTGGGCAAAACGACGAGTCGCTTGTTCGAGTGCTCCCGCTTTAATCGATTCGTAGACTAGGACGACCCAATTTGCAGATTCCGATCCTTCGCCTGGACAATTCGATTAGGACAACGAAGCTGAATTTATGCCACTCACGGACTTACCTTCTTGCAGACATCCAAATGGTTCACCGAAACTCAAGTCGCCGATGATGTCGAAAGTGCAGAAATTAAACCATGACACCATATTCGCATGCTCACCCCTGTGCGCCATTTCTCGCAATCTTTGGACGAATAGATTCACATAGCCTTTCAAGATGGGTTCCTGCTCCAACAGCGCTTGTTTACTGAATGCATGTGCAAGTGCCCTCCGCTGCCTAGCATGATGAATATCTGGTGCCATGGTCAAATTTGTGGCTCCTGGAATTGCCTCAACTGCACCAACATGAATAGGATCTTTATCCATGTTAGCTAACCCTACGCGGTGTCCATAAATGTCTTCCCAGGCCTTCGCAGTGTTGAAAGAAAGCTCATTAGGCATCACACGCACAACGGGGCCATATCGATCGTGAAGGACCTTATAGTCGAACGAAATGCGGCCTCGGAGGAGAGATATTATGCTCGGTATCGGAGAAATTCGCCAGAGTAATGGTCCCGGATATTTCGCAAGCGGGTGAAGAGTGATTCGATATATCGCTGTAACGACGAAGTAAACAATGATCTTTCGACAAGTCAGTCAATATTATCAACCCATACGCAGGGAATAACTCACAGCAACTGGTGCCCAAATGGCAAGCTGCTTAATGCGCTCTTCGTCCACGATACCCATCGCAAACGCGGTTGAACGATTTACTCAGACGTCTTGATGCTATACAGGGGCACGAAAGGTAACGCAATAGGTGAGGACTGAATCGCAACGACGAGAATAATAGTAACTATGACCCCGAGCAAGCACTCGACAAACTAGCTGCGGGAAAGATCTCGATACCATGCAATTATATTCGCCCCCAGTGATCACAGGGACTTGCTCCCACTAATACCCCGCCATGCTAACCGCACATCGGGCGCCATCGCCGTACGGTTAGCGACTCAGTACGGCACGATTCGCCAAAACATATCCGAATTCAGGTGTGCAGACCATAGAGGAGAGCGTGAGTTTCTACGTCATGTCTTACGATGTGATCTATGAGCCAATACTGTCTAAAAAGCGCATTCGTATGACGAGGACTGTGAGAACGTTCCTACCAGAAATTGATTTACATGCTTCAATACCTAGGTCATGTCCATACCGAAGAGCTCCGGGCGTTGAGCAGTTGATGTGGCGCATGTTCGGCTGTGTATACCCCGCGTTCGATTGTTGCGCTATCACATTACGGGTGGCAGAGTGTAGGGTCAGGAACAAGCTTTTCGCGGGGAACGGTAGAATTGTGAATATATCCACTCTTCTATTGGTCGTTCGAAACGGCCTATGTACATACCATGTAGCATGCACGGTTCCGAATATACACTGTCAACATTCGCATGTAACAAATTCATGACAGGGCAATAATAGCATTCTTCAGTCAATACTATAGACATCTTATATTCTCATTTGTTTATGGAATGGATTGAATGCAGTCTTATATCGGACGAAAAGGTCGTCTTATATTTCTCCTAGAACGATCCCGGGAGCGATACAGCCTCATAACAGACGTGAAAGACGGTGGCGGGCGTCTAACGCTGACATGAACCAACATGCCCAAAAAAAGTGCAACAGCGGCAGTGAAGTAGGGGCATACATATATTGAACTGATAAAGCGACTAGCTTTAGGGGATAACTTTCGCTTGACGCATGCGATCAAAGGCAAGTTTCCATGTTTCTGGAGTCTTGAACTCTTCCGTGTAGCCCGCTTTGTGAGAAGCCTCCATGCTCATCTGGCGATCGAAATCAAACATAGTCATGATAAAGTACTGTGGAAATTGTAAGTACACTTGATAATCGTGCAGTCTGTAGCCGTTGTAGCTTACCTGGAACCCTGGGTGGGTGATGTCACTGTCCACAGAACCTTTCTTCAAGCCATGTTTCTGCTCCATCTCGTCCCAATCTTTCCTATGAGCTGCAATATACGCACCGGGTTGAGGAGAATTCTCTTCTGGGCCTGTGCCCTTGAGACCAAAGTAATCGCAAATAACCGGCCACTTTCCTTTCCAATTATCCTCCTGTCCACCGACATTGAAACTACCGGATGCGGTCTTCTCAGGATGCAGTGACGCGTATATTGAGAAATGTGCAACCATATCCTGTGGCGACTCGTTGTATCTGTTCGCCCACGATTTCTCGGTTCCAGGGAACGGTACCTTCGCTCCTTCTCCCTCCACGGCACGATAGAGCGAAAGGTACAATGCCAGTGTTTGTGCTAGGCAGTAGGCATTATTGTTTGGCACAAATCCGATTATATTGTCTGGTCGGACCTCGCACCAGTTCCAGCTTTTCCCCTTTGAGATACGCTTTAGACAGTCAATCTGGTTGTAGTAAAAAAGTTCAGATAACGCTGGCTCCGGGATTGGCGGAAGCGTTTCGCGCAATGGCAGGTCGTTTGCGAATGGGAATTTATCGAGCATCTGGCAACCATATATCTTCGTTCCAGAAGGCAGCACGACGTACGACAGCTTTGGCGATAGACTTTCTATTGCGGTCACCGCACGCTCCAGCATTGCTTCGTTCGTTTTACACTCCGCTGCATTGTCGTCGATTTGTTTATATGCTGCTGAACGTGAGGATGATGTTCTAGAGGTAGTGGAAGTTCATTTACTTACAATAGAAATATACCTGTGTCACAGTGTCTACGTCTGGGACCTTTCCCTGATTGTGTTTTCCAACTCCTTCTGGTCGCCCTTCAAAAGGTCGATCCCTGACACAATTTGCAATCTTGGATCATTTGGCCAAAGAGCCATCTCGCGCGTCAACGGCCTATTGACAAGAGCAGACACCTTCGTAAAGGTATCTTTGGATGGATAATCGTTCAGGATGGAGTTGACGATTGCCCATCCCGAGATCCCAGACGCGCCATAGACAAGCGCATGATTTCCCATTTTCACTGATAGAACAGAAGTTCAATGATGGTGTTTCTCCTTCGAGTACAATTTTGTCGAAACTTTTCGCTGCAGCTGACGCCAGCGCCAGAGGATATATCTTGCATTAATACTTTACCGGCCGTACCTGAACATCTCTACCCCGCCAACCCAGACCCAAGGATGACCTCGCAGATCTTCAAGGCCCTTTTCTGGTATAGCACATCGCTAATTGGCCTGCTGATTGCCCACAAGATACCATGTTGCGGAGAACATCTTCCTAACGCAACCCTGACAGGGTGTAGAACGCGTTCGCGGGGTACCTGACTCGCTAACAATAGTCGTCGGTTCGGGCTCCCGAGAGAGAAATCGTTCTTCTTTATGTCCCTGGATGGCCGATTATCGGCAAGGATGAACGGGAAAATAGGAATTTCTGGTATTTGTAAATTTCCGTGGTAATTCGATTTGTGTTATGAGACGTAAAGTACAAGTAAAGTCACACCCATACAATGTAATAACCCTTCCATATGTAGATAGCACCGCTTAGAATCTTTGTCCATTCGCAATGCCCATCAATCCATTGTAATTTTTTTCAGTCTTTTGTATATCACCAAAAAAACTATTTTTGAGGAAATAGTGTGTGTGATGATAGTATTAAGCAGCAGGGAGTCTACTGAACAGGGCATGTATAATAAGATCTCGCGAAAACGTGCTTGATAAATGGCAAAAGAAGCCCATATGTAATTATGTATAGATTTTTGTCATGACGCTTGGTAATTAGGAGCCGCAGAACGCCTTCTTGTAGGGTGATGTAGGGATAAAATGTGTCTATGTATGTATTAGTTCTGTTGAGCCACTGGACTGGTTACAAAAGCTTAGACAACTTTAGTTTCATGATCATAGAACATTGCAGTATACACTTAGTGTATCTTAACGCTTTACCGGCACTTCGCGCGGCCTACCATCGAGGCTGCCTAAGGTCGTACTGAAACGGGAAAACAATTGTTAGTATGCGAAATGCGAGATTCGACAACCAGAAAAGGTCTAAGCAGGCCACCAACTTTCAGCCTCATGCAAAGTCTTCAAAGCCATACCGACTCCAGAACAAATGCCAAAGTTGCTATTGGCTGTCCATCGTGCACATTCCTTAGGACCTTGACCTATTAAATTAGCTTCAGCTAGCGTGGGAATATCCAAGTTTAATCATATATCATGGGCGGGGAGGAATCGAAACGCATTGCTTAAGTTAGCACTCCAGAAAGCTAGTGAGGGATGTACATCAAGCTTCAGACCAGGTCTAGTTCTTCACCAACACATTGCTCATAACAAACTCGACCGTCACATCATAATTGAACAAATTCGCACTCAACTCTCTAAGCCATATCAGAAAAGGCCAAGCAGCTTCGGCCCACAATGCCATTCTTCAGCCCATTATCTTCGCTTAAACTCTTCTACACACTCCATGGCCCCGAAACCGGTCAACCACTCCTCCTCGTCCACGGCTGGTGCTGCAACTCACACGACTGGGATTTCCACATCACGCCACTTGCCCAGACATACCGGGTCATCGCATTCGATCTCCGTGGCCACGGCCAGTCTAGCGCTCCCCCAGATATAACTTACAAGCTTAGTGATCATGCGGCAGATATCGCCGCACTGCTAAAGCATCTCGGTTATGAGAAGGACGTGAGGGTAGTCGCTCACTCAATGGGCGCAATGATAACCTCTCTGCTAGGCGTCAAGCAGCCAGAGCTGTTTAAGGCGCTCGTTTCAGTCGATCCTTACCATTTCAAGTTGGAGATGATGACTGCCAAGGTCATTGCTGCGTACAAGGCCGCGGGAAACGTCACAGCTGTGAATTTAAAGATGTGGCCGTCGATGTATGGATCTGATATCCCTGAATGGATGAAAGTCGCATATCTTCGGCGTGTGGAGGAGACTCAGCCTCATGTGATTCGAGGGTGTCTTGAAGGGTCGGTGACGCATCATATCGATATGAACATGGAAGAATATTTGGAGCTTAGGAAGAAAAGTAGGATCCCAAACCTGACAATCTATGCTGACGATGAGGGGTCGAGGAAGGAGATGGAGCTTAGCTCTAATTCCTTGGATGAGGTGGTGGTGATTGGCGGTATGGGTCACTGGTTGCATAACGCCAAAGCTGAGGAATTCAATGCCATCGCAGGTGACTGGCTCAAGAAGGTAGAGAAATCATGTTTTCAGCCAGGCTATTAGTCTAAGCGGAGGTAGGGAAAAAAATCAAAACTTCCTATTCTTATGGTTCGTCGCAGCTTAGCTGCTCTCAGCTTTCTCCATGGCAGTGACAGCCTCTTTTGCAATATCTTTCGTCTCTTGCCTTACTCCCTCATGCTGTGCTACCTCACCAAACCGCTTCTTCCAAAACGCCCACCTTGCCTTACTGAACTCCGACCCCCCAGTCCACAACTCACCACCGCGAGCAGGATTCCCTTCGTAGTCATCCTTCGGCGTCAGATCCTCCTCCCTCTCGTACAATTTTCTCCCAAGAACCAAGACCCACATTGCCGCAGCCGGTACATTCGCATCATACCACTCTTGTACTGGATCCGCTTTCTCCTCGAGCGCATCCCGCATCGCCCAAATCACATAGATATGCAATTTGAGCACCTCTGACTCGGTCAGAAGGGCGAGAAAGTAATTAAGATTCGTCCAAGCATGAGTTTCTGGAGGATATTTGCCGACATCTACCCTCGGGTTGTCGTTGTAGGCCTCACGCACTTGCAGACCCAGACCAAATAAGGTATCATATTTAGACTGCTCTTGTGTCGGAGATGGCTCTGGGTGCTTCTTGATCGCTTTCACCAGGTCGAGGAGTTGTGAATGTTTGTTTTGCTGGAACGGTATTCTCTTTGCAGAATGGACAATCGAGTTCCATAGATCTTCCCAGCTGATGCTGTCGAACTTCTGAGCAGTGATGGCTTCATCGATGGGTTTTGTTATCTGGGCCACTGCTGTTTGCAGATCTGATTTATTGTTCACATAGTTTTGTACGGCCGGATAGAATATGCTGTCCTTCCCAGGACGGAACCATCCACGAATTTCCGCAATGCGATCGATCTGTGTGGGTTCATCGTTGGTTTCGGAAAGCACTTTTTCGATCTTCTCTCGTTGTTGCATCTTGGAAACCTGTCTCGGAATCGAAACGGGAGAAGGTTTATTGATGTTGAGGAAGACTGTTGCTCGGTGTCGGAGAGGTTGACAGATGCGCATCGAGGTGGGGTGACGTAGTGTGGCTTGGTCAGGGCGCACGGGTGTATTTGAGCATGTGTGACTGGGCAATGGTAGGTGGGCCTCGCTTTTCTGCAACAAGCAGGTGCATGTCGATATAGTTTTAGGGTAGCTGTAATCTCTCTTTAGCGCCGTGTTTAGCGGGCCTTTTATGACCTCTATCTTTTCTATCTCTTTACTTCACTAACTTCTGAAGTTCTAGCCGTTGGATCATGATAAAGCCATGTTCATCTGTCTCTAAGGGCACAGTGTTGCGCCTGGGTAACTAAAATGAAGCCATTCTCTTACGACCTATAACCTTACATATAATCACGCCGTCGCTTGGGCCGTTGCAACAACCTCCTGCTTCGGAATATTCACCTTCATAGCCTCATCCCTTACCTTATTCGGGCCTCTTCCCTCTCCCTTCGGCAAGTTCAGATTATATCCAGGCCCCTTCCTGTTCCTTGTTGTCGCCCTGCCGCCACCTGGTCCGAATACAATCTTTTTCTTACCAGGGTAATCGCACCGGCCGTGAGAGTTGCAGAAACCAGTCTTGCACTTGTTATTGCTGCGGCATGCCATGCCAAGGCAGCCCTCTGTACAGCGCTTGCAGAGACCCCAATCGCAGTACTGATTCGCGTCGCAGTGTTGTGCGTTGGTACACGGGTTACCGCGCGGGTCAACACGCGATGGGAGAGAACAGAGTGGACGAGGTGGGATAAAGAATGCGTTCGTTGTATCAGGGTGACATTGTGCGTTGATCGAGTTGGCGGCTATGGGGTCTCGGCGGAAAGGGTTGTGAGAGTTGAGATCGTTCTCTTTGCGGCGGTCCCAAGGCTGGATGGTAGCCCGCTCTTTGCATTGCTGGCAGGTTCCTGACGCGCATTTCAGATGCTCGAGACACGGGTTTTTGCTGTTGCAAACATCGCCTATTTTTCCGGGCTGCGATTCTGCAGGACGCTGACATATGCTGTTTTTGCAGAAGAGATCAGGGCGGCAGCCATCTCCGGCGTCGCAGAGATGACCTTCACAACCAAATGTGCAAGAGCTTTGCTCGGGAATGTAGGGGTTCAGTGGCAGCGTGGTCAAATTGCTCAGACCTTCAGATGGAGGAGACAGGTACTTGGACCAGTTGAAGTTGGACCGTGATCGGAAAGCACGCGTAAGAACGTCAGTCAAAGCGCCGATAGCAAATCGAGACTCCCTCAGGATGCTAATTTTTGGAGTGGTTCCTTCGTCCTTGAATGTGAGGTGTGAGTATATCTGCAAATCGTCAGAGTTGAGATTCTTCAAAAAGGGGGGCATTGACTCCCTACCCAGGGAATACCGCGGTAGTTGAGAGCATTTCCTTGATCAAATATCGCCTGTTTCTTGTAGCTCAATCCCTGGTCAGTATTCATATATGACCACTCCTCCACGAGAAGCAGTTTGTTGCCCAACGCACGACCAGTCAACGTATCACCGGGTAAGAACAGTTTCGCCCATGGAGTACCTGCTGTTTCTTCTTCACCCTGAGCGAAGTAGCCGTGAATACCAATGACATCGATACCCGGACAGGTCCAGGCGGATTCCGGGAAATTTTGGACACCATCAACCGTCTGTGCTCCAGAGATACCCCCGGTAATGACAGCAATGTTACTCTCGCCGAGGCCTATATCATCTTTCAGGTATGTGGCAATATCGCACAGCCATGGTTCTCCAGCAGGGATCGGCCAAATACCAGACCACGGTTCATTCTGCACATCGACTCCCTATCCTCGCATTAACATTTCTTTCTTGACATGGTAAATAACCACCTGCTTTACGTACCAGTATGACTTCGCTTAGATCACTCCACGGTCTTCCCTCAAAGTTTTTAGATGCGTAATGCTTGAAGAACACTTCTAGACGCGTCTTATAGTACGTTCGATCTATCACAGAGTTAGAATACCTTTTGACTTTGCTAATGAAGGAAAAACTGGCGAACATACATTCATCCACACTGTAGAAATCTAAAAATGCACCGTTGAGCTGTTTACAGTACGCATCGCAAGGTACGTTATTCGAGCCCCGCAGAGCATGTGCATCGTGGGGCGCAATGATGACCTTGATCTTGCCTTCACGTGGTTAGATGCCAAAAACATGGTGGCAAAGGAACCGATACGAACCCTCAGATATTCGATGAATAGCAGCCAAGGTATCGTCAAACTGATTCAACAAAGCTCGATCGAATCCCCCAATGCTTGGTTCAGGCTAGAAATTTTTAGCATCGGTATTCAAATGGATGAAATACCTCTTACATCGCTATGATGCTCATCCCCTCGGACTATACACAATTAGTCGAATGTCAACACCAAATGTCTTTACAATCGCGTACTAAAGAGACGAATCACCCTCGCATTCGTCTTGGCAATCGCCCGAATGACTTCCTCTCGATATGTCGGTTCCAAAAACTGGAGCTGTGGGAAATTAACACCGCCAAAAGAATGGTTGTCTGCCGTGATCCTGAGATCAGCCAGCGCAACATTGGCCAACACCGCGGCTGATGCTAGCGACGATATGACCCTTGAGAGATACATAATGATGACAACGCGTGCAAACAAGACATCAGCGAGCTTCCAAGAATCTTCTCGAAGCTCATGCTGTTATAGCTACTCGGCGTTTCTTCTGGCCACGTATAAACGATGTCTTACAGCCACATGTTCCTGGCAACGGTCTAGGACCGATCGCTACGCGTCGTAAATTGAGGCTGTTCACATAGATTAAACGGGCCCGTTATTGGCCAATAGGCGCTGTTGATCAGTCCAGTACCGTTATTAGCATGGAAATTGGGGGTCTGATGATGTCGTGGCTTCAAGTAGACTCTTTAGCAGATCAAAGAAAGGATTCGACATGATGAATCGTCATTAATCTCCTGGATGTATTATATTGTACTGAGAAATATCAAGAGTGCAATGGTCGCCAAGACTTTACTGGATAATTTCGCGGTAGATGCGGACCGAGTAGTTTTGATTGGCGGGATAGCTCTTTTTATGGCCCAATGCGGTCAGTTTAGGGAACATCATACAACGCCGATACATATGCGATGGACCTGAGCATACCGTATACTGTATGTGTGAAGTCTCAAAATCAACATGCTCTGCCTGTCCGCTCAGGATGGAGGACTCCGTCAACATCTCGAGCGTCCCGTATATCTATTAGATTGCTAGAAATCACAAAGGCCTTCTCTTTTCAAGGTTGCTCCTTCAACCTTTTTGCGTCCTCCACTGCCGCTCGGGCGATCTTTTTCAGGGCCACTTTCCAATCAGCTTCACGGAATCTCTCCCATCGATCCAGCCCATCACCTGCCTCGATACTAAGGGTCTCGTACCCTTGCTTGATAACGGTGCTAACTTCCTTGGGACTCAAATTCTTCTTCCCTGACTTGCCCTCTTTTCCTTCCAACAGCGCATGGTAATGGCCCGAAACGTTCACTAAAGTTTGCATCGACGTCGAGCTGCCGAGATCGAAGGCGTCCCGAAATTTGGTAAGAATATCGCCTGTCTCGACAAGTTTATAAAAGAGATCATCGTATGCTGCAGGATCCGGCAAGAAATTTTCACCACTGGATAGGGCAAAAGCGAGTAGATTGACCAAAAGGGTGACCATGTCGGAAGAGCGATGCAGAGCACGAATGTCGTTAACATAAGTAGTGAGAAAGCGGAAAAAAGATAGCAAAGAGCGCCATAATTCGGACCAGTGGTACGTTATGCGGACTTTAGCCCTACTGAGGTAGGATAGAAGACGCAAGAGGATGCCGAGGGAGAGGCTAGCGAGGGTCAGATCAATGCGGGACGAAACATGAGGGTACCTACGTATAGAACTCGATATCAAGCCGTCGGCGTAGATTGTGATTGATTCCGTCGATGACCAGGTCTATTATGACTGATGCAGCTGTACGCTCGCCTTTGACCAGTGGTAGGTATGGCTGTCGTTGGCGGCACAGTCGTACTGAAAGCTTATTTTCCTCGTTGCACAATCGCTTTACAAGCGACTGGTCCTCGACCAAGAGCTGCAGAATGAAAAGGCTGAGGTACGTATACAGGGCGGCCCTTTGGGAGCGATGTGCATGCTGCAAGGAGTATGAGGTGAGCGAGAGAAAAGCACTCATAGGGGAAGTGCTCTCCTTCCCGGCTGCTTCTGCGGACACGAGGTTGAAGCAGAAGACCTTGTTCGCGTTCGCAAAGTCATAGGTGGATAGGAGCACACCGATTTCAGGTCCAGGACTAAGAAGGCAGTGAGCGACATAGATTGGTACTGTACGGATTCTACATACAGTGTTGCAAACAAAGACTTGCTCTCATCGGCGCTTGGTGTCGGCGTCGTGGGCCGAGATGCAGGCGAAAGCATGCCCAAGCCGATGTAGCTCAGCGTCGACCCTAATGACCAGCCCTCAGGCATGTCATCTTGCACAGCGACGTATGCGTCTCTCAAGCTGGTACATGTCTCTCCAAAGCTTGTGACGATCTTCTGGATGATTTGGTCGTTCACAAAGTCGTCGAGCCGTAGTCTATACGGATTCTGGAACTCGAACTTGTTGTAGTTGACCAAGAGGCCGAGCAGGTAGAAGGCTGGCAACACCTGGGTGTGGTCCTCGCAGTCTTGTATGTACTTTACGAGCGAGGGGAAGAGGTCTCGGTGGGTGAAGTACGAGGGCAGGACGGTGAGGAAGCCGGCGGCGGTGGTGGAGAGGGCGGTCCGTACGGCCTTGAGGCGGAGAGGCACTGCACAGGTCAGCCCAGGTGGTGGGTATCACGAGTCCAAGGTGACGTACGGCTTCTCCCATTGCGTATGACCATGTCCAGGGCGCCTACGAAATCGGCGAGGACCACGTCGGCATCGTGGAGGCCAGCCAGCACGGAGATGATGTCTGAGCTGGGATTTGTGTACTTTTTGGTCAGGGCAGCATCTAAGAACACGGTCAAGGTCTGGCCGGTAAGCCAGCGCATGCACTCTGGGCAGTTGTACTCATACCTCGAGTGCGATCTCGTCCGAAGGCGCGGCGGCCTGCTTGATGCGCGCAATGGCACGGCGGAACAGCTCCTGCGAATGCGTCTGCAGGTGCAGCATCTCGTCGGGCGGGATGCGGCCCAGGAGGCGCTTCAGGCCCCGCTGGTCTGGCCGGTGCAGGAAGAACTCCTCCCAGAAGCCCTCGGAGAGCTCTGCGTCGTCTTCATCGTCCTGCGGCGACGTTCAGCACCGAGCGCGCCATGTGGGGGGAGGGAGAGAGGGAGAGAGGGAAAGAGGGAGGGTACGCACGCGGAAGAGCGTCTCGTAGAGGTGGATGATTTTGGGCTGGAACGACTGCTGCGAGACCTGCGTCAAGGGCGACGGCTCCATTGTCTTGTGCAGAGTCGCCCTGGGCTGGCTGGCCTGTCGCGCTCCGTGTTGGCGTTGCGACACTGGCGCCCCGACATGTGCGCCAAAATACCCAAGTGCCTAGGCCCGTTTGTGACAGTGCGGCTCCTTCAACGGGCCATGTCAGCCTTTGTAGATTGCCCGATTTGGCACTGTCTTTACATGTCGTCTGCTTACGACCGACGATAGTAGCATGCGTCTGATCTGCAGTCAGATATCGCCGTGATCCCCGTCCCGACCCTTCGTAACGTTGTGCCGACCGCCCAAGCACACAAATAGCGGGGCATCTCCTTCCCTTGAGAAGCCGTCCCAAACACTGACCCGTTGCATTACACCACCATGGCGGCCGCTTCAGAGCCCATCCTCCTACTGGGCATTTCCGGTCCCTCGTCCTCTGGCAAAACCACCCTGTCCCGTCTCCTCCGCGACAGCTTCCCACCCCACCAACTAACCATTTTGCACCTGGACGATTTCTACCTCACCGACCAAGACATCCCCGTCAAGGATGGTATCCAGGACTGGGACTGCATCGAATCACTCAACCTGCCTCAGCTCCAGTCTACCCTCGCCTACATCAAAGCACACAATCACTCGCCTCCAGATTTTGTATCCAAGGAGGACCAGAACAGCGTGGGCGAGCACGGCGTCCGTCCAGAGACCCTCTCCAGAGTGAAAGAGCGGATAGCCAAGGTCGTAGAGGAGGCCAAGTGGAACAGGACCATATGTATTGTAGATGGCTTCTTGCTGTTCAGTGAGGACATGAAGGAGATCAGAGACTTGTTCGACATCAAGATGTTCTTGAGGACGAGCTATGCAACTGCGAAGAGTAGGCGTGAAGCAAGGAGTGGCTATGTGACGCTGGAGGGCTTCTGGGAGGATCCGCCGGGATATGTGGACAAGGTGGTCTGGCCGAATTACGTGCACGATCATAGCTTTCTGTTCAAGGATGGAGACGTGGAGGGAGAGCTGGATGAGAAGGTGTGCCGGGAGGTGGGGATCGAGGGCATGTCGAGGGAGGCGGAAGAGGACATGGAAAAATGTTTGGAATGGGCCGTGGGCGTGGTGGAAAAAGCCATCAAAGATGCACGCGCCGAGCAAGGTGACTTGCAGCAAAATTGAACAGAGACCAAAGACCATGATATGTCGGCTCGTGTGCAGTGGCACCCGAGTGCTATAAAACTGGGCCTGACGGAGATGACTAACCCCAAACCGTGTTCACCAGAGCGCCGTGAACCCTCCGTGTAATGATACAATACGTGCCCTGAAAGAAGATGCAAGAAAACCGTGTCAGCATGTGAGAACGGGGTCTCAAAGGTCATGCTGGACAGCCAGCCATAGTGCTGACGCGTTGGTGATCGATCCTGGTCAAAAGATCGCTTCTAGGTGCTGGTCTTGACCTTCTCGATATAGGCCGTCCCAGGGCTCTCGTATGTCGACGAGAAAAATGTGGTGACCTGCGGCTCCTTCTGAAGCCAGTGCGTCATGCCACCAAGTTCCTCCCGTAGTCGATTGACTGCCTGGACATCCATGTTGGTCTGCGCGATGAGTTCTGGCATGGAAACTATGGTTGAATGAGCTCCTGGATTTTCAATTTGTTGAGAGATGACAAAACCTACCGAAAAGACGGAGCAGGTGCTCCCCGCCATAAATCTCCGCCACCGCCTTCCCAGCTAGGTCACCAGTGGGGAGGCTAATGGCCGAGTAGATGTCGAAGAACTGTTCCCTTTCAAAACGATAGAGAAGCAAGCGGCCCAATGCTTTGTTGAAATACTCCTTCAGGCCATGGATGACTTCCTGTAGGATTTCCATCTCCGAGGTGCTGCGCATGTTGGCTCCTGTTGCATACTTGAAGTATTCATCCAAGATGACGCTTGCAGGATACTTGGCGGGCAGTGATACGAGCTGAAGTTGCTTGGTGACATTTTCCCAATCATCAACCAGAATGCTCTTGAGCCTGTCAGGTATGAGAATCCTCACTGCGCGTCGATTGTTGAACACCTCCTCCTGCAGCAGGTTAGCCGCTGGAGCCAGCTTGGACAATGAGTAATAGAACTTCCTGATATTTCAACTCAGTTACTTACCTTCTCGAGGTCTTGGTCACGCATCCTCTTCTGACCACGAGGCTGAGCTGTCTGGGCAGGCGTTTGGCGCTCTTCGCTGCCGCGGGTCGAAGTCTGTGCTTTCTTCTTCGTAGGCTGCACTTGAGCTCTTGCGGCTCGCTGTTGCTCCAGCACTGCGTGCCTGAGCGAATTGGCCAGTTCCCGATTTTCGGGTGTGAGTTTGCGAAGGCGATCCTCTTCTACCCAGTCGTCCCAGCTGTGATGTTTAAGTCGATAGGTCTCATGTACTGCGGCAAGAGTGCATGGTAGAGTGGACTGAAGGTTGTGCACGCTGAACAAGGCTCGGGCGAGCACTGCTGCAGTGGCTAAAGGTTGAGGGTGGACATGGGAGACTTGCGCTCTGGCGATAGAGATGGGGCAGGAAAGGGACAAACAGGGCAGCGAGCAAGTAAAGGCAACTTACGTGTTCTTCCATCCTTTGTAATGCACCTTGTACTGGTAGCCGCTCTTCTTCTCGGCTTCCTCGCGTGACGATACCTCGATGATCTTGGCCTCGTACATCAACTCATGGTGGAAGCAGAGGGCCTTCTCGTCCTTGCGGAAAGCTGCCTCCACAGTTGGATTCGGGGCCATGGCTGTGAAATTCCGACGATACAGGAAAACAGTGAAGTGATGGTAGTGGAGGCAGTTGAGCCTAGGGGGCAACGGCTGTCCAACAAGCACGTAGCGCGAGATTTAGGCCGCCGTGCACGTGGGGCGGGTTGTTCAAACGCGGCAAATAGCTATGTCAGACGTATGGAGCCGATTTGCACTGATGAGCGCTTGTGGTCCAGTCAGGCAACGTGACGGGCGTGGGGACAAAGTCGCTGAATGTCCAGAGTTTCTCAGCACGGACCCTCGACGCGACCGCGACGGCTCAGCCCTACACGGCAGGCGTATCGCGTCCCTCGGAAAGGCGAACCCGGGGCCAGACTCCAGAGCATCCAGTGCCGGAGTGTCCTGCCGTGCCGTTTTGCAGGACGTCCACGGGTGCATCTTTCGCTGCCATGCCTTCCACCGAGGCCAAGCTGTTGTCTGACTTCCTCGTCGCGCCCGCGTCACTGCGCGACTTCATGACATTGCGCCAGTTCACCGACATCTTCCCCAAGAGTCACCGCACCAACCCCGCTGTCAAGGACCTGTATCGTGAGCTGTACGTGCTGCGGGATCGCGATGTCGACGCGGTGCGCCAGGATATTGCCATCGAAATCAAGCGATCGAAGCAGCTGAAGCGTGAATATGCACAGGAGCGCCGCCAGATCGACGACGCCAATGTAGCCGGACTGGACCCAGTTGCGCGCCAGATGGAAGAAGAGGTATGTCCCGAGCTACACGGACACGAGCACCTTCTCACACTGCGCAGCTCGTAGGCCACCGCTCCCGCAAACCCCACACCCTTCAAACCGTGCACGCCGGCATAGAGGAAGCGTGCGAAAGCCTCGAGAGCCAAATCGCAGAAATGGAGCAAGAGCAGCACGATGCCTTGCGCGAAGTCAAAGAGGTCATCGACGCACTCAGCGACCTTCGACGCGGCAGATTTGCCCAGACTGTGGGCGGCGAGGACATTGGTGAAGAAGTGCTCACCACCCTGAAGAGGCTGGAGGCTGTATGCGCGGATACAGTGGGATGAAACCGCACAGGATACCGCAGCAGGCATTATCACTCCGTGGGGCGGCTTCATTAGACACAGTTGCCAGTCGGCTTCAGTACGCCTGAGACCGTCGATCGCTCTAGGCGCCGCCACAGGGTTGGCGTGTCTTCTTGATCCAGTAATGCCCCCAGAACGAATGCGTCCGGGGTGATCGATACCTAGTGGATCAATTCAGCTTCAGTGGGCTGGTCCAAGGGTGTTTGAACCGTTTGTGGTGGTCCAGAATGAACTGTGGGAGGTTCAATCTCTGCTGAGAATGGATATTGTACTTGAGTAGAGGCAAAAAAAGTCCTATCTGGCTAGTCTCACACAGTACAGCGTAAAACTAGTCAAGCACATACTACCAGCTACCATACTCTTCTGTGTCCTATGCTGGGGTAGCTATGGTCTCGATAGCTTCAAGGCTCATCCGCTCTCAGGTTCGCTGCCGAGCGGATCTCTTCACTGAGATTTCCAAAAATCCCAATCTAAACAAATTTGAACCAAAAGCACCTCCGAATATTTACGCACCGATATTCATGTTTGTAATGTTGACTCTATTACAGGGAAAATAAATTCATTCTGACCCAGCACAAGATGCGTTCTTGTGAAGAACAGACTACGAGAATTTTTCGTTTATCGTACAGACTCCAAGGCGACTCTCATAGGTACACTTGTTTTTTACAGAGTACCCCATCATCAAAGATAGAGTTTTTCCTCCCTCTTCGGCGTACACAAATCTGCCAACGACCTTGACCTGGCCGACGAACCATCTTCCATTTTTGGATTGAAAATTCACCGCTCATCGTGCGTAAAATGGGCCTGCGTAGCTTGATTGGGAACGTGTATGCAACCATAGTCGTGTTCTACATGTTGTCCAAAACGACCGGACATGGGCAGGCGAAGATCAAGCGGTATATGAATCTAGTATTGCGTGAGAAATGTATGGTCGAGTAGGGGTGTAAGAGCTCGATGAAGACAATGAAGAGAATGGACATTGCGATATCGAATGATGAGGCACAAGACTCAGAGTCTAGAGGAGACATTAAGTACCTGATGATGCCTCTTCTTTCAGGCGCAAGTACCAATAAGTTCAGGTTTCCGTCCGCCGTCTCGTGGCTGGGTATCCTGCGTGTCCTTTGGAGAAAGCTTGAAATGTATTGAAATAGGATAAACAGACATTTTGCCTTGAAGACCACGATCTAACCAAGGAGATGCTATCATATCATAACTACAGCGAAGAGCATCCGTCGCCTCTTTATATCCTCGTACTGAACCATGTTCAAATTCTCTTTCTTTCATTCTTCAATTGCTCAGGAAGATTGTTGACCATCTTCGCTATCGCACAATTGTGCTTCCCAGCCTCGAGAAGATTCAACCATATCGCATGCGCCACAACCCAGGCTGAAGACGAACATAAGTCATTGGCCGGAGCAGTATGAAGCGAGCGCGTACGCTTGGCTTGCATTGGATGAGTGGATGGAATCAAGGTAAAGTCCGGTGCTGCACCGCCACATGCATGCAGCCACATTATCGCACATTTGTGCTTTCACGCCTGCGAGGTCAGCTCAGCCTTCTTTAAAATCAGGCAGATATGAAGGACGAGGCCGCAAACCGTTTTTTCGTGCGTTGCACGCACTCTCGCATTTCTTATTCTGCGCACTCTTCTGGCCAAACATTTAGGGTACAACACCTAACAGACAGGCGCCATAATGTATGTGGAGCGAGAAACAGCAACAAATACGCCAAGCTTGGAGATGATCAACGAGCCAGTTTACGGTATTTCTGCTTCTGTTTACGATGACAAAGACATTGCCGAGAGCGAGAGCCGCACCTTGCGCATCGTAAAGGAAAGGATTATCGCCGAGTTGCGTACAGTAAAGCCAGATGCTAGGTCTAGCACTCTGTCTATTGGAGACCCGTGCCCTTCAGCAACCAATGGCGATAAGGCGCTGTCCATACCTCTTCAAGGGAAAGGCTCGTCCCGATGCAAATCGACAACGTCCCAAGACTCGGGATATTACTCTGAACCGCGAATGCATACGCCCCAAACATCAAATGATCGATCCATTGGATCACGAAAAGAGAAATCAAAACCGCCTCTATCAGGGGCAGTGTTGAGATTCGTGACTGCAAGTCATCCAGACGAATTTAAAGATGCTAGAACAATGAAACAAATTCGGAAGTGTGCGATGCGCTCGTATCTACGCACTGCCGATCCAACTGCTACGGGCGATTTAGCCATCGAAAAGCGTGCCACTCCCGAAAGTCACTACGCCTTGCCGGATCTTGGAAACTTGATCTCCGGTTGGGAAGCGAACATCCACGCCGAATCCGGAGAAAAACTTGAATCCCTTCACATAATGGATCTAGACGATGCGTCAGTGTTGAAAAAACCATCTGTGAGTTGCAAACATAATTAGAGTATTGTCATAGCTTAACTCATGATTCATTTAGGTCGGGATGCAGGAAGATACTCGAGCTGCACGGAGAAGACGCAGAAGCCGCAGAGAAAGTGTCACGCAAGCTCTAAAAGACTGGCAAAATGTGGTGGAGGCAAGTAGATCCGTGCTTGAAACGCAAGACTTTTCATGCCGCGGTAGAGCAGGTTCAGCCGCTCCCATAGATGATGAGCACATTGCGCAACAGCAACTTCCGACTTCAGAAGAGGCACTCACTGATACTTTTGGCAAAACAATTAAAACAACTCAAAATTCCAAGTATCTGGAAGCTATGGAAGAGAACTATGCTCTGCTAAACATCACATCAGACAAACTGGAAAGTATCGACACGAACATGGCCCAGCAGACGCCCTCAGACGTACGGCTTCTTATGCCAAACCCAGAAAATTTCTTACCGACATCATTCGACACACATCAGTACGACCGATTATGGAAACCTAAGACTGAATCTCCCCTTCACGAAGACATTGTAGATCCTGTCCCGGATCAGTCCCAAAATTATACAATGATTCACAGTATGGCTACTAAAAATGTCAATTCAAAACCACGAGTAGCCAAACACAATAATAGTCAAGAAGAGATCTCAGTACACGCTACAGAAAAGGAAAAAGCCCCCAAAGTACACCTGGATCATTATTCCCAGGGTAAAGATAAGAGGGAGATTACGGGTAGATCTCACGCAGCATGCCTCAGTGTCGATGCCGAAATTGAGGACGCGAGTGCTTCAAGTGCTCTTTCGGATGAGCCTGAGGAGTGTGCCGATGCAACAGACAGTGTTGTCAATGATAAGTTCGTGCTCGAATCTGCATTGAGTACTATAAAAAGCCTTCTGTTGGAGAATCTATTGGATTGCACTCAACTCGAGGCTACAGATGCAACAGAAGATTCTCCTTCTTCAAGTAGGTCTTTCAGTACCGGGAATGGATCCAATATGTCATTGCCACAATCGTCAAAAGGCTTATCCAACAACAATACCACTAAGCGGCCTCGAGGACGGGGTAGGAATGACCCAGGTGATGGCGATGGCGATGACGATAGCTCGAGCGAAGACGATGATGACAGCCGTCGACCCCAGAAGAAACACGTATTCGATCGGATGCCGCAGCGAAGACTGAGGTGTCCATTCTATCAACGTGAGCCAGATAAACATACCAAGGCTGCTTGTAGAGGCGAGGGCTTTACGGAGATGGGGAAACTTAAAGATCATCTAAAGCGTGTACATACACAGCCCCTGCGCTGTCCAAGATGTGAGTAGATATCAGTCACAAGATGTCGGTGTTTTTGTTTCCTCGGTCAAAAACATGACAGTTATTGTGTACCCCTTGGTCTGGTTGGTACTGACTCTTCGACCGTCAATTGAGGTCACATCGAGGTTGAATCCATTGAAGAAAGAGATGAACACCTTTCTCAAGATATCATATGCGCGAAGAGACCCAAGCCACAAGACGAACGCATACAGCTGCAAGTACTCAAAAAGCTGGACTTCAAAAAGGCACCGTTTGCGAATGCCAGAAATACGGAAGAAAAGTGGCGGATGATGTATAAGATACTTTTCTCAGTAAAGTCCGAGGCGGAAATCCCATCACCTTGTCAGTAACAGCTAGATATGACCATTCATTGGTATCAATGTGCTAATTGCCTTACAGACGACCGCAATGTATTATCTCCAGGCCTGGCGAATGCTCTTTCCGAGGCACTCGAGGAAGAGCTCGCCATGGAACTCGCTCCATTGTTGTCACCTATTATGACGCGCATCAAGAACAGAATACCCGCTATAATCCAAAGTTGTCGGACCAAATTAGCCTATCAAGCCAGCCTTGCAAACGATGAGATGGCTTCCATGACGTCGCTAGCGCAATCAAGTGCGAGCAGTAGTGTCTCGAGTGAGCCGGTCAGGCTGCGGAAAAAGAAGAAATTGAGTGCACTGTCTCAGTGTGTAGATCACACTTCTGAAGCTATGCCAACATTCATAGCGACAGCGAATGAGACAGACGTAGCGCAGACCCCGTGCTTGTTGGTACACCGCACGACACCATCAGGAAGCAGCTCAGGAAGTGGCCAGAAGTCACTGACGCCGCCATCAAGTACCACAGACCAGGTTTTTGACGTGGAAGCCATGAACACGTCTCAATATTCTGCAATCGATAACTGGAATGCTTACAAGACCACGCTCTTCTCTTACCCGTATGCAGGCGATTCGATGGTTTCGAATCCCGGTATTCAATCACTAGCGGATGAATTCGGGCCACAGGATTCAGCTATACGACCGTTCTATAATGATCCTCATATATATGGTGGCTCCAGCTCCCTTGAAACCAATTTTCTAGACGACGCGCCAATCCTGCAAACTAATTTAGGTGTCGAGGGATGTTATCAGCCGCAGGAGTTCAGGGGTGGAAACTTGGAGGGCGGCTTTCCACCTTATCCACTTTGATATACTGCGATGAGAAAGGCTTCATATTGCATAGATGACTCGCATGTGATGAATTGTGACTAATGACAAGACGGAATCCTTCCTACATGTACAGGTATCGTGAGATGTGACTTCTATATATCTAAACACACTTTCCTTCGATCAAATGAAGATATCTATCTCATCAAATTACCCTGAAAGTACAACACGGTAGAGAGAGAGGAAACAAAGCCTCAATACGGCTTCTCGGCGTCCTGGTCATAGTCGTATCGATAACAATATTCTCCGCCCTGGGTATTCATAACCTCTCCTAGACGTCTTGGTCTATCCAAGAAAGCAAAGTGAATAATGGTATCAACCGTGGCATTCGCACTCGGTGGGTTGTTCAGCGTTGTGATCGTACCGTCAAGCGCAAACGTTCTGCTTGCCGGGTCTTTCTGTTGCCACTGAGTCCACATATTATCGATCATACCATGGTGTGAAAAGAACGCCGGGTCGGATGGCGAGGCAAACTGATCCAGCATGCTAAGACCCATAGACCAATGTCCCGCGCTGTGCGGCGAGAGAAATGGACTTGTGCCGTTCCCGTGGCCGTCCATGAGCTTCTGGAACGCTCGAATCGTTGGTGCGGACAATAGATCGTTGACGATGCCTGGCTGGTGATTCGGGCCGCTGATAGCGCTGTTCAAATCTCTGTAGACACAGTGGGGTGCGGAGTTCAATGCGTCTTCAGGCATGACTGCCTTGAGTATTTCTCCAAGCTGGAAAATGCGGAAACCAGTGGTGATGTTTGCAAACGGCCCGGACTTGATACAGCCTCCGCCGTGTCCGCGTGGAAACGTGTAGTTGCCATTCTTGACAGCTGGCATACTGGGATCCCAGTACCCGTCGCCGCCTAGGCTCGTCGCGCTGCCATCGAAGAGCTGACTGCCAGCCAAATCATCTGCCCACCACGGCCAGTTCCAGTAAGGAACTGCACCTTTGTATCCGCATTCCTCTCTAAGCGCTTTCTCGTACAAATACACGAAGTGACGGTGCCAACTAAGGAAGACACCGTTGACGTGGATGAGCAGTGTGTTGTTGATATGTGCGGCGGTGAAGTCATCATATCGCGATGTCACACCAGGGGCAAACCACTTTGGCGTTTTCGGTGGAAGGTTCATGAGGCATTTTACGCTGCTGGTGTAGTCTATACGTTCATCATATGTCAAAGCGCTCCTGCGCTCGTCAGCATCCAAACTGCAGTCGGGTTCGGAGAATAATCTTACCATTCTTTGCGAACCAGCATATTCGACTCGTTACATCTCGCGGGTTTCGTGAGACCCGGGTGACCGGAAGACACACCATGTACGGGCGAACAGGACGAAAATGCACCGAAAGAAAGTAGGATTGCAAAAAGCAATGTTCCAGAGCGAATGGTACGCATGATGCTGGGTTTCTCAGGTAATTAACAACTATGAATTCAGAAAAACAGCTTCGATGATAATTGAACAGTGACTACATGGACGACGCAGGCCTTTTACTTTATACTCTATACATTCTATTACCTTAGTCTGACCCTAGCTTATCCGAGCATATGATAGTCTGATGGTGGCTTTGCTTTTGCGTGGTACGAGGAGGAGACGTGCGTTAGTTTAGATCGGAGCCAGTAATATGACACATTTTCCCAACAACAAACCTACAAATTGTTGCCTCTTTCTTCTTATAATAGATGCTATCACTTCGAACAATCCTGATTTACAGTCAGAACCAACACTATCGGTGCAAAGTAGAAACTACACTTTTGTTCCCATTAACGTCTGTTCACGCTCTATGTACCAAAATCGGTTCACAAAGTTCACGCTGTTCTTAGCGAATTTAGGACTGAGATGCTATACTGTAGACAGTGTGATGTAGTGATCGACAATACACTAAGTCAGGGAACTTCGCCTGGGAACCTAGCGTGGGATCGGCACGGTGCATACGAAGCGGATATGGAGGCTGTGGGTGGTGGTAGGATGGGGTTCCGAGGATAAAGATCATGTGCGAGACAATCACGACTCGCGACTCACAACAACACACGTAAGAGTCTTCCTTCCACGTCAGAAAGCGGACGGTGCGTTGAGAAAACACGGCTATACAGTACAACATGGTCATCTTGGTAAGGCACACAGACCCATCTTTCAGCTGACGTTTGGTGGCTGAAATAACATGATTGCCACACACGAAAGATATGGAGGCACAGCATGCACGGGCCACTTCAATAAGAACCGTAGAGAACGTCTTTACGAGCTTTTGCAATCTTAGAAGGCAACTCATTCTGGGTCAAAACGCTGCGGCTGAATGACGAATCGACGTTTGGTTCGGCTGGTTTTAAAATATCTACAAATGCATATGATTATACCCGCGGGTCCGCATGACAACTATGCATTCCTCTTTCCGATCTGTGCCATTGTTGCTTTCCCTGCTCTGCTCTCGTTTGGCCGACCGATCTCATACGATATCCACTGGCCAACTTCAGAAAGCTTCTCGATATCAACACCAGTCTTCAAACCTAGACTGTGGAAAGAGTGAATCAGATCCTCACTGGCAACGTTACCAGTTGCGCCAGGACTGAATGGACATCCTCCAAGACCCGCAACCGCCGAGTCGAAGGTACGAATACCGTGTTCGAGTGCAACGAGAGAATTAACCAAAGCCTGACCGTACGTGTCATGGAAATGCAGAGCGATATCGTGCTTTTCAATACCAGCGGCGCTCAGTGTCTTGAGAAGCTCTGCAGTCTTGGGTGCAGTGCCCATGCCAGTCGTGTCGGCCACGGAGATCTCATCTGCACCCATCTCCAGTAGGCTGACGGCGAGTTCGGCAACTTTGTGCGGGTCCACATTTGGCCCCTCATAAGGACAGCCGAGAGCGACAGAGATATACGCCCTAACGTTCAGACCTATTTCCTTTGCGCGCGACATTATCGGCTCGAACCTCTGCAGAGATTCGGCTATCGAACAATTCGTATTCTTCTGTGTGAACGATTCGGTTGCAGCCGTGAATATAGACAGCTCGTGCGAATCTGCTCCGGCAGCAGATGCTTTGCTAGATGGAGAAGGGTTTCCGTTTCGTGAAGCTGCCTTCTCTTCCCATGTGGACAGAAAATTGTCCAAACCTCTGGCGTTCGGAAGAAGCCATTGATACGTTATCGGATGCGGTGACGAGGGAGGAGAAGCAAGAACGTTTTCAAGGATCTGGGAGGAGTTCGCCATCTAGACGCGCAGGATTAGCAACCATGCTTACCGTATCACCAGATGGAGCGCATGGTCAGCGATAGCGGTGTGTTGAGGTAGAAATAGAAAACGCGCACCTGCGGCACCCATTTTGGCGATACGAAGGACCCAGCTTCGATGGTCCTCAACCCGGTCTGCGCCAGCTTCTTGACGAGCTCAATCTTTGTAGCCACCGGTATGCTTTGCTTCTCGTTCTGGAGGCCGTCGCGTGGACCGACCTCCACGATGCGAACGAAGTCGGCCGACGATGTCGCGTATGCTCGACGAATTGGATAGCGCGCAGCCAGCCGCGCCGTCCGTAGGCTAGTAAGTCTGCAACACATTTTGATTGCACGGTGGCTCACAGAGAGGTAGCTTGAGTAAATGGTGGTGTGGACTCGCACGGTTATTTGCGGAGCGCACGTTTGCGGGGACTCACCTCGGCTCAACAAGCTCGAGCCTCACGCTTGAGCTCCTGGAGCCCTGGAGCTTCGTAGATCAGGTGATGATCGCGTTGCAGGTGCCCAGTTGCCCAGGTGCCCAGGCCCCATTTTTAAATCACCCCCAAACAATTGTTTAGACGGGCACAGCAACCACTTCCACAGGTAGTTCTTCATACCTTTGTTCGGTTTTAGTCGAGGTGTCCGTAGAACGTATACGAGGTGTAACATGACTGCTAAGTTGCCTTTGTCACCGTACGAATACGAATCCATACAGTCATCAACTCTCGTAATTAAATATCAATGCGTATACTTTTGCTGGTGTTCGTGCATATGCACCTTCAACCAACACGAAAACAGTTGTCACGACCTTTTCCTACTCGGGAATATATTGTTTGACACTACAGCTTGCTTTCCCGGTGGGTACACTGACAAATGGTCGCAACTGTCACAGCCACATGGAACACAAGAACTGTAGGTGCGAGAGAGAGACTATGTATACATTGTATGTGTGGCGGATTGCATGAATTCAAGGCTGCTTGGCCTTGTCGTAAACATGACCAGCAGTGACGGTTGGGAGGTTCAACTGATGTGAACTATACTACTAGTTCTTAGTTTAGAACCGGGAATGCCAGTCCGCGCATGCTAATTGCTTGCCTGGATGCGCAGCGTATAGTACCAATGCACGCGTCTACCAGTTATTGCGATCCTTTCCCTAATGCCCGGATACAAGGTTCTTGTTCTATTGTTTGCAGCCGATGTCGACCGAGATATAGCCCATGAGTATGCGGGGGTTGCCACGAGGGCCACGGACCCAGCCAACGACTCGAGTCTGGTTCCGGCAAGCCACCGTCTCACCCGGCTGCTCAACAATTTGCTTATTTTGCCCTCATGGCTTTGGCTAGACATATTCTAGCCGCAGAGAGGCCATGACCTCATACGGCCGCTACGGTGGGAGGCATCCGATGGGAATCCACCCGATTATCGACTGAAACTCGCCAATGTGTCCCAGCCCGACCGCCCCTGTTATCCTCGGTCCCTCCCGCACTGCTCAGCCATCTGGTGCTTCTTGGCTAGCGGTGACATTGATTGCCATGTCCACCGAGGGCTTTATGCAAGGACAAACGTGCGCACTCATTGGGACGGTTCGTCCAGTGTATCACAGCATACACCGGCGGTGGTGCATCCGACAGGTTGCGACATGGAATGCGGGTCGAAGGAAAAAGTGTTTGCAGTGCTTAACCTCAAACATGAATCGGCAAGCGTGGCGAAGCCAGGCCCACCATGGTCAGCCCCGAAGGAAAGAAACATCGGTAACAGGCAAGCGTCCATGATGTGACAGGACAGGATGCTGTCAGCAACAGCCCAGCCCACGCGGGGTCCGATCAGCGGCAGCACCCATGCAAGCGTGCGTTCCCCGAAATGTCGCCAAAACCACTCCAGGACATGTTCCCAGATAATGACATGGGTGCGCAGACGGGGCAACGCTTGCTGCAATGCCATATGAGTCGACGGGGCAAGTGGGTGTCCAGTCGTAGATTAGAGTCACAGGGCCGGTGAGGTCGTGTAACGGGTGATTAGATGAACATGTATGCTGTCACAGGGGTGGGCGGCTTTAGGCGGTGACCCTGGAGGTGGTTTCCGCTACCAGCCATGTGGGAGGGTGGTGTTGGCTAAATATGAAGGGTGCGTCAAGTCAGACGATGAGGAGGACGGACGGTTTGGGTAAGCATGCGGTGTGATGGAGTGGCTAGGAGGCTGTTTTGAGAAATACGAGGTGGTTGGGGCAGTCAGCGACGTCTGCCTTCTTCAGCTCCTACATAAAGCTCCGTCGCACGCTGGCGATGGCGCAGAACATTCAAGGGGCCGCTCATCTCAATGCCGATAAGCTGTCGCCCCTTGCTGCACCAGATGCACGCACAGCGCTGTGGCAGTGGGCCCGCACGAGTACAAGCCTCGCGGTGCCCACTTGGCTCCTTGACCTGGGGCAAAGGTGAGGGCTTGGCTTGGCATGGACCAAGGACGAAGTGGAGTGGGTGGGCGGGCACGGCGATGAGAAGAGGCAATTCTACAAGCGCAGCGCGACCGGAGAGGATCAATAAGAATGTCGCTTCGAGGTGATGGTGCGTCTCCGAGGGCGATGCCCAAGACGGACCGGGCGTCGTCTTGGCGAGGCAGCTGCGGGCGTGCGTGGAGACGAGGCGGGCGGTTGGTGTGGCATGAGGATGAGGATGGGGATGGGGATGGGGATGGAGCATGGGGGATGGGGGATGGGGGATGGGGGTATCGGGGACGGACGTGGGCTGGAGAGTTTCGAAGCTTTGGATGCACATGCAGGCGTCGAGGCACCTGGGCAGACGGACGCGCACGGGATGGGCGCTCGACAGAAAGACAGTGGTTGCTTTTCTCGGGTGGCGGGCGCCTGTTCGGTGGGCTTGCACATGACGCGCAGGCTGCCCAGGTGCTGGGCGGGTGGGCTGCCCGTGGACGGCCAGCTGTCCAGACACGCAGCGGCGGCGTTTCGCGTGGGCTGTCTGTCCGTGTGTCGGTGGAAGAGCGTCCACGATGGCGCTCGCCAAGGGATGGGTGGGCGAGCTGTTCGAGCCTTGGAGGTCACAGCCGCTCGCGGGCGGGTGAGCAGGACAGGGTGGTGGCGTCCAACAGCGGCATGGGCACACACCTACGGTACAGTCGGTACAGCAGGTCTGACCCGAGCGAGAACCAGGGGCCAGGTACAGTGCGGCCAGCGTGCCGCCCCCAGGCCGGGCATGTCTCTCAAGGCGGCGGCTGGCTGCACCAAAAAGGCCCTACTGCACGACAAATCACCGGCTCTGTCAGGCTTGGCCAGCGCAGGGTTGTGGCAGGCTGCCGGCGGGAGGCGGAGAAAGCAGAGGACGTCACGCAACCGTGCGGGCGCTAGCGGGCTAAGAACAGGCCGGAAGGCTTGGTGGGGACGGCAGCAGCAGCAGCGGGCGGCCAAGGAGGCGATCTGGGACCCCTCGACCACCTCCCAGCCCAGGCCTGCCCGAAACACACCAGCCCGCCGGCGCGCCTGTCTGCAGCAGCGCGGCGAGGCGAGGCGAGGCAGGCAGGCGGCAGACAGACAGACAGGCAGGCAGGCAGGCAGGCAGCGCATACCGTACACTGTAGACATACTTACATGTACCTACTCTACTGTACATGTACAGTTCGCGCTGTCGCCGCCCTGCCCAACCGCACAGGCGCCGCCGCCGCCCACCGTCTGCCGTCCACCGTCCGCGGTCGCTCCATGGTCCACGGTCCACGAAGCCAGCGAGCGCACACGTGTGACGGGTGCAGAGGCTCCCATGGGTCCCCGTCGCGTCGGCGGCCACAACGCGTCGGCCAGGGCCAAGGCCGCGACGCCGCAGCACCAGATGCCTCGAGCGTCGTGCGCCGATTAGCCGTCCCTCAGGGCGACGGGGCGCCGTGCCACCGCATGCTTGCGGCAGGTGGCAGATGGGAGCAAGGAGTCGTGTGGGATCATCCGTGCTGTGGAGAACGGTGTGGGTCGGTGGCTTGCAGCCATGCATTAGCTCCGCCGCCAAAACCCCTGCGCTCACACTGTTTATGCCACGCCCCTCGTTTACGCCATACCCTAATCGATCTTACCAAAAATCCACCTTGGCGCGCCTCGTGGGTTAGGGTTCCGCGACGTTGATGGCGGTTCTTGCGCTCCTCGCGCCCTGCTCTCCCTCCTCTCGTCTCTCCTCCTCTCTGCGCCCATCCCCATCGCAGCGAGTGCCCCATCCCCCGACCCGGCCCGCGCCTGTCAACCACAGCCCGCCCGTCGCCCTCACCATCTTCGCTTGCCCTCTGCATCTTGCCCTGCACCCTCTCAACCGCCCACGGCCTTCTCGGCCATCTGCCACCTCCTACCCCGTACGTATTCTCCAGACGCGCGTCGCGTCCACGCTCCCTCGCGCCCGCTGTCATTGACATGCATCCCTCTAGTAATCCCATCCGCGCAATTGCTTGCTGTGCACCCGCTCTGACGCTGCCGACGCTGCCTTCGCCGCCAGCGTCAACCCGCTCGCCTTGCTAGTCGACCATGGCGAGCCACCAGCAGCCCTCGCCCACCACGGGCATGCCGCCGCACCATGGAGGCCCGCATCTCGGCCACCCCCAGCCGAACGGCCATCCTCCGCACATGAACCAGCCCAAGACGTCTTCGCAGTATCTCCAGCAACTCACCGAGTCTGTCTGGACCAGCCTAGGTACGGAGAATCGCATCGCTCCACAACAGCGCCGTCTTTGCCGCTGCTAACGCTTCCTAGGCTCCTTGTCCGAGCAGATGCAAGATCTTGACGGCGCCATGCAGTGCTATGAACAGGCCTTGAAGCACAACCAGTGGTCCATCCCTGCCATGCAAGGCATCGCCTGTATACTGCGCACGCGCGACCAGTTCCCTCACGCCGTTGAGTACTTGCGCACCATCTTGAAGGTTGATCCTGCCAATGGCGATGTCTGGGGCAGCCTTGGTAAGTTGGCTGGTTGCACAATGGCCCCTCCGCCGCTTACTCGTATCCAGGCCACTGCTACCTGATGATGGACGATCTCCAACAAGCCTACTCGGCTTACCAGCAGGCGCTGTACCACCTGTCTGATCCCAAGGTAAAACCCATCTACCCATTCCTCGTGCCTCCCCCTTTAACGCCTATGTTAGGAACCGAAGCTCTGGTATGGCATCGGCATACTGTACGATCGCTACGGCTCGCTAGAGCATGCCGAGGAAGCTTTTTCTCAGGTCATGCGCATGGAGCCCAACTTCGAAAAGGCCAACGAAATCTACTTTCGCCTTGGTATAATATACAAACAACAGCAGAAATTTAATCAAAGTCTCGACGTAAGTCATACGGCAGCCTTGTTAAAGCAACGTCTCACGCCCAACAGTGTTTCAAATACATCGTCACCAACCCGCCCCGTCCTCTAACTGAAGAGGATATCTGGTTCCAAATCGGTCATGTGTATGAGCAGCAGAAAGAGGTAAGCTAAACATTGACCTACACTCAGGTCCTGGTCTAACTCGGATGCAGTTCGACTCAGCCAAAGCCGCGTACAGGCGGGTGCTTGAACGTGATCCCAATCACGCCAAAGTGCTGCAGCAACTGGGCTGGTTACATCACCAGCAGAGCAGCAACTACGCTAGTCAAGAACAGGCGATCGAGTACCTGGAGAAGTCAGTTGCTTCTGGTAAGTTTGGTGTTTCCTCCACCCCTTGTCGTGCATGTGCTGATGGATGTAACCAGATCAAACCGATGCACAAAGCTGGTATCTGCTTGGCCGTTGCTACATGTCACAGCAGAAGTACCCCAAGGCGTACGAGGCCTATCAGCAAGCGGTCTACCGAGACGGTCGTAACCCGACTTTCTGGTGCTCCATCGGAGTGCTCTATTACCAGATCAACCAGTATCGCGATGCGCTGGATGCCTACTCTCGGGCTATCCGTCTCAACCCGAACATCAGCGAAGTCTGGTACGACCTGGGTACCCTGGTAGGTTTTGCATCATATTCTTCAATTGTTTGTAGCTAAACGTGAAACAGTACGAATCTTGCAACAACCAGACTGCAGATGCCTTGGATGCCTATCAACGCGCAGCGGACCTGGATCCATCCAACGTGCACATCAAGGCACGTCTGCAATTGCTTCAAAACGGGCAAACCACTGCTGGTATGCCCAATCAAGGCAGCGCTCCCGCTCCCCAAGATGTCCACCCACAGGCTTATCAGCCCGCTTCCATCAATGGGCCCGCGGCACCACAGTGGGGCGCTCCTCAACCTCAGCAACCTCCTCACGGTCCTGCTCCACCAGCTCTGGGCGCCCCTGAGTGGAATCGTCCCTTGGCACAGATCCGTGATCCGGGGCTTCCTCCTCAGCAACTGAACCCCTATGACCAACGTGAAGGCATACGCCCACCTGCACAGCATGGCGCCCAACGACCGCCAAGCCCTCTGAAGCAAGAGCCAATGCGCCCTTACCAAGAACCGTCACGTCCACCCACCAACGGTCCTGGTCCGTCTGGCCCCACTGGTCCTCCAGGCCCTCCTCCGCCTGGTGGTATGCGACGCGGTCTCTCACCGTCACCCAAGACTCACCATGTCGCCCCCAGTCCTTACCACCCACCGCCACCCCAATTGACGCCTCAGGCGTCTCAAGCGCAGCCACATCTGCCACCGCATCAGCAACAGCAGCAGCCCCCACAACAGCAGCAGCAGCAGGGACCGCCGCCACCTCCACCGTCTAATCGCATCCCAAATCCTAACTATGGCACACAATCTAACAACGGACCGCCGCCGCCTCCTCCACCGCCAATTGGTCTGAATGGTCCTTCGTCCCAAGGGCCGCCCTCGTATGGCCGCATTGGAAGCCCGGCACCCGAGGTCCGCCCAATCGTCGAGAATAGACCTGGGTCCCCTCGTGCTGGTTACCAGGGTGCCTATCATCATGCTGATCCATCATCCGCCAGTGGTATCGCCGCTGGTGCACCGGCGCCTGCTGCTGCTCTTGCAGCGGCTGAGCAAGCTGCACGCGATAGGGAGGATCGTCCCCCTACTGCACCTCCAAAGCGCCATCGTGAGTGGGAAGAGAACGAGCATCCGCATCCCAAACCTCCCACCAATGATGAGAAGCGTCAAAAATTGGATGAGCCACATAGCCGACGTCCCTCTCCCCCGCATCGCATGTCGTCTCCCCAAGTGCCGCGCCACAGCCCTCAGGATGGCCCGGATCCTCGTCGCTTCAATGACGGTTACCACCCGTCGGAAGCAGCCCACCATCCTCCTTCGTTGCCTCCAATCAATGCAACGCAGGCGCTGCCTCGCGTGTCCGAAACTCCTAAACAGGAGCGTACAGAACATCACGAGCCAGCTGCACGTCACATGGAAGTTGATGAGAATTACGACGACGACGGTGAAGAGGCAAAGCCTGCGGCGGCCAAGTCTGAACGAAGCAGCCCTCGCAATGCACCCACAAATGGTGCACCTCACGCCCCTACGCCAGTCGAATCGAAGTCGTAAGGGTGCTCGGCTGCGGTCCAAGGGCAGTGCTGAAAATCTTTTGGTACGTCATGTTACCCAGGATTAGGTTTCATTTATACAAACTATTGTTGGTGTTGTTCACTGGTTATGTACTTGGAACTTGAAACTAGCCAGTTGGCTATCTTTTCTTTTGTGTTCTGAAATTCACTTCACTTCGCCTTAGCCGGGGTCATAAATGGCGGTGCAAGACCGAAATAGCATGTTATATCCTGTATGTAGTGGGTTTCTTTTTCACGAGTTTCGCATATATATCATGAAAGGCCAGGGTATGGTTTACGGCGTGCTCGAAGAGATGTGCTGGAGATCCGAATCTGGAGATCACGTCTTGTTTTGGCAATGGATCCCATTCGGGTTCAAGCCAGAATCGGACATGCTGGTACAGTGCCCAGCACTACCACAGTTACTTAACTTTTATATACACACGACAGATTGCAATCGATTTAGTTTTATATAGTGATCATTTGCTGACTAACTTACATCTTGCGTGTTTCCAACTACGACATCTCATTAACCTCGAGCCATCTTGTGTAAAGGCAATGTTCAATGACCGTGAAATTGAGTCAGGTACGAGATTGAAACGCTGATCGAATGCCGCATCCTGAAGTGAGCTTAGCGTTCGCAATCGGTTGTTGCTGAAAAAATGCGACGGGGGCAATGTGGGGAATCTTCGGTGCTCACGTTGACGAGCGGGAGCGCTTGTATCGCTTAGGGCTGTTTTCCTCAAGTTTGCGTTGCGTCATCGACTGCCCTACAGCGCTCCCGACCATGCAGGTGACCAAACTTCAGCCACGCCTGTTACACCCCTCACAAGCCCTTTCCCCACGTAAATCTCTCTCACAAACCCGCGCGCACTTGCTACATCTCACGTACCGCCCGACATCTGCCCACGCGCCCTATCACGCGTCAACACGCAACCGTCTCTCGCACTCAATCTCGCACGCATATCCCCTTGGACTGCGGCAACTCTCGCCCAGAACAGCTGTCAAGTTTCACACAAGTGCCAGCGTGAACATGTCCGACGCCGACTACGAAGCATTCCTTAACAAGGCAAACGAGGATGCCAGCGGGGGACAAGCAACAGCACAAGCCCAGGAGTACGGCACCAAGAGCGTGAACACAGCGGTGCCGACGGCGTTGAAGAATGTGGAGGAGACGTATACAAGTGAGGCGGATGAGCCCTTTGAACCGGTGGCGCTGAATTTCTCGGGGGATGAGCTCAGTGCACGTAAGTAGATGCTTTCATTGCGGAGGTTTCAAAAAGCATTGGATTTGAGCCAGCGGTGAGAAAACGAGGCTGACATATTTTCAGAGCAAATGAAGACCATCTTGAGCCACAATGACGAAGTCGAGGAACTGACTGTTGACAAGTGGGACCCCAGAGGACAGTACACGAAGGTTGTGGATGCGGTGAAGAAGGCAACAGACGGGGAGGTGAAGGTCTTCAGAGTCGAGCTCAGCGGTGCGAGGAGCGAATACTACGTCGTGGGAGTCAAGGATGGGAAAGTGCTTGGGCTGAAGGTACTGAGTGTTGAGTCGTGATAGTTATAGATACTGGAACGATTACATGCACTGCTGCTTCTGGCGTACCGGGTGCACAGACAAGTGGGGACAGCATCGTGATGTAACATTTAAAGGAGTTGGTGGCAGCACCTTGACCAGGCGATGCTGCTCAAGCATTAGCCATCATCATTCCCAGTGATGTGTACTTACATAGGCCTGCATTTATTGTCGATCACCGGAGCCTCGGTATGGTTAGCGATGCATATCGGTCTAAGGCGACCAGCACAAAATCCCTCAAGATTGGCGCATTGATAGCTTGGACATAGATATGGTCGGGTGTCGAAACTGCATGACATCATGGCGCACAGTGAGGCCCTCGCTGAATCAAGATCAGGGAACACCCGTGGACTCGAGCCGTGCAGGTGAAAATCAAATCCAATGGATGATTAGGCAAATATGTCTCCAGCTTCATCGTGAGCAGTGCTTTGGTCCAGGGAGACGCTAGAATGCATCGGCGGTAACAAGATGTGGTGCGTGCAGCAGCAAACATTGAGCCGCGCCCAACAGCAAATCAACGCTAAATGCTTCTGCAACTGTCATCTCGGCGGTTTCGCACTTTGGACGATTTCTCCGAAACAGAACCCACCTGCGGGAGGTTTTCGACCGGTCTCATTTTCCGCGGACCCTGACCGTGAACGGTACTGGCTAGCAGGAGACCTCAGTTGGATGGCGCGAAGCGAAGCAGCGGATGGGAGTCGCAGTTCCAAGGTTATCTCGTAGCAGGCGATAAGACAGGCGCGAAGGATTCTTTCGCGCGAGCTAAATGGATCGTCAGGAATGCTTCCCGACGGCACGAGCTTGGAGTTCTTGAGCGTTGAACACGTGCGGTATCTACGGTAGTGCTACGACATGGACGGATGGCCATGGCAATTTGGACTGAGCTACCCTTGGGCACGCCCGTGTTGCCCTGAAGATGGGCTGTGCGATATTGTATCTATGCGGTGCAACGCGTACGATGGGGACCTGTTCCAGGAGACAGCAGGGGTGCCGGCGTGCCTGACACCACTGTTTGCTTGCTCTCATTAGGATGGACACGGCGGTGCATGCAGACGTGCAGACTCGGTCGCTGTGTATCATCGACTAGCGAGGCGTACGCGCGGCGTTGACGAGGCTGCACATACATCATCGGTTCACGACGCCAAAAGTGAAGCCAGACAGGCTGGACCCGAGTGGGAAGACTCTGCGGCGGCCTCTCCTCTCTCGCTGGGGAGGCTCAACGGTCGCGCAGCGGCATAATGCCGGTGTTTCTTGCGCGAGGCGGCTGGCTGCTGGCGATAATTTTAGCAGGTTTCTGGCGTCGCGGTGGGCCCACGGCGTAAGCGCACCAGGGGCATGCGAGCGCTCATTGGGGCGTCTTCGCCATTGCTTCCAGATCTTCCAAGAGGCTTTCTGAGATAGACTAGGGCCGCCACGTGAACAGGGGGTAGGGGGAGGAGCGCCAACTTTTCGAGCACCGCCGTCGAAGCGTGTCCCAGGCGGGAGGTTTCTTGCTGAGTTCGCCATTGCCCTTCCAGTCGCTCTGCCCGGCAGTTACACCTTCACTCGTTTTACCACCAGCCCACGCTCGCCCACGCTCGCTCCCACCCGCCCTCCTCTCCAGCCCTGCCCAAGCACCTTCCCCCGTGCTGCCTCCGTCGCCATCGCGTAGCCCGACCCAGCGCTGCCCGAGTCGCCAGGAGCTATCGGCGTCCCCTGTGTGCGCACCACAGACACCTCTCCAGGGCTGCCACTCCACCATCCCGCTCCTCCACCAGCAGCAATACCGAGCAGCTTTTGAGCGCGGGCATTGTGCGTCGTCTGCCGCGAGGAAATTCCATCGTTGCCCCGTCACTGGGCTGCTTCCCCTTTGGAATTCCTCGCTGCGTGCCACTGCCGCATACAACACTCGCTACACCAACAGCCCATCACAAGCCCTGGCCCCCTCGCCATAGCCGCCGAACAGCATACCCACCCTATACATTCGCTCGCCATGGCGTCACCGCTGTCGCCGCGGTCGAACCCGCACATCCGCCTCAATTCGGGCACCTCAGATATCGCCGACTCCTCCCCAGCACCGCGCCCGAGCACCGCGCGCCAGAACTCGGCCCGCTCGTTGACCGCGCCCCTCCGCCCTGGCACCGCTCCCTCTCCTGCCAGCCCCGGTCTGCGATCGCCATCGGTGCCCTCGCTGTACAAGAACGAAACCGTTGCAGCCTCCGCAGAGCATCTCTTGCCGCCCAAAAAATCCAGAACACGGCCTTTCCGCGACGAGTCGCCCGCTTCGGCCTTGTCGCGCAGATCCAGCTGGGACACCGATTCTGTGGGAAGCCGCGACTCCAGATATGGCCCGTTTGTCTCGCCTTTTGACGATTCGAGAGCCCCGTCGCGAGCCGGCAGTGAGGATGATCTCAACACGCAGACGGTTTCGGAAAAGTTCAACATAACGCCATCCGCGGGGCTGTTGCTCTTCCCGGAAGACGTAGAGAAGGACGACTGGCTGCATAATCCAGATCCGAACGACAAGAATGATCGAGACTGCGACGTCTTCACGAAGAGAGGAATTGTGAACTTGGGCGCACTGGTGATTCTTACTCTGGGATTGCTCGTATTATTCATCGGCTATCCTATATTGTGTGTATTACCAATACCTGCAGGGTGATTTATCGAGACTAACGCCTTATAGAACCTTCGTCCACACGGCAACTGGATCTAAGAGAACACCATGTACAAACAATCCGCTCTGCATTCCTGGAAAAGAACACGAGCCTCTATTGAAGAACATCCGTACAGGTCTCATTGATCCAGATACCCCCAGCAGCGCGATGACGAGGAAATCTCACAACGGCAAGACCCAGAAACTGGTATTTTCAGATGAGTTCAATGATGCAGGTCGAACCTTTTATGACGGTGACGATCCCTATTTCCAAGCTGTCGACATCTGGTACGGTGCGACAGTGGATCTGGAGGTAAGCTTATCTTCTAGCTAAATCTGTCGTTGCACTTGCTGACTCCAGCTAGTGGTATGATCCGGATGCAGTTACCACCAAGGACGGCACGCTAAATCTCGAATTCTCCAATTTCACGAATCACGGACTCAATTACCGTTCAGGCATGTTGCAATCGTGGAACAAGCTTTGCTATAAAGGTGGACATTTGGAAGCGAGTATCTCGCTCGCTGGTAGCGGTGAGGTCAGTGGTCTCTGGCCCGGTTTTTGGACTATGGGAAATCTTGCGCGTCCAGGTTACCTTGGATCCACCGAAGGACTCTGGCCTTACAGCTACCACGACGAATGCGACGTGGGTATAACGCCAAACCAGAGTTCATATGACGGCCTGAGCTACCTCCCTGGGATGCGGCTACCTGCGTGTACCTGTAAAGGAGAGGATCACCCCAGTCCTGGCAAATCGCGTAGTGCTCCCGAAATCGACGCTCTGGAAGGATCCGTGATATTCCTTGGCCCGGGACAGACGAACCCCGTCGGCTCGGTGTCTCAGTCGTTCCAGGTAGCACCCTTTGACATCTGGTATCAGCCAGACTATGGTTAGTATTACATATACAAAGAACGATCTAGCAATTGACCAGTACAGACTTCGTTGAGGTTTACGACCAGCACATCACTGAAATGAACGCTTACAAAGGTGGACCTTTCCAACAGGCTTTTTCGGGCCTTTCCAACCTCAACAACGATTGGTATGATGGCAAAGCATACCAAAAATATGCGTTTGAATACACAACCGGAGACGATGGATTCATCACCTGGTATGTCGGTGACTCGCCTACATGGAGTCTCTATGCTCAGTCCGTTGGCCCCAATGGCAATATTGGCCAGCGCAAAATTCCCGAGGAGCCCATGTCGGTCATTGCCAACCTGGGCATGTCAAACTCGTTTGCCGCCATCAACTTGGAAGAACTTGTAAAAATGTTTCCAGCCACCATGCGAATCGACTATATCCGCATTTATCAAGACCCAGAAGATGAAAATCAGCAGATGAGTTGCGATCCTGAGGGGTATCCTACCACCCAGTACATAAAGCGTCATCCTGAACCCTATAGCAACCCGAACCTCACAGACTGGTACGTATGCACGTATTCTTTTATCTTACAATGCTGATCGATACACAGGAAGGGCACCAAGTACGACTGGCCTAAGAACTCATTTATGGATGGCTGCAAAGCTGAAATGCCTTAAACTTGAGCGGGTCCTTTTCTGAAACTGTCGCTACTAGGCACGGGTCCGACATACCCTATGCCGTTACGACTCCACAACAAACGATTTTTTTGCACTACCGCATTAGAGCACTCGAAGCAACCATGTTTGAGGGAAATTCACTTTGAAGCATTTCCATCGGAGCGACAGGCCGAGTTTCCTGGCGCCTGAATATGATTTCAGTAATTATCAGACTCCTATCGCGCATGGATCCGTTGCCGGCTGGCGTTTCCATCCGCCATTGCTTACTTCTCGATGATTCACCACCCCCGCAAAAGTACACTTCACTGGCCTATCTGCACCTACCCTGGGATGGTTATTTTGCTGGCGACCGGTTCTCTTACCGCATATTGCATTGCAATGCAACACTATTTACGGCGCCAATGTATATCACGGCCTTCTCCTATGCACGCTGTATAAAATTGGTTGGACTTTTGGACTGGACCTTTTTCTTGCCTTCGAAATGGTTGGATTGGCGCTGGCCCCGCTTATACAAATTTTAATGTTCACTTTCTTGGCTAGGAGGGCCGTCAGAGTTGGTTGGATGCGTGCATCTAACGTAGCCGCTTCGGCAGGCTTTACCTGTTTTATTTTCTTGACTTTGTCTTGTGCTTCTCACATACTGTAGCAAAGGATTAGCACAGGGGGGACAATTTCGGGCGTTGCATGAGGATCATGGGGGAAAGGACCAGGATGCGAGATGAAATATCATAATTACGATGACTGTCTGCCTTTTTCGATAATGACGAGCGGTCGAGCGAGGACAAACGACTGCTTAGGGAAGTCGAGATGGGGGAAACAGGAGAGGCGAGGAGGTAGTAGAAGAATTTATGACAGTATCGTGGTTGGCAGCAAACTCGTGGGAAACTCACTGTACCGTGTCCGTGTCACTTGTATATGAGACTCTCGATCAACAGGGCGAAACGTAGGCGAGCTGCTTGTGTGCTCAATATAGACTATCAACTACGTCCGAGTTCGAAGACCAGCTCACTGGTATATGTACATATACATGTCAAACACCCCTCTTTGCTGCCTGTTCAGACCAATTTGTTATAGAGTAATGGCCAGGCATGCGGCTATACAATTCTTCCTCTTTCTCACCAGGTTTGGTGGGTGGTAGAATAGCTCTTACCGCCTGCAAAGAGAAAGCCCTTTGACCGTTGGGTAGGATGAACTAGACATTTTTTACACCCCTTTCCAGAGGACATCCTATGATCAGGGTAACACCAATTGGCATTCAAAATTACTGTCTAATGTGCATGTTATTATAATCTTGTACAAGGGCTATCAGAACAGAATACAAATATCACAAAGTCGGGTTCCAACCCGCGCCAGACTGGGCGTGAATCTCACGAGCTCACCGGACTTTCTCTCCGGCCGGAAACAATGTCCACCACAACTGCAACATCACTTTTTCTCTCGCCCGCACCCCTGAAACTTTTGCGTCCTCTCAGAATCCAATCCAATGCTATTATGATGAAAACGACTGCATAAACGGCACTGACATAATTCATGGTGCCAGCAGTTACAGGCATGACGTAGGGAAATGAGTACATGATGAGGGTGAATAGGGTCCAGGCGAGGAGTACGTAGTTCGCGAAGTGGCCGAACGGTCCGAGCCAGAAAGGGCCGTGTTTGATGTTGGAGCGGCCGCGAATGAGAAGGCAGACGACGGGAATTGCGTACGAGATGTAGAGTAGGACGATACAAGCGGTAATCATGCTATACTGGCGTTATTCTTGTATCTGTGCAATACTACGAAATGGACTTACGAGTTGAATGCCGTCAGAGAAGCAAGGTAAAGGCACCCGATGATGGCCACAATTACGCAGGACACAAAGTGTGCATTTACAGGGACATCCAATCCTTTGTGGACCTTGCTGAGCCACTTGTGCCCTGGGAGTCCCCTATCTCGTGCAAAACTCCAGCATAACCTGCTCTGCCACGTGTGGCATGCGACCAAGCACCCGAAGGCGGTAGCTATGACTGTGGAAAAGATTAGTTGGAATGTAAATACTTGATATCGGGCGATGCTTACTCATAGCTTCTAGGACAATGGCACCACCCTTGTTACCGACGGCGCGATAAAACAGTTCAAGGATAGGTACCAACGTCGAGGTTGCTACGATTTCCTGGAAATCGCCTACGATGGAAAAGAACATGGCTACGCTCCAGAACCAACCAGTGACAAAACCGATAGCTACGGTGCCCATTATAGCGATCGGTACCATCTTCTCAGGACGGTGGACTTCTTCGGCAAGATGGGTGGCACAATCAAGACAGGCAAAGCCCCAGTTTGTGTTCACAAGACCGACTATAAAGGCAATACCGCCCTGTTTCCAGCCGGTATTGTTGATGAACGTAGCAAAAACGAATTCAGCATGCTGATGGGTTGGTGCGGTTGCGGGAACAGTTATCATTGTCACGAGCCAGGATATGAGCGATGTCCAGAGAGCCAGCATAGCAACAGTAGGGAGTGTTTTTCCATAGCAGTTGAAGAAAAAGCAAATGATGTTGACAAGCTGGTAGGCGACAAAGACCATCCACCGATCGATGACACTGTCGTGGATGGTCAGCACCCATGAGCTTCACATACGATTCGGTCAAGAGATGGCAGTGTATGTTCAAGTGATCATGATGAGGCATCTCTGTACTGTGAGGGTGTAAAAAGTGATTTGAAGCCACTCACAGGTCTGGATGAGAAAGCTGGTACGACCCGACTATTGCACTACCTGCGGCCAGTGCCACACTTGCAGATGTAAACATGGCTCCTGCCCAAGCAATCCACCCGGTGAGGTATGAGCAAATATTGGCATATTTCTTCGGTGCCAGTTCATTGGCCCAGAAATATTGCCCGCCAGCATTCGGCAAGGCGCTCGCCAATTCGCTTAATGTGATGCCGATGCATGTGGATATCAGAGCGACGATGATGACGCCGTAGATGACAAGCAGCGGACCTCCCGAGTTGATGCCCGTGACGAGAGCTGCAGATATGCCGAACCAGGTATTGGTAAGGGAGAAGCCCACACCCAGGACTGACAAGACGCTGAAGTTCCGCTGCATGTCTTGCGTATAGCCCATTTCGGCTAGCTTGAGAGCATCCTGGTCGAGACTTTCGGCATCTCCTTTGTTCATGTCAACCGACTGCTGCGGCGCCAGGGCCTTTTCATGATCGGAGTCGCCCATGGCGTTGAAACAAGGCGGGCGTTCTGCAGCGAAGAAGAGGTTGTTGCTCTGGGACAGTTGGATGTGAACAGGTGGGGCGGGTTAGGGTAATGGGACGGACGGGAGATTAGCGTCGCTTAAGCTAGGACGAAGCTTGTAACGAGGAAGGAGCAGACGCGGCCTGTAGGTAGAGAGCCGCAGACAGCGAGACGCAGAGGACACGGTAGGAAGGTAGAGGACAGAGGGTAGGTTTTACAACGGCGACGCGAGGTCTGGTTCGGGCGAGTGAAGGGGGCAGGAGATAAGGCGATCCGGGGTGCCAACCTGGCAGGCATGCAATGCAGACGCCCGTCGGCAAGGCAAGAGTGCGGCGCTCCTCCCACCACCAACCAGGCTCGACAACGGCTGCCGTCGCCGGTGCCAGACGGTGAATGTCCAATCCTAACGATGCGGGCTATCGTCCCCGGCGAGCACACACGGCCCGCTAACTCGATCTAGTATGCGAACGCTTAGATCAACCTGGGCGAGGCAGCGCGGGCGAGGCAGCGTGGGTGAGGTGTGCGGAGAAGCAGATGGCGTGTATTTGTTTTGATGCTAAGGCCCGGGAACGACGGGACCATTGGCACGCTTACCCTCGAGCAAGGAGTGGATTGCGGACCCTGCCCTGCCCCATAACGAGTGATGGCATCTGGACATGCTCCCTTTGCTTATCACGACCTGGACGAGGGTCTTCGGTGCTCCCATGTCGCTTTGCTGGGTCGCGTCGTTTGGATACTGCGTACAGTACGTGCATCGATGTTGGGTGTGATTGGCGAGCAGACTGCATGTAATCTGTCGTACCCATCCAGTCTGCCGGGGCCATCGCGGAAGCGGCTGGAGCTGGTCGGTGAGCACCTACCAAGATCCGACGTGATGCATGGTGAGGGGGAGAATCATGCCATTCGGCGTCTTGTGACAACAGTCAGACCCTCATTCTAGCCATGTCGTTATCCTTCAAGACAAATCCTCCTATTCTACCATCGACAACTTGGCAAAGTCTGGTTTTCAACCTTTTCGAGGGCATACGTTGTACTGGTCGCACCGCAATTTGCAGGACCCATGGAAACACTCGGTGCAGTGTGATAGGGGTGCGAATCTCTTGATAATGGGTCGTAGATTATCGCAGATCTCGTGTCCTGCGGACCCGCAGCATGTATTAGTCTCCTCTCGTTCCCATAGTGCTAGTATATATCGCTCTCCACGTGGCGCGCGGCTACGATACTTTCCAGAAGTGGTAAATCAGTCCAGGGAGGGTGGGTGTTAATCTTTAATGGATGTCTGATGCCATTCTATGTCATTGTAGCTTGAAGCGTTGGACGTGGCCGCGCATAGAAAACGGAGACAGACCCCGCTTCGTTTTGAATACTTGGCAATCTTTTGCGTGCTACCTTTTGCTGCCGTCGTGCAACGATACATTGTTGCTCCCATGGACACTTAACGTGTAGAGCGTCTCCTCATAAGCACCTTGACTGGATGTACACGACTGGTATATATAACGTCACTATTACCATGGAACTGATTGCTGGAACGTAGCAGGCTATCGTGCAGTGTCCACTCAGCTGATCAGCTGTGATACGAATATGGAGCAAAAAGCAAATATCATAGTAAGCTTTCTGGTATAGGGAGTCGGGACAAGGCTCAAGCGTTTCCACACGCCAGTAGCGAGTGCACCAGAGCCTGCCGAAACCCGAAACGCCCTCGAGCTTTGTGCCATACATATTGCATAAGATCCATCATATCCGCCCCACGACCTGGTTACCAGTGGTAGTACCTGGTAGTACCCCGGCAGTGCACGGGAGCACTTGGGATCGCGTAGGATGAGCCTGCACTCAAGAACACGACTAATTGCCTGTTCCTGACCGTCTCCACGAGATGTTGGTAAGGGAGTATCTCCATGCAGACGGCTAGAAGAGGAATGTTTTCCGATCGTTTTGGGTTTAGCCATTGTGTAAGCACTGTTGTACAAGATTTTGCAGTTCTCCCGATACGGCAATAGGACAGCCGGATGCGGAAGGGGATTGCTGCACACACAGCATCTCGCCCTCCACACGCATTGCGATGCAGGGAACCTGTGTCCAAGTCTCAATCGGGTGCTGAAAGCGATGAGGCCAACGGGCGACGAGGCATCAGCGGTTCCATTTTAGGCTCCCGCCACCCCGATAAGCGTGCGACACGACTTTGCAAAGCGATCGAGAACGACAAGTTGAAGGGAATGCTTTGTACCATTGATGCTGGAGACGAGTTGAAAATACATGGTGAATCGTGAAACAAATTGGAAATTGATATCGATATTGCAGGAGAGTGGGTTAGAGACATGTAACAGTTCCAGTGATAGATAGAAAAACACCTCGCCGTGTCCACGTAAAGCCGTACAGCATTCCTCAACCCAGAGCTGCAGCCCCAGCGCCCAACATTGCCCTCATCATATACTTCCATCAGTTCCTACATACGCAGGCCATTGCAAGCCAGAATCAGAATGCCTGCACAGCCGCGGCATGATTAGTTTCGCCATTAGTAGGGGTATCCATATCCGAGATGCGCCGCCGGTGCTGTCTGCTTTGAACCAAAACAGACGCGGATGTATTATATTCAGCTAAGCTTCTGATCCTGCGGGTAGTGTTGTGCAGGGTGACGCGGCATACCACCCTGTGGCATGCCTGGGTACTGGGTGGTGGGCTGCTGTTGCTGGAGGTATTGCTGGTAGTGAAGGGCGGCCTCGGGAGTCATGTACGCAGCGGGCATGCCGTTGTTCGGTGGCATACCACGCGGCTGGCCGGCCGGGACCTGGGCGTGGCTGTCCTCGGGTGAATCGACAGGGCCATCGTCGACGCCGTTTGCGTTGTCGGTCGAAGGCTCGGGCGCGTTCAAGCAGGCCTGCGACGGGTTAGTTCACGGCGTGATGGCGACCGAGGGAGGCGTGCGCACCTGAATAAGATTTTTCCCCTCGGGCTTTGTGACGAGCGGCTGCAGCTTGGGGGTGGTGAATGTGTAGACAAGACCGGTCTCGGAGACGACGAGCAGCAGCACCTGGGTGCCGGTAAGGACGGACAGCTCGTAGGCCTGGATGCAGGGTCAGCACAGGGAAGCATGGTCGGGGGTGCGAGGGGTGCTGTGTTGTTTCTCATGCGAGGCGGGTAAACAGCGCGTGGACGCGTTGGGACATGGGTGGAGAGATTTCAGCAGCGGGCAACAACGCACCTTCTTCATGATACCGGCCTTGCGCTTGGAAAAGGTGATGTGGCGGCGCGACTTGTCCTGGATGAACTTGATCTCGATCTTCCTGCGCTCGCGGCCGGGCTTGTCGTCATCGTCGTCGTCGTCGTCCTGGGCGGGACGCGGGCGCTTGGTGCCACGGTTCGCATCAGCCTGGAGGAGTGCGCCGTTGTTGGCCAGGTCGTCGTTGACGTTGGGCGACGCGTTCTGGTCGTGGTCGGTGATTTCAGAGGCCATGGTGGTGTTGTGGTTGATCAGATTGGTTGGGCGTGGTCGACCTAACTGCTTTTGCAGGGCGAACTGGTTTTGTGGGGATTTCCTGTTTGGCACTGCCGGCGTGGAGTGGTGGTTACAGGCGCTGTGGTCGGGGTTAGGCCAAAAAGAATCGGGGCGGTTGAAAGAGGAAAAGCAGGGCGCTTGGAATGAAAAAAGATCAGTGGCTCGGGGGCATGGCTGACTTCAGCCTTTGTGGTGGGTGGGCGGGCGGGCGGGCAAAGAATGCAAGGAAAGGGCGCTCCGGACGCACGGCGGCCGGCGGAGGCAAGCGCGGCCCTTGGCTGGGCAGGCAGCTCATAATACGAGGGCAGGGAGAGGCTGGGTGGGTACGTACCGGTGGTGCAGAGCAGCAGCAGGACGGTCGCGGCCGTTCCGCTTTGGTTTGGGTGGTCGAGCTGGGCTGGGGCGCCGTTGGGTGCAGAGGGCTGGGCCGGAAGGGCTTAAGATGGACACACAGCTGTCCTAGAGAGGCTCGCGGGTGGGCAGTGGCAGTGTCTCAGAGAGGGAAAGCGACGGAGAGATTGGGGAAAGTGAAACGGGCGACAGGACGTATTATTTGGCTCCCGAGGACTGGGGGCGGGACAATTGGCTGCGCTTAGGAGCTCACCCTGGCGACTGAATCGCTGCTGATCGGACGGACGTTCTGCGAGCGGGTGGAAGTGGGTGCACGTGGGCGCGCCGTGAAAGCAATCGCAGCGGCCGCGCCCTGGGGCCCTTGCCGCCGCACCGCACATGCCGCGAAGCCTGCGCTGGCCGCCCGCGAGCCCGCCCGCGAGCCGACGAGCCTCGAATTCACCCTCTGCCTGTCGCGCGCTCAAAGAGGTAACTGTCACCTCTACTCTAAGCAACCACGCCCAGCGCGCCTTCCCCAGCCGGGTGACCAGGGTGCGTCGTTAGCGGCTCCTCCCAGCGGGGCAGCGCGGCCAATCAGCGGCGCGGCGGGGCGCTAGCAGGAGAGCTGCCCTCCAAGCCGTGCACATGTGCGTCGAGGCTGCTTGGTGCCGGCGTACTGACGCTGATGTCAGCAGTGCTAGCCAGCCTTCGGGGCAGCTGCGGCCCCTTACCGCCTTCCTTCCTCGGCCTGGCCGCGGTCGAGACGCTGCAGGGCGCCACCAACCTTCACCGCAACATGCTCAACACCAAGCCTCGCCGCCCTGCGCGAGCAAACACCCTGCGTCGCCGCGAGAGAGCCTCTCTTGCGGAGCGCCGCTCTCTTGCTCTCTTGCTCTCTTGCGGAGCGTCGTCAGTTGCACAGCGTGGCCACCCTCGGTCGAACCACCATCGTCCGCTGCGGCCATGATTCGCCTACGCGCCCGCTGCTACGCTCCTGAAACCAATCACGCCGCGAACCTGCCCACCTGCGACACGCCTTCTGCGAGCCTCTTAATGCTCGCCCACCGCTAGATACTAACACCATGCTCCTGCCGTTTTCCTTCTCTCTACTTCGTTTCTCTGTACCTAATAATTTTTGTTCTGCGTTGCGTGCGAGCTCGCCGGACGGCTCTGCCATCGACTGTTCCTTCATTTCACACCTGCTGCCCAGTGACGCCGGCTAGACCGTCTGCGGACCCTCTCTGTGCAACCTTGTGCCAATACCGCCACCATGCCGACCAAACTCATGATGATCTTCGTCGGCTTCGACTTCATCTTCGCTGGATGCGGAGGCCTGCTGCTGGGCTTTTCCTTGATGTCTGAGCAACGCATGCGGGAATCGCCCAGGATAGACAACGTTGCCGAGAATCTACTGCTCGGCCAGTGCCCATTGACAGGTACGATCAATACAGGGCGCAACTGTGGCGGCGCCTGTGCTGGGTGGGACAAATAGAGACCGCCTCTCATGGCCCATCGGAATACGTTCATCAGCTCGACTGGGAACCACTAGATCTTGTCTCTCGCAGCACAGGCGGGCCACACTTGGATCCAGGCAAGCATGTGCTAACATGGTCACAGCTGGCGTGGTCAACGCAATCTTCATCTTTGTCACCTTCTTGCTATCTCTCCCTGCCTTATTCCTGCCCATGAACCGAGGTTGGCTCCGCGCCCAAGGTTGGTTGGTCGTGGTCTGCGCCACCTTCACACTCGGCCTCGGTATCGCAGTCTGGGTAGATACGTTGGAAACCCGTGCCGAGCTCAGTGAGATCTGGCAACGCGAGTCGCCCCTCATCCAAAGTCTATTGCAACAAAAGGTATGCTCTCCGTCGTATCCGGGATGCTTGCACTTCACTTGAATGTTCAATGTGCTATTTATTATACCCTCTACCACATCCCTCAGGATCCAGGGCGGGTACTATGCCAAAGACGGCGCTGACATGAACCTAGTTCAACTGCTGCGGATACTTTAACTCGACCGCACCTCCGTTCGTCCAGGATGGTACCTGTACTAACTCACTCGTTGCTGCGCAAAAGGGTGGCTGCATTGGACCTTTCTCTGGTTTCGCGAACAAGTATCTCGATTTGATCTTCACCGCCGCATTCGGCATTGTCGGTATAGATGCGCTCCTCGTCTTGTGCGTTGCAATGGTCCTCCAATACAGGCAAGAGCAAGAGAGGTACAGGCACATCGACGAGAAGAACGGCCTTGGAGGTTTGTAAGGGTTTGTCGAAAGACCAGGGGCGCGGGGTAGAATGCAATGAGAGGTGGAAAGTGGTAAAACAGGGTTTTGCAAGAGACGGTGGGACAGTCCATATCTCTTGACCATGATACATTCTCTTGCTTTCCCATTACTTTTCCTAATCTATTGCACAGTGGTGGTAATAGCAACTGTTCAGCTGTGCTGACACACCGTATATTCTTCTATTGTTCATAGATCAAGTTTTCTGCATTAGCGTTCTATCATAGATTTAACCAACGGTACTACACCATGGAAGCTTAATGGATAGACTAGTCATTCTCCAAGGCCTTGTAAATTGCTGCGACATTAGGCCGAATAGCGCCAGGTGCTTGTACCTATCTCGGGGTACGGGATCCGGCCCTGCGTTGACTTCGATTCCCCAGCTTGAGGGCAGCCGTTGACGAGACCTCGGTCTTCGGCCCCCAATCGTCCTAACCCGATGCCGGCAAACCAGCCGCCGTACGATTCATGTGCTGCATCTGTTCTGCATCTCCTTTATCACCCCACATTAATAAACAGCGTGATCATCTAGGCCAGCAGAGTTCCCACTCCGCTTGCATGCACCAACTGCAACCCCGCGCACGCACGCATGTGCAGGAAAACCCAAAGCCCGCGCGCTCAATTCCCGACGACGCTCGGTACAAGCGCGATGAATGGACGGACAATCAAGCACGAGGCCGCGAGCAATCGCAAGCGATGGAACAGTGCTGCCGGACCATGTCAGCTGACAGGCCTATTTTTGTTTTGTTTGGCAGGAGACGAGACAGGGCTAGGCCGCTACTGCTGCTGGCACGAAATTATCACCCTCCCTCCGCCTTGTCACATCCGACTTTATCTCTCATTAAACCAAAATCTCACCTTTCATGCATGGTACGCGGCTAGCGAATTAATTTATGAGAGATGATTATTTGCCCAGGTGGCTTTACACCCACGCCTTGGCGCAATAATTTTCGACTAAGTATAGTATGTAGTGTGCAACGGGGTGAAGGTCTGGTGCGACGATCCCCCTAACACCGACATCAAACCCCTCAACGCTGCTGCGCGCCGTGTCGGGAAATATCGTTTGCTTGGGAGGTGTTTGAACCAGGGGTGGGTGCGTGTTAGGTGGGCCGGCCCATCCCGTTGAACTCAGCTATTGGACTAGGCCGTTTGAGCTTGGACACGTTTTCAATTCCACTACTTTGACTCTGGCCGGGTAGGATTCGACGAGGTGCGATGCGTCGTGAAATTGTGGGGCAGTTGTAGATTTTGCACGGTGTTCGCCGACTGGAGCCTCGAGCAAATGTTTGGGTGGCATCGCTTCACTGCAGTTGCGCGCTATGTTGGAACATGTCGCGGCAGGGTAAAAAGAAGGAATGCCCGAGACAAGGTCGACGTACAGACCTGCTTTCTCACAATTATAGGGGATAAATAAATCAAGCAAAGCTGTGGAGAACCATTGCGCAGTCTAAACTAGGAGAAGCAGGTCTATTCCATCAATACCCGGTTTCTAATCCGAAAGGTGCAGAAGAAATCAGACAGAAAACGGGTGCACGGTAAGCATCTTTGACCGTGGAACTCGAAGGAACATTAAGAAGCTCTGGAACAAGATGCCATGTTCCTGAGACTTCACGCTCGATTTTCAGTCTTGCCTCTGTGTCACACATCTTAGGAAATTTTGATGGTTTGCCACGTATGCTTAGATAAACCAGTGGATAAACTTGGATGTGAGCAGGCTTGATTCGATCCTGACAGTTCCATCGCGCGTTCTGATATCCAGTCCTCTGCGTTGAGCTGGCAACGTCGGAACAAAATGAAGAGCATCCGGGGTCGAACAGAGGCGTCCTACCATTCCGAGGTCTGTAGGAAAGCACGTGCCTGTGAGTGGACGAAAAGAAAGATCTACCAAAGCTGCGTTCAGAACCCACTTTTACGATGCGTTTAGTAAGGCATGGAATTTGGAAAGGCGATGGTAAAATGTAACTAGAAAATTGACTGATTCCGAATTGAGCTTAACTGGGTGTAGTATGTAAATCTACCCGCCACTATAATCGTGTTCTTCTGAGTCATGTGTGCTTTACTTGATCCAGTGAGGAGGATGTCGAATGCCGAGATGATGGTTCAATCCAAAAAGAGTTTACCGGAATAGATAAATCGAGATTACTGTCAGGAAAAAGGTTGAATCCTAAGTCCAAACAAAATCATTTATTAGAACATACATAAACGTCATAGTGTGACAATCTCATATACTGTACTACAGAAAATAAAATAAATAGCACACAGGTGTACATCAGGAATGGTAAGTTATACATATTTGTTATGCGGTGTGCGTACTTTCTTATCAAAGTAGCCTATTCTATAGCTTTGTAAAACAAAAAAATAATAAAAACTACCCTTCTCTGTACATATCACGATGTGCGAGTGAGAAGAATGTTCTCGAACGTCTGAGGTGTTGTCCAATCCAATCATAAAACTCTCATATAATAACAAATTCAAAACATCTGAGATCCAGTTCTTCTAACAATAAGCCAGCATTTGTCTTCGAGATCTCAAGATTGCCTAGACTTCTCGAGGGAAGGTCGATCGTAAATATATAAGATCAAGTTCACCACTATCACCACACTAAACTGACGATCGAATTACAGAAGAAGACACGGAGAGCAGAGACACGTTGATGCATTAGTATACATCGCCACTATTAGCGATAGATTCTATATCAGTTGACATAATGTTGTCGGGATATAATATAGCCACCATCATTTGATCGCATCAGGATATCATAGGCTTTCCTACCCGTCACCGAAGCCACTGATCCTAACCACCCATTTATACACCGCATATAGACCCAAGCATCATGTTCCACATCACTAATTCCCACGACAAAGATCACAGGCTGTCCGTCACTTCTTCATCGTCATACTCAGCAGCCAGCCCGCCCTCGTTGGCTACTCCACTGTCCAAATTCGAGTTTCCCTGTCCCCCTTTAAGGAATCTCCCCATGTAAGCTCTGCTCTGCTGTTTTTCCATGTAGTTTTCCTGGAATATGTTCTTCACCTTTCTCCCACCAATTCTTACTGCATGCTCCAAACGTGTACACAGTCTATCACAACAGTCGTTGGCAGCCAATCTGTTAAGATCCGTTATAGCACCTGCCACATTTATCCCGTTCCCTAAGAGCTTTATTTGTTTCGCGAGCGCATCCACCTCTCGATTGAAACCTTGCACATCACCTGGAGGGGTGTCAAATCAACGTTCGATGCGAAAATACGCGGGGTTTGAGACGCCGGGGGGCTTATCAAAGGCTGGTAAGGAACTGAGAGTGGACCGGGTCCAATAGCAATATCGAGAAGGGTGAATTGGGCTGCAAGGTTGGCGTAATCTGTGTCTTTGGCGATACGGAATTTGGTAGAGGTTTGGAGATGTCGATGAATCATGTCCAGGGCCTCGGTGCTACCAAAAGGGTGAATGGCTTTTTCAGGGTCCAAGAGGTATGAGAGGGCTAGATAGCGTTGCAGTGATGCTGTAAGGGGCGATCGGCCAGGCAAGGCGCGGACAAGATTTTTTTGTAGGATCGGATGTTTGATTCCCACAACAAGACTGGAAACGAAGTCGCCAAGCTACCCATAAATTAGCAATTAAAAGTTGATAGAAGTTAAAAAGCTTACAAGTATGGCTAGTTGAGCATTTTCAGTTGTTGTACGCACGAGCGACTCTATCGTATCTTGTACCGTGGAAAGTATAGTGTTGTCCCCTTGAACTCTTTCGTCTAAGCAAACATATGCTAGTATGCGGAGGGCTTGAGCTCTGACATCGGGGCGAAATCTGAACATCATGTCAGCGTTTTTGTTATAGGATTGCATGGGGGAACATACCCCGAAGCCGCAAGTTGTAAGACCCTGCAAACATTGTATAGAGATGTTGCTAAAAGGCTTGTAGTTTCTGTATTACAGTGAGCAGTGTGTACATATAATGGATCATATTTTGATAGGCGTGCCTTTGCTCTGCTCATATGACGGAGCAACCTCTATCTCTGATGTTTCATCGAGGTAGTTCCTGTTCGCTCCAAGGGCAAGGAACATCTCTTGCAATTTTCTTGTACTCAGAACTCGTTCAAGAGGGCGACGATGCAGCTGAAACAGTCAGTGTTGATGTAACAGAAAATAAGAGACATGGCCTCACATCTAAGAGTTGTATATACTTTGCACTCAAAGCTTCACTCTTACCAATGCAAACTGAAATGCCAGCGTTAACTTAGGTCGCATCAACGGGAAGAAGTACACACGCTCGTCAACCATCCACATGGTAAGTTCTTCCGGTAGATCCTCCCGAAAGACGTGTTGTGCGAAGCCAGAGAGGAAAGCCTCGTCTCTGGAAGCGGTGTCTTACATCTGTTAGTTTTATGGCACGTGAAGTATGTAACAGATACGAACCTTTAAAAAGGACATCAGCCGAGGATGTGATAAAAGATTTGATGATAGAGAAAGGCTAGTTGACGTTTGAGCATCGACGGGTTGATCAAAGAAGTAAAAAGCACCGTCAACATGCAAAGCATTGGTCCTCTGCATGGCAAGATAGAGCTTCTTCGCCTTTTCGGGATCGTGACTGCCTTGCAAAGCGCCTGCGACCATTTCTTCGCTGAGGTCCAGATTACGCTCGGGTGTTTTTCGACTCAATGCTCTATCTAGGTCGGCCTGTGCCTTTGCAATCTGCTTCTCCATCTCAGCATTCTCATGGGCTTCTTGCACCAATCGGTGAAACTCGGTGTCATCTCTTTGGCGCCCAGATGGCTTGGGCAACACGTAGCCCCCGATCCATCGTCCCCTTTCATGGTAGCGGTACTTTTCGTATGCCATATATCATCCAGATCGGAGAATTCGCTTTCAGAAGCCGAGTTGGAATCGTCTAGGTTGGAAACCTCACCATCAGATTCCGAGTTTGGTACAAAGGTGCGCTTGCTAGAAAGCCCAGACGAGTGAGGTATGCTGGATTTGGGCAAGTCATTGGTCCCATCGTACTTTGGGGAGTCTTCTGGTGGGGCTAATGGGGAGGAAGAGGGAGGAGGGGATGAGAGGATGGGGGACGAGGGCTCGGGGTGGTCTGCTGTTGTCGCAACATTGGTCACGGGAGTTTCCTGGATGGTGGAAGGCGCGGCGGGGCTTGATGCTGACTGGGTCTCAGTAATTGGGGGAAACAGCAAGCGTGTGTGCGTACCAAAAGCGGCATTCTGAGTCGGGCGCGAGGGCGTGCTTTGGAAATATTGTGATATTTTGTTTACTCGGGCGACACTCTGCTTCTGCTTCTTGGGCGGCATGGCGGTGGAGGTGCTTCCGCACACGTCGATGCCGCTTGGCGCGAAAGGACCCCGGCCAACGACGCGTCGGTCACGTGAATACGCCAGGGCCCCGGGGCCCCCGAGGGCTCCAGGACGCTTCACTGGTACCGGCCCCACCTTACGTGTCATCATGTAGTCTACCGACTCTACCCTATCCTATGTACAGACTCGGCAGGTACAGATCTCTCCTCCTCTGGCTCCGAGGACCCTGAGGCGTCGTGTTGCGGAACGGCGGCTGCCCGGGTCGCAGCATTTGGCACGTCACCAAGCCACACTAGGCGCTGTAGCAGATGTCTGTACTGAGTGTTTCGCATCAATTGCTGGCGCTCTCCATGGCGCATCCCTGCTGCAGCGGGCTCTGTTCATGCCTGATGGGCCAGATGGCAGTACGCCTTCCCAGCGCCAGAGGCCGGACTTTCCGCGCTGCTGTACAAGTCCGACCAGCTGCTCGCAGTGCAGTCACTCTCGCCGTCAGCTTTGCCGCGCCGTCTGTCATGGTGTCGCGCCGCAGATGGCAGTCAGCCACGGGTGCATTTCCCCCAGACGGCCGGAACGCGCAGATGACGCTGGGAGTCGTCGAGCGTCGGCGTGGGCATGGCCGTGGGCGTGGGCGTGGGCGTGGGCGTGGCCGTGTGGGTGTGCCTGCACTCGCAATGTGAATGAAGCGCGCTGCGACATCTGCTTCGCCGGGCTGTGCCCGTTGCTGCTGACGCCCTGGGAGCCCTGGAGGCGTCGTCCCCGAGACGCCTCCGAGCCCGTTTGGGGCTCACTGCAGAATGAATATATTCCCGACGGCGCCTGCACCTTGCCTGTGCACCTTTCTCGCACCCCCTCACACTCTCGCACCCTTCTCGCTGTGAAGTTGCTGCTCGGAACTCGCTCCGTGAAAGCTTCCGAGAGCAGTGCAGGCGGCCCCTAACACAGCGCGACGCTAATTTCCGCCCGATCTCGTCCTTCCTGACGACGCGCTGCTGTAAACGGCGCCCCCCGGCTGCATCCGCTACTTCCACCCGTGCTCGGTCAGCAACATTCAAACCATCAGACAGAACGAAAACCCTCTCCGACCCTCCGCCCCCGTTGTCGCCGCCACCCTTCACCGCGCCTTGGCCCATTCTCGCCCTTTTCGCGCGCCTCCCACCCTCCGCTCTCTTCATGATCCTCTAGAGCACGCCGCTCGCTCTTCTGCTCGCCCGCTCGTCTTCCACCCGCACCTCCGCGAATTACCCACCCCGTTCCGCCCCTCGCACCTTCCCCGATCCTCCACCGCGTCGCAAGTCAGAGGGACAGGAAGCGTTGGCGCCCTCTGAGCCGTGAGGCCCTCCCGGCTGAGGCCGGACAGCAGCAATCCAGCTCCGCCCCCCAGCAGCCCAGCGCGAGCCCGACCATGGCGCCCGAGGAGGAGGCTGCTGAGGTGTCCCACCCTACAAAGCGGATACGATGGGCAACCCACCGCGCAACAGGCACCCAGGCCGCCAACAAGCGTCTCTCGCTGAAGGAGCGTTTACATCGACGGGTAGGCTCCACCGGCGAGAAGAAAAGGGACTCGCTCGGGAAAGAGGCGGCACCTTCGGAGAACGGCGAGAATGTTGACATGGCAGCCTCCGACGTCGAAAGCGAGGACCAAGAAGCCGGCCGTACCGTCTACTTCAACATTCCGCTTCCCGCTCACGAAAAGGACGAGGACGGCCACCCGGTGCACCACTACGCGCGAAACAAGATACGAACGGCTAAATACACACCGCTCAGCTTCATACCCAAGAATCTATGGTGGCAATTTCACAACATCGCCAACATGTACTTTCTGTTCATCATTATCCTAGGCGTATGCTTTTCACCCTGCTTCCCATCACCCCGTGCGCTAACTCGTCTGCCTTCGTAGATTTTCCCCATCTTTGGTGCTTCCAATCCCGCTCTTAACGCTGCACCATTGATTGTCATTCTGTGCGTCACGGCGATCAAAGATGCATACGAAGACTGGAGTAGAACCGTTCTCGACACCGAATTGAACAATGCGCCTGTCCACCGCTTAGTTCATTACAACAACGTCAATACTGCTGGAGACACGGTTTCGCTATGGCGAAAATTCAAAAAGGCTTGCACCAGGGCAGTAGTAACAACATATCGGTGGGTAGCGAATCGCAAGTCTGCCAAAGGCAAGGGAGCCCCTCAGCAAGATACAGAGTCGCGTCGGTCTGTTGACACACGCCGTGCTTCCGTCCTCTCATACACTGGCCCACATGATCAAGGAGACATTCAGATGACTCCTGTCCCCTCACCTTTGCCTGGCCAGTCTCCGAGTCACTCACCGCCCCCGCAGTCTGGAGGGTCCTACGCTGATAACAAAGAAAATGATAAGATTCGAGGACCAGGCCATACTCACCCTAGTAAATTTTGGGGCAGTGTGATTGATCCATACAAGACGATACCAGATAAAGCCAGATTTGTCAAAGATGCTTGGAAGAACGTGCAAGTCGGGGATTTCATTCGACTGTATAACAACGAAGAAATCCCTGCAGATGTAGTCATTCTTTCCACTTCCAGTGACGATGGAGCCTGCTACGTCGAGACGAAGAATTTAGACGGCGAGACCAACTTGAAAGTCCGCAGCGCACTTCATTGTACACGTGACGTCAAACATGCTCGTCATTGCGAACGATCCGAGTTCTGGATTGAAAGCGAGGCACCTCATTCTAATCTTTATGCGTATAACGCCGTCATCCGTTGGATGCAACACAATGCAAAGGACCCGAATGCAGCACCGTACGAAATGGCCGAGCCCATCTCGATCAACAACCTCCTCATCCGTGGATGTCAACTTCGCAATACAGAATGGGTTCTCGGAGTCGTCATGTTTACTGGAGAAGAATCGAAGATTATGCTCAACGCCGGTATCACACCGAGCAAGCGTGCTTTGATCAGCAGAGAGCTCAACTGGAACGTCATCTACAATTTCGTCATCCTATTTGGCATGTGTCTTGTTTCTGGTATTGTATTGGGCGTCTTCTGGGCTAAGCCAGACACTTCGCACGCTCTTTTCGAATTCGGATCCTACGGCCATAACCCCGCTACCGACGGTGTAATCTCTTTTTGGGCTGGCGTGATCCTGTTCCAAAATTTGGTACCCATCTCTCTGTACATCACCTTGGAAATCATCAGGACTCTTCAGGCCGTGTTCATCTACAGCGACGTCCAGATGTATTACGCGGAAATAGACTATCCCTGTACGCCCAAGACCTGGAATATATCTGACGACGTTGGCCAAATCGAATACATCTTTTCGGACAAGACTGGTACCTTAACGCAAAATGTCATGGAATTCAAGAAGTGTACGATCAACGGCGTACCATACGGCGAAGCCTATACAGAAGCACAAGCCGGTATGCAGGCAAGACAAGGCATCGACACTGAAGCGGAAGGCGCTCGTGCGCGTGAACAGATCCAGCGCGACCGCGTGCGCATGATTGAACGCGCTCGTAAAATGCACAACAACCCTTACCTCTGGGACGACGACCTCACCTTCGTGGCACCTGATTTTATCGAAGATCTGGCTGGAGATTCCGGACAGGAGCAGAAACGCGCAAATGAACAGTTCATGCTTGCTCTTGCCTTGTGTCATACCGTGGTCAGCGAAAAGACGCCCGGCGACCCACCCAAAATCGAGTTCAAGGCGCAATCTCCCGATGAAGCTGCACTGGTCGCAACTGCTCGCGACGTGGGTTTCACCTTTGTTGGCAGGGATGACGACAAACTCATTGTCAACGCAATCGGCCAAGAGAAACGGTACACAGTACTCAACACTCTTGAATTCAACTCGACCCGGAAGCGTATGAGTGCCATCATTCGCATGCCAGACGGTAAAATTATCCTTTTTTGCAAAGGAGCCGACAGCATGATCTATTCTCGATTGATCCCCGACGAACAACGAGAGCTGCGCGCCACCACGGGTGAACACCTAGAGATGTTCGCAAGAGAAGGTCTCCGGACCCTCTGTATTGCGCAAAAGCAGCTCTCGGAAGAGGAATACCAGGAATGGAACAAAGAATATGATCTGGCTGCAAACGCTGTTGTTGGTCGTGAGGAAAAGCTTGAAGAGGTCTCAAGTCGGATCGAAACCGATCTTTGGCTCATTGGAGGCACGGCCATCGAAGACAAACTGCAGGACAATGTACCTGAATCTATCTCGCTCCTTGGAAAGGCTGGCATTAAGCTCTGGGTTCTTACTGGAGACAAGGTGGAGACTGCCATCAATATCGGCTTTTCATGCAATCTGCTCAACAACGACATGGACTTGATGGTTCTCAAGGTTACGGACCAGAGTCTAGCGACTGCGGAGGCTTGGCTTGATGAGAAACTCGCCATGTTTGGAATGGTAGGATCTCCGGAAGAGCTTGATGCTGCGCAAACCGACCACGTGCCACCACCACCGACCCATGCTATCGTCGTGGACGGAGACAGTCTCAAACTGGCGTTGGATGATTCTTTGAAGAGAAAGTTCCTGTTGCTTTGCAAACAGTGCCGAGCCGTGCTTTGTTGCAGGGTGAGTCCTGCACAGAAAGCTGCCGTTGTAAACATGGTTAAAACAGGGCTGGACTGCCTGACTCTTGCTATTGGAGACGGTGCCAATGATGTGGCTATGATTCAAGAAGCTCATATTGGTGTCGGTATTGCTGGTCTCGAAGGTCGTGCCGCAGCCATGTCATCTGATTACGCATTTGGTCAATTCCGTTTCCTAACCCGACTGGTTCTTGTTCACGGTCGTTGGTCGTATCGGAGAATAGCCGAGTGTATTGCAAATTTCTTCTACAAGGTAATCACAGCGCGCCCATCTATGTTTGTCATACTAATTCTGTATAGAACGTCATATGGACATTTTCACTTTTCTGGTACCAAATATTTACCAATTACGACAGCCAGTACATCTTCGATTACAGCTATATCGTGTGGTTCAACTTGCTGTTCACGTCTCTGCCTGTCATTCTCCAGGGTGTATTAGACCAAGATGTCAATGATCGCGTGTCGCTAGCGGTTCCGCAACTCTACGTAAGAGGCATTGAGAGAAAAGAATGGTCGCAGCTAAAGTTTTGGTATGTTCATCGTGCGTGACATGATCCATAGAGCGACGCTGATGATTTCTAGGATGTACATGATTGATGGTATCTATCAGTCGGCCATCGCGTTCTTCTTTGTTTATATGGTCTTCTATTCCGGCACCTTCGTCACAGAAAATGGTCTCGACATCGCTGAATTGAAGCGCATGGGTATCATCGTTGCTACCATCGCAGTGTTTTCGGCGAATTTTTACGTGCTATTCAACACCTACCGATGGGATTGGCTGATATGCGTTGTTGTAGTCATCAGCACCTTGTTGATTTGGTTCTGGACCGGGGTGTACACAAGCTTCACTGGCAGTGCTCAATTTTACAAGGGCGGCGCCGAAGTATACAGCGCCATCATGTTTTGGGCGATCCTACTTCTGGCAGTCGTCGCATGCCTTTTGCCAAGGTTCGTTGTCAAGTCGCTGCAAAAGATCTATTTCCCCTTGGATGTGGATATCATCCGGGAACAGATCAAGCAAGGCAGATTCGACTATCTCAAGGACACGAACGCATACCTCCCTCCGTCACCCGACAAGGTAATATCGAAGGTCTCTTCCGATACGTCGAAATACAAGGCTGCAAACGCACAGGAAGGCGATGATGATGTGCGGCCGATCTACCCGCCTTCTGTTGCACCCACTGCAACCACGCACAACCCAAGAAGCCAGAACGGCAGCGGCAGCACCGACTATACGTTCCGGCGATCGGTTGAAGGCATACCGCAGCATCGCATTTCCATGGATCGAGCCAGACCATCATACGACCGTGCACGAATGTCGATGGACCGTGTGCGACCAAGTTTCGAAGCCAGCAATGACTTCACCTCTGCAGCCATGTTGACACGCATGGAATCGGCGCACAGCCGAAACAGCCTCAGTGCGGCGCCTCAAACCGGACCTCACATCGCCAGTCGACTAAGGAACGTGTTCCGGAGACCCACGGTTACACGCGAAGAGGCACCCGAACACTTGCAGGATCACCAACAACCCCCGGTGCCTGCTGTAAACCATGACCAGGAAGCACCACGAAGTCCACCGCGGAGCCCGCCCCGGTGATTGATTTTCATGCCCACTACAAACATAATACCACGTTCTTTCCTGATGACGACCTGTACATATCATGGCTAGCGGGATTGCGGATCTAAATTCCCGTGCAAAAATCAATTTCTCAATGCTGTTTTTATCGATATCTTGCACCTCGGGTCGGCGTAACCCGGGCCACGACGCTTGGCCGGTTTCCTTTTTGTTTGCATTATTTCCCTTTTCGAATTTAGATTCCGTGGTGGAGGGGGAAAGGCGGGGGGAAAGGCGGAGGGGCAGGACGAAGAAGTCTCGAACTGGTCGAGATGGTGATTTTAGTGACGCTGTAGTTTCTCGGACTTTCTAACGTTTGTTTTGTGCTATATATCTCTGCTCGTGGGAGGCAAGTGCGACTCCAGGGCATGCTTGGGCGGAAGGTGTAGATAGTAATGATAACCCGTGTGTGCGAAAGGTGTAGATAGCAATGATAATCTGTGCGTGTGGGTTGCATACGAATCTTTACCTCTTTAAAATAAATCAACTCTCTCAAAGTTGTGGTGTGCAGGTGCCCAGGTGGTGGTGTCGGCACGTTGGCTGAGCCCGGCTGGGATGGCACTTGTGCCAGGACGCGCTCGGAACGCCGCACTAGCGTAGCGCGTCAGTTGCGCGGCGTCGGCTTCAACTCTTTGTGATAGATCCCTGCTCCTTTCGTCGGCTTTGGCCTTGTCGCTTTGCTCTCTCACCATCCACTTCCCTCACCCGAAAGCGAGTCCACCAGCCAAACGGGCACCTCTTACTCCGGGTCCATATAAAAGGGCCGGCCACCGCCGAGCACACAGAGTGCCTCGGACTGGACACTCCCCGTACGCCTGCGCTTCCCCTCCACACACTTGCCTTTCCAAAGGTACAGGCAATGCCCAGGTGATCACGGGAGAACATGTCCGAGGTTCTAGAGCGCATCAGGTAAGCACCCATTGTCCCGTCCTTTTTTCTCTTGTACGACGGCAGTGCTGACCGTGCAACCCTTACAGCGAGCTCAAAGCCCTTCCCGCTGAGCAGCACCTGTTCTGCCCACGTACCTCCACCGAAGACGGCTCCATCTATTTTCCCGAAGACATCGCGGCCGATCCGGCCGCGGCCCAAGAGACCCTCGCTGCCGCTGCCGAGCGAAAGACCAAGATCAAAGAGGCCGAGGACCGGAAATGGCTCGCGTTCGGGGCGCTCATGATCCTGGCCTTTGACGGTGACGATGCGGCTCCTTACAGGGAATGGATGGTGGAACGCCTGGATAACCTCATGAAGTCCTGCGACGTCTGTGTGCGCGTGTTCCACCAGTCCCGCGCAGAATGGCGCCAGAGCCTCCTTGAGTATGTATCTTGGCGTCCATAGACGACGCAGACATATGCTGACCTAACTAGGCAATACGACGAGGACCATGTACGTGTTTTCTTCCAAACTGTCGACAATCAGGCCCTGGAACGTATCCGGAGGGGTCTAGACGAGGCACACTCGGTGCTACGCAATGCCGATCCAAAGCTACGCACAGTGCGTCTCCTCCCAACCGACACCACATATGCCATCTTTGAGGCATTGAGCTGCGATGCTATGATCACAAATGAGGGGCTCTTGCAGCAGCACTTCGATGCACCTTTCGAGCTGGTGCAGACGAAGAAACGTCTGAAGCTGCAGACCTGTGTGCCTGCTATGACCCGCTTCCTGTTTAGTCGGAACGAACGCAGGCGGACCTGGGCACAATTGTCCTTGTCCACATTCAAGCGGCCCCTTCTTCAGTCTGAATTCGACTGGGCGGTAAGGGATCACCTTGTAAATGCCATGATGAAGGTGCAGATGACCAACCTTGACCGCGTTTTTCTGCCTGACTATTGGGCTGGGGTGAAGCTTATTGTCAATAAAATGGATAAGCGGCTCATTACCAGCTCCCTTCGTGATCTCGAAGGTAACTTTTACCGTCTGCTTCTGGACCATCTGCATCTTGACTCGGTGGGCTTCCTTGACATAATAGTCACCATGAGGACTATCTTGGAAGTCTCTCCAACGGATTTCTGGGATGCCATGAATGACATCACCACGTCTACGGCTACAATAGTCGAGCAGGTCTTTAATAGCCCTATTCTCAAACAGATGTTGGCCGCAGCAGCCGAGGACAAGGGTGATGACATGAATAATCTGCGCGAAGCCTTCAGCTGGGTCCCTCCTTTCTTGTCATCTATCAAGCCAACAAACCTCCCGCCAGCCGTCCGTTCCTTTGCGAATGCACTTTTTCGCCTGCTCCAATCTGAAAAGTACTCCGCCACTGGCCGTGCCGTCTGCTTTGGGGAGGGCCTACGCGTCATGGACTACGTTTTTCGAAAGATGTGCGAAGGTACAGCTGAGATCAACTTCGTCGGCCAGCCTACAGTTAATAGCATGCTTGAAATACTATCGACACACGTGGGGCTGATTGTTGGTAGCCTGAAGCGTCTGCGGAGCCCAGAGACACAGGAGGACCGACGGCTACTTCTATCGACCATCCAACACGCTTTCACGCTCGAGGCCACTTCTCTGAATATCGAAAAGCAGTTAATTGAGCGAAAAAAGCCTTCACCAAAAGAGACTCCGCCTTCCACCCCACTCTGGACCGCCGTTTTTAAGGCTATTGACGCTGATAATGTTGACCTTGCCACTCATCTACTGATATCTGGCAGGAATCTCATCGGCCTGGAACCGTTGTTGTGGAAGTCCGGATACGACAATATGCCGGTGGAGGTTAAACACTTTAACGGGAGATTCAAGCTCATGTCGCAAACTATTGCGGATATCGTAGATCGCATGACGGAATTTAGACCGGAACAACTTGATGCCCTTTTCCGACAGCCCACCGCGGCTAGTGGCATAATTTCTCTATTGTTCTCCTCATCCGAGGACACGCGAAGTTCAGTCATCGAATTATTGAAGGTCATTACCGGACAAGAAGAACGGCGCGATGCTCTCCAGGACATTCTAAAAAAACATTATAAGCATGTATTGGTCGGATTATCTGATTCCTGTCGCCACGTCAAGCGAAAACGAATATTTGCTCCTGCGTCAAGTATGATCAGAACTCTGACTGACATTGTCGACGTCCTCTGCAATTCTCAGAACGGGTTACTTCGGTCTAGAGTTTTCGAACAGGGAGAAGAAGGTGCCACCATGAATTTCTGGAAAAACGTTTGGAATACGCTTACTATGTTCTTTGCAACCACTGAGGCATGGAGCAATTTAGGCGTATACCAGAAGGACATGATGAAGGATTTTTGCCGAGATGTCATGCAATTTGCCGATTACCTCTTCGACCAGTGCAGTGTATTCGCCTCTGCTTTGACACCTCCCACCCTAGGGGATGAGGAAAAACCCAAGGACAATGAGTTGCTACAAGAATTGTTGCAGCTCCCCGCTGGCACAATGGCAGAAGCCAAGAAATGGCTGCGCCTTCGTGATGAGTATCTTTCGAGCAAGTCGGTGACACTTATTGGGAAACTTCTGATTCGTCTTCGCACGGTCTCTATCGAAATAGATCTGGAAACATTACAATTCATGGAGGAAATAGTCCGGGGTAGGATCAAAGCAAACCTCAGTAATAATCAACAGGCAGAGCTACAACGAGCGATCGAGACCCACCTTGGCTATCCTTTGATCAAAGAGGAACAACCTAAACAGTCACGACAAGCTTCAATTAGCTCGTATGTAGGGGCTGGCTCCACAAAGGGAGCCTCCGTGGACCCAGACGCACGCTCGAAGTTGATGAAAGCCATGACCCCGACCACCCTAGCCTTCAAGGAGAATCGGGAACTCATGAAAGTGAAAGAGGCGCAGGCAGCCAAAAAAGCGAAGGCCGAAGAAGCAAAGACCGCTGCTGCTGCGGAATTCAAACGGAAGCGCCAGCTTGAACTAGAACGTGCGAAAAAAGAGAAGGAGGCCGCCATAGCTAAAGCCAGAAAGGAACGAGGCATGACGGGTGCCACCGCAGAGGCAGGTTCTGCTTTGGCCGGTCTAGGTGTTCTGGATCGAGATTCAGCTCCCAAGGGAGAAGGTTTGATGCATTCGTCTGATGAGTCCGAAGACGATGACGAATTCGATGTCGATGATGAACTGTTTGGTATAAAGAAGCCTACCAATGCCGGACCTCGAACGAATATCACCAACGAGCTCGTCAAGGTCCCAATGCCTGTCAAGAAGCGAAGAGTGCAGCGGTCTGCGAAGGACATGCGAGCCCGTCTCCAGCCTGATTTGACGTCCTTGTGGAAAACTATACTTGGATGGGACTATTTCCACGAGGGAGTCTACCCACCCAAAATGTCAAAAGACAAATTTGCCAAAGTCATTGACACTTTCCGGACTGCGAATGATTACCAGCAAACCTTCGGAGGGTTGCTAACACTAGAGGCATGGCAAGGCTTCGCCAAAGCCCGCGAGGAGAACGCATCCAAATCATATCCAATTCGCATCACCCAGCGTTCCACGGTAGACGCTTTTATGGAAATTGGCTCTGGCATGACTTTGAAAGAAGACCAAGACATTCAAGCATCAGAGGGCGATATTGTTCTTCTTTCAGTGACCGACAAGCCATCTGCGCAGGATCCTCACTGCCTGGCTAGAATCCACCAGAAGAAACGTAATAAGGGAAACATTGAAGTATTATACCGAGTCTTGCCTGGCAACCCCATGTCCAAGCTTTTGAATCCAAATAATACTATATTTGGTGCCAAGGTACAATCTATCACGCCATTGGAACGTGAATATGGTTCCTTGCACGGTCTACAATATTACGATCTATGCGATGAGATCATTCGCGCCAAACCTTCGCCTCTTCTGGTCTACAAGGACAATCAGCTCGACCCGCTGGCGCAGAACTACAATTTGAACAAGGCACAGGCGAAGGCTGTTAAGTCAGCATTTGACAACGACGCTTTTACACTGATTCAAGGGTAAGTCACCAGTATCGTGATATTGACTCATGCTAACACCTTCATAGCCCTCCTGGTTCCGGTAAAACTAAGACCATTACAGCCATCGTAGGAGCCATATTATCGGAGAGCCTTCGCAAAGGTACAAGACCAATGCCTATGCCTGGGCAGAGCTTGAGCGAAACAACGGCTAAGAAGCTACTGGTCTGCGCGCCGAGTAATGCAGCTGTTGATGAGTTAGTTATGCGTTTTAAGTCCGGGATTAGGACTATGGATGGTGTTGAGCACAAAGTCAACGTTGTCCGACTGGGTCGAAGCGATGCGATGAATGAGAACGTAAAAGATATTACGCTTGATGAGCTCGTGAACAAGAAGCTGGGCATCAGCAACAACGACAACAAGGATGCTGAAGCCACCTCACAACTATTTGCAAAACACAAAAATATCTCGGCTCAATTGAACGAGGTGCGCCAACAGATGGACTCGGGAGATTTCAAAGGCGAAGCGCTCGAGAAGATCACAAATGACTTTCATGCTCTTCGACGAGAGAAGGCATTACTTGGAACGCGTATTGACAATGCCAAAGACGATCAGAAACTGGCTTATCGAAATAAGGATATTGAGAAGAAGCGGGAGCAAGAACGCATCCTTAGGGAGGCGCACATTGTGTGTGCTACACTAAGCGGTAGTGGACACGACATGTTTCAGAACATGTCTATCGAGTTCGAGACCGTCATCGTTGACGAAGCCGCACAATGCGTTGAGATGAGCGCCTTGATTCCTCTCAAGTATGGATGCGCCAAGTGTATTCTGGTCGGTGATCCCAAACAGCTACCACCCACTGTGTTCTCCAAAGAGGCTGCTGCGTTCCAATATGAACAAAGTTTGTTCGTTCGTATGCAGAAAAACCATCCACAAGATGTACATCTTCTCGACACACAATATCGTATGCATCCTGAAATTAGCTTCTATCCCAGCTGGACTTTCTACGACGGCAGACTCGTCGATGGGGGAGACATGGCTGCCCTCCGGAAACAACCCTGGCATAAAAGTTATCTTTTGGGTCCGTACCGGTTCTTCGATGTACAAGGCCAGCAAGAATCTCGCGGGCATTCGCTCGTTAACATCAACGAGGTCAAGGTTGCAATGAAATTGTATGCCCGACTTATTAAAGACTACCCAACAATCGACTTCCGAGGCAAGGTTGGTATCATCACACCTTACAAATCCCAACTCAAGTATTTGAAAGACAGGTTCGTTGGGGAGTATGGCAACGAGATTACTAAGGACGTCATGTTCAACACTACAGATGCCTTCCAGGGCCGTGAAGCCGAAATCATCATTTTTTCGTGTGTGCGCGCAGCTCCTGCTGGGGGCATTGGGTTCTTACAAGACATTCGACGTATGAATGTTGGCCTTACACGTGCAAAATCCTCGCTTTGGGTTCTCGGCAACTCGCAGTCGCTCATGCGCGGTCAGTTTTGGAAGAAATTAGTAGAGGATGCACAGAGGCGAGACCGGTTCACAAGTGGAAACATCTCTAGCATGTTGGACAAACATTCAGATTCGTATATGGCCAAGCCGGGCATGTTCGACCAAGCGGTACCTGTGTCAAAAATAGCAGTTGCAAAAAATCAGGCAAGCAGCAACGACCAGAGCAAACCCCTGGTCACCAAACAGGAGCCTATAATTAGCGCCGAAACCAACCAAGAAGATGGTAAACAGGATGCAGTGCATCAATTGCAGAACGCCCGGGCCAAGTTGGAATCCACCCGGGACGGTAACCTTAAGCGCACCCACGACAGTGACGGCGACGTGGGTATGTCGGATGCAGATGACGGGTCAGCCACGCCTAACGGCAGTACCGCATCGGCATCACATTCCGCTACACCCGAACCGATGGAAGGCGTGCAGCGGCAACAGCAGAGGCCAAAGAAGAAGAAGCCTAGGCAGGCGCCCAATCCGTTGGTCAGTCGGCCACCTAAGAAGCCGCGGAATTAGGTGGTTCAGGACGAGGTGGAAGAACAATAAGAAAGCAGGTTGATTGGGAGATGGGCCGGCGTTTGGGGGTACTTGTTCAGGAAGCATTTCTGGGCGTTCTGATCCAGTGCCATAGCGGCTTGGGTTGCGCATACATGTGGATGTGATGTTCGACGTTCCCACTGTTGTGTATTATCATTGTATGTAGCAGTAGTCACTCTGGGCTGAGGGAGTACAATCTCCCGAGCAGTCTGTGACCGTCACCGAACGCCTATGGCGTGGTGGCTGGAATCTCTCTGCCCTCGGGGCTTTTGGTGACATGCAGGCTTCCAAGGTTCCAAGGGGAAACACGCCCTTCCTGTGTTACTCTCTTTCCATTATTAGTCAGGTGGGAACTCCTGCCTAGTGCGACGAGATGACGTGCCATGGTTGAGCATTGTGTCGCAATGGCCACCTTGTTCCTGACTCCCAAACACACGACACGCAATGTCACCATCAGGTATCACCGTGGTGATCCGTTGGCCTGCCTCATACCCGTGACCCTTGGCATTTCGTCGTCCCGTGTGTGATCACGGCCCCGCGTTCCGCATGCCTTTTCCGTCCCGCAAGCACAACAATATGTCCATGCGCCTCAACCGATACATGATATCGTTTGACCACAGTCCGAATCTCACACAGCAGCGTTAAACTCACTGCCAGCGTGTGTGTCTGTGTCCATGTCTGTGTGCGGTGCGACATTGCCACCATCGTGGGTCCAGATGGGATCCCTACCTTCATGTAGCGCCGCAGGTCGTACGCCAGGATGCCTTGATCGGGACTTTCTGCTCACAGACTCGAACGGCAATCTTTACCGACTTCGCGAGACTCTCTGGTACGTTTGAACTTTCCCACTTAGCTCACCCAAGCGGAGAAGAAGCAGTACAAAGTTGGAATGTTGCCGGGGGTGTATCGAAGCTACTCCTCTCTTTCAACTTCTTATCTACTTGGACAATTATGACGTTTTGAACTCCCACATTGTCTCTAACACTGCATTGTCGGAAGAGTTGCACCCAAAGGTGGCAGCGTGGCTTCGTGCATGGGCGTTGTACGCAAGAGTTATCGTGTGCGACGTCAGTGCATCCCCATTACACAAGTTTGCCCGTCGTAGTACGACCCTGTGCCAGCTGGACATCGCACGCGCTGCACGCTTGGGCGCCATCGAAAACGTCGAATTGGCCGTTACCATCCCTGAAGCCGCATAAGTTGCGGTCATGACTCCCTCGATCTAAGCTCGTACCTGGCGTACTCGGATTCTATTCACAAATTACTCAAGATCCCAACATCTGCCCGGGAAAACATGCCGTTCGGACATCCAGGAATTAGTGCCTACGAATACGCCGGGGTGATGGACCGTCATAATCACGAAGAAAGGGCGTGGGCGAAAGCCACCGAGCAAACATCATCCAAACACAAGGTCAGATGCGATTCGTCTACGACCACAGAACTAGAACGAAGGAAGGATGCATCGCTGGTTGTGGCTCAGATATTGGAACTTCAGCACGCGCAGGCCCAGTCTGACGAGGCCGCTACCACGCAGCGACGTCGTGGAACATTTGTGAACCACACCCCACGCAGTCACGAAGTACACTTATCTCCAAAGCTCGCACATCAACCTGAACCATCGGAAGGCCTCGGAAAACTGAACACAACTCAATGTGGAAGTTCGAACGACAACACGGATACTGATTACAGTGCCCATCATTCGTCTTACGGTTCACCCACTACCAGTCGTAGCGATAAGCGTAATTCTTTTACATCTATAAAACTTGACTGCGGCATACCTTTAAACCCTCTGGTATGTAAATTGAATTGAATTTCTGTCAGTACGATTGTAATCCGAAGATGCTTATTCTTGGTGAAGATCATGCACCCCCTGCCCGCCGTACCAACCGTGGTACCTAAACAACGCCGTAGAAGCTCAAGTGCTGCGGCTTCAATTAAATCATCCCAAGCAGGAATCAGCAAGCGAAGTCTAAAAAATTTTCTTAGCCGCAGCACACCCTTGGAGCTCTCCTCTGATGGTCATCAGACAACATCGACAAATGAGTTTGTACCAACTACACAAACCAGCACACCAAAGCTGCAGCCCGAAACTGCAAATAGTAAACGCCGACGCCGACAGACGCCATACAGAGTTCTAGAGCCACTTTCCACTGATCTAGCACGTCATGCACCTTTAGAACCGCTGGTCTTACATCACCGCCGTGAGGTGACAGGAAGTGATGTCGACGCATTGCCCCCATACGTTGATATAGGCAATGCTAGCGAAGCAGCAACTCTCTTGGCTATCAACGAGTACTTTGACAGTCAAGAGAGTACACTTCTCGGAAATAGATCGAAAGAACCAGACAGAGGCTTTGAGCCTCCAGCACTCGAAAACACATTGAATAATGTAAAAGAGGACTTCTCGCCTTACAGCTACACATCACTTTTCGAATCTGAAGACAAAAGAAACAATCATTCTAAACGTAATTCTAAGCGTCTCAGCTGGACTAGTTCTCCATTCTCGATGGCTTCACGTCGAAGAAAGAGTGTTTCAGAGCTTTCTATGCAGAGTGATTTCACATCTGCCGCTAGAGGCCAGTACTCGCCTTATGACGAACGTTTCGACGCTGTACCCAAAATCCTAAAACGTGTATCCATAACCTTCACTAAAGGTTCACCAGTTCAGGTCCATGGGCGCTCAGAGTCGTCCTCGTCTGGAAAGCTCGCACCACGGATCCCTGCCCACGACGAGCTGGCCAACACCCGTCTGAATGACTTTAATTCCTTCCTGCGTACGACAGGCCCATCTCAGACAAACGAGGTGAAAGCTGGGCAGAAAAAGAAGAAGAAAGGCCTCCGGGTGATTCAAGTGCGAAGTCGGAAAGATGCAAAGAAAGGCATGGGTAAACCTCGCACGGGGTCGAACCCCTCAGTGGTGCAGCTCCCCTTAGCAGTCCAGCTTCCGGCTTGCGCGCAACCTAAAACAACCTCGTTCGGAACAAAACACGTCGAGATAGTCCCAAAATCAGAAATAGAGGTCGATGCGGCAGATGACCAGACAGCTTGTCTCTCTACGACGAGCGACGTGGACCACCACACGCATCGACACTCCGTAGCCTGGACAGAGGAGACGCTCCAGCAGTTGGAAAGCTCTTCCATGGAACGCGTCACCAATTCCGTCGATGGCACGAGAAGCCCTCTGCGTAGCCCGAAGCCCGTGGTCAAGTCGTCGCAAAGTATACCTGTAGTACACCATCCGCTGCTGGCCAGCAGGCAAGAGCAGACGCGAAGTCGAAAATTGAGGGATCTGAAGAAGGCAAAAGGGAAGGTAGATAATACCGAGGAAGTAGGAGAAAGTGCAGACGAAAAAAACAAAAGATTGGAGTCTCTGGTGGTAGATCTTGCGGAGGCATTGGCGTATTCTGCTGGACTTGATTTGAGATTGACACCGGAAGAGATGCTAGAGGCTTGGACTAAATTGGGAAGAGAAGATGACTGAGAGATTGCTAAGAGAGTGTGGGGGCGCCTTAGGAGTATGTGGTTGTGTCACAGGTCCGGTCTTTTTGCAGTAATATGGAAATTGCCGTGCAAAGAAAGTTGGCTTTATCAATCATTTGCAAGGTGCTCTATCAGTTTTTCAAATCACACTCTCTATTGCTGAAACGCTATTGCAAAGTGTTTTTGTACAAACCAAACACTGATATTTGATCACAGCAATATCTACAGTTTTGCTGGTTGGTGAAAAACCCTCAGGTCATCCCGGCTGATTTCCGACAGATTTTTCTTCCCTAGATTCGCCAGCGAATTGTCCATGTCTGCCAAAACACAATCCAAAACATGCTTTACACCAGCTTCGCCACCCATGGCTAAGCCATAAATATAAGGACGACCAAGCAATACAGCTTTGGCGCCTAGTGCAATCGCTTTCAGAATATCAGACCCTGTACGAATTCCGCTATCAAAGAGAATAGTCAGGCCTGAGCTTTTGACTTTCTCATCTGAGCCGATTTCAGCAAGAGCATCGAGTGAAGCGATGGCACCGTCGAGTTGTCGACCGCCATGATTCGAAACTACGATTCCATCCATGCCGTGTTGGATAGCCAGGTGTGCGTCCTCAACTGTCTGAATACCCTTGAGAATAATCGGTCCGTCCCAGTACTTTCGGAGAGAAGACAACTGACTCCACTCACGGTATGCCCCCGAAGCCGTCATGCTTATGAACAATTGTGCCTTTTTCATGGTCGCTGCATTTGCAAGGATCTTGACCGCACCAGTAACGGTCCCCGGCCGCTTCAAAATACTCCATATTTCTCCCATCTTCTCGGTTGCGCTTCTGGTATCCTCCGCCTGCAACTTCTCATACATTCGTTGGAAAGCAGGATCCGAAAATGCAATCTGGCAGCCTTGACCCCATGCGAAAGGGAGGTAAGATTCGTCGAGGTCACGCGGTCGCCAGCCCAAGAGGAACGTATCCAGGGTCACGACGAGGACTTTGAACCCATTTGCCTTGGCTCGACCCAGGAGGCTTGCAGTGACTTCCTCGGCTTGGGGTACCGGCCAGTACAGTTGGAACCATCTATCACCGTCGGCATTTGCTTTGGCTACTTGCTCGATCGATCGAGTAGCAGCTGTCGACAAAATCATAGGTACCCGGGCCGCCGCGCAGGCACGTGCAGTTGCTTCTTCGCCATCTTGATGGGCAATCTCTTGGACCCCGATGGGCGCTACAAGTAGAGGACTTGGATAGCGATGACCGAAAAGCTCTACAGAGAGATCTCGAAGCGTGGATTGCCTGAGCATCCACGGACGAAGTCTATAGCGCTCGAACGCCGAGACGTTTGCTGCGTACGTTGACTCGCTGCTGGCAGAGCCATGTATATACATGAAATTGGGTTCGGGTAATATCTTCTTTGCTTCTGCCTCCCACTGGGATGGCTTTGTGGAGAAGGTTGGTTTTCTGAGGCTGGAATAGATACTGCGTTGGTATGCGGCAAATGCATTTGGGTCTGGTTCGTATTGAGATCCGACATGTGGGACGGAGGTTTTAGAAGCCATGTTGGAATCAGAGGCCGTAATATGGCAGAACAGAACTTGGAAAGCAACTAGATAAGAGACGAGAATGAAGTAGATATGGAACCGTCACTGTTGGTCATTGTTGTAAGGGGTGTAAGCACTTGCCGAGGCAAGCAGAACAAGCTTGGCTCGAGTATCATGATGGAACCGTGAATGTCTTGAAGCACAGCACAGTGTCCGTGGCTACGTCCTCTTCTGCCAACCCAGCAATCTGTAAGACTAGTACTTCCCATGATATGATGCCATTCCAAAGGTTATCAATGTATCACGTGCGACTACTGTTGCCTAAGGTGCCACTGCTGCCTATAGACAACGCTAAGCTGGATTCGACCTCCGGATCCGTGCCGAAATGTCACATGACCTCGCTTAGGCTAGCGCAGTCCGTGCGTCTTGGCTCCCCAAAGTCTATATAAGCCCGCCCGCCCTCTGCCTCCTTCTCTCTCCTTATCCCAGTGCTCGGGCTTTACGCTTACCAGTGAAGATTCGTCTGAGGTAGCGTTTTTGCTAGTTGAAAACTACAACTATGACCGCTCTTGTTGGCCTTCGGGTCGGCAAGGAATTTTTGGAACCCTTTCGGTACTTTTCATTGTTAAGTTGTGGCGTTGCTACACTTGCGAGGAAGAGCTCAGGTTGTGAGGTTGTTGATAGGACGCGAGACGCCGGACAGGACGTAGAGTAACAGCCCCACGAAGAGCTACAGCGCCAGCATGCTGATACGAGTCCCTTCTTCTCAAAAGGCATACAGCCATGCGCGCATACTTGCTGCATCTGCCCGTACACAGACTTGCTTTGTTGTGTCTCGTCGCGTCGCGTCGCGTTACGAATACGGGCATCACGAATACGGGCATAGTACGGCTCCAAGGCCTCGACACTGTGTCGGCAGCAGGAATTTTACCTGTCAAAGCCATGCGCATCGCTGCACGTCTACGTAATGCGACAAATCTGCCTGCCTCGATGCGCGACTGTGTCGAGGTCGAAGAAGAGTCGCTGGCTGGCGAAGCCACTGTTCGCAGCAGGTTCGACACCACATCATATCTGGAAAGACATCACGACCCGCCAAAGTACTGGAGCCGCTGGTCTGCCTTTCTCTTCTTCGAACAAACTCAACATGTTACCGACTTTCTCCTCATTCGTACTTGCTCACCGTATACAGCTGCCGCCTGCCTCGTTTTTCCACGCGTTCGAAGCTGACCGACAGCCTCACGCCCATAAACACGCTCGCGCTCATGAATACACACATGCGCTCATAAATACACACATGCGCTCATAAATACACACATGCGCTCATAAATACACACATGCGCTCATAAATACACACATGCGCTCACGAATACACCTGCGCTCACGAATACGCCCGCGCCTAAAACTATGACTATGCACACATCCGTGTGTTTGTATACCCACCCGCATTGCAATCATTCAATAGCTTCACAGCGACTCTGCCAACCGTACCGCCGCAAACGCGCCGACGCGACCACAATAGATCTCAAAACAAACTCGCCGACGGCCCATCCATAGATTGCAGCAGGAATGATCTCAAATGAGCCGTCGAACAAGTACGAAGAGCATGACATGGGAACATTGTTAGCGAGCCACTTTGTGCCTCGTAGGTGTATTCGTTTATGCCATTGTTTATGCCTTTGTTTATGCTTTTATTGATCTCAAATTCGGACGTGCTTGCATACGTCATAGCTTTCGTATAGCGATGATCGGTTCCAATTTACGCGTTTGCCCGTGAAAACACAAACCTCCATCACTGCCTACCTCCAACCACCGCGACCATCTTTTGGCACCGCTCAGTATCTTCTCCTGCCCTATGCTAGCATTACGTGTAAATGATTCCTCGATTAATAGAAAATTGGACGGTCGAACATGGAATCCGTGAAGGAGCTCTATCCTGTTGAAAACTTTTCACTTTGTATCACCTCGAGCTACGTTTCATAGGACAAAGCACGAATTTCATATACCGTTCAGTGTACCCAACCAGCACCCTGTTTGGCCCAAGGCACATGTTGATGTGGCCCTAATGCACAGCTGGCCATCGTACACGTAGCCTTTTCTCACGCGTCTCGAATTCGCGTATACCAGGGAAGATGCGTCTGAGGTGTGCCACGATACACGGGTAGTGTCTCCGGTACGGCCATACAGTTTTTGAAGCTTTAGGGTATGAGGACATCAATGTCGACATCTCTCAGCTTGGAGGCGGTGCGGGGTACATGAGAGATATATGCAGGGTGATCTATGCGGCAGGAAGACTCTGGGTATTACCCGAGTCTGTAACCAGTCAAACCAGGTACCCAAAGCCACAAATTTCCACTGACGATTTTGTCATACGCTGTTTATGCGCCTTGCTCCATTCCCATCCCTAGACGGTGTAGCATTTTGACACTGAAGCGGCTCAACACCAGTGAATAATTGGAAACAACAAGGAAGTGGCGGTGTTCTCCGCAGTCAAGCTCAAGAAGTATAAATTAGCATTCGACGGATAGGTGGGTGACATCACAGATGTATTGGATGTGCTGGCGGTCAGTCGGCCTCCGTACGCATGAGCTGCGATGCATATGCATACGCTTCGCCACTACTATACGGACGTGTTACACAAGGCTTGTTTATTTAGCTTCCGCTCTGAGCCCAAATTATCTCGTCAGAGCTGCTTCACTCCCGCCTGTAGCTTTTACGAAGTAGCAGTTTCAAACATGGCAACCAGCACCATGACCGTCGCCGCACTCGCGAAGCCAGACTCCCTCCTAGATGCAGACTCTGGTACGTTTCCGCTTTGCTCTCATTGTCCCCTCTCTTGGACGACTGACCAGCGCATGGCACGTGTCACAAAATGCACACTTTGGAATTTGCGTGTAACATACATATTCACCGCCTGTCGTGCTATACCATCAGATATCCTCTACCTCATATCTCTGATTCATTCTAGTCTCATCGACCGCTCTCCCCCACCCAAATGCCCTCGGCCTCGCTGAGGCAACCTCCTCCGCCCTCCGTCGCCATTTCAGCATCGGCAATGGCGCCACTCCCGACACCGTCGCCATCATCTCCCACACGCACCAGCTCCTGCCTGTACTCGTCTACGGCATCGCTGGCGCCGGTGGTCACGTGGTTCCCATCTCAACGAGCAGCACGGCGAGTGAGGCAAGCGCACAACTTGTGCGTTCAAGAGCCAAGATTCTATGTTGCACAGAGGCGACAAAATACGTGGCGTTGAATGCGGCGGAAGAGGCTGGATGGGGCCTGAACGGTGGAGGGAGAGTGGCGATTATGAGAACAAGAGAGGGAGAGGAATGGGGCTTGAGAGTTGTGCAGGGGGATTTCCAGCTGGGGAAGAATATTGTAAACTTGAAGGAGAGATGAGGCATACCTCCGAGTCTAGAAAGAACTAGATGTAAGGTATGATTGAGAGGAACTCGTCATGAGGGTTCTATAGGAAGATTCCTTTATGCATTATTCAGTTTAGATGTGGTCATTACGAGCTGGATGGCTTGGTTTAGACGGAGAGGTCCGACGAGAAGGGTGTGTGGGTGGAGACCTACCTAGCTGGGGGCAAAGTTCAAGCGTGATTGAAATACGGGCCATGCATATATCCATACATACAAATAATAGCATCATTTTCTAGTCAGCGTGATGTTATGCAGCTTGAACAATCTCGCAATTTGCTTCCATCCGACTGGGCTCATTCCTCTCACAAGGAAACATGCATCAGGTAAATCGATCGTGACAAAACCATTGCTATGGCTGAAGAAGCAAATATACATGTAGTCTGGACTTACTCACACGCATCTAGCTCAAACTTAATCGACAGATCGCAGATAAATTGCCGACCGCCGTCTTCTCGGTTCGAGAAACCGCTCCGTGAAGAGACTAGCTTCATGTATTCGTGCATTCTGACCGAGCAATGCAGTGCATGTAAGTAAGTACTGTATTCCACGCATGACCGATCATGAGCAGGTGAACAGCTGTGTCTGGCTTGGGAGGATCAAGTGTTCTCGGCTACTTGCTTATTCCCGATTGGCTGATCGGTTGAGCGTAGGACCCTCTGACGCTATCCCACACCCTTCCGCATTAGACTACCCTATGGCCATGACCTGGGCATAGAGAGCAGAGAACTGCCTATCGTATCGAGACGATAGAAGTAGATCTAAAAACAACACGAGATTTTCTGCTGGAGCTGTAACGATCCCTGGTACCATCAATCATCAAATTCCATATTCTTGACATGACAGTTGTAGAAGCCGAGGCGAAGGAGTGAAATGAGGGGCTTCCGAAGACTTCGAGTCGCTCGTATTTAGCGGCGCGTTCCTGGCGCGTTTCCTACTCTCGAAAGTCGATGTCGTCTTCGATTTGGACTAGGATATCGTCACATTTCACCATAATGCATGCTTTTACAAAGGCGATCAAGCGCCATAAGTTTGGTGCGGGAAGTCGGTGCTTGAGAAAGACATCGCAGAATGCTTGTTCATATCGGCGTACATTTGCATCTACAGCTAGTCCGGGTGTGAAGGGCATAACGATAATTGACCACCATTATGAGTAAGTTCCTTTATCGATTTTATAAATGAACCAGGATAATGATCGAGCACGATCGACATGGTGTCGCCTACCACAAAACAACACACTGCGCCTAAATACTTCTCGTGATGCTATACAGAGAGAAACTGAACTTGCCAGTGCAATCGTCGTTGGTGCAGGAGGAGCAGGCCTACGTGCCGCCGTGGGTCTCACAGAAGCCGGCCTGAAAACAGCATGCATATCCAAACTCTTCCCCACCCGCTCGCATACGGTCGCCGCCCAAGGCGGCATCAACGCTGCACTTGGCAACATGACCGAGGACGATTGGCGCTGGCACATGTACGATACGGTCAAAGGCTCTGACTGGCTCGGCGATCAAGACGCAATTCACTACATGTGCAAGGAAGCGATACCTGCTGTTGTCGAGCTGGAAAACTACGGTATGCCCTTCTCTAGAACATCAGAAGGCACGATCTATCAGCGAGCACTTGGGGGACAATCGTTGAAGTATGGGAAGGGAGGGCAGGCCTATAGGACGGCTTGTGCGGCGGATCGGACGGGGCATGCAATGCTGCATACGCTGTATGGACAGAGCTTGAAGCACGGGGTACAATTTTTTATTGAGTATTTTGCTTTGGATCTGATGATGGTGGATGGAAAGTGTGTTGGGGTCACGGCTTTGAATATGGAAGACGGGACGTGTCATCGTATGTTCGCGAGGAATACTGTCCTAGCAACGGGTGGTAAGTTGATTCACAAATACCAGAGAGTGTTCGTATTGATGCATACAAATAGGTTATGGTAGGGTATACTTCAGCGCAACGAGCGCACATACTTCGACTGGAGATGGCAATGCCATGGTTGCAAGAGCAGGACTACCACTGCAGGACGTTGAGTTCGTGCAATTCCACCCTTCTGGTATATATGGCGCTGGTGTAAGTATACATGTATACAACCGATTTAGGTGCGAGTAGCTTATCCTACATAGGTTTTGATTACGGAAGGAGCCCGGGGAGAAGGCGGCTACCTCCTCAATCGAGAAGGCGAACGCTTCATGGAACGCTATGCACCTATTGCGAAGGATCTTGCCTCCCGAGATGTCGTATCAAGAAGCATGAACCTAGAAATAATAGAAGGGCGAGGCTGTGGACCTAACAAAGACCACATCTACTTGCAACTCAGTCATTTACCAAAGGAAATTATCATGGAGCGACTTCCGGGGATCGCGGAGACGGCGGCGATTTTTGCAGGTATTGATATCACAAAAGAGCCTATTCCAGTGCTGCCCACTGTTCATTACTGCATGGGAGGTGTGCCCACTAATTTCAAAGGCCAAGTCCTGGACATAAAAGATGGCCAGCAAATCGTAGTAGACGGTCTCTATGCTGCAGGCGAAGTCGCATGCGTGAGTGTTCATGGCGCAAACAGGCTCGGAGCAAATTCTCTCCTCGATATAGTCGTCTTCGTAAGTCATCTTTCCAAAGCCCTAAAACAAAGAACAGATATTGATCGTACCAGGGCCGCGCAACTGCCATCCACATTGCGGAAAACTTTTCTCCTGGCTCAAGACACCACTCCGCACCCTCAGATCTTGGCCTAGATTCATTCCAAGAGATAATTACTATGCTCGACTCATCTGGATCCTCTTCGACCGCCTCCCTACGCGACGCCATGCAGCGTACAATGCAAGCCACCACCGCCGTATTTCGTACCCACGATTCTCTCGCGGAAGGAAACGCGCAGCTCAAAGACATCGAGCAGCGATTCATCAAGGATCTCAGCATCACAGATAAGAGCCTCATATGGAACACTGATCTCATCGAAACGCTCGAATTGAGGAACTTGCTTACGAACGCGATACAGACGAGTAAGGCGGCGCTTACCCGTACGGAGAGTCGTGGCGCACACGCCCGAGATGACTTCAAAGAGAGAGATGACCAGCAGTGGATGAAACATAGCTTGACGTGGCAAAAGGAAGTGGGAGAAGATGTGCGGTGGGGCACACGAGAGGTGCAGATGGGTACATTGGACGAGGCCGAGTGTAAGAGTGTACCGCCGGTCAAGCGGTCCTATTAGTGTGGAACTGTTCGATTGCTTATGAAATGGATAGAGAAGAATAAAGTGTATAGGATTGGAAAAGATTTGTATAAATCACTGGGCTATTTCATTTCCAAACACAGTGATATGTGTTCGTTGGCTTCTGTGTAGCTCTGCTCTGGATAATGAGTATCAGTGTCCAAGTCCATTGTCTGTCCGTTAGTGGCGCCAATCACCTTTTTTGTAAGCCCAATCAATTGATGAGTATATTGAATCATCCTCAGAGTATCCTGTAGTTGTAGTGTTCAGCGTAAACTCGCAGTGCCTGGCATGGGAACTAAGCCTCATCTGGCGACGGAAGGCGGCTCAACCGTATCGCCGAGGTTGTGCATGACGGAACCATTGTGGTTGTGTTCAAAGCAATCGCAGCCTTTATTGAATTGCAGGCTCCGGTGTGAATTTATCGCGGGCGTCTCGAGACTGAAGCCTGCCGGGAGCCATGTCGCCAGAGCACGACCACCGATGAGCTGCAACAAACGCCGCAGCCCGCGTCCTACACCTCGCCCTCGACCATGACCTCGAACATCCGCGTCTTCGTGCAATGGAAGAACTCGACCGTGTTCGCCGGCGAAGACATCGAGTGCACAATCACCTTCAAGAATACAGCTACCCCCGAAGGACGCGATAAGTCGCCGCTTCGAAAGGGGAATGGCTTTGCGCCGGGCGGGGAACGGCAGCGCAAGCTCCCCCAGTGCACTCCTCGACACGCCCATCCGTCTCGCGCAATTCCTCCTTCACGTCTCTCGGCCCTTCGCAGCAGCAGCAGCGCGGTCACCGTCCGGCGCTATCCGTGCAGACAGGATCCTCGATTGGCGACCGCAACAGATCACCCCACGCCGGAGCAGTCGCCAATGGAAGCGCCACCCCGAAGCACAAGTACGGCCATGGGAAGTCGTTATCCATAATATCTCTGGGCACCGACGTGGCTACAGATGCCTCCCATGAGCGAACAACGTCAGCCGCGCGACGACCGGCTCGCGGCCACGGCCGTTCTGCCAGCCTCCAGGTGGTGCCAGGCCGACCGAGCCCCTTTCCAGGTATCCATCACGCCTCTCTCTGGTCGGTGAATCCCACTAACAGTCTCGCAGTGACGTCGCCTGGCCATCGTTCCGGCTCGCACTATTCCCCGCGGTTGGGCGGATCTCCACCAACCATCCACGAACCCTTCCACGACGCTTCCTTGCCCTCACGACCCGCTCGAAAAACCTCGGGTGCGGCTACTGCACCAAACACACCTGCCCTCCGCAGCGGTCCAAGAAAGCCATCCCGCTCTTTCTCGCAAAACTTCAAGTTTCCCGCCTCACCTCTTCCCATCGATTCGTCGCCCGAACGGCCCGTGCAGAATGAGGAATTACCCAGCGCAGGAGCTCAGTCGCCCGCGAAGCGGGACACACCACCCGAACCGGCTGTTGAACCGCCCGCGAAACCGAACATTGAGAATCTGTCTCCAATAGCGCGGATACTATCGGGGTCAAGCATGAATGGAACGTCGAGGAGCAGCGGAGAGTTCTACTCGGTGACTAGCAACAATTCGACCGAAACGTTGGCATCGGAATATGTAGCACCACAGACAGCACGACTTCTACCGAGAGTCTTCCACCAACGTCGAGCTTCCCAATTGGCCCCGCCCAACCAAAAAACACAACCGGAAGCTCTGATGATGGGCTACGCTCAAGTCATGGGATCATTCACCCTTGACGGTTCACTAATCAACCAAGCACCTTTTGAAGAAGTCAAAAGAAAAGGAGTAGTCGGCGGGCAGGGCGGAGGTGGTGTTGTGGGTGTTGAACGCACAAAGCGTGAAAGCGGCTTATTCGGTGCACTAGGATGGTCGAACATTGGCGAATCCATAGGAGGATTGCTTGGCTCATCAGAACCATCCAGCATCCGGGAAATGAGAGGCATGGCCAACACCAAGACCGTACCGTTGATAACAACGCCACAGTCTATCTTGTTCGTTGATCTTCAATTGGCTCCCGGCGAAAGCCGCAGCTACCGCTACAGTTTCACCTTACCGCGGGGATTGCCACCTACTCACAAGGGTAGGTCTATGAAGGTAGTCTACCATCTAACCATCGGTACCCAACGACCAGGGTCCGCACGGGATCAACAAGTCAAGCACGTTGAAATCCCCTTTCGTGTTTTTGGCAGCGTGAACAGTATGTGAACCAAGATAAGCGACATAATCAGACACTAACTTAACGTGCAGGTCGAGGGGAGATACTAGGACACGATTTAATGTCTCCGTACATCATCCTCCGCGATCAAGCACGAACATCCATTGTTGATGCTGACGAGAGGAACGGCTCACCTCAGAAGAAGCCAGCCGCTAGAACCACCCAGGAGAACGCAGACTTTTCAGAGTTCTTAGATTACGTGGACAACTTGCTCGACCGTCCTCGACAAAACTCCAGTATGGGTCTCCTTTCTCCCACTGAAACCATCCCCGGACGCACCTCATCCATACCTGACGATCCGCCCACGATGAAAGAAGCTATCGACCTTGCCATCCTTCGCAGCAACCTCACCGGCGCAACCAATCAATCCGCCAACCGCTTCGAAATAGCCCGTTCTGGCCGCCGTGTAGCCGTCATCATGCTCGCACGCCCAGCATACCGTTTGGGCGAAACAATGTCTGCTGTTATCGACTTTACAAATTCCGACATTCCTTGCTACTCCCTCCACATTTCGCTCGAGTCGTCGGAGAAAGTCGACCCCGCCATTGCCCTCCGTAGCAATGCATCCATCTATCGCGTTACACGAAAGGTGCACGCAAGTTTCTCCGAGAATGCGCTCTTCGCGCAGAGATTGTCGTTCAGCCCGACGATTCCGCCGAGCGCGACGCCAGAGTTCATCACCAGCGGTGTAAGTCTGGAGTGGAAGATCAGGGTGGAGTTTATTACACCAAGGCTCACGCATGAAGATGGTGAACAGGTTTATTGGGACGATCTGCTCGAAGAGGTGGAAAATGGCGACAGAGGTGTTATTCTAGCAGCCAGTGAGCGACTGCCTAGTGAGAGTTTCGAAGTCCAAGTGCCGGTGAGGGTATATGGTGCTGTGAGCGGGCTAGGGGAATCGGGAGATGAAGAGGGTATGCCTGTTTAGAACATACCTTTCCTTCTTTCACAGACACCTACACGTATTCTTATAATCCCTTTGTAGATGACACCGGAAATCTGTACAGCTGGGAAAATCGGACGGGCGCTGCGTTGGAAGGCTGAAGCGTTGTCGTAGTATACCATGCGTACGCGTTTGGATCTAGACATTGTTTCTTGAGTGGTCATTCTTGTCTACTGTCTTCAAATGATAGACCTGGCGTTATACACATTAACATGTATACACAGCAAACGTTCTTCACACGTGTAAAGCGTAGCTATATCCTCTTCTTTGTCAATATCTACTCATCGAGCATACCTTCCTAGTACACGAAAACAAATGGCGTAACCCGTCCAGTAGTTTCACTCCATTTTTCAACGTGTAGTACACGGCACGGAACCAAGTGTGTCCAGCTGCATAAATCTGAGCAGCGTGGGAAATATGACGACAGCACGTTCGACTCTTTCTTCTCTTTCAAACCTAGGTACATAAGAACAAGCATTGCTACGGGAACATGATCGGCTCGATTTCGGATGCGCAGAACTGCCGATCGAAAAAACTGGTGGTGGTGTGTTCCAGGGCGGGCGAATTGTGGGACTGCACAGTAGGTATGTCAAGGAAGGGCGAGGACGTTGCCCGGGGTGACCATGTCATGTTACATGGGATTGCACTTAGATTATGTATTGTGGTTTTGGTTACGGTTGGTGTCCTCTCTTATGTAGACTCATCATGATGGTCGCCCATCAAATGATGATACTTGCATGTACTTCGGCTTCTACGCTTACACGTAGACTTACTTCACGTACATACCATACATATCCCATTCTTCATATATCATACCTCGCGTACACTTGCCCTGAGAATCTCGGAAAGCAGCTACCACATGTTTGACACGCAAGCGCCGACCTGCACGCAGTCCTCGGAGCACACCTACCACGTGGGTGAGCGTGATAGCCGTGTGACACGCATAGCTAGTCTGCGTATCCACCGGATGGAAACAGCCGCCCGTGTAACTGCTGGAGCGTTGAAACATGCGTGGAGTCTTGCTTGGCTAGGTACACAGGGTAGTGGTAGGTATGGTGGGGGCACTAGGCACGACGCTACACGACATCCGATTAGGGGACGGGCGTTTTCACCGTCGCGGCTAGGCTGAGATGTAGTGCGAGAAAATAGACTTTTGACCAAAGTGACAGAACTTTGTTGCTGAGTCGGTGAATACGAGGTACACTTGGTGGTTCAGGGTTAGAACGTGGGTGGTCCTCGGATTTGGGCACGCGATGATACGAAGAATTATATTAGGCGCGGTTAAGAGTGGATGACGAGTGAGGATGTGGAGATGAGTGAGAAGTCGTAATCGCGTCATTAGTTTTATGGTATCTCTAATTTCTACAATGCGCAGCGTCAATTGGTACGTCCCATCGCCGTCGATCCAGCACGTCAAATGGCTCGGTCGGGGTCGTATGGGGCTGGCTTGCACTCTCGCTCACACCTGTCCGCACACTATGCGTTCTTTGCATATTCAGAACCTCTCTTGAATCTTTGCCCTGCAAGTCGTTCATGCCGTATGCTGTCTCCGGGTCATTATCGTTCACATCGCTCCAGTTGATGCCTAACTCTTTATCTATATCATTCGCAACACTATTAGACCTACGCGGACGCGTGTTCCCGTAGGTAGCATTGTTAGTGTTGTTGGTGTAAGTGTATGTGTCTTCCGAGAAATAACGCGGAGCGAAAAAGGTGAACAGGCGGCGAAGGGCAGGCGCGCATGCGGCGATTATTGCAATGGATGGCTCGGTAACTGACGAGACAAGACCGATGTTATACATACGATCTGTAGTAGGCGAGTAGCGGTGGTAGTAGATGATCAATCGAGACACAGATGCAATGGTCGCTCTGCGATAAGGTGAGCTAGAGTCAATCTGTCCGGTGCGAAAGAACTTACATCCAACCCATACTCATGACAGTGACTACAGCCACTTTAGTTTTGCGTTGCATCTGTAGGTTCCAAACCATGGCTGTGGGGATGGGCATGATGATTAGGTCCATGAAAATGCTTAAGGCGCAGCTTGATATAATGAACTGGAGACTGTTGATGCATTTACCGCCTTTGATGATAGTCCCGTCTTTGTTGATGAAGTCCATTTGTGGACGGAGGTAAGCGTATTTGATTGGGGTACACTGGAAAATATTGACGACAGTTGTAGACACGAGGTAGCCTATGTTGACCCAGAAGACAATGTGCAAGGCCCACCGTATGTGCCAACGTGAATCTTTGACCCGAAAGAGGAACATAATGATCGATGCGCGAATAGCTCCCATCATAGGATGATAGAACATCTGAACGGCAAAGCTCCATTTCAGAGCATGCACTTGTTGCGCAATGGTTGGTTTTGGCAGTTCACTACTGTGATAGCCAGTGTTACTTGCGAGTATGTCTGTATTAAATCAGCCAGCTGTACACAGAACAAATAAATCTCTGAACATACATTCGTATAGAGTGAGAGTTTGGCCTAAGAGCAGCAATAAAGACAAATGGATTAACCAGTCATCCCACCCGAAATTTCGTCCCAGGTAGCGAGAGAATGACCTGGCGCCGACAAACAACGCGGCCAGGACAGGAAAGACACACAGGACTGCAAGAGCTCCAGCTTGACGGCTTTCACCCATGGCAGAATGTGACGCGCTCAACAATGCTGTTCACCACGTTGTTAGTGTCAGTTCGTTCATTACATTGACTCTCATTTACTCACATATTTGAACAGATACGCATAAGCGGCTAGCAGCCCCGGGGGATAGGACTTATTAGTCTACTAGGACAGGAACACACTTTTGAAGATCGGACAGGTAGCGAAGCGGCTGTCTCCATCATGAGGGCCTCGATGTCTTTAACACGGGTTTGCCCGGTAGCTAGTGCGCACCAACGTTTGGAACGTGCTGCTTGGTCGTAACCCTGAAGTTGGACGTGCATGGCGGCCCAATTCAGACAGTCGGAATGATGATCCAGTTTCGGGGAAGCGTTACCGCCTCGCTTGGCTTGTATCCCTGAGTCGTTGAGATGCTCTTGGGGTGGTGTTCAATCTCTTAATGGCTAGCGCATAGGTTTAGCGACGTGAATGATTGCGGCCTGAAGGCGGGATCAAGTCCAGCTTTTTGACATCGACCAAGTGGTGAAACGCCAGGCACAGAGTGGAAACTTGCAGAAATTGCCGAGCACGAGCGGCACGGCGGTATTTTGTGCCACAATCCTGATACAATTGTCCAGCTTGATTTCCCCAGTGTCTTTCATGGCGATCCACGAAAGCGTGCTGTGTTTTCCCACTCCAACGTCGCCGTCTGCGCGGTGCTAGGGTAGTTCTTCCGCATGAATAAACGGCGACTATTTCCTTTTACCGTTATGCGTGGCGGAAACGCCTGTCGTGCTTGGACTTACTGGGGCAGTTCTTTTCTTGGACGAGCAAAGATCGTCGCTAGTCAACAACCGTGCAGGGGGCGCATTGGGCTCACGAGTCACGTCGGTCTATTGACACCGTTCAAACATGTTACGATCGGCTGTATTATTCCCAATAGTAGGTGTACAGGATCCTCGTGTTGCATATACCTGCTCCCTCAAGAAGACACCGTGCCTCCACAATTTCGAGGGTCAGACCATTGCTCTCAGCTTTCACTCCTTTGGCTGAGGCACGTCGCAACAACGAATAGTACGGCCTTTTCACGATGGTTCAACGATTTCAAAAAGGACCGAAAGCCGTTTTGCTTACGGCACTCCTGGCAGTCACTGTACACGCCACCCCCATTTTCACCCCAGCAAATTTGAACAACACCTTGAAAGGGGCGTCCGAAGAAATCAAAAATCTTTTTCTGTCAGGAACTCTACCTCGCAATAGCTCATCAAAATGCAAAGTATACCCAGGCGACCGAGACTGGCCATCTGATGATGTGTGGGAAAGTTTGAATAAGATGGTGGATGGGAAACTCCTGAACCGACCTGATCCACTGGCAGCCGTCTGTTACAATGGACCCTCATACAACCCTGCCGAATGCGCCAAAGTTACGAGCCACTGGAATGAGTCCTACTCGCACTTTGGCAATGCTGTGGAAATGATGAGCCCTGTCGCCCAAGGCATGACTTGTCTTCCACCGAACATTTTCGACTCACACAACTGCACCAGGGGTGGTTTTCCTATGTATGTGATCAACGCAACTGAGCCAAAGCACGTCCAAATGGGAGTCAACTTTGCACGCAACACTGGAGTTAGATTGGTTGTCAAGAATACAGGACACGACTTTTTGGGCAAATCCGGTGGAAAGGATGCATTGAGTATTTGGACCCATCACTTCAAGGACATTGAGTATATCGAAGACTTTGTTGACACTGAAGGTGGATACTCAGGTCCAGCTTTCAAGGCTGGTGTTGGTGTCCAAGCGTTCGAGATATACAAGGCAGCGCATGAGAAGGGCCATTCCGTTGTTGGTGGAGAGGGCGAAACCGTTGGTATCTTTGGAGGATACATCCAGGGAGGTGGCCATTCGCCATTGACATCACTGTAAGTGGAAACACTAGGTTATGTGAATCTCATGCTCATACCATGTAGTTACGGTACGGGAGCAGACCAAGTGCTCGCATTTGAGGTCGTCACCGCAGATGGCGAGTTCGTAACAGCAAACTCAACTTCCAACACCGACCTCTTCTGGGCGATGCGTGGTGGAGGCGGTTCGACATTCGGGGTCGCAACTTCCGTTACGGTGAAAGCTCACCCGGACTTTCCTACCACGGCATCACGATTCTCGTTTACATCGGAGAAGATGGGCAATGAGACCTTCTGGGCAGCCATTCGCGCCTATGTAGACTACTTCATCCCGAACGCCGATGCAGGCACGTACACATACTGGACCCTCGTTCCGAATGTTTGGACAGGCGTCTTCACCTTCGGTATCTCGCCTTTCTTTGCACCCAACAAAACCTTGGAGGAGGCACAGGCCCTGCTCAAGCCCTGGTTTACTCGTCTGAATGACCTCGGCATTGACTTCGATCCTAACATCACTCAATTCGACTCATACTACGACGCGTGGAAGAGTTCCTTCCCGCTCGAAACCGTCGGCAAAATCAACGCTACAACCGCTTCACGACTTTTCCCCCGTTGCAACTTCGAGACCGAAGAGAAGCGTGAAGAACTTTTCCAAAACCTGCGCCAGTCCAGCGAGAACAATCGCGTGCAAGTACACTTCAACATCAAAGCTGTCGACCCAGCCAATTCCGACAACGCCGTCAACTCGGCTTGGCGTGAAAACATCCTGTTCTCCCAGCAAGCTGTCCGATGGAGCCCCAACGGCACCGCGGCCGAGACTTTGAAAGTGCGAGAAGAATTCCAGACTGGTGACATGCAGCGCTGGAGAGATATTAGCCCGGGGGCAGGGAGTTATCTAGCTGAGGCAGACCGTCTGGAGCCGGACTTTGGTCAAGCTTTCTGGGGCGATAAGTACCCTCGCTTACTTGAACTGAAGGCGAAGCTCGATCCCCATGATGTGTTCTTTGCTCACACGACTGTCGGGAGTGAGAGGTGGAGGGTCGAGAGCGTGGATGGTCTACCAAATGAGAACGGCAAGCTATGCCGTGTCGAGTGATCTCTTTCTTTACTTTCATGTATATATTATTGTCGTCATGCATGCCTACATAGTCGATTCGGAATCAGAAGTCCGTCTCTACCTTAATTTTTATTTGTCAAAGTGTACATGTTCAGCATCATTCGTACACAGCCGATGTGACCGTTACTTTGGTAAGACTCATGTTAATCCTTGATCGAACCGTTGTAGAACGTCGCAAGGTTTCAGGAAATTGCAAATTTAAACAAACGCGTGAACGGTTCTCCTAGCTGAGACAATATCAATTTTCAGTCACATTCTGCTAGCACAAGCCCCCCAAAGCTAACACCCGAACGGGGCATATCAAGTTTGCACAAAATCAAATCTCCCATTCGAGAATCATATGAATATATAAACAGCTAGCGAGCGCATATATGTGGGTATCCTATCCTATCCTGTCCTGTCCTGTTTGATCGTGTCCAAGTCAAATATGTACCTGCTCGCATCTGCTCGCCTGCTCTTTCTCGGCATCCGTATCTATGAGATACGAAACCTCTCTCATCCTCTTCCAAAAAAAAACATGAGAAATTTCAAAAGATACTCAGTAGTAAATTTCCGGACGAAACGCCATCGCTATGCACAAAAATACAGGTAAACATCCACAAACAACTGCCATCTCATCTAGCAGCTCTTTCTCGAAACGTAAAAAAATAAATCATCTAAAGCTCCTTCCACGATCCCTCAACCGGTTTCCTCGAAACACCCTGCACCTGCGCCGACGCGGGCGTATACGCCCTATACGGGGCGGGCTGTCCTTGTGCAGGGTACCCGGCAGGCTCTGGGGCTGAGGTGTATGTCTGCTGGCCTGGGTAGGCGGGCGCAGGCGACGCTGAAGGCGCGGGAGGCTCGAACCTGGTGGACCCCGAGGGCGCGTATACGGGGGAGGGGTCTCGCATGGGAGCGGGAGCAGGGGCTGGGGCGTAGCCAGTGTTGTAAATTGCATTTGTGTTTACGGGATCGACGGGCGAGATGTCCATGGGGTCGCGGTAATTGTGTGCGGCGCCGTAGGGGTACGTGTTTGTGGCGAGGGTGGAGGTGTGCGGGACTGGGTAGGTTGTGCGTATGGGTCTTGCTGGGGGTACTGATCGTAGGTGGGCTGGGTGTTGTAGAGGGCTGGCCCAGGTGAGCGGCGGTCGTACTGGTCGTATTGGTTGTGTGTGTGGGTGGGTGCTCCGACGCCGTACACAGGGGACCCGGATGGCTGGGTAGGTGACATGCCGCGGTGGCCGTTGTGCTGCTGGCCATAGGGGCCACCCTGTGGGCTGTGGTGAGGCGATCCGCCGGCGTAGGGATCGTTCTGGTAGGCTTGAGCGGAGTAACCGTAGCCGTTGTCTGTCTGGATCCGATGCACGGGAGACCTTGCCGGGCCGGGAGACATTCTTGCTGCGCCGCCAGCTGCTACGGCTGCCATTGAGGTCCCTGCCATGCTTCCGTTGTGGTCCAGCCTGTCCATCTCTACGTCGTCCCGCTTCTCGGGCATGACTTCCTCTTCCACGTGCACGCTCTTCGCGTCCCTCCAACTCGGCATGGCGGGCAAAGCATCTTCATTTACAGGCTGGGCACGTGCATCGAACCTTGCGAACTGCGGAGCTTCGGGTTGCGGGGCAGCACGGTATGCCGGTGCTGCCGGGGCTGGATTGAAGGTAGGCGCCGGGGCTGGTGCTGGTGCTGGACGGAAGGCCGGCGGAGCGTGGGATTGATACGGCTGATTGAAGTTCTGCGGAGGGGCCGGGGCGGGTGGCAGAGAGGATCCATAGGCTGAGTTATCGTAGGGACGAGGCGGAGGAGTAAGGACGCGCTTGTGGCCGCGTCTACCACCCGATGGACAGCAGCAAGTACAGCACTTGAAGCAGCAACAGGCCAGCTCAGCGCCGCAGCATACGCACCGCGCAATGCACAGCACAACCGAGAGGACGATGATGCCTCCCACGATGATGGCGACAATCACAGGCCATCTGTCAGGTGTCAGTCACGGGTCGTATCCGCGCCAGGACGTTGCGGCTACGAACTTGCAGTACGTCTTGGACATGCACTTGTCCCACGACGAAAGGGTGTCTTTAATCTCGCTGATGGTGTCTGCGCGCGCTGCGACCAGCGCACGTTGAGCAAGTAGCGACGCCATGGCAGGCGAGGGCGCGAAAGAGTAGTGGTCGACGGCGAGGGGAGGGGCCCGGACGGGAGGAGATTGGAATGGCGGGTTGCACGGCTGGGCAGCGTCCACTGAGTACTCAGTCACCGGGACAGTCACTCGGTGCCACCACGCGCGTAACAAAGGCGACTATGGCGCAGGGCGCAGCGAAGATATGGCAGTGCTGGCCTTCGCACCGCGGTGAGGTTGAAGGGTCCAGCAAGGAACGCACGGCAAATTGGCTTGCCATGGTCAAATGAAGATGAGCCTATCCGTCACGAATCTGGCTTAATTTGGATCAAACGCGCGTTTCATGCACCTCGAGCCATCCCTGCCGTGGGGCCAGCCAAGCTTGTCCGTGCCACGCGGTTGTGGCTGAGTTTGCAGATCTGGGGCAAAGTGCTCTCGACACCAGTCTGTCTGTCGTATCTATCCGCTCTTGACCCGCTGTCTTCGTATCGTTCACCCCGACCTACGTATTTTGCCTTCATCGTCGCCGTCGCCTTTCGCCCTAGCCTTCGCGGTGCAGAGCACTGCCCCAAAATAGCAATTCTCCGGTGTCTGCTGAGCCGTTTCATCAGCGGGAACCAAGCCCCCACACCGGCCTTTATGCGTTCTTCTTACTCACCAATACAAGCGAGACCATCATGCATGAGCCTGTCTATAGGATGACACAATTCCCGTGGAGAGTACTTGCTTCGATACTGTGTCGTGTATTTCGGGATATACGTATGTACCATCCATCATCATCCCACTACATACTGACTCGAGCAACATCCAGGGTAATGCATCCCTCTTCGTATGTACCTGACAATACAGCAAGCCCATCCACTTACAACACTCCCTCCTTCCTTTGCCCCGTAAAGAACGCCAACCCATAGTCCTCCGTCTCAAACGTAATCTTGCTGCCCTTCGGAAAGAAAAACACATCTCCTGGCTTCGCTGTGACCTTCTTCCCCGTCTCGTCCGATATCTCGAAGCTGCCTTCCACGATAATCTTCATCTCGTCGTAGCTATACGTGTACACCAGTGGCGTGCCTTTCTCCAGCCGATAGAAGCCCGCTGAGATGGGCGCCGATGGGTTGATTTTTTCGCTGGAGAAAACATCGCCTGCATGTGCACGTTAGTTGAGTGGTGAAGCAAAGAATGTATGGGTGGGTGAGCGTACCAAGATAGGCATTCTCGTTGGCGACGAGCGGGGGCTTGAAAGCTTTTTGAGCGTTGGGGTAGTGGTGCATTGCGGGGGACGACATGGTGGTAAGCTGTTGTGACGGGACTCAATTATTGGTGGTGTGTAGCTGGTGAATTGGTGATGAAGGTATTTATGCGCATGCACGTAGAGATATGAAAGTGATGAACGGAAAGGAAACAACTTGACTCCCCATTTTATATACTAAATACTTCCCACATTGTTACAGCAAATACATATACACCTGCATCTCCACATGCAGACCAACGGTACCAAGCCCACCTTTCTCTCCCCACTGGCCACTTCAGCCCTCACCTCACGCTTCAGGGAACATGTTACTCAAAGCAGAAGTTACGAGGGCACTTGAGTGGTTCGCTCGATAGCGAGTGTGGCTTCCTAATCACTAGGAGGACGGAAGCGGGAGATAGAATGCAGTGCGTGCATATGAGTGATGGTGGAGGCGCGGAAAGGCGGAGATGACTTAGTGGATGGACTTAAGCTACGTGAGCGATGTGATTGGTGCGTATAGCTTTGCCTGATCGGGCTGGTGGCATCGTCTCTCTCAGTCAGCGTGAGGAAACCACTGACTATCTTTTGCAGTGTAGTTAGACAACTGCAAGTCGCTGGTCATGTTCGTTTGTGTAAAAAAACGATGCTTGCGTGGGGTGGAATCTGGAATTCTTCTTGTTACTTCCACATGGGGAGATGAGACGCATGTACCTACAATGTATACAACAACAAGTGCTTCGAACAATTAGAACGCGAGAAGATATCTACTTCACACCAAGTGGAATCGATGACTAGTCTTGATGCCTCTCCTCAATAGTTGATCCACTTCACCATTCATAAACCCATCAACGTACGCCTCTCCAATAACTTGCCACGCCTCTCTGGCACCAACTCTTCTAAGCACGAGCGGTATGCTGCACGCGAACAGCACCACAACAGCATCGCCGGGACGAGCTCTGCACGGCGCCATGCCAATACGGCCCTCTCTAGTGGTCATGAGCCGCCGCGATTTCTTGCGTGTAGTATCCAAGAAGCGGGAAAGAAAATTGTCTGCATAGTCGGAATTAGCGTCCGCTTGGGAGGTAGGCGGAACCATAGTGAGGCGGTGCGAGAGAGCTGTAGGATGCAGAGTGGGTGGCGGCAAGGACTCATATAGAGAAGGGTTTGTGGACGATACGATTGTCTCGATGATGTGTTCCAGAGTCCAAGGGCCAAAGCGTAGGTGACGGTTATGTTGAAACCATGCTGCCAAATCAGGGTCGGGGGTATGGTTGAGAGCTTCAGGAAGTGCCTCGGGATCCAAGCATGCACTACAGACGATTAGAAAATCTGATACATAGTAGTCGGGAGCTGCAAAGCGGAGGTATTTGTCTTGACGATCTAGTACGAGTGATCGGGCGATCGAGCTGATGAGCGCGATAGGGTCTGGTGGAGCATAATGCCGTCCATAACTTGTTTCCATGGTGTTTTGAAGGAGGCCATGCATTGGTTTGTCTCGAGCGCAAACGAAGCTCTCACACCGTGGATCACAGCCTTCGAGTGACCCAAGGGTGTCGATTGTATCCAAGATTAAACCGTCGCACCAAACCTCTTTCAGGTTCTCATGGAAGCGTACATTTGCTTGGTCATGTAGCCTTTTCCCTGGTGCATCGTATTTGGCTTTCCAATCTTGGCCGTGTAGAGGTCTAAAATTCCCGACGTACTCGCTGGCGCTTTGACTTGCCATCAACGGTACAGGACTTGCATATTCTGTGTAAACCCTCCAATCCGGGACCCACGAGGCTACTGTAGCTTCTCCGCCGGGGTCCTCTTCTTCGGCATACCGGTTGAAAGTATGAGAGAAACAGATAATATCCAGACTTCTGTATTCGTTGTAAAATGAGCGGACAAGCTTTGCATACTGATATTGGACCGATGTTTGATATTCGGGATTGCCGACTAATTTTCTGTCCCGTTCAGTAACGAGTCCAAGGACAGAGTAGACCCTATCTCTTGGGTCCGATGCCGAGTGATTTCCTAAATACGCAAGAATAGCCACCAGTGAGATGCCGCGTGTTTTTGGGTTGATATGCCACTGATGAATCCGCCTTCTATTGAACGCCAAGTCAAACGACTTTCGTGGAATTAGCTCGACATCCATATCCCGGTCTCCTATGCTGCATAAAAAAATGCTGTACATGGCCGTCTTGAGCTTTCCACGACTTATAGAATCCTTGCCGCAGTAAAATTTTACTTCCCCCGGTAGCATCATTTCCTGAACTGTCCAGACTCTTTTGAACCATGGACGGGCTAGCAAATTACTCGCCGATGACCAGTGAGCATCCATTTCTGGCGAACGGAGGTTTGCGCGCGCAAGGTCGGCCTTCAGTCCACTGAAGACAGGTTGCAGGTTCTGGAGATAGTGCAAGAACTGGACGGCACCCCTGCAATCACTGTCGCCATCCACTTCTTCTCCAAGCCAAACCATCGTTCTCTTAGCTCTTCTGTAGATGTCTGCCATTATGCGGACTTGCAACTCCCTTTCTTGGCCATCTGCAAGGTTGATACATAACGAGTCTATCCACCACCAATCGTCGTCGTGGAAATCTTCATGTTCACTGACCATTTGCAAGAAGGGTTGGAGACCCTGAAGCACTGGCAACTCTCCTGCCTTAAACTTGATAGTGGTATCCGAGTAAGCCTTCGTGCCCCAAGTATACGAAGCACTAAAGAACCGCGGCGCTTTGGCAAGTTCGAACTTCTTCAGCAGTCCATGAAACCCCCCATTTTGCGATTTCGCAAGCCGGAGAAGGCGGATAGAGGTACCATCTATTTTTTCGCGATAGACGGGGTTATATTTTGCACCCGGAGTGATATCCATGAATTCGGAGGGAGGTACGAAGGTTGCACTGCCCGAAAGAGGATCCGAGAAACACTTGTGCTAACCTTGCACAACTTTAGCGCGCTTCCAGGGTGGAGAGATGCCCCAAAACACGGTTAGGCATCTGTGATCGTTCATTCAGCAGAACAAGTGGTAACAGACACTGTGTTGAGTGCTCGGTTACAAATGATGTTCAAGTTTATTTTGAAACACAATGCGATACACCGTGGAAACCCAACCAGGCTTTGCGAGGTTGCGCCTAGCACCGCTACCCTACCCCTCTCCAAAAAAAAAAAAAAAAAAAGGTGTCTGTGGAAGCTTGCAACACGTCGCGGAAACTGTGCCACCTCATGTGACCAAAAGTTGCATACAAGTTCTACAGGAACACAAAAAAGAATCTTAGTTATTGACCATGCCAGGGGTCGAACCTGGAATCTCTTGATTTACTCATCGTAGTCAAGCGCCTTGCCATTGGGCCACATGGCCGTCATCCTCCTGTGAAGGAGGACTAAGATGTGGATGTAGGACATCCGGATGACCATGCCAGGGGTCGAACCTGGAATCTCTTGATGAATCTACTGATCGTAGTCAAGCGCCTTGCCATTGGGCCACATGGCCGTCGTCATCCTGTGATTGATGACTAAGTTCACAAATATGATAATTATATAGCATGAGAAATAACAATGGAGAGAGCTGTTGATGTACCATCACCATCATCCTTGGTCTGAATTCTCAACAGTGCCCTGTGTCGAAATTTGGTACTGTTCCGTGAAGTTTGTGATTAGCGAACTAAAATTTCTTGCGATGTCCCCACTCCCAGACATACCACGAAAACACTGATTGCCTGGCAACACTCGAACATTAATCTTGCGCTAAATAACCGACTCCGTTAGACGATTTGCAAACGTTAGACTAACAATGCGTTGGCGTCATTTAGTTCAGATCCTATGGCTGAAAGCCATGGTTCCGCATTCTCCGCTATCTCGTTTTCCCTCGATTGTATCAAATAACGATAGGCGGATGCGTTGATGGATGAACCAGGAGATCTTTGATTAGCCACCTGCTTTATTTTTTTTTTTGCATGCGAGAATAATTAGCAACTGTTCAGTATGCGTAGAACTTGAGGTACTGGTGTATACAAATTGGACCGCTAATCACCCAGATATTCTACAAACAACCCTGAGTACCAAGCACAACCACATGCATCGGAAATTGTGGTCGTGTACTGATGAACGCTGATATCGTCGTATGAATCGTCCAGAGCTGCCATTCTCCGCCGACGAGCGAGCGCAGGGAGCTCCCCTCCCCAAAGGGCACACGCTCAGTCCTTGAACTTCCTGTTCTGGTTTTCACCAAATAGCGTAACCCTGATGCTGGGCAGTGCGTCGGTCTCGAGGATCTTGAGTCGCTCGTCAAAAGTGTTGTTGATGTCGATCCTGCCGCCGGTACCAGAGATGGTAACACCGCCAGATCTGCAAATGTCAGCCGTGGGCGAGGAGTTGTCAAGCAGGATACTCACGATCCCTCGGGCAGCGGGTCGCTCTCGTCGATGGTGATGGCAACGTCCTTATTCACCTTGCTCTTGTACTCGGTCTGGGCTTCCTCGATAGCCTTCTTCACTACGTCATAGTCGGCCTTCCGCGCCTTGACCTGGAGCTTGTCCTCGCTGAGTGCATATGCACCCTCCAAGATCAGGTTCTTCAGGATGCCCTGGTATTTGCCCTTGTTCTTGGACACGCCTGCCAGCTTCTTGCCGGCGTCCTCGAACAGGGTGTCGAGCAGCTCCTGGCGGGCGGACAGGATCCTTATCCGCGACTTGTTGGCGACGGTGGAGCGTGTAATCTGCTGCGACATGCTGGCCTGCTTGAACTTCTTCTCGTATTCGGTGTCGATGGAGGCGGATTCCTGGCGCACGAGCTTGGACTTCTCGATTGCGAACTCCTCGTCGGCCTTGAGGCGGATCTCGTTGGCCTTCTCCATGGCCTCCTGCTTGATGAAGGCCGTCATCTTCCTCAGCTCGCCGGCGACCTGGCAGGGCGAGGCATTAGCAGGTGTTGACGTATGGCGGGGAGCTCTGCAGCCAGCGGTGGGGAGCCTACCTGGTCGTCGGAGAGGGCGTGTATCTGCGACATGGCGGCGGTGGGTGCAGCTTGTTCGTAGGGCGGGCGACGGGGCAGAGGCGTGTCGGTATGTAGTCGGTTGGTGGTGACGGAGCTGGGGAGCTGGTGCTGGTGCTGGTGCTGGTGCTGCACGGTGGAGCTTGGATGCTTGGATGCCCAGGTGTGAAGTCAGGGCGCGCCCGCGATTACGCCGGCATGGAGCTAGCGGACAAGGTACCACCGCCTTTGGGGTACCCACGGCGTCTCAGACACCCTCCCACCGGCGCGCCCTGGAGACAGATGTCTTGAACAGAGCAGCGTGATTCCCCTGGCCTCCTCCCCGTCCACTGCACCACGCCGCCACAGCGACACGCACCGCACCCGCGCCCGCCCTCGATCCGCACGACAGCATCACACCGCGCACCCCTGCCACCCGCGCACCCGCCGCCCAATCCTCGGTCTCGTGGCCTGCCGCCGACTATCACGGTGACGCACTGCTAAAAGCCGCCGCGCGCTGGACGCATCGCCCTCACGCCCTCACCCCCACATCCGTACACGCCCACAGCTCCCCTCCAGCATGAATTCGCACCTCCGGTAGCAGCCATCGAGAGCAACCAAGCGTGTGGCGCACAACCATGGTGGAGCTCTCGCCGGGCGCCAGCATCGCGGTAAGCCGCCCCGGCAGCCCCCAGCACGCCGTGCCATACTGCCGACAAGGCGAATGCTGATTGCAACATACCTAGATTGGCGTGATAGTTGGCCTCGCATCCACCTGCATTCAGAGCATCGGCTTGACCCTGCAGCGCAAGTCGCATCTCTTGGAGGAAGAGAAGGAGGACGATTATGAGCGGCGACCACCCTACAAGCGGAGGAGGTGGCAGGTAGGATGTCGGATACCCCCCAACACCAATACTGTGCTAACCGGTGCAGCTCGGCATGCTGATGTTCGTTGTGGCCAACATCGTCGGAAGCACTATCCAGATCACCACCCTGCCGCTTCCCGTGCTCTCCACCTTGCAGGCCTCCGGTCTTGTCTTCAACTCGATATGCGCCTCCGTCGTACTCAGTGAACCATTTACGAGGCATTCTCTAGCCGGTACCATACTTGTCGCCGGCGGAGCATTGCTGATCGGCATATTCGGCGCCATCAGCGAACCTTCACACAATCTGGACCAACTCCTGCGACTGCTGGGGCGCTCGCAGTTTTTGATATGGATGTTTGGCACACTTCTCATTGTTGTGGCTTTAATCGTCGCCAACTGGTTCCTGAAACGCATTTACCCCCGACCTACGCCGCGCTTGAGACTGGTCCGCGGTATCTTCTTCGGCTGTGCCAGTGGCATCCTCTCGGCACATTCGCTTTTGATTGCAAAGAGCGCTGTAGAGCTGCTGGTCCGGACCATCGTCGACCGACATAACCAATTTAACCGCTGGGAATCCTGGATGATACTTCTTGGCCTCGTTACATTTGCCCTTACGCAGCTATACTACATGCATCGCGGATTGAAGTTATGCAGCACCAGCGTTCTTTACCCTCTAATTTTCTGTGTATACAACGTCATAGCCATCATAGACGGATTGATCTATTTTCACCAATCAGCTAGATTGTCAAATCTACATGCAGGCCTACTTGCACTCGGAACCGCCATTCTATTAGCCGGAGTCGTATGTTTAAGCTGGCGCCTCGAAGAAGTCGACGAAGAACCTTCTTCTCCTATTGTAGCCCGGCACAAAGGGCATGTTCCAATCCCGCAAACCGCCCTAACCCCTGGCATTGGCCTCGTCAACGGCATTCTCGACGAGCCAACCTCTCCCGTCGACCTGGAAGAGCAACCTCCTGGTCTCCACGGCGCTGCCACCGAGCAACGAAAGCGTCAAAGCATTGACGAGCGCACGCCTCTCCTGGCTCGCACACCCACCGGCCCAGCCGTTACAGTCTCCCATCCCCGAGACAAAAGACCTTCCATCGCAACGAAGCAATCCCACAGCCCCGGTACCAGCCCTTCCAATCCTCGCAGGCCCCTCGCAGACGCAGAATGACTATATCAGAGGAGACGAACGAAATTTGGAAGGAGCTGAACGACAGCGATATGCTCCCTTCACCCATCAGACGCTCCGTTGACCTTGAGCGGAGGCCTCGCTCTGGGACCCTTCCTGCGCGCCGCAAGAATAATTCGGGCACATGGTTGAGCCAGATGAGGCGCCGATCATGGTTTGAAGGTGTGGGTCTTGGAACACAGAATGATCGCAGTGTTTCAAGGGGGAAGCGGCCGGTTGGGAGTGACGCGGCATTGCTGGATCATCCTGACCCCGAGGACGACGTGCATTCGGATACGGATGCCCCGCCGAGCCCGGGGGTGCGGCGGGTGGGGACGTGGGGCTTTGGCGAAAGAAGGGAGCAGGCGGGGGTGGGCGATTGGTTCAAGCTCAAATGGTGGAGGAAGAAGTGGAGAGAGGGAGAAGCAGCGGACGACGAAGAGCGAGGAAGGTCCGAGGGCGAGGGCGAGGGCGTATGAAGGGATACGATATGATACCACTGCGTTAGCATTTGCTATGTATGCTACTTGAATTGCACATGAAATCATCATTGAGAAACAGAACTCTATCCACGTCCATGCACGGATGCAGATGCGTGTATGGGGAGTGCAGTACGGGCTGGATTACAAAACATTAAGATCAATGACGAACTCGCTTGATGATATACTTCCAGCGCCTATCGCTAAAATTTCAACCTTCACCTAGGCGGTCTTCACGCCCTGGCATCAGTCCCGCTACAGCTGGACTTCTTGAAAGCTCGCTTGGTCGTCGTCGTCGTCTTCGGCGGTGGGTGGCGGCGGCTTTTCCCGTGTGGGTAGCCCCGCTTCCACTGATTTCTCGTTGGTGCTCGAACGGCCGCCGTCGTCGCTATCATCTTCCGACCCGTCGGTGGTGGGTTTCAGATCTACTGTTCGTACCTTCTGCTCCTCTGTGCGAGCTTTTGGCTCAGGCTCCGGCGATGGCGATGGCGACGCCTCGGGGGAAGTATCGCGCCTCTCGTCATGGTCTTTCGGCGGGGGTGGTGGCGGCGCGGGGTCTCGTTCCTGGTCGTGCGTCGGTCGGTCAGGCGTGGGCGGCGTGACTTCAGTGCGAGGGCTGGTGAGCGGCGGGGCGCCTCCTTGCTGTTGGGCTGGTGAAGGCTGGTTGCTTCCACCACCGACAGAACGTAATCGCGGGTCTGCGTTGAGGTAGTAGCCTCGCACGCCGACGATCCTCCCATCTCGTTTGCACCCCTTCACCCAGTCAGGTACCACGACGGGGATGTTGTTCTCCACGGCCTTTTCCCATGCAGGTCCCCTTCCTTCTGTGCACACAAAGTGCGTGGTGTCGATCCGGACGGTATCCACGATTTTGGCGCCAATCTCTTCCACGTCTCTCAGCAGAGATTCACGCAGCGCGGCGGGCATGTGGCCCGGCGTAATTGTGATGCCAGATAGGTCTGTCATCTTGTGTGTCTGCACCTTGAGCTTCTCGCTGCTGAAGGTCCCTGCGCTGGTCTTGAGCACCAAGTGGAAGACGTATTCGGTATCGACAGCTAAACCACTGAGCTTGGTGCTGTGGACTTCAGTTGGGCGGGGTATGGTGCCGGCCTTGCTGCCGTTCCGGTATAGGGTCAAGCTTCGAAGCTCTGCCGTGGCGATGTCTATTGGGTCCCACTCGAGGACTACCGACGTCTGCGTGGCATTGCGGCAGCGTAGGATGGGCGGGGAAGGCTCGCGCTCGCCAAAGGTGCGGAGGATGCTCGACTGCAGCGCGTGGAATTTGGCGGCAGCAGCTGACTCTGTCTCGGCATTGCGGGTGACCTCGATGTCTACAATGCTGCCGGAGGAAATGTCAGGGGGCAGGAGAATCGAGGGAAACTCAATCTACACGGATGTGAGCTACAGACGGCAAGGTGCAGCCATGTTGCAATTGGGCGCTTACGAGTCTTTTGTCTTCTGTGAGGAGCACGGCGACACCTGCATCGACCTTGCCGACGGTGAGGGAGACAAGCATGGCGGGTGTGGAGCGAGGAGAAGGTGGATAATGCTACGTATGTCTACGTTTCCTACATTCAAGCTCCCGCAGCCGCATGTGCATCGGGGAAGTCGCGCTAGTATATGTCACGTGATGCCGCTGACGCTTAGGCACCTGGGCACCACTTACTCCAGGTCAGTTTGTTTTTGTATGTGCTATCCCACTCCCTCCAGATTCGTTGTAAGGAAAACGTCCCATCAAATTCAACTCAATATGCGGCCTCGTCACCCCCAGTCTTCGACCGCGCCTTAACCAGACAGCTCAATTCATGGCAGAGTAGAGTAATACATAGGTTTGTTAGTGATCAACACATCGATTGAACAGTAAAGCACTGTCTACACCTAGATAATTTCCCATATTCTTCGCTTCATGTCACGCTCTCAACCTGAAGACGAATTTCTTTGTATCGTTCCGACTATCCAGAAGCGGAAAATCGAGAAAACAAGATCCCCCTTCCACCATCGTAAAACGACATCATCAATGACATTTTCTTCGAATCAAAACGATAAACTGACCTCTATGTGAAAGTTTCACTCGGTTTTCGCTCATCTCAGTATCATCATGAACGTGTTTGGACGTCGAAGTTCACTTTCCCTTGGCCGACCAGACGGATGTTGGTACGCCGCTATGCCGATTATCAAGAACCTGGAATGGTTCGGAAATACTTTGTTACTTGTACAAGACGGTATTTTGTTTTCGTGAACGGCTGGGTTCTAATGTATACATCTTATCTCAACCAAGTTAAGGAATTAGTAAAGTCTACGGGTATTTTGTTAACACTTGCTTAGAGTGTAAATACATCATCGATGCTCAGCTCGCGATTTTGCATAATCGAACACCCTATGTACTGTTTGATACAAAACAAGCATCCAGATGCTGTTTTTCTGTCATACCTAATATGGTCATCGACAAATTGTTCTCTCTCTCTCTCTCTCTCATAGCAATGCCAATTCTTTCACGGGGATATCGCATGCAAAAAAAAAAGAAAAGAATAGAAAAATCGCCAACGCAATGAGATATCAGATAAAGAACAAAACAAGGGCATAGAAGCATACTCGGGCGGCTCTAGTCAGCCCCTGGCCTTCGTATGATGTAGGAAGTGCTTCCATATCAGGAGATCCAAGCGCTGGTCCACGCATCTTCGAATGACGCGGCACGGCTCTATCCGTTTTCCGCAATTGCAGTATGCATCGTTTCTGATACGAAGCATACCCCTTCGTATTCTTACCCTATCTGGTTGGTCTGGTGAGCTATCATTCGCTGGAGGCTAAATGTCTGCATGTGGCTGAATGTATCACAGCATTGACCAGGAATCCTTTCGTCCCCAAATTGTTCTCGGTAGGTGCGGGGAACACAAGCTGCTGCATTTCATATAGGTAAATGAACGACAATGGCAATCCTTCATATACATACGCCGTTCCTGCATCTTAGCTACTCGGCGCTGAAGACATCGTACGCTCCGAAGCAACGGTTGTCCTTTTCCCTAACATTGATTTATAAGTGATCGCTCTGAGATTTCAATTATCTTTTACATTCTGCATTGTCTCTCAGATTCAATCATAATGATATCCAGATCCCTTGCTGCTGCGTTTGGCGCAGTTAGCCTCGCCAATGCACAGATTTTCGGTAATTCTACCGTAGCTCCAACTCCTTTGCCTACATCAGGACCATGGAACGTAACGCACTACGGTGGCAAAGTGAACATCACCAATAACCTCGCTTTAACACCGCCGATGGGATGGAGTTCATGGAATCAGTTCGGACCTGATATCAACGAAACACTTGTGCGCAACACAATTGACGCAATGGATCGATTGGGCCTCAGGGACGCAGGTTACGTCTATGTCAATATTGATGACGGCTGGCAACGCTACAAAGGCTCACGAGAAGATCATCCACTCGAGGTTGACCCTGTAAAGTTTCCCAATGGTTTAAAATCTGTCGCCGATTATGCACACTCCAAGGGGTTCAAACTGGGAATCTACAGCGGCCCTGGTGTTGACACCTGCGCTGGATACACCGGCTCGGAAGGCCACGCAGATGAGGATGCAAAGCTGTTCGCATCCTGGGGTATTGACCATTTAAAATACGACGCATGTTGCTCGCATGCGGACGAGCCCCAAGCCGTAGTTCAACAAGTCATGCTCGACATGAGCACTGCACTCATCGCCTCGAACCGTTCCATCGTCTTCCACGCATGCCATTGCGGCTGGGCCAACAGCTGGGAGTGGGCCGCTGAAGAAGGTGCAAACCAATGGCGTATCGGTCAGGATATCTCAGATGACTTTAATTACCCGGGCAACCGCGAGAAGTACTACTTCGATGTGCTAGATTTGCTTGACCGCGGTAGCGAGCTCGCACAGTATTCGGGGCCTGGTCACTGGAATGATTGGGACATGTTGATTGTGGGCTTGGATGGCGAGAGCAAGCAGCTTGTTGGCACCGGTCTGTCTGACCTCGAGTATCGCACACATTTCTCCCTGTGGGCGCTTGGTGCAAGTCCCCTACTCATCGGGTCGGATGTTACTAAGCTTTCGCCATACAACCTGGCGACTCTCACGAACAAGGAGGTCATTGCTGTGAATCAGGATCCGCTTGGCCAGGCTATCACACTGCAGTGGTCGGCACCGGATAACAAGACACAGATCTATGCCAAGGGGATGCAGGATGAGAGTTTGGTTGTTGCGCTACTGAATAGAGGGACCGAAACGGCATCGATCACAATAAGCATGCGAGAACATTTGACGGTACCATGGGACGAGTATCGAGTCAGGGATCTGTGGAAGGGCAAGGACAGGGGGCCATATGACATCCCTTTTACGACCGAGGTGCAAGCACATGAGGCGAAGGTGTTCAGAATCTGGAAAGTCGCGTGTACAGTCGGATGCTGAGGGATTTTCTTCAACTCGTTCGCGTGAAAGTATCAATTGAGGAGACGTATCATGCAAAAGCCAAAGAGATAGTGATAGAAGTAATGTTTCGTTATTCATGTGGTTCTTGAGTTTATTTCCCCTTTGGGGGTATTCTTCATGCAAAGTTTTCCTTGGATGGTATCATAATCATCTTATTTAACCCTCTCGTTTTCGGGATAAACAACGCCGTGCCTCTTTATCTATTTCACGAATGTGTTGACCGGCAATCTGTAGATGTCAATGGTCCAGTATGGTCGACGTGTGCCATCCCACTGCTTGCTGCCGTGAAGACCTTCGGGGACCTTCATGTCTTCCCATTCTGTGTCAAAACCTGCTTCGTGAAGATCGATCTCCGAAACCTGATCATCATTAATATCGAGAGTGCAGTGCAAATCAAATTTGGGGCTTACCTTAGTGTACACATCGTAGCACACTTGTCTATCCGCACCAAGCCCGTTGTACCATCCAAACTTGCCGTCAGGTGCCAACAGCTGAATCACGTACTCGGAGAAGAACTCCTTGAGTGCCGCATAGTCCTCAGCAAACGTATCATAGTAGATCGCATCTAGCACAACACCTTGCTCAACCAACTTGGGCAAAATATCTTGCCAACGCCCCTCGTGGATGATGACATTCGGCTTGTCGTACCATCCCTGCTCCCTAAGTCGCTGGTGTACCTGTGGGTGTCCTTCGATGATATGGTGCTCGGCCGGCTCGTGTGTCTGGATTGCCGTGTCCACAATACCCATACCGTGGCCTACATTCATGACCTTTAGTCCCTTCTTGGGGATCAAAGTCTCCGCGTGGCGCTGCATGATCTCCGTCTCCCAATCCATCATCACAGCATTATCGCTCTCGTCCAATAGGATGTGGCCCCGGTATCGCAGCTCGCTTTTGAGATAGGCTTTGTTGTCCAGCGAAACGTCATCGAGGACTTTTGGGTCGACAACTTCAGAAACAGGCTGTGCCTCTCCGTCGGATACCTTCTGCTTCTTGACAGCGGGCTGGTCATCGGATGCTTCCTCCTCCTCTTCTTCCACATCATTACCACCCAAGCCTAGCGCCTGCATTTTGGAAAACAGAAGCTCAGCACGAACACCGGCTTCTACCATCATGTCGTAGATCTTTTTCTGACCCAGCCGCAGGGCAATACATCCGGGCGTGTCATCCTCTTTGTTCAAGTCATTCCAGATTGCACCATTCTGAAGCAGTAAATTAACAGTCTGAACTGCATCGTCACCGGCTTCCTTCCCATCCTTTGCTTCCCCGCAAGAAATTATTGCTGCATGGAGGGGGAGGTGGCGGTTGTTGCTGTGGGGTCTTGCACATTGGCTGAGCCTTCCTTGAGCAAGACCTGGAGGGCTGGAAGGTCGTGGCGCTCTGCGGCGGAAATGATGCGCTTGGCGAGGAGGATATCCTCTTCTGCTGCTTGGTCTGCCATTTTGGGATTGGAATTCGATTTGTTTGTTTGCAAAGCGTGGGAGTTTTCCAATATGTGGGGTAGAAAGTTTTTTGCAGGGATTGCGATAAGATAAGCGAATACTAGTGTTCACGGCTACTGCCAAATTGGGTGGAAGTCAATGCACATGTGATACTGAGCGGACCTCGGGACCATTCGATGTTCAGGAATATCCAACAGAAATATAGCTTATGAATATTTCAAAGCGAGTTGTATCATGCAACTACCTTTTCTTCAACGAGCGATTCGATATGTCGACTTTACAATCCGTACAGCTTCCCATTCAGACCAGCCTTGATTGCTTCGTCAAAGTCTTCCTTCTCCAGACCCAACTTATCATTCCATAGACCAAAGGCTCTGTGATCAGATAGTCCTTCCTCCCCAACGACTAACGCCTGGATCAGGTTAAAAATACCACTGTGATCATTGGCCTCGATCTTCTTGAAGCCAGCCGCTCGCCAGTCCTTAGAAGACACATTTTCTACCTTCCACTTCTCTCCTGTGATTTCCTCTGCCTTCTTCAACAAGTCGTTCTGAGTTGTCTCAAAAGAAGACACCAGTACATTTTGGTTTTTGGTCTCTTCTGCGTGCTCCAGAACTTTAACGACAGCAAGGCCGACCTGGCGCAGATTGGTGGCGCTGAAGACAGTCTTTCCACCATCGAAAATTGTGGCAGTCTTCGTGGTGGCGTCCAAGCCGAGGAATCCGACCTTGAGGCACCAATCTGGACGGAATGTTAGTGAAGACATCCTTCGAGAAGCGGCAAGCAAGCTCACCAAAAAATGGACCGGTAACAATTGCTGTGTAGCTGATTTCATCTCCTTTACTCTTCAGGTAATCCTGAATTTCCGTCTTTCCCTTGAAGAATGGAACAGCTTCTACAGCACGAGGATCCGTGGTGTTGCTTCCAAACTCCGAGGGAATGAATCGCTTCACACCAGCGGCAATCGCAGCGTCGATGATTTTGGTTTGGATGCCTAGAGCATGGCTGGCTACATTCGAAATAATTGCATCTTGGCCCTTGAGGGCGGACTTGAGCGATTCGAAGGAGTCATAGTCGGCATGGACAACCTTGACATTTTCAGGGAAAGTGCTGCTAGAGCCCTGGCGGCTAAGGATCGTCACGTTGAAGGATGAGTTATTGAGGAGAGTATGCAGGATTGCAGGTCCAAGGTTTCCGCCAGCCTGTTGAAGTCAGCATAGATAACTGGCAGCACACAAAGACGAAAGCAAATACTGTTCACTTCCGTACTGTTGGGTGGGGATGAGACGGCAAATACGAGATGATTCTATTGCAGCAAAATTTTTTTTTTACTTACTCCAATAAGCACTACGTTCTTGATAGACATGTTGGACTGAGTAGGTTATGGAGTGTGAAAGAGATAACGATATATGGAAGCGAAGTTCTAGGATTGGAAAGATGTAAGGTACTGGTGATTCTGTTCTGAATTTATGGACAAGCAGAGTGCTTCCTCTTATACCCGACTCAGACATGAAGAGGGCAATCAACACCATTAGTGGCACGGATCACGCAAGCCTGCGAACGCGCCATCATCTCAGTATTCGTCCGTATGTCGCTTTCGAAACGTGCGATGTACCCACAAGCTGAGAAATCATCTCAAACATTGATTGTGAGAAGGATTGCCCTCCACTCGGTGTAGTCGCCTTACACTCGGTGTAATCGCCTCAATCCTCGCTTTGCCGTTAGGAAGTTTCGCGGAGGAATTTCACCACCGTCAAAGGCTAACCACATCTAGTAATCCATCGCTACAATCCTATTGGCTCATTGCGCCGAGTCTTGGTCCAAGTGTCCCCACCAGTCTCAGCGCACATATGTAAGCCGAGAGCGACGGTAGTTTACCTACTATCTTTCGACCCCTGGAGCAAACGCTAACAAAGGCGACTGGGAGATCCTTTCATCCAACTTAACCAAATCAGGATTAGCGTATTACTAAGTCGACGCGGAAACGATCCGCTGCTCATATAAACCATGATGAACTATGCTTGTGATTACTATCTTGTGTGACGACCTTGTTAGGCGGTATAACAGTCTTTTTCTAAGGATCATATGAAAAGTCCCGCCTCCGTTGTCTGCGCATACATGCCCAGGTGCACATGCACTCAGCTATGTAAGTCGTCCAATCATCACGGGCCTGAGCCCTAGCTATCCTGGACGGATGCCTAAGATCATATGGGATTGGCTGCAAAGAACCGCATGAGGAATGCTCATCGCGAATACGAAGTGATAGAAGCGTAATTCCGTTAGATTCCACTCGCGGGCAGGCACCCGGCGAAAGAATTCGTCTGATTGCCTGTGCATAATAACCTGCTGATGACTGCAATAGTACACGCTTTATTCATTCAACGAATCGAACCCTCAGAGTAATTCATTCGATCTCATTCATTATCACAAACATAAAATCCGAATCTGGCTGATTGCCTTGGTATCATTCATCATCATCAATGTTCAGTCGTTGCTCAATTATCCCCCACTTTTCTAGCTGTATCAACAGCTCCAAAGGATCCTCGCCATTCCAAGCACTGATTTCCCATTCTTGCTTATCGCTACGCATCCCATGATCGTACACGCACGGAAGCTTCTCAACCGTCCATACAATTCGCCGGCCTGCGGCATTGAGCTGTCGAATATATCTGTTGACCTCATTCAATGAGTCAGCCGTACTTCGGCGTCCCATCTTCGTCCATGATTTGAAGACATTCGGGACACACTCGATGTAGTTGGGCTTGGTACTGTGACGTATATCTTCTATCCTGCGGACAACCTCTTCATACTTCTCCTGTGTGAGGCCCAACTCGTCCATCTCCGGAGTGTGCGGAGGGTAAATGGCGTATTGGAAGCCGAATCTTACGATGCGTAGTCGGGATCCGCCATTTTCGATCGTTTTACGGCACTCTAACTGTCGGTTATGCTCATAGTTCTTCCTGTTAACAATACCTAGTGATCGGTCCGTTGTGTTGATTTCCAGTAGACCGCACATCCCTGATTTTTCCCCGGGCGAAACAATATACCCTAGGCGTTTATTGATGAATGGGTTATTCTCTCTTTCAATCATGTACTTTGCATACGAAGTGCACTTGGTGCGTGAATTAATATCAGCCCGCATCCACGCTCGGAAATATGGATCTAATCCATAACGTTCCACGTTGCCATTCATTTGCTGTCGTTTCCGTGAAGGTATAGAGTTCGGCCACAGCGGCCACGGCCGCGTTCTATCACGATGTTGGATGTGGTGATGATAGTGTACATATGATGGGCTCAATAGCGTTGAATTAGATGATGCACTTTCCCTATTCGCGTTGGATTGAACATGAGCGACGCTGCATTGTTGGGGGCTCGCAACAGCAAATGGATCGATGAAGGACAAGCGTGTCTTGACTCGCGAGTCGTCCTTCATGTCGTGTTGCACTTCTTGCTTGGAAGAGACATGTAAGATCTGAACGTGCGACTCGGAGATGCGGTTGGGTGTGAAAAGCGAATAAGAGCTGATGCACACCATGACCGGTATGCCTCTTCTTTGCCAAGCATGGGAGATGTCGAATAGGAGCTTGTTCAGGTTCTCTGCTTGTTGCATGGCTACGATGTATTGATCCTCTGATTCTGCAATCGAGGATTTTCCCTGAGAAGCACGTTTTGATTGTCCGTCCCATTGCTGGTTTGAGGTGTCAATAGTTTCGGGATCTTCCCGCCTTGAAGCTCGCAGCCATGAAGCAGCACGTCGCTGTATCTTTGGTACGTTTGGAAGGTCATCGAGAAAATTGGCCAAGGCGCTCAGTAGTAGTGAGTAGTCGTGATAAGTGATTCCGTGGTCAGCTAGAGCCGTTGTATACTCTATCGGTTCACACAGCCGCCAATGCGTGACGAAATGCGTCCTCGGGTGTTCGCATTGATCACGATTGCAAACTCCAGGTATAACCATGCCGATTGAATCTATGAAATGCTTTTCGGGTTGTTCAGGTGGCTTCTCAAAATCCGATGGATGGACATAGGGCTTTGCAGGTCCGGAAACATGGGCGGAGGATCGCAATCGCGTCAGAAGCGACGGGCGTCTGGTTGAGGAGTCGCTATCCTGGAACTTGAGATCAGGATTGATATCGACTGAGATGGTAGCGGATGTGACGGAGGAAGCGATGCTCGGCCGGCTTGACTGCGCAATCCCAAATGGTGAAACCGACCTCGAAGGCATGCTGAGGGGGCGAGGGACATTGTGTAACGAGTCGGGGGATTTTCGGCCGATGCCCGTGTCTACAACCTCGTTCGTTGTTGATGTATCCGTCCTTTCGAGACGGTATACTGTATTCAGCATCATGGTCGGTGTCGGTTCCGAGCGAGTGTGCATGACAAGGGGTCTCTCCACATGCATTCTTTGCGAGGTTGTCGTTTCCCCGCCCCCTCCATTGCAGACGTCTTTTACCCGCGGTGTCATGGTGAAGTGCACATCTCTATCCCGGAAACGTTGTTATGATGACGCGTTATGTTCTGCTGGTTGTTCTCAGTGTGGGCCTGGCCAAAACACTGCCGTGTAACGTTAGATGCAACTCGACAGGTATTCGCTTTACTTGCACGGTGGGATACGTGCCTGCGGTGGATTTGAACCTCATATGGCCTCCAGCTGCTCGCTCGATCCGGTGCAAACCTTATTGATCCGGTCTGCTGGAATACTGGACCCTGGGGGTTCGTGAGCTATGCATCTGACTAAAGAGTGGCGGTAATTTTGCACCCAACACGACGATGTAAATCTCGTGATATTGAGAACTGCGATCAAAAGACAAAGACGTGTGCGCTGTTAGCGCTGTCGCTTCTGTCACATACGGCTGCAAATAGGTTGGTCACGTTACACATGAACGGCTACCCGATCGCTGGACAGCTCGCCGAAGCCATGGCGGGGTACCATGCTCTAGATCAAATGGATCCTCCAGGAATACGCTTTCTGTCGGCGACGGCGGGTTGCTTATGACGATCAGCAACATGTGTTCCTTCTCCAGCAGGAATTGCCCCTGTGGACAAAGATTGGACACGACATCCTGGTGGCGCTTCGCAGCCCGGCCAGATCGGGGTGTCGGTGTCGTAGGTGGGAACAATGTATTGGTCTGGATTCACCTGCGCCGACATAGATAAAAGGTGGCTGTTCGGTACTTCCGAGCTACGCGGGACTGCGCATCTTGCACTGTTGCCCGCCTCCAGCTCTGTTGCGAAACATGCATCTCGTACTTCCAATCTTAACAGATCAGACGGGCCGTGAACGTGATCCGAGTCATTCTCCATGTTGGCCTCCCATGTATGCCAGCACCCACCTGACGATGTTCGGATGAAAGCCACTCTCATCAAAATAAAGTTTGGCCATCTCTTGACGCACTTCCGAGATGATCATGACGACGGGACAAATCCAAAATACAGATCAAGAGACACCAAGAACGTCATGAGCAATATTGCAACACAGGTACATATGATGTATTTTCGATTGCCGTGCGTGTAGCAACGCATCAACACATCAACACATGAGCCATACAAAAAACAATAGACAGCAAGGGCCTTGCAGCAAATCAGCGATTAGTTATCATTTGCTTGTTCAGCTGGTCGCTACTTAAGAATTGTGACCAGTCGCGGGTAAACTCTACGAACATTGATTGGTTTGGCTTGGCGGATAACCACCGGGACCTGTGATTGGGGGCTGTATCGTCCTAAAACTACAGCCATCCGACGTTCACGTTTCGCCTGCATCTCCCGAAGCCTCATACTGGTCTGTACGCATTTGAACCGCTCACGCAACTCCTTTTCTTTATCGATCCACTCAAAGATTGAAGCCGCTTCAGCCGCCAACTCCTCAATCTCTGCATCGGCCGACGTGCGACCATGAAAGTCAGTTTTTTCCTCAACCATACTTTCATACTCATGAACCAAACGTCTCAGCATACTCTTAATAAATCGGTCGGTGAAAGGGTAATAGCGTAGTCCCCAAATGGCTTGTACCTCTTCAAGATCTAAGCCCCGTTCAATCTCGGCCTGTATTGTGTCCTCTAGGAGCTGTAAGACATCACTGTCAGGGTTGTTCCCTAGGAACGCAAGAGCTTGATACATTTCGATACACTCGGTGAGATCTCTCTGCATTTCATGCTGTTCTGCAATATCTGCTTCGCGCCAGCGCAAAGCGTGTACCAGGCCCTTGTAACTCACCGAGACTGCAGGTAGAAGAGCTACTATTGGGTTATGAGGATCAAGGTAAATGTGTATACTGGGCAACAACTCTGCGACTTCCTTAGGTGTGAGTGTCGTAGTTATAGGCTCATTGTCTGGGATGATTAAGATCGGCGTCAACATCTGTCTGATATCAACAGCAGTACTCAAGAAAGTGTCAGACATGGTAGGTCGCGCGCTTGGGCTGGGTGGTGTGACGAAAACGTCTGGCGGACATGATCCGAGAGCTTGAGCGTGTTCAAGTGGCATTGTAATTGCGACAGGATTGCTGTTAACGCGAAGTGATCTTTCAAATGAAAGCAAATAGGTGAATGATGAAAATATCTCAGTATGCCTTCTGCCTCTCCAGAGATGCTTGGATTGATTTCCTAGCTTTTTCTTCAAGTCAAGGCGCGCATATTAATACAGGGTTATTGCACATTGTGAGATGTAGCTACAACAACAGCATGGCTTACACCGTTCTCCAGGTATGGCTATAATTAGGGCGGTTCACAATGTTGTGTTTTGCATGTCCTCAGTCTTTCAACTATTGTCGTGTATATATCCCGTAAGCTATTTAACAGACCATAAATCAATCAGATACGGCGGTTGATTGGGATGGTACGCGCGCATAGAATGTGTAGCGTACATTCTCGCGCTCAGTCACCTCCACATCCTTATTCGGTCGTCGTCGGATTGCATTGGCAGAGGCCATCCCTAGAGGTAACTCGGTACTTCTCAACCTCTCATAATCTACATCCTCTGCATATTGCCCGTCAGCGGGTAATTGGCCCTTGTCTAAGCCAGCTCCTATTCTTGCTATGGCCATGGCATTGAATATTCTGGTCCACGTCGGTGTACGCATAATGTAGACCCCACAGAAGATGAGTCCAGCGATTTGAATCACTAGTAGAATCGAGATCCCGACGATCGAAGCGAGCGATATGTCAGGCTTAAGGATGGAGAACCCAGGACTGGAGAATATGGGTCGACCACCGGCATTGTAAAGTAAGCGTGGAGCTTGGCTGTCTCTATGAGTGAGGAGAACGGCTTTATGGGTCAACATCATCCCTGTGAAAATCGTTTCCTCTAAATACCCAGGGGCGTTCTCCCCAACGAACATTTTGGTGAGCCATTGAGCAACTGTTTCGCTGGGCTTCTTATCAGAATCGCACTGTGTAATGTTAGAGTGGTACACAGGCTGCCTCTCGCAGAACGGTTTCCACCAGAGTGGCTTGGCTGTGTTCTCGGTCGACGAGTTCGCTTGCGACCAGGTCAGGTTTGTTGCAGTGTTGATCCAAGAGTCTTCTCCGAATAGCGACATTATTGACGTTACTAGAGGGCCTGAGACATTCCATCGCATAGCCTCTGACTCGTTCGACGTCCATCCCGTGACCCTATCTATCTTTGTGTCCCTGGTAAAACGTCAACTCCAAGGTATCTAAAGGCCTGTATTTCTCCATCTGTTTTGCTTACCATTCCGTAGGAATATAAGTTCTGGCACTATTGCAAACAAGGGCATTGCCGGACGTGCAAAAATTTCCTTCGTCATTGAAGTCTCTTTCCATAACATCAGGCGATGGCCAATGCTCTAAAAGCGGTCCGTACGCCATCCCAGTTCTGTAATTTCCAAGTTCGAAATAACCCCTCGTGGTGTCAGATGAACAATGAATGGTGGACGAATTATCTTTGGCCAAATCACCCGAAATCTGTAGATACACCTCTTCCTTAATGTCTTGTCTGTTGCGACTTAGAGTCCAAGGAGAACTTCCCCACTCTCCGGGGACACAAACCCGCAGCTTAGAAGAGGACGTGTCGTTTCTGTATTCTATAGACGTATCGTATGGCTTGCCACCGGGGCAACTCGAGGGAAAGTTTTCTTTCGGCCAGACTTCGCACTCTATAGTAGAGTTGAAGCGCATAGCATGATATCGTTTAGTTCCAGTCGTCACGTTAAAAGGAAATGCTGCAAAGAAAGCCGGAAGTATTTGTTGATAACTCGGTGACTTTCGAATTCTGATGTTGAGCAGATTGTTTATCGCATCTCCCTGAGTGTTATCGAGTTTGGTTACCGGAGGTTGCGTCCCGTTATAATCGATCCACAAGTACATCTCTGGAGGAGCGCTCTTGACTGAAGGAAGTTCGTATTGCACGTTTTTTAGAACCGTAGCATGTGGAATCATCTCCATCGTAGCAGGCTCCGCGTCGTCCCCCAATAGGGTTTTTTCTTCCCTCAACTCAAACGAAGTAGAAGTGAGTCTGACTTTTTCCAGTACGCCAGAAGGGATGGTGATACTTTTCCAATCCACCAAAATTTGGTACAAGGGTGGTTGAAGAGCACCTGGAATCGTCTCAGAACAGGCTCATACACCATAACAGACTTTGTAATGTTTGGATAGAAGAAACAGAGCAGCGAAGAACTTACTAATAAGTAAAAGACCTGCAGCTAGACTCATGAAGGTATTGAATGCTCTCGATCCATTTCCTTTCGCACGTATGAGCTTGTATAATACACTAATGTCGGTCCAGGCGCGATCCGCGAAAGCGAATATATCGCGCACGCTCAACTGACGCGTTGGAGCCCGCTTTTGACTGAACACTACTGCTGATTGGGCAATGACGAATGAAACAACAGGTACAGCCAGCAAACTTGCAATGGAGTTAAGCACCAAGATGGCTGTGACCCAGGATTGCATCCGATTGTATTCCTTTAGACTGAAACCCTCAGGATAGTAATACGTAGGCTTGGAGATTGGGCGGTAGGACAGAACTATTGTTGCTATCCATGGTACCAGAACAAGGGGAATGTAGAAGATTACTAAATAAATAGCAGGTAAATGACGCTTGAGCTGCGAATCTACTGGCGCCTGCTCTGTGCGATTGGTATCCTTGAACAGTATGGTTAGTTTTATACTAGCATCTTCTGCGCTCATCGTTATATATGCATAATTAAAATACTGACTAGTATATCTAGTGAATTGTTCTTCGCCGTTGAGCTGGTTGTGGGCATGTTTACAGGTCCTGCTATGCAAAACCTAGTTAGATTAGCCAAGCGACCTTCTTCCGAGCCTCACGGTAGGTCTAAATTTCTGAGTCTCCAAACTGCTCGACTGTTGAGTTGGTATGCCCTATAAACAGCTTGAACTGCTTCCAGTCCGGTTTAACTTCAGGCGAGCCTTGGGGGCTGAAATGACGTAGAATCGTATGCCTCTTCGTGTTGATCCAACACGTTCGCTCGATCGGTTATTTATCGACAGAGCTTGACCCATTTAATCCAAGCCTCAAGTATTGGCAACATGCCTGCCAAGCAAGTGCACCACTGCGCCACTTCCTCAAACGTACTGACATTGATCAGCTATCGATAGTGAAACTACCATTTCGAAGTGGTAGTGGCTCATCTGTCTTTTGCATGACATAGCCTCACGAGAGCAACTTATAGAAGATATTTAATAGCTGTTACTTTTATATTTGACAGCTTATACACGATACGGAGTGCAACGATGCTCCCGTAATTGAATGTTCTATACAGTATTTATTCTACTGGGAGAGAGCAGCCCCCATCTAGGGTATCGTTCTACAGCTTCGCCTTCCCCATCTGAACCCACAACGACTCGGCCCTCACAAGAGGCCTTCCCTTCCCATCCTTCATAACTGCATCAATCTTCATCCTATCCTTTGTTTTCTCCACCAATTTACACTCCACACCCACAACTCCAGGGCACAGAACCGGTGCCAAAAACTTCAGGTCCAGCTTCGCTGTCACAAAGAAATCCTTCATATACATGCTCAACTTCCCGGCCTCGATCCCTCCCTCCGAACCCAGCATCGAGTCCCAACGTTCGATGAAGGTGGCTTGATCTGTACCTTCAACCTCCCTCATCTTCGCAAGCATCATGGCGCCTAGGGCTTCGTCTATCATGGTCATGATAGCGCCCCCGTGGCATATATTCGGGAAGCCTGAGAGCCCTGGCCCAAACTTGAAGAGCGATATTGTGCGGTCGACGACGGGAGTGTGGGCAGGGGCGATTTTCGGATACAGCTCCGCCCAGGCGTGGATGCGGGATTCGCCGGACAGGGTCTCTGCGCCGTAATTATCGGATACGGCGCCTGAGGTGTTTGCTACAAGAGTGCGGCGGCGGGGAAGTAAGTCCCAGTCCGGGTGGTCAAAATAGGGCACCGCCCATGTGAGAGGCGCGAAGGCTTCGCGAAACTTGGATGTGTCGTGGCTGCCCATTGTTGGAAGAGGGAGGTATACGGGTTTCGCGGGAGGCAGTACGCATTTAGAGGGGAGGGGGAATGGAAGCGCTACATATACACGGCATTTTTGGTATCCTTGCTACGCCTTCTTGGAAAGGTTGATGGTGCTGACAATGTTGCTGACGGCTCTCCAGCATTATCCCATCCTGGGGTTGATATATGGTTAGCGTTCCTCTGGTGTGCAGACTGCTTTTCAAACCCACTCGTTTTGGTCAAACACGCCCCAATACGCTCGTTTCTCGTTTCTCGATTAGTGGCCGGGGAACACTAGTTTTAACGATTATTTTCCTTATCGGTCACCCTGTTGCACCCTTCCCACTCGCTACACGCAACTTTTCTCAACACGTCGACCGGCTGCGACGCCTCGGCACGTCCCTTGGGAGCCGCTCAAGGAGATGCAGCACTGCGGCGCAGTACCCGCCGTCCCTGTATACATATGCAATCGTTTATTTTTCCCGGGCGTAGCAACGACAGGGTTTCACAGCGCAGGGCGCGCCACACCCCCTCGTTCTGCAGCATACGCCTACACATGTGCAGCAGTCTGAGTCTCCAAGAGATGGCAAAACCATCTCCAACCAGTCCACCGCTGCCTGATAGACTTCAGGCAGTGTCCCAGTCGCCCGCCCCCGATTTCAGGCGCCATCGCGCGAAAGCACGTGGTAGCGCGGTCGTTGCCTGGCCGGACCGGGCTCCTTTCGTCTAGCAGACGAGCTGACGTGCGGCAAGCAGGAGAGGGCAGGCTATGCCAAACATCCTACAAAAGCCCGCGACAGCGCGCATTGCCCCCAAACACTGTTCCCTCATCTCGCTCCATTCCCATTGATTGCCCCGTCTGCGCTCTCTCTTCTTTTCCGCTTTTCTACTTTTCGCTTTCCTGTATTTGGTTCCATCTTAATTGTGCACATAAATAATACCAGATATGCCGCCCAAGAAAGCCGCCCCGTCCGTCTCTGTCAGGCCGGACGCGCTCGCTGGGGAAAAATGCATCATCACCGGCGAAATTGACGGATTCAAGCGGAAAGAGGCCGAGCAAATACTCATCAACGCCGGTGCAACCATCGAGAAGAGCTTAAACAAAAAGGTCACACTTGTTGTCCTGGGCGCCGACGCTGGCCCCAACAAGCTGGAGAAGATCGAAAAGCTTGGCATCGAGACGAAGGATTGGAGCCATGTTATCGACGAGATTAAGGGTGAGGGTGGAGCTGCTCCAGCTGACGATGACGAGGGTGACGACGATGACGAGGAAGAGGAAGAAGAGCCCGAGGAGGTAAGGCATCATTTTCGCATCTCCAATCAACGCCTCTCCGCTTTGCGCAAATGCAATCTACACGCTCTAACACCCCCGTAGAAGCCCCAGCCAAAGAAGAAGGCTGCTCCCAAAGCTAAAGCCAACTCCAAGGCCAAAGCCGACCCTGCGCCCGCTAAGCCCAGCGCAAGCTCCTCTGGTGACGACTTCTTCTCTGGAAAACACGTCATCGTCACAGGCACCATCCAAGGCCACGACCGCAAAGACGTGCAGGCCATTCTGGAGAAAGCCGGTGCTATCTTCGAGAAGAGTCTCAATAAAAAAGTTCAGCTCGTCATCCTCGGACTGAAGCCCGGCCCCGACAAGCTAGAAAAGATCAAGGATCTTGGCGCCGACACCATCGAATGGACCCAAGTCGCGAAGAAGCTTGGTCTCGAGCTCCAGCCTGAGAAGAAGGTTGCCGAGGTCGAGAGCGGCGATGCACCGGACTCCATCGAGGGCAAGACGCTTTTGATCACGGGTGAAATCGACGGACTCACGCGCTCAGCCGCGCAAAAGGTGCTCGAAGGCGCAGGCGCAAAATTCGCAAAGACGCTCAACAAGTCCGTTGAGCTTGTTGTTTTGGGAGCCAATGCCGGGCCTGACAAGTTGAACAAGATTGCAAGCCAGGGACTTCCCACCGTGGACTGGTCTGATCTCATTGAAAAGCTGGGCATCGATGTGGAGTCGAGTGAGCCACCTAAAAAGAAGGCGAAGAAGAACTGAGGAGGGTCATAGGGTTTCATCATGTCCGTCTTCATGCGTATCATCTATCTATCTCATGCCGGGGTCAGGCGCTCCGTTTGGGCAAAGACTTTCTACTTGTAATCTTGGGCTGGCAGGCGCATGCTCTTAATGGATTTCAATCGGTTTACCTACAATACCCAATCGTGCATTGTGGATCTAGATTGCCGCCTAGTGCTTCCCTCAGTTGAGAATGTAGCTTTCTTGCTTCATGTATCCCCACTGAATGCTGGTGTCCGATGCGCTTCCGTTTCTAGATATTGATTTGACAGTTTGTCATTCGCTGGGTTTTGTTACGAGGACTCCGTGGATCGAATCGCCGATTTGCCAAAAACGGAGACGCTGTCGTTGGCAGGAGGCGCGGTATTATCTATCGAGATATCAACACAGTCAATGTCTGCGACGTGGTTCCCTCTTGTTCTTGACATCGTACCGGGTGATGCAGATGCAACTGAAACTCCGTCCGTGGAGCTCTTGGCTTCAGACTCTGAAACTTTGATGCCTCCCTCCTTGGAGTCGTCGGGTTGAATGGCACTTGCTTCGTTCTGTTTGCGCAGGGGTCCTGGACTGAGCCTGCCCGCCGCCTGTTCCTCCTCGATTATGGTCACGGCGACATTGAAACAGAAACGGGCTTTACTCTCGTTTGAATCTGGCCGGATGCCTTCCTTGGTGACAGGCCAACTATACTCGCTGGGGCTGTTGTCCATTATCTCCCGAATTCTTTTAGACAGCTCTGCCGCGCGGTTTGTCTGAATATCGCCCAGAGCGCTTCGAATACGATCTTTCACAAGAGACACTTGGTAGTCAATATCCCCTGTACAATGTTAGTCGCCTTTTTTGATTTTATTCGTGGTGAAAACTTACTCCTCTCTTCCTCAGTCATGCGTCTCCGTCTCCAGTTATTTTTCTTTGCAGGCTTGATGGCTGAGGCGTGTTGACCCATGGCCCAGGTGTGTTGTAGTAAAACCCCGATATACCCAAATTTTCAAAGCGATGAAGATAGCAATAATGTTCGGGGATCCAAGCGAATGGAAGAATGTGCGGTGTCGTGTGGTCGATTATGTGAGAGAAAAAAGGTACTGGGTTGATCTAGGTAGAACTAATGACGCGATGCACTTTCCTTTGCACCAGGAGATCAGCACAACAGCCGAATGTTTATCTCAAGCTATGTAAAAACAAACTGATGCAGCATGGCAACGCGAAAAACATCGGCAGTATCCGTAATAGTAAATGAGTATCTTTGCATCGGGAATAGTAATCTCTCCACGTACAATTGTGCTTCCCAATCATTCTTGCCTATCAGAACTAGAGACAACACCGCAAATCTGGATTATTGTCCACTTGCACAATAAAATTCAAAACATATCCATGATTTTCATCCATAGAGAATGTCTCTTTTGTACCGCAGGATTCAGAAAAATGACCCAAAGCTGATTACACGCCAACAAAGTCATCAAAAGGCTATATATTTCCAGTAGACACACCAGACTGGGCAACCTGAGCTTTTTTTACTCCTCCGCCAACCACTTCACCTCCTCCCCCGTCTTCTTCTTGATATTATCCCTCGCTCTACTACTTAACCCCAATAACCTTCCCTTTGTCTCTCCACTATCCAACATCTCTACACACCGCTCGATTCTCCCCTCATCGTCCATCCAGAACATGAACACGTACTCCCCCTCATATACCCACTCCTCCTCAGGTCCATCCTTCACTTCTTCACGCCACTCCGCTTTGCTTTTTGCCCAGCACCACACCGCGTTTTGCGCCTCGTCTTCGGCCCACGCTTTAGCTTCCACAGGGAACCCCGTCATAAGGCGTGACACGGAAGCGATATGTGCAAGGAAGGCATCGCGGGAGGCGTGGCCATGTTTAGAAAGGGCGGCCAGCAGGGAGGTAGGGGCGTAATCGTGTGTGAAGGTGGGACTGAGGACGGAGTGGAAAGAAGACTGCGAGAGAGTTGCGAAAGAGGAGATGAAGGTTTGGGCTGATTGGAGGCGTACAGAAGGCGACATGGCGAGAGCTTCAGCCTTCCATAGGGGTATGGGGTGAAATCGGGATGGATGTCAAGAACGAGGTTGATGGAGGGAGAACATTGTTTTTGTAGGTGTGGATCCATTTGGAAGAGGACGTATGCTGCTGACGGAGTTGACGGAGATTGCGGAGACAACATAGGGATCTGCTTTTAGCATTGAGAGGAGCCACACTAGTCGCTCGACTTGTGTGAGCCACTAGACTACTTTGAAGACAGCTTTAGATGGTCCAGGGTTCTACCTAGATCATCCACACTGCTCTTGTTGTTGGGTGACTTCCTGGTCGTAGACTCGACCCCCCAACACTCCACCATCAAGGATCCAATGTTCGTTATCATCATTGTCGTCTTGTACCCTCCGCCAAGCTTGCCTTCTCTCTCCTCTTTACCTTTACCCTTGCTTTCGATTTTAATAGTAGGCCGTATCAACCCACCTAACAGTGGGTTTTTGCTGAAAGCTCCACCGCCACCAGAAATGCCACCTGAACCAGCGACTTCGGCCGGCTCAGGAAGATCATCTTCGCTATCTGGGGTAGATGGCCTGTCCGCGGCCTTTGTCTCGAACTTTTTCATAATTTTTCCGCCCACTAAGTTGAGGCTGGCAACGACTTGTCTCTTCTCATACTCGGGTCTCGCATTCCACTCCTGCTCGCGGAGAGCTTTCTGCTGCTTCTTCAACTGCATCGCGCGCTCTTGAGGAGTAGCCCACTGGCTCAGTCCCGCGTGTGTGGTCTCGAAGTCTGCGGCTTCATCGTGCACATGCGTTCTGCGGGCGTTCTGCGCTTGGAAAGCGAGAAGCTTGTCCCTGTGCTGCTTTGCCTTGGCTAACCTCTCGCTTTCTGACTCCACGTCGGAACTAGGGTTAGATGAAAGTGGTGTGGTTGACCTGGGGGTCGAGAATGGCCGTGGTGCTAACGCGACATCTGCGCGTCTCTGACCGGCATTGTTCGCAGCCATCTTCTCTCTTCCACGCTCATCGCGCAGAATACGAACCATAGATTGAATTTCATCTGAGCTAAGTAAGGGTTTTCCGCAGAAGGTACACGGCCCGATGCCTTCCTTAACACAGATGATTTTACCGCAATTCATGCAGTTTGGAGCTGCATCTAGTAGAGGGTGCCGCGTAGCCATACAGTTACATTTCCGCTTGCGGTTATCTACGCTTGCGGAAAGGGTAGGGTTCGTCTGAATCTCAAGTGCTCGTATCGCAGATTCCAGATCGTTCAGTGCGGTTGATGCGCCGTGCATGGGCGTCCCGCCAGCGACGCTCACCTTGGCCTTGGGTTTCGGGGAAGAGTTGCGCGACGATTTTGCATCCGAAATTAGATGACCTGCTGCGGATGGCGGTAGTTTCGAAGGTGGCGGGACAGGAGATATCCCCCTTGACTTGGGTGTGGATGTTTCTGAGGATGTTGTGGGCTTCTGGATGGCATCTGGCGTGTCAGACAGAGCAAAGGTGTTCGATTTCGGCGCCTTTGACTTGGAAGCACCGGCCATGTAGTCATCCTCATCTCTCTTCAAGTATGCACCGGATGTGTTGCCATAATTGTCAGGTTGCCTCGGTGGTGGCAGCTTGCCTAGACCGGGTTTCTTCTTGTTCCGAGGTTTTGACTTGGGTACCTCGGATGCATCACTTGACGGCCGCGTTTGACTAGCACTAGAAGAAGCAGCCGGACGTCTTCTATTGTTAAATGATGCAATGAATTCCAGTGCCTGTGGACTGTCGCCTAGGAGGTTCTGCAGGTGGTCGGCAGCTTCCCTGTTGGGTAGTGACTCTGTGTACGAAATAACTTGCTTCAGCGAATCTTCATCGAGCGGAAGAAGCTTAGACAGTTGTGGCAATGCCCAAGTCGAAAGCGCCATCCTGGTGTGCGATGGGTGTGTGTGGTGGTGAGAGAGTCATAGACTAACCGTCGACTGTGGCGATGGTTTGTGGAAAGCACCGCCACATGTGGCGGTGCACTTGCGCGTAGGGCGACGCGGGGAAATTCAAGGACGGCGCCAGCAAGATACCTACTCTTCTGCCGCGCATCGATCCAAGCAGCACTGCGTCCATTCAGTATGACGACCGAAGTTGCACTCGAGACCACGCTCGTACGTCTGGCCAACGTATCTGGCCTTCGCCTTGTTGCTAACAAGAAACGCAGGGCACCTTTACCGTCGAGCTCTACACCGAACATGCCCCGAAGACGTGCACCAACTTCTCGACGCTCGCCCAGCGCAACTACTTCAACGACCTCATATTTCACCGTGTTATCCCGAACTTTATGATCCAAGGTGGTGATCCTACAGGCACTGGCCGCGGCGGTGCATCCATATATGGCGAGAAGTTTGAGGATGAGATCTCACCTGCCCTGAAGCACACCGGTGCCGGTATTCTCAGCATGGCAAACTCGGGCCCCAACACGAATGGCAGTCAATTCTTCGTTACCTTGGCTCCGACACCCTGGTTGGATGGGAAGCACACCATTTTCGGGCGTGTGAAGAGCGGGATGCAGGTTGTCAAAAAGTTGGGCTTGGTCAAAACAGACAAGGAAGATAGACCTGTAGAAGAGGTCAAGATTGTGAGAGCCTACGTTGTCGACAAAGCCCTGGAATATTGAGGGAACATTTAACGCATGCTCAGCTGGGTTGAAAGTTCGTGTCGTGAAAAACATCGTGGTCACCTGGAAAGCTACGGAAGCGTACAGAAGCGATGCGAAAGGAATGGCGCAAAGTGCCCGAGTTTCAGTGCAACAGCAGAGGTAAAACTCGCGGATGAAGGCAGTGAATGGAAGAAATATCCGATAACTATATATCCCGATGTCTAGTCACTGTCAGGTGATGAGCAACATCACAAGGTCCGAAAAGCATCAATATAATGTAAGTAGTTTAACCATTTCAATTGTTGATTATCACTTATATTAACCAGCTTTGAACTTGTCTAACGGCCCGTTTGGGTGTATCAATACTTTCGTATACCCCTCTATCCGCTTATCGAATTTTTCGTAAGCCACAGAAGCATCATCGATATCGATTTCATGGGACACAACGAAGCTCGGTTTGGCCCTGCCCGAGATAATCAAATCCCGCAAATATCTGTTATAAGCTTTCACATTGCATTGACCCGTTCCCAATGATAGTCCCTGTTTTTGTCAGAACTTTATTGCGCAACGAGAAAGACGACTTACTTTCTCGAATAACTTGCCAAATGACAACAGAATCTGCCCCTTCTTGCTTTGCTCATCAGGAGCTCCAGGGTCTGCAGGCACGTACAGACCAGGGATACCGAGTCCACCCGTAGGTCTCGTTACCATAATGAGCTGGTCCAACACAACGTTTGGTTTCTCTTTGCTCCCGGATGAGTCTACTGCTTGGTAGCCGACTGCATCCACGGCTCGATCGACCATGCCGCCGTTGATCTTGATGATCTGTTCGACCGGATCGCTTTTCTTGAAATCGATAGGAATACATCCAATCTTTTCTGCCTGTTTCAGTCTTTCTGGCACCGTATCCACAACGAAGACTTTACTAGCCCCACGAAGGATTCCGCTATACGCTGACATTAATCCGACCGGGCCTGCTCCAAAAACCGCTACCGTCTCTCCCGACTGAAATCCAGAGAGATTAAGTCCATGCCACCCCGTTGGAAAGATGTCAGCCAACAGTGCAAAATCGGCTTCGTGTTCCGTCCCGTCTGGCAGTTTCAGAGCATTGAAATCCACAAACGGAACACGAAGATACTGCGCCTGTCCACCTTGGTACGGACCCATCGCTACATATCCATATGCTCCGCCCGCAAACCCAGGATTTACTCTGCAATTGTTAGTTTAATTCACCAGTCCTGCGCAAATCCCTTTCTCACCCGGTACAAAACGCCGTCTTCCCCTCCTCGCAGTTCCGACATCGTCCATCCGCCACATTGAACGGCAGTACAACACGATCCCCTTTCTTCAAAATGGTCACTCCTGGCCCTGTCTCGATGATGATTCCCATGTTCTCGTGCCCAAATACTAACCCGGCTTCCGCTGCGGTCCGTCCTTGATACATATGTAGATCCGATCCACAAATTGCTAGGCCCCAGTATCAGCAAGTACTTCAATGCTCGTCGTATGTCTCAAGATACGCACCGGCCGTTGTAACCTTGACAATTGCATCATCTGGGTGCTGAATACTTGGCGTTTCCACCTCCCTTACGGAAACCTTAAAAGGCCCTTCGTAGTGCACAGCTTTCATCTTTCCGCCCATCTTGGTCGAGTGATGGAATTCTGCGTTTCCGGGATCGTGTTCGGGGTCGAGTAGTGGAATGACGTTCGTTCCGTTGGGCGACTGTGCAGACATGGCGGGTGTATGTAAGTATATAGACTGGGCGCGGTGGGGCACAAGTGGGGGAATTAATGGAAAAATGGGGGTCGCGGTGATCTTTCGGGAGATGTATTGAGGATCACGCGGTTATTGTGGCTGTTCATGGTGCTGCTTTCGGCACTTTTAAGGTGGTGATGGCGGGGATGCGGAACGGAGGCGTCATCCGGGAGGGGCTACAGGCGCGGGGTGCATGAGGGTAGATCCGTGGGTTTGAACCTTAGATCCGAGCGCATTTGGAATTTGTGGTGGATAAGACATGGATTAAGGAAGCTAGGTTATGGGCTTTACTGGTTTGAGATCTTTGTGCTGTAAACCCTATGCGTATTGTGTATGCTTCTGGTTATGTCTATGGAAGTAAAAGCTATAAGCGCGCGACTTCCTGTCTCAAGCTGCATTCTGTCTTGTGTAGGAACAGGTATGACATGACACTCGGAACTAGACATTTGTAGTGAGAATGATGTGGACCGACCGTGTCATTCCAATCTGAACACACGCGGTGTTATGTAAGCTTTGAAGGTTTTGGGACCTCTTTCCACTCTTTGACTCGGATCGTATGACGTTCACAGTGCGCCTCCTTGTTCCCAAACACATACAAGTTGTGCTGAGTAATAGTCTCATCGGAAGGAAGGTAGGTTGACGTGATCTCCCATTGGAAAGTAGTCATGTCGATGGAGAAGGGCAGGGGGTCAGGGCTCAAGCGAGCAGACACGCTCCGCTAGGTCTCGGCCCCCGATTGGCTGAGACGACATCTCATGATCTGGCGTCGCGTTCGCTCATCGAAAAATACAGGGTCCAGACAGTCTCCCCTTTTTCCCCCACGCGCACGATGCAGTATTACGGGGAAGATAATCCCATACTCCTATATGTGGTCGGACTGGCCACGCTGTCGCTCTTCTACGTTCTTTTTCGACGCGACCCTGAGGCTGCAGTACCCTACAATGTCACGCCACCAGAAGAGATCACACCCGGGTGGAAAGGCGAGGTGCTGGACAATCTTTCCATGAAGGTATTAGGAACTATTCCTCTACGTATCTGAAGCACTGCTTGTTAACACGGTGTAGATCCCTGGCTCCTCCTCGATCCAATGCTATGCCCCCGCAACAGGCGAATCTTTAGGCCGCATCAACCCCTCCACGAATTCCTCCATTGACAGTACAATTGCGAAAGCTACCGACGCGCAAACCCAATGGGCAAAAACTACCTTCGCGGAGCGCAGGAAGGTGCTCAAGACGATGCTCAAATTCGTCCTCGAAAACCAGGAAACTATTGCGCGCGTAGCCTGCCTGGATTCGGGAAAGACAATGGTAGATGCGGGCTTGGGAGAGATCCTCGTCACGGTCGAGAAGCTCAGATGGGTCATCGCTCATGGCGAGGAGAGCCTCAAGAGCGAGTCCAGACCGGGAAACCTTCTCATGGCGTACAAATGGCATGAAGTAATGTGGCAGCCGCTGGGCGTTGTCGCCGCGTGCGTGAGCTGGAATTATCCCTTCCACAATCTGATATCTCCCGTCATCGCCTCAATCTTCGCTGGAAACGCCATCGTCGTCAAGGGCTCAGAAAACACCGCGTGGTCCAGCGCCTACTTTGCCTCCATAGCGACCGCTGCCCTTGTCGCCTGCGGTCATAATCCAGACATCGTCCAATCCGTCGTCTGCTGGCCTGATGTCGCCGAGCACCTCACTTCCCACCCTGGTATCGCCCACATCACCTTTATCGGCTCGCGGCCCGTCGCACACCATGTGTGTGCCTCCGCTTCCAAGGCACTCACCCCCGTCTGTGTCGAGCTCGGAGGAAAGGACCCTGCCATCCTCCTAGACGACCTCTCCAACAGCGAATTCCACCGCGTCGCCAGCATCCTCATGCGCGGCGTCTTTCAATCCGCTGGTCAGAACTGCATCGGTATTGAGCGCGTTATCGCCCTCCCGAAAGTTTACAGCCGTCTCATCGACCACCTCACCCCCCGCATCGCCGCCCTCCGCCCCGGCTCCATCCTCAATGCCTCTCCCGACGACTCCCCCATCGACATAGGTGCCTGCATCTCAGACGCAAACTTCACGAAGCTTGAGGCACTCATTTCCGATGCCGTCGCCAACGGCGCCCGTCTCCTCTGCGGCGGAAAGCGCTACGTACATCCACAATTCCCCAAGGGCCACTACTTCACACCAACTCTCCTCGTCGACGTCACGCCCTCCATGAAGATCGCACAGGAAGAGCTCTTTGCGCCCGTGTTTACGCTCATGCGCGCTGCCTCCGTCGACGACGCCATCGCCATCGCAAACTCGACCATGTATGCGCTCGGCGCCTCTGTGTATGGTTCTTCGTCGCGCAATCTCGAACACGTTGTGCGAAATGTGCACGCTGGCATGGTTGCTGTCAACGACTTTGCGGTCACGTACATGGTCCAGTTGCCGTTTGGTGGCGTCAAGGGCAGTGGGTATGGTCGGTTTGCGGGCCAGGAGGGTCTCCGCAGTCTGTGCAACCAGAAAGCCGTGACGCGGGATCGGTGGCCGTGGTTGGCGAAGACGAGCATACCGGGTCCAATGGATTTGCCGTTAAAGGGGGCGGGAGCGGGCAAAAGGGCGTGGGGGATGGCGATGGGGGTTGTCTGGGTAGGGTATGGAGATTGGAAGGGGAAGATCAGGGGGATCAGAAATCTTGTTGGGTTGTAAATGATGGGTGTTACCTGCAGCACGTATATGCATGCAATTCATATATACAAACATAATACTAATACCCATGTGATACTCAAAACCTATGGTTCCTCCTACGAATGCGCGGAAATCTCGCCGGATATCGTAAATAAATAACCTCGCCTGCCTCAATAGACCAGTCTACGTAGTATAGTAGAAACAATCATGCCAGATCATACGGTCTCAATGTACCGTTTAACTTCCCAGTCGGTTACCGCCTCATCCCACAGCCGTACCTCATGTTCTCTCGTGCCCCCGAAGTGATCCACAAACTCGTCACCAAACACCTCCCTCGCCACACTGTCCTTGCTCATAAATCTCTGTGTCGCCTCCTTCAAGTTCTTTGCCAGCCTCACTCCCTTGTCGCTCTCCCCACCGACATCCTCCCCCTTACCGAGCGGCGGTATCGGAATTTCCAACTTCTTCTCGATGCCTCTCCACCCGAGTGCTAGGATAGCTGCAAGCACAAAGTGAGGGTTCGTGTCCGCACCTGGCACTCTGACCTCAAAGCGTGTAGCTTTGGCAGATGCCGTAGGCGGCGCGATCAATCTGATACTTGCGGCCCTGTGCTCCAGACCCCAGCTAACAGTCACAGGAGCCCAAAAGTTTTCGACTAACCGTTTATAGCTGTTGACATTGGGCGCAAGAATCGGCATGATATCTGGCAGGCCGTCCAGCAGACCGGCGAGGAAATGGCGACCCAGATCGCTGAGGTAGCGCACGTCAGGGTAGGGTGGGGAGGGGTCCTCTTCGCCACGGTAGAAGAGGTTTGTACCTTTGGAGTCGACAATGGAAACGTGCATGTGACCGCTGTTACCGGGGAGACCTTCACGGGGCTTCGCCATGAAGCAGGGGGTTATGCCATATTTGGATCCAAGGGACTTTACGACGAGCTTGAAGAGGGATGCCTTGTCTGCCATGGCAGTGATTTCGCCGAACTCGAGAGCCTGCGTACATCGATCAGTATCTTATAATAGCTGCGACTCGCAGGGGCCAACGAACCGCCTCAAAAACACCAGGTCCAGACTCGGTGTGCCACCCTTCAATCCCACAGTTGAACTGTGCGCACGTGTCGAAGATGCCGTAGTAGTAGTCCTGGTTGTGCACCGGTCGTGTTATGCTATATCCGAACATGCCCTCAGTAAGTGGAGGCAGGGAATTCACGGGATTCTGGCGCAAAAACGTTGCGGTGGCCGAAGAATTCCGCTCTGGACCGTCGTGACTCTGGGGCGCTCTGAACTGGTAGAACTCGTATTCGGCTGCCATGGCAAAGTCAGATTACACACCACGACGCGGTATCCGCCCTGCAAACGAAGTCATCACTCACCACCAGCCATGGCTCCATAACCCTTCTCCTTTAGCTTATCTACCGTGCGCTTCAGTATACCTCTTGGGCATGCGCTCAAACTCCCACCCGTGTCCGGGTCGTGAAAGGATATGAGGAAAAATGGCACGTTGTTCTCCCAAGGTATCCTGCGGAACGAGGAGAGATCGGGAATAGCAATTATGTCGCGGTATCCGTTCTCTTTGTTGGAGATGCCGAGCTCGCGGAAGTAGGTCTGGTCGTGCATGTCCCAACCGAAGATGACGCTGCAGAAGCCAAAGCCCTCTTGCGCAATGGACAAGAACTTCTTCTTCGCCATGAGCTTCCCGCGCATGATGCCGTCGACATCGACGCCCGCGACCTTGACGGCATTGTCGTTCTTGAGCAGCTCCGGGAGGCGCTCGACGGTTATTTGTTCGGCGTCGGCCATTCTGACGGTGGAAGGGGAAGATGGAGGATGTCAAGGGGGCGATCAAGAGCCGAATAACAATAGCAGAGTGGAAGGATGGGCGATAGCAAAGATAAACCGGTTTGGTATCGCGGAGGAGGCATGCATTTGAGTGGACTAGGGATGGCTGGTCGCGTGTGGCTGAAGCTCGGACTAATGACGTGGTAGCGAAGCTTCCTACAAGAGGGCGACGGCCATTACATACGTGTCTATGCTGATGCGCCTATAGATACTATTATCAAGATGCACAAGGTACATATTCGCACAGCTGCAAGTAACATTCACGGCGATCATCATCTTCAAAACCAGGGACGAAGGGCTGCGACCGCCTGTCTGAAGCTCCCCGCCGATCAGCACCCCGCCATGGAGGGGCACGTCTTTGTAAACACTTCCGATTCTTGCATGTCACGAGTTCCTCGTGGATAAATGTCGCGCTTGATGTACTGTGACTATCTAGGTTCCTGCAGGTGCGATAACCTTTGGACACCGTTTGTTTTATCGCGTGGACAAGGTTTCATGGCGGGGCACTGCTGTCAGAGATGGTTCTTATCAGAGGTCCGATTTCGGGTGCCCTGTATCACCGCCACTACCCGTGACCCTCACCCAGGACGCACACAACACCTTGCCGACCTCAACACCATCCTCTTAGCGCCTCCAATTGTAGATACACGGTCCCTGACATCTAGATATCAGTAAGTCGATCGCGGTGCTGGCCCACCGGCACACCTGCCGCCTTTTGCAATGCAAGACACCGCCACCTATAAATATTAGTCATATATTCCACTGTTATAATAGCTTGACGAAGCTTCACCTATATCTTTCCCTCTACTCACTGACACTCTGATAGACACTTGCACTTCAACACCCAGACCTACATCCCCTCCTCAACACGTTCAACATGGGTCGTCTCGAAGGCAAGAACTGCATCGTCACGGGAGCTGCCGGGTACGTTGATCAATTGCAATTGCCAGCGAATGTTCGATAGCGCAACATGTCTTCACCTTCTTTTGCTCCTTCTCGGGTCATCTTTATCTGCTTGCTATGCAAGTAAACAACGATCGTTCGGGCGCTGCAAATTCCAGTTTTTATCAAACCAGTCACCTAGCATCCGCTAATGCCACCCAGGGGCATCGGCCTGGAAACCAGCATCCTCTTCGCCCGCGAAGGTGCCAACGTCCTCCTCTCCGACATCTCCGGCCCCGCCCTTGACAAGGCCCTCGAAAAGCTCAAGTCCGTCGTCCCCGACGCGAAGAAGGTTGAGGCCAAAGTCACAGATGTCTCCAAGGAAGCCGATGTCCAGGCCATGGTCGAGTATGTCGACTCCTGGGGCGGTCTCGACGTCATCTTCAACAACGCGGGCATAATGCACGCCGACGACGCCGACGCCATCGACACCCCCGAGAAGATCTGGGACCTGACCCAGGCTATCAACGTAAAGGGCGTGTGGTTTGGCAGCAAGTACGCAGTATTGAGCTTCCGCAAGCACGGAAAGAAGAAGGGGAGCGTGATCAACACGGCGAGCGTCGTGGCGCTTGTGGGAAGCGCGACGCCCCAGCTTGCGTATACGGCGAGCAAGGGCGCGGTCTTGGCCTTGACGAGGGAACTCGCCATGTGCCATGCACGAGAGGGTTATCGCTTCAATGCTCTTTGCCCGGCGCCCCTGAAGTAAGTGCCTTTTGACGTGGTAAAAATGCGTGTATCACGTGCTGACAGGTCTACCTACCTAGCACTCCTCTTCTGCAGGACTGGCTTGGCGACGACGCAGCGAAGAGGCACCGTCGTGAGGTCCATTTCCCCACTGGTCGCTTTGGTGAGGCTGTTGAGCAGGCACAAGCCGTTGTTTTCCTTGCCAGCGATGAGAGCAGCTTCGTCAATGGTACGGACTTTGTGGTCGATGGTGGTATGTCGAAGTGCTACATCACGCCTGAGGGTGCGGCGACGGAACCCCCGAAGAACAACGCTCGCTAGGTTTCCTAGTTGGGAAGGTTGATGTTCTATTCCATCTCATTTATTTACGGTGTATGGTGGATATGCTCCTGCAGAGAGGGACCAGTTCGCAACAGGATGGTTGCAAAGAGTTTTCTCTGCATATAATGATCATGAATATTTCATAGGATACACTGTGTAGGGATTGTTAAGAACTCAGTGGCTTGATACGACAATGTTTAAAACATACTAAAGGCTGTAACTAATCAGATTCCATGATTCGTTCAGCTCTCAAATGTCACAACATCAATTCAATCCATTAGCGTGGATTGAACTTCCCAAGTTGTTGCAAGCAAGTAGTGGACACAAATTGAATTGCGAAATAACCCCATGTTGAATGGGCGAACTAATACCCGAAAAGTCCGTCATAATGCAACTACCTACTTGGCGACTCTATAGATCTGGAAGACTAAAGGACGTTCCGCTTTCCCCACAAACAAATTCTCCTGACCATGGAGCGGAGTGTATTGGTGTGTGAAGAGGTAAAGATGGTATCCTCCTTCAGTGGACACCCATCCCGTGCGTGCATTCTCTGGAATATTCGGGCTAGGATCTATGACGACTTTTTTACGAGCCTCTGGGTTGTCGGATGCTGCCAGGACACGCCCTTCGTTTTTATAGTCTGCACGAAGTTGGATACTATCACTCGGGGTGTCGTGCACAACCGTCCACGTGAGAGGCTTAGCATTCCTATTAAAGTCCATTTTCAAGTGGATGCCAGTGCCCCACGTATCGCTGATGATATCCCATTCTACGTCGTCCCTGTTGACGCCTTTGGTGCCGACTCTCAACGTAACTACGTCCCCATCTTCGACCAAGGTGCCGTCCGTGGCTTTGGGGCGGGCGTCCCAGCCAAAAGATGCGGGTGAAGGAGTGTACTTCATAAGGGCAACACGGAAGTACTGGGATTCCTTGCTTCCGCTTGTATTAATCTGACCATCGGGTTTTGCAACTACCGTCCGCACCTTCTGCGACTCGAAGCGAAGGATATAGCCCCCCTCGGTGGGGTTCCAGGCAGTAGCGTAACACGTCTGATTGAGAAAGTACTCGAAAGATGCTATCTCGTTGATGTCGGTGAGCTTGCATGTCCGGCCATTGATCTCTGTCTCCAGGACAATGTTGTCGAATTCTCCATGGCGGACTGTGAAGACCAAAGCTTTTTTACGGTTCCAAGAGGCGTCGTCGGACACCTCGTACCACCTTGCGTACTCGTGGCCAGGAGAACCGTCCCAGCCGATGAAGCCATCAGTGTGTTTAGAATTTCCAACCATCAACATGGGATTAAAGTCGGTTAATTCTGAAAACCGACATGCAAGCATAATTTGGTCGCCGTCCTCTACCTGTTTACCAGTGTTGTCCATAGGGCGTGCTGGCCACTTGAAGGGGCTTTGTCGTAGGCAGACATGAGGTCGCGGTTTTTAACCCAGTCTTTGTTGATGAACATGGTGGCGAAAGCATCGCCGAGGTCTCCAAGGAAGCCGAAGGTCATGGTGGGCAAAGGTTGCAGTGTGTGATGGGTCGAATGGGGTTCAGAGGAAGTTCCTTAAAATGAACTTTTTTAAGTCGAGAGAGAGAGAGAGAGAGAGAGAGAGAGAAAGTGACTGACAGGTATATTTATACTCAAATAGAATGCTCTAATCCAGATATAAACCCTTCTGCAGGACGAAAAATGTACAAACTTATAGAAGAAAAACTCTATCTAGCACTTCGTGATCGATCGATCACAAGAATTCGTATACTTGTGTATTGAATAATATCATGCGATTGGCTCCTTTCTAGCAGAAACCGACGCGAAGGACTCCGAACGTATCACTCTGTCCTTCGTAGAGTCGGAGAGGGTAACTTGTCTGGGTTTCGTGGCGCACACACACGGTAGGACCGCACACATTTGTTTGGTCGAGCAGGGAATTGGTCTTGACAAGAGGAACCGTGGTCGGGATGGTAAAAGAGGGATTGCGAGATGCAAGCAGATGATCGGTGAAGCTTTTCGGAACCTGAGTCAAGACGATAATCAGACCATACATAGGTGCTAAAATTGAGTTCAGGGAGTATGTCAGTGATCGACAGCGGGTAACCCCAGTATCTGGGGAAGCCGGGAGCTATTGGCCAATTATCACTCACGATTGAATGTGAGCATTCGCTTCCCCTAGCCCAAGGTGGAACATGTCTACGAAGCAGTGGGACGAATCCAAAGATCGATGGATACCTTTGCAGAAAACCCTGGCAGTGGGCGTGACGGTGTAGAAGCATAGACTCCTATTGCGTACGACAGAGGCCACCTCAAGATTCGCAAGTGATCTCGATGAACGACCACCCTTAATATCGCACTGCACCCTATGATTTCGTAGGGTGGGATAGTGCACCGATGCTCTCCGATGTGCCTTGGTTCTTACGTTACCGTGTTGCTTTCCTTCTCCTCATTTCTTGGAGTTAATGCTAGTTCGGAAGCCCCTGGTTGTGCACGACGAACAAAGGAGCACCGTGGCCTCGTATGGAAATCAGAGTGGGACACGGAGGTTCAACGTCACAGTCTCTACTGACTGGGCTGGCTGGTCTACAGACTCAGGCCCAATTGAGTCGCCTTGAATCCATGTTATCCTGGTAGACCAATTGCAACCAATGTGAATACCGAATTTTACAAACTCTAATAATCTCTTCGGCTCGTCCTCGCTCGCAAGGATCGCCCTATACACCACGCATGTAGGTAGGTACCTTCTCTTCCAGGCATACTGGTGCATCAGCAACGGCCCCTGGTACCTGTATATGCTAGAAACATGGATTGATAATGTTTTTGCATAGACGATGCAGCGGAGGGCAATGTGCATGAAACTTGGTCCGATACTGTAACCTTGCCATCTTCCCAGCTACTGGTGGCATGCTGAGATGACAGCGACGTGCAGAACTCGGGTTGTCGGCTGAAGCCATGTTGCAACGATAGAAGATTTTGAAAAAATTCAGCGTGGGACTGGTGAGGGCGTTGGCCAGGTGGGAAGTTGGACACGTGTGGAGACGGGTGTGGGGACGGCCAATGGAGGAGGCCAGACCAGAGGAAACGGCCGGAGAAGATTTTCGTTCCAGGCGGCGGATGAGGCATTTGAATGAGGCGTAGTGATGCCGCAAGATACGAAGATACGAAAAAGGGTAGACTGGCTAATGGTCGGCGATGGCAGGGTGCATGCAGGTGGTGGTGTGTAGGGAGTGCAGGAGCAGGAGGAGGGCGAGTCTGGGGATCCGATTCAGCCGCCGACGTAACAGCGAACGTGCGGGGATCGCCGTCAGAGAGGACCCGGGCACACAGTGTCAATTGCATGTCCTCGGCTCAGGCCAGCCGCACGCTCGTTTCGATTGCCCTTCCCGTAGCGCTAGATTGCACCTCCTGAAAGGCGCTGCTGCAACAATGGCCTCACGCTCGTCTGCGCCCGTTTCTCGCGCCCAAGGCGGCCTCCCCCCGACACCCAACCTGAGCCTCGCAGGCATTGGTCCAGCGGCGGACCGACCCCGCCTACCACAGTGAACAGCTCCCATGCAGCGACGCCCGTCCTCGGGCGCCCCTCCAAACAAAGGCCCAAGCCCAAGCCCGCACCAGGACGCCGTGCGTGCAGGCTTTTCACCGTCGACCCACCACGTCTTGAGTGCCTTGGTCGTAGTGCTAGTGCTTGTTTTGCAGTTCCTAGCCCCGCGCCTTCCGCACGAGCTCCTCCGCCTCGCTCCCACCTCGAGCAATTGGGACCAGACACCCCCCGCAGTCTCGTATAGCAACCCTCTCTACAAGGCCCCGCCAGTCTGCCCGAAGCCCTCGCGCCCACCAGCAGCAACAGCAGCACGCACCGGCACCTTCAACAAGCGGATCGACCGAGACACGGCACGCAGCATGGCGTTGGCAGAGCAGGCACGGCGCGTCGCCGACGAGTTCAGCTTCGGGCCCGATGCCGTCAACAAGGCCGTCAAGGAGTTCATCCGGGAGATGGGTACGCAATTCTCTAGTCGTGCTGCACAGCATAGCCAGACACTGACCGCGCCTGCGCAGACGAGGGCCTGGAGAAGGAGGGCACCGAGCTGAGCCAGATCCCCACTTACGTCACTGCCGTGCCCAACGGCACCGAGAAGGTGCGACCACCAACACCCACGCCCACACCCACACCCACACCCACGTCGACATGCTCGTCCACGTCCACGTCTACACGTCCTCCTGCTCCTGCTCCTGCTCCTGCTCCTGCTCCCACCCAGCAATGCCCCCGCTAACCCACCCCAGGGCCTCTACATGGCCGTCGATCTCGGCGGCACAAACTTCCGCGTCTGCTCCATCCAGCTCCACGGCAACACCACCTTCTCCCTCACCCAGAGCAAGGTCGCCATCCCCAAGGAGCTCATGGTTGCGAAGACCTCGAAGGAGCTCTTCGCCTTCCTCGCCAAGCAGATTGAGAACTTCCTCAAGACCCACCATGAGGAACACTATCAAGGCCACATCAGGCGCAGGAACACCGGCGACACAGTCAAGGAGGAGGAGATCTTCAACCTGGGCTTCACCTTCTCGTTCCCCGTGAACCAGGTCGGCATCAACAAGGGGCTGCTCATGCGCTGGACCAAGGGCTTCGACATTCCCGACGCTGTCGGCAAAGATGTCTGCGCCCTGCTCCAGACCGAGATCGACGCCCTGCACCTGCCCGTGCGCGTGGCCGCTCTGGTCAACGATACCGTGGGAACCCTCATGGCCCGCTCCTACACCTCTCCCGGGAAGACTGGTACCTTGCTCGGTGCCATCTTCGGTACCGGAACCAACGGCGCCTACGTCGAGAAGCTCGACAAGGTCACCAAGCTCACCAAGAGCAAAGACGCCGGTGACTATGACAAGTCCACCGGCGAGATGGTTGTCAACACCGAATGGGGCTCGTTCGACAACTCGCTGCGCACCCTGCCCAACACTCCCTATGACGTTGAGCTCGACGAAAAGTCTGTGAATCCAGGTATCCAGATGTTCGAGAAGCGCGTATCCGGCATGTTCTTGGGTGAGATCCTCCGTCTTGCTATTGTCGGCCTCCTCAAGGACCCCACCTTCCCTCTCTTCCGTGATGAGAACTCTGCACAAAACGACATCCACAGCACTACTCAGATTCACGACTCATCGCCCATATGGAACCAATGGGGCATCGACACCAGCTTCCTGAGCATCTGCGCCGGGGATACGAGCCCCGGCTACCGGATGGTCCGGCAGACCCTCGACAAGGACTACGGCATCACCGCCGTGAGTGCCGAGGACGCTGAGGCCGTCCGCGCTATTGCCGCCGCTATTGGCCGTCGTGCAGCGCGTCTCGCCGCCGTCGCCATCGGCGGCATTGTCCTCAACACCGGCAGGCTCAATTCGCCGGGCACCGCAACCACAGAGCAAAAGGCAGGCATCGACCCTCCACGTGGAGACGCAGATCTCGCCGAAGAGGACGTCATCGATGTCGGCGTTGACGGCTCATTAGTAGAATTTTACCCCAACTTTGAGGATCACATTCGCGAGGCGCTGCGCGAGATTGAGGGTATAGAAGAGAAGGGTGAGAAGCGTATTCGGATCGGTATCGCAAAGGATGGTTCAGGTGTTGGAGCCGCGCTCATCGCGCTGGTGGCGGGAAGAGTGAACGTTGATACCGAGTAAAGTAAAAAAAAAAAAGATAACACGTGCAACGTTGAGCGTGGTGTTTGGGTACATGTAGTGATTGAATGAATGAATATATACGAATCATGCTAGGCTGTGCTTCTGTTTTACTTTTAATGAATTGTTTTCGTGACTATGTGGCAATGTTTGGGGTGCTGTCACGGAGATTTGTACTATCAACGGAAGGCAATCCACATCCATTGACTATCAGTCAGTACTGGAACATGTTTAATCTTGATATCGGTGCTAGTATATGCACTGTTTACGTTCTATGGTTTTTAATGCAAGTAGATGTCGAAAAAAAAAAACCAGTCAAATGTTATCATCAATTCGAAAAAAAAAAAAAAAAATCTTAGGGAGACTTTGGCAGTAGAACATATAAGAAGATAACTGATTTTTAATTATTATTATAAAAACCTGTATAAGTTATACCGACTCCAGCCACAAAGGCAAACTTAATATAATAAATTTAATAATAAAAAGTGTGAGGGTCCTGACTAGGGCGTCATCTGAAATAGCATGAGACGCAGGTAGGCTAGGTCCAAACATAAGATAGTTGCGATAGAGGACTATCTAGGGCCACCTCTGAGGATTTGAGGTGGCGCCAAGCTGACACTAGTGGGCTAGCGTGCTGCTTATCGCTATCTAATCATTATCTAATCGCCGAGGATCCTCCGACTGCCGAGGATCATCCGAGAGCGGTGCCGAGGATCCCCCAGGCCGGCCCCGTAATAATATTTTTAAAATAAATATTTAAGATAGTTACTTTTAAAGTTAAATAATAAATTATTAAGTATTATATAACTACTTTAATATAATATTAATTTTAGTAGATTATATAAGCGACTATATACTAATAAATAATTATAATTAATAAATATATAGGGTTATAAAGAGATATTATAAAATAAATAAATTTAGCTCTATAATACTATTTTACCTAATAAAAAAAATTTAATAATAAGGTTATATAATATAGATAACACCCTAGTAGGGCGCTACCTAAGTTACTTTTAATTTTAAATAAGTATAAAAAATTATTTTCCAAAAATATCAAAAAAAGATGGAATTGACTCGAAAGTCTTTAATTCAACGCCTGACCAGGGACTCGAACCCTGAGCCTTGGGATTAAAAGTCCCACGCGCTAACCAATTGTGCCAGCCAGGCTTTCATTTAATTGATGGAAGAATTTAGAGTAAAAAAATATATTGCTAGAAAGTGTATCCAAGAAGCCGAAGTCGTGAGCAATTCTAATAGTTCTATCACAGGAATGATGTGTGGAGCTGGAAATACCTACAGTGGGTCGGGTAAAGCAGATTAGAACGCTAGTAACGTAACACGAGTCACATATTCTCCTATATCATTTTTCACAATCTCAATTTGCTAGGCCGTAATAAGAATGTTTATTCTAATATATAATTCGTTAAATAGATAAAACGCTAAAATAAGAGAAATCGAATTAATCTAGATCGTTGATGTAAGATTTCTTTTACATTTCTTTCTCCCTAAATAGTAAATATGCGTTTACTAGAGACTTTTTCTAAGACAACTGAAATAGTTATTTATAGTTTTAGACATATGAGTCAAGACCGTAACCTTCCCTCAAATAACTCGGCGGTTCCGTAGTACTGGGATTTCTACTCTTGTTGCACACCAAACAAAGAAACCGTGATACATAAATGATAAATCGCGCAGCCCGCTACTCCTTGTAAAATTCATTTTGTTAACCCCCGTAGTTATGATTAAAATCTCATTCTTAGATATCGAGTTTACACTAAGACAGTATTGTTATTTCTATTTGATTTTTCAAAAGTTCTATATTGTGTTCTTTACTCCTTGTGCGCCCGACTGGTTACCACGACAAAACACTCCACCTGCACCTGGGCATGATGATGCTCACGTGAGAGCAACCACGCCCGTGTCTTGACCGTATACTCCTGAAATTCTTTCTCTTCGTGTTTACCTGTCTGACAGGATTTGATGCAAGTATGCTTCTCCCATGTACGGCCGTTTTCAATTGTCACAAAAGAGATCGACAGCTTTTTCTCAACTGTATACATTTTCATCCAGTCAGCTACTCTGCTGCCGCTTTCCCTAAACACAAAACACAAAAACACATGCTTGTCCCCACAGATTTTACCAAAACCAACCTTTACATCTTGCCGGGTCTTGAACATGATCATTCTGTGGTCAGCGCAAGTATATTTTTAGGGCATGTGCAATCGGATCGGAATGCTATACGATCAATGAGAATGTTGCCAAGCATAGTCACAATAAGCACCTTGGTCTAGGACTGATCCTGGGGGCCATGCCTGGCGAGCTATCAATTGATCTTGTGAGACAGTGTTCCAGCAGCGGGAGTGATCTGACAGTGGGCATTTCGCCTGTATTTTTAGCACCACCAACAAAACCTGGTATGGCCTTGATCTGTTAGTCCGGGGAGATCGATCTGCTAAACTGCATATGTGTTTTATCCAGTCAGCTCATACTCAGCTGCTACTTTTTCCAGACACAAAACAAGAACGGCAAACTACATATGTTAGCATGGACGTAGTAGTAGTGGACGGCTGTTGTAGACCGCCAGATGTCAGATGGCGGAGATTGGAGGCCCTGTATGGAATGCACGCGGAAAGAAAGCGGTATAGAACCCATGTAGATCCATCCAAGGTTTGTGAGGCCGTCATCTTTTCGTGGGGCCAGAAGACGACTTGGGCCGCTGCACACTACGCGCACAGGCTTGGTCTTGCATGCTCGACCGCACGCCAATGACGAAGCGAGCGCGGCGGATGCGCCATGGTGTCCATCTCCCTCCCGTCGTGTCAAGAGCGCACACCGATAGACGCCCATGGAGACAGCGCCGAATTTCGTGTCGAAGAGGCGGTCGGTCGCCCCGGGAAGGGTCGCGTAGAACGACACGGCTGCGGCAGCGCAGACCCCCGCATCTTCTAGTTGCCGGGGATGTGCGCGTGCGCGTGCAGCCAATGGTCGGGCGTTGGAGTCGGTGAAGCCGAGCATGAAGCAACCGCGCGCGCGGGAAGAACAGTGGGTTCTCGAGGTGATGCGACAGATGGCCCGTCTCTCCCGCCCCAGGTTCGGCGCGGGCCAGCGCCAGCGTCGAGGGCGGTGGGTCGGCAGCGTCGAATGGCGGGCGGAGGCCACGCAGAGCCGCACTACGCCGTGTTGATGCTCACAGCTGGCGGTGGCCATAAAGAATCCACGTCGTCTCGAGCGGGTGCTCGAAGGATGCTTCGAAACAGGAACGATTCCAGACGGAACCGCTCTGGGGCGCTAAGCTCGCCCTGACAGAACAATGACATCGACCCGCCGCCGTACGTCTTCGCGCGACGACGTCGCCATGTCCATCAGTGAGTCCCTTTGTTCCGATTCGCCTGCCACGGCTGCCTGCAGAGCGCCTGCAGTCCACGTACTGTAAGTACCGTATGCGAGCCTGAGGCTGATGCGGCCTGAGCCACTGCAGTGCCGCCGCCGTCGACGCTGCGGAACCCTGAGCACCCCGCCAACGCCTCGCTGGTGGGCATCCTCGAGGAGTCCATCACACAGAGCCCGCTCGGCGAATGGCTCCAGGCTTCCCCCAACGACGACATCCACGCACGTCTAGCACGCTTCTCTTACTTGGCCGACGGCCCGGGCCCCTCGTCCGCTGCCAGCCCGCCGTGCTCGCACCCGCGCTCAGTCCGCAGCAACGGCTCGTCCATGGCGCCCACCTGCGTCCACTACGCCTCCAACGCGTCGGCCCACCCGCCCTCGCTCTACAACTTCTCCGACGCCACGCCCACCGAGACCTCCATCAGCACGGGGCTGGCCAGCCAGTTCCCAGGTGTGCCGCTGCTGGAGGAGAACAACGGCGTGCTCGAGCGCCCGCTGAACCAGTGCCGGACCCCGTTGTATGAGTGCGTCTTCTGGTTCCTGAGCTGCTCGTACATCTCCTACAACAAGGACGAATGGAAAGAGCACTGCTTGAGCCACTTTTTGTTCGAGGATCCGCCCATGTCGGTGCAGTGCCCACTGTGCGATTTCAAGTACCGTGCCGACTGCGGGAGGACCGCCTGGGACGTGCGGATGGATCACATCGCCTCCGAACATGCGGAGCGCGGCGAGACGCTCAAGACGAGCCGGCCCGACTTTGCTCTTTTCCAGCACCTCTGGTGCAAGAGGTTGATCGACGACCAGGACTTGAAAGAACTGAAGGGAGGTAACCACAATCTGGACAGGCCGCCGGCCAACTTCACAACCACCAACAGTCGGCGCGAGAGGGATGGGCGGAGACAGCGCACCCAGCACGTCGGCATGCGACGCTCTGCACCTCGTGGGTAATTTGTGTCCCTCCTGCAATGTTCCACATCCGCTGTTCCGCATCTACCCTGGGTGGTACGCATAGACACCCTCACCGACCGGTGAACCGTCGCGTTCCTCTGATCCACCATGCCGGCTGGCTTTCCGCATGTTTGACTTTTGGCTTTACGCGCGATCCCGTTGTTCCTTCTCTTTTCGCATTTGGTTCCTCTAGTTACTTCTTTTGGTACAATCTCGCACTTCTGGGTTCTGTCCTTCGGTAATGTTTCGATTGGAGATTGCATGTCATCGTTGGCGTTTAGGATGGAAAATGATAGCGTTTGCGATGTTTCTTCCCCAGCGTGTTTTGGTTTTCGATTGTTGTATTAAACTGCACATTTGAGGAATATTGGGATAGATTGTGGCCGGATCAAACACCACTGGACCTCTACCCTCCAGCTTTGAAGCATAGCAATGTACGAGAAGTAGGCGGCGTAGTAATTTGACCTTGTGAGCACTGTCAGCCGCGCAAGAGGCCGTCTTTTCCCATGTGCCCAACCCCTCCATCCCGCCCCTTGTTTGCCTGCTCGGTGGCCATAGTAACGCGCGCTGCGATTCGTCACATCCTGAGCCAATCCATTTACCAGCCTCCCTATCTCACCGTCGCGACGGCGAAAATTTCTCGACCCTGTGCGTTCTAACATGTCTGCCTTGGGCGCGGACTATATGAGGATTAGGCGTTTCCCGAATAGGCAAGGCTACGCGCGTGGCTTACGCGCTGCGAACACCTGCGCGACGGGATACAGATTGGCAATAATACGAGAGCGTCGGAGACGGCCGAAAACGATTATGCGGATGAAGGGGGATGTGAAGGGCTCAGCAAGTGGCAGGGTTGTTTATTCGATTACCAATACAGCTTGCGTCATTGTTCATTGGGAAGAACTTTCGCGTTCCTTCAGACGCGTGTTTTAAACTTCCGTGGCTCATTTGATGGAGACACACCGCACCGTGAATAAGTCACGGTCTCAGCGCCATAATTATTCTGCTGAGACTATTGAACAACAGTCATTTGTAACACCCACCCGATTGTGTTGATGATACGAGCCTACCACAAGTTCGTTGCAGGTAGCTGTCTGTTACTCGGGATCTATACATGCAATATGGAAGGATACGATAAAATGCTTCCTTTATAATTGTGCCCAAAATTAGTTATTCGGTCACAGTCGTACATTTGTTATCTCTATATTTCTTTCTATATATCTTACGCGATTCGCTCATCAAACTTGCTAGCCAGCGGACTGACTACCGATCTTCTCACTTCGAAACTGCCCCTCAACGGACTAACTACATACTTATGCGTCGTCTCATCACTCACTTGACTTCCTATTCCACTAACCCCTAAACTATCCGAGCCACCATCCGATTCCCGTTTCGACCGGTACGAATTGTATTCATCTGCAGTGACTTCTTCAAATTTCGGCCTCAACGTCGAAGCTGGTGTTTCAAGCTCTTGCGGCACCTCGTTCACGCTCACATAGGACTTTCCAGGAAAGGGACTGGCTAGCTCCGAGCGGGGGTTCCACCAAGTTCTTGGGTCCCGTCCAGAAATTTGTGAGGGTGTGGTGATACGGCGGAAACGGAGTCAAATTCAGAGACTGCGGTCCCACCTAGCTCGGACGCGTTTCCATGCCCGATTATGGCATTTGCACTCGGAGGTTGACGACGTCGTCGACGACGGTACAAAAATAATGCCAAAGTGGCTAGAGCAAGGGCAAATAGTATGGACCCTACCGCTATGCCTGCCTTTGCACCGGTACTTAGACCGGAAGAGGACGACGAGGGGGAGTATCCTGGAGGGTAGATGGTGTGTATGTCGGCGGCAGGTAATGGATTCGGAAATGCAGCTTGGGCTACTGTGAAATTATGGCGTTCGTAATCAACTATCAGGTATGCTTCTTGCAGGAGTGTACGGCCTAGTGTAAACTGTGATTCGTTTGCTGCCCGTCGAATTGGGAAGTAACTTGTAGTATTATCATAGTAGAGAGACCTAAGCGCGAACATACAGGTTAGCTGTTGAAAATACACTCCTGTCTTTCTACTCGGTTGTTACTTACGGAGCTTGTAAATCGAAGGCAGCATACGGCAGAACCAGGTTGGTGAAGTTCGTCGCTGCACCTTCGAGAGAATCGACCAACTTGATCGTCACGGAGGCATCTCGCGCCACAAGTTGATCACGCATCGTCGCGTTGATAAGATAGAGGTCTGTTTCAGGATCGTAGGTAAGACCAAAAGATTTTTCGAATTCATCACAGATACCGCGAGGAAGCCATAGATGGGATACCGTGGAGTCGATGAGGGAAAGATGCGATACGGAAGAGAGCGATCGTGTTCCAAGCAGTGTATTGGTCGCTATCATTGATTCCACCACGACCGTGAGTAGGCGTGAAGGATCCGTTGAAAATGAGAAAGAAAAATCGTTTGTGTTCGGCTCGAACCGTCCAGGGTCGTATCCACCTAGAATGAGCTGTCCTACTACCGATTTTAGACGGTATTTCGCGCCTGCTGTGTAGGAAAAGGACATGCTTGGTATCTGTGAGCTGTTTCGTAGATGGTAAATGAGGGGATCAATCGATTGACCCTGACTGGTGAATTTGGACTTGGTGACACCCAATGGAATATGTCCCATATAACAAGCTCTGTCAGCAACTCCTGTGACTATTTGATTGTCCGCAGTCAAACTGTTTGCATTGCCTGAAGCACTCAGAGAAACCTTGTCATACCCGAATAATCCACGAGCACTGTAATTGAGCGCACTTTCTAAGTTTATCCCGTACGTTCCAATTAATTCCCATGTGGATGACTGGTTTGTGGAAAATCCGGGGCTTTGCGCACTATTGAAGACCTGGGCACCGCGGGATTTGGCACAATCGGCGGGATCAATACCAGCAAGGCAGCCCTCTGGAGTTACCACGAAAGTTTGTCCGCTCTGCGTAGAAGCGAGGACACGAAATTCCTGGGGAGGGGTTCCAATGGCTATTTTGAACGTGCTCCAACTTCCATCATTTCCATCCCACTCTTGAGATGGTGGGATTTCGTAGGGCTCGGGTAGTAAAGTGGATGCATCTCTAGGCGCAAAATGCATATTGCACTAATGGACAACAATGGACGTGGTAGGGTAAACCGGAATCTCGAAAATACGCTGTCCCAGCGAATGATGTCTCAGGTTTGAACTGCCATTTAATTTTTCACTGGTTTCAATTGCTTCTAGTCGATTTTCAATAGCACCAAACCTATCTCAGGTCCACCTCAAAGCCGGGTGGTGGAGGTATTACCCGTAGACAGTAGGAGTTCCAAGATTGCAGTGCAGTCAGGTTGCATAGAAATTGGAGCCGAGGCGGCGATGACACGAGGATGAAGCTGTCTCGTTGTTGCGGTTGCGCGATGGGGCGAAGATACATGTTCAAGGGCAAGGGCGTAGGCGAACGTTTTCTTCATTACTGACCGCGAAACGGGGGCCTCGGTCCATATGTCAGGATGCAGGGACGCGACACTCGGTCGCGATTTCATTCGGTGGCCCTAATGCACCCATGGGCACTGTACATACAAATACGAGGTTGCATACCAGGGTAGGTATTTCCAGAAGCTAGTGGCTTGTCTCACAGCTTACACATGCCAATAGACCAATCACGTCAGCAGAGAAGCTCCTCATCAGCCAATACCGAGCAGCAAATTCAGGCCACTCTCTTTCAATGTATTGATTTTTTGTTTCCATCGCACTCGCGCAATAGTTCATAATAGACTACCATGAATATTATGTTCGTTGCACAAACTCAGGGTTGGAATACCCGATGTTGGCGCGGCCCAAAATCCTTCGCCAATCTGATGGACCCGAGTCATCCACCTGGGAATCCAATCCCATACCTCCTGACCTGCTGTAAACAGTTGAAGCTTCGTAGCTTTCAAGCAAGGATTCTAACTTGGCACACCGGCCTTACCGCAATGAGCGAACGCGTTAATGCCGATGTAGAAAACTACCTTTCGATTGCCAGTCTGTCTGCGTGTTCGAAGCTAAAACACACCAGAGACCACTAGTTTTGGGGGCTGGTAACGTACAACAGATGGCTGAGTTGCCTGAATCCCCGTAGTCGCTTGAGAAGTTCCCGTGTGTGTAAAGCGTTTGCTCCGCGGTCATCTAGCATGGCTCTGACACTAACAACGTGAGCATCACAGGCAACGATCAACGCAGGGCCGCATGCTGACTATTGATAGAGCTTCCTAACTATCGGTAATCTGCCAGAACATAGATTTTATTGACTGTTTGCTCTCCGCTGGCATCCTCGTTCCGAAGCGCCACTGCTCACTCGTCGCCGAGTTGCTCATATCGAGTATAATACCGGAGAATGTGGAGCGCTATATTGCTCGGCACTGCTTTTTAGCAACGAGCACACACGCCACGCCGTACCAGAAAAGATGTAAGTGCTTTAAACTTGCCTATAAGCTTAGACCCAAGACTAACTTGCCATAGATTGTGGGTTTAGTACCTCTCATTGCGTAGCCGTACTGATCGGAACAGATAATACTTCAGTGATTGCGACTTCTACACACAAAATCACTCGGACTCCAGGAAGCTCTTCGCCATCTATAACATGTACAGGATGCGTAATTCAAGCGTACCAGCCGACTACTATTGCATTCCAAGAGGCCGATTCTTCTTTGTGGACAAGTGTTAAGGACATCACCAAAGTCATCACAAAAAAGACAAAGTATTATACCGGGACCCCTGGTACGCTTCAAACCATTGTAACTGAAGTTGAGACCTTGAGCCATACCACAACGTTCATAGGAGCTTACAATGAGACCATCACGCACACTACACCGGTACTTACTGTCGAACCCACCCCTGGTGTCACACTTGAACTGCCCGCTGGGACTTACCTTTTTTACGATAAAATCTTTGGAGGACTGAATGTACCTTCCTCAGCCGGTGGGGGAAAGCCTGTGACTTACTCATTACCCCAACTCGTCACTTACTCAGTTCCCCAGCCTCATACCCAATCGTCATCCCGACCTGCCATCCCCTCGAAGGCTCAACCTCCCCTCTCGCCCACTATAGCTACATATCTGGGCAGATTTTCAAGAAAAGGAACACCCAACCCACATGTATAGCAGCTTTGGAAATGCTTGATATTGCACCTATTCGTACAGAAGACTGGCGTTACTTTTATCAAACCATTACGGCAGGCATAGGTGGTCCAGCACCTACAGCTTTACCTCGCGCACTGTTGAGATACTTAAGCAAAATCCCAAATGTACAAAGTGCGTTTGGTAGTTCGAATATATCATCATGTACTCCAATCGTAACTCCAATCATGACGACGGGTTACCAGATAAGTGTCTCAGCCATCCCTGAGACCCCACCATATTCGGCACCGGCACCGCCTTACTACAGTCATCCGACGCCAACCAAACAGACATCCACATATATCGAGTCAACGTACCAGGGAACGACAACTGAAACTACGGTATCTGGCTGCTATAGATGCGACGTTCATTATCCCACACATGCATCGTCCAGTGGGAAACAGGATGGCAAAGGAAACAATCCACATCCTCCTGCACAACCAGGAGGTCCAGTGAAGCCTCCTAGCTCAGGTCCACCAGGAGGTGCCCAGGTCATCCCTATTGGAGGCGTTACCCATACTATTCATCCCGATAAACCTACAAAAACGGGAGCAGGCTATGGTACTGGCCAGAATGTAGTCCTTGGCAGCTTGACCCTGAAACCGGGCCAAACTACCACTATCAACAACGTTCCGGTTGTTATTCCATCCGCTGGGGGCGGTTCAATAATTGTCGTCGGTACCAATACTTATAAAGTCATACCTACAGGCGGGCCTTTAGTTGCTATTGGCAATACCAATTTAACACCAAATTCGCTGGGCCAATACATCGTTGGGTCCAAGACGCTGTCACCTGGGGGGCCACCAATAACTATTGACGGATATGCTGTGAGCTTGGGCTCGGATGGCTCTTGGGCGATGGTCAACGGCGTCAAACAAACATTGGAAAACAGCCCAATGACCACTGGTGTACCTATTCTCACGGTCGGCGATCAGACTTATACAGCGACAGTCATAGATGGAATAACGCAGTTCGTTATTGGACCAGGAAAGACGCTACTTCCTGGAAGCGCACTTACCATCTCGGGAACTACGTACTTCATGCCATCAGATGCACCCGGGACCATTATCGTCATAAACGGCGTCACCTCCACAATTGGCCTTGGAATTATTACTGCCGCGCCGGACATCACGATTGCGGGTAATACTTACGCAGCGACTGTTCGGGACGGCACGACAGAGTATGTTTTGGGGGAGGGACTACTCTTCGACCTGGCGACTTGGTCACCGTGTCTGGAACAACGTATTCTCTGGATGAGCTCGGCACAGCACTCGTGATCGATGGGCGCACCAGCAGCATCTCGAAGACGCCTGCGAGGAATAGCGCTACGCCAACTGCGTCCGCGTCCACCACTGGCCTTGACGACGAGGGTAAATTTGTTGAAACGGGAGTAGGCAGTGCCTCGAGCAAAGCAGGTGCAATATCAATACGAAGAACGGGACTGGATACCTGGGTGGAGAGTGTAGTCATAGCTCTAGCGAGCTGGTCCTTTGTCTTTATGTGAAGAATTTGGGCTGCACGACTTTTACTTTACGACTTCAGCATTGAGCGCGGCGTTTTCAGGGTTATGGTACGGTATACCTAATATTGGCAAAAGAGGGAACAGCTAGAAGGAATACCCACGTACGAGAAAGAGCGGCACACAAATTGTGGCAATGATATCAGATTTTTTTACTTCTGCCTACTATCTTCTGGAAGTTCTATTGACTGAACTGCTAATCGTGTCATCGTTTAGATGCTTAGGTATACGCGCGTGCATACATACCTACGTATGTAGGTATCTACATATGAGGTGTCTGGGTACACAGGTGGTAGACTACTGTAACAATCACCGATTACCCACTAGTCAACCCTTACCAGAACGCTAAGTGCCGGTACCCCGTATTCACGCCCCACATACCCGCTCTAAGTGGCAACACGGTACGATGTTCCCAGCCCACGCCGTCGGTAGCATCACGTGATCGACCATCCCTCCCCGAACACTCACCACCGATCCTGCTGAGGGGTCTCACCTGATCCTTCAATGTTTGGCGATATTAAATTATTCATGTATCTCTCTCTTCCTGTGTACAAGTACGTGCATCGAGCTCCATGACGCTCACCCAGCCCACCCACCAGTCACGCATGCACGTACGCACGCACACAAAGCCACGCAGACTAGCCGTGCAGATGACGTATTTAAGCACTAACCACCTCCGCCCATCTCCATCCCACCTATCGCTCTCCTCTACGCTGTACCTCATTGCCCTCAAGCGTTAAGAAAAGAAAGAGATACTTGGAACGCAAGGTTACCGAAGTGCAACATGTCGTCGACCATGGACAAGCTCAAGGACAAGCTGCACTTGCGCCGCAAGTCGCAGGATGTTGGGGCCGCGGAGGGGCATCACATGGCCACGTTAGTGAGGGTATGTTTGTTGCTTGTATCTCTTTGGTTGCTTTGGTTCTTTGATCTAGCCTCCTCACTTTCTATCGATGCATGCGTATGCATGTTTGTATAAGCGGATCTACTACCATCATACCCGCCAGGGGGACCAAAGAAAACACACAGCATGATATGCCATGGCCTCAGATGAAACCCAACTAACACCCACATTCATAGTCCAACGCGAGTCCTTCGACGAAGAACTCGCCGCCATCCCACCCGAAGAGCGAGCAGCATACCTCAAAGAGTACGAGGATGCGGACAAGACGGGGACCCACAAGCAGGGGGGCTTGATCGATAAGTGTATGTTTTACCTCTATTTCCCTTGCTACTTTACTTTGTACTATTCACCGTCCGACCTCCCGCTCCGTCCGTTCCATTGTTCTTCTCGTTGTTGGTGGATACGCAAGATGTGCTAACGAGTAACCGCGTGAAGTGATCGCCAAGGGCAACAAGCGGACAGAGGATCAGCTTGCGCAGGAGGCGCGGGAGAGGGAGGCGGCGAGAGGGGCCCAGGGGGTGTGATTCGTTAGAGTGAGGGTGCATCCTGTAGTCGTGTACTTACGTCTCGTCTGCATTAAATGAAGAACAAAAAAGTAGGTATTGAACGAATCTAACGTTACTTCGTTTCAAGAGTCGTTTTGGATTATATACATGTCCTTGCCTCATTGAAATATGCTATTGTCACAGCATGCGTATAAAGCTTATGTACAATCCTCCCAGCTCTATCAACTTATACTTGTTAAATGTGAATTGGTATATATATGAACATCATCTAGTGGTAGCCTCCATCGTAGCCAAGACATAATCCATCAGCTTGTGCGTCTCCGGGTGCTATCTCCCATTCCTCTCTCCCTTCTTATCTTTCTCCAACTGCTCTTTAATCAACTTCTCCGCCGCTCTAACAGCATCATTTCCAACCCTCCAGCTCTTCAGCGTAACGCCCTGTTCCCCAAGTACTTGCTCCGCTCTCGCCCACCTTTGCCGCCACAACTGCTCTCTCTTGTCAATTATACGGCCTGCCTCGCCGTATCCGTTAGCGCCGAGGGTAGAACTCGTGTTTGTCCGATGAGGCATCTGGTGAGATGCTGATGTGGAAAAAGGTTGGGTCACAGAAGCATTAGGTCTTGTGCTCGGATGCGGGATGGGCGGTGCATGTTGCCAAGCGGCATTTGCCTTGGTGCTCACGTAGCCTGCAGCAGCGGCAGGGTAAGCTGTGATGCCTCTACGGGGCGGAGGAGGAGGGGGTGGGATTTTCTTGGTGTTCGGGGTGTCTTCAGGGTAGGATTTGGTAGCCGTCTGGGCTGCGACGTTGGAGGTTGTGTTGGAAGAGGGGAGGTACGATGATGCGGACGGGAGATGATTGTACGCGGAATAGAGTTTATCGCGAGCCATTCCGGCGTAGCTTTGTTGAGATTGGAGGTTCGGCTTGGGTGCAACGGGAGGCTTTTGAGATTTCGGAGCGCTTGCGGTGGTTTCTTGAGATAATGGGGATGACTGCTGAACATTGGCGGACGGTTTACGCGGCTTGGGAGGAGGTGGTCCTTTTGAAGGCGATGATGGAGTGGATAAGTCGCCGGAGGAATCGCGAAGTCCAAGCGGTTTTCTAGGAGGTACCGGTACTGATTTGGCGCTGGCAAGTGAGGATACTGATGCACGGTGATGCATGGTCTCTACATTGCTATCGGTATTCACGCGCCGAAGAGCTGGAACCGAATCCGGCTCTTCGTCAGGTGACAGGTCGATGAGGTTTTGAACTGGTGGTGGCGAGGTCGGAGGATCAGACCTCCGAGGCGGTAGTTGAGGTCTTGACTCTGGATGGTTGTCTTCGAGCTGGGGAAACAAAGACTTTGTCCTCTTCTTGTCGTCTTCTTCCATTGCTCGAAGCGAAGCTGCGATGGCTGCTTTAAATTCAGGGTCGTCATCTTCAGACGAGCCCTGCATCTTGTTTGACGGACCTCCACCACCGTGTTCGCCTGAAGGTGCAGACCTGTCTCCAGACGTTGAGTTGATCGAAGGGTCGAAAAATCCCCCATAATCAGACGATGTAACATCTCGTATGAAGACGGCAATTACCCGCCCTGGGTTCTCTAGCACGAAATCAGTGTAGACTTCAAGATCAGCCTCCCCGCTATCGCCGATCAAGATGAATTTTCTTTCAGGAAAGTCACGCGAGATCTTATCAAGGGTGCCCTTCTTCCTTTCAGCAACAGGTTCGAATATGCCCTGGAGCATTCCACTGTACTGCTTCAAGTGAAATGACCCAGGAGGCAATCCGGCCAACGAAAAGTATTTTGAAATGACAGGATACAACTGCCAGGGCGAATTGGAGACATAGTGGAATTTCACCCCCATTTCCGCCATCTTATTGTACCACTCGCGGACACCCTCGATGGTAAGATCACCCAAGTCCCGGATGAAAGCATTGCGGAATATTTCGCGGGCCCCGCTGCTAATTGCAGAATGCTTGATAGTATCATCGATGTCGCTTATTACGCTGACGCCTTGCGAGCCCGTGACAATGACCTCCTCGGTCGCAGAGAGCTCTTCGGAAGCAAGGATCCGAATGTGGGTTGGCACAAAGTCCAATGCTGCGCTGATGCTGAAGTGGCCCGAGGCATTGGTGTAGACCGTTCTCTGTTTTGATATGTCGTTGTTGTAAAAGAAGACACTGATGGGGCTATTGGCCATTGGTATGGCGAGAAAATGGCGCAGTCGTGCCATGAGGCGTGAATGGGCTTCAGCAAGTTCAGAAGGACTCATATCGGCTGGTTGGTTCCACGACGCCCGCTTCTGCAACGAAGTGATGTTGTCGGTGCTTTTCAGCGAACTGCTTGACGCGCTGTGCGAGAGACTGCGCAGCCCCGGGCTCTGCGTACGATACTCGCGTATGCTGTCTGCATCATCTGAAGGCTTTTCACTGTAGGCCCCCTTGGCCGCTGCGGCAGCCTCTTGCTCGCCTTTCCTCAATATCTCGTCAGCCTCCTTGGCCGTGAGCTGCTCATCCCGCTGGGCCTGGCGAATTTGTGCGCGCTCTCGGTGGGTGAGATGGCCTGGACTAGGGTCTCTGCTGGTGCGGGGGCTCTCAGATGCGCTCGATGGCTGTGTGCCGGCTGGCGGAGGCTGGATTCCGACGAGCTGGCGCGCCAGTCCAATGAAGAGTCGCTGCTTCCTAGACATCTGGCCCTTGTGTGGCGAATATATCCAGCCTCTCACGTCCACGTCGACCACGGCATTGTCGTCCTCGTAGCTGTCCCACTGCTGCTTCCAGAACTCTGCATCGCCTGCGCCAGTCGAGTCTCGGACGTCACGACCGTCACCGGGGACTTCCTGTATGGTTCCTGGCTCCGCATCCGGCTTCATATGTCAGCAGAGAAGTTGGACGCTTGCCGCGGCGGTCCTTACCTTTCTCTTGATGTGCTTGCGCGCATAGCTGGGGAACAGGATCATCTCCTCGTCCCCGCTGCGCACGATGGCAGCGTCGGGAAAGCTCCCTGGCGTGTCGTCCTCATAGTCGTAGTTGGCTTCAGACCTGCTCCAATTGGGTGCATATTGCTGCTGGTACGTCTGGCGCAGCTCGTTGGCGGCCTTCAGGTAGCCTGCCAGCTTCCTCCTCCGGGCGCCGGGCTCTCGTGGCGCATAGCTGTCTTGGTAGCTCATTTCTGTGCCCCCGGGCTCTCCGCGTGTCGCAGTCTTGGTCAGCTTCTCGCGTCGCAGCCTGGCTTCATGTTCGAGACGGCTGCTGCCTAGGAGCTTTCTGGTCTGACCGCGCAGTCGCTGGAGGATGCCCGGTTTCTTCTGGAGCTTGAGAGCCTGGCGGTAGACGATGTACTTGTATATGCGAGACTGCGTGCGGTGCTTGAGCGTCGGGAGGGTCTCGTGGCGGAACTTGGACAGGTGAGCGCGTGCCCGCTGGCTTGTGTGTGGGAACAGGTAGCGAAGGAGGGATGCAGTGCCGCGGAGGGAGGGCTTTCGAAGTCGCGGTTTTGGCATCAGCCGAGCGCCTGGGGCGAAAATCAGTATTAGGCGGATTATAACCAGGAGCACAGTGCAGGCAGTGCAGGCATGACAGGCATGGGCAGGCCGTTACGGCTTGAATGTTTGACGGCGCATGAGACCCAGCACCAACGTCATTCCGCCCGCGCGCCAGACAAGCGATCGCCATGTCGCCCGAAATAGATAGTAGCAGAATGCCCAGCCGGACAAACACACCATGTACAATGATTTACAGAAAAAGCCTACAAGCACAGATATTTCCACTGGGACTCCGGGCCCTTGTACTTGCATTTTAGTAGTTGTGATACTTGCACTAACCTACCAAAGCTTTCATCGGACAAGCTCTACTCTGGCTTTCAGCGCCCAACATCACCCAGCCCTCCCCTACATCTCTATATGTACACCGTCTTTCTTCAACGCCTCCAGCATCTCCGCCCATACCCGCTGGCCAACTCTCTTATTCTCTTCCCCGAAAGTGTTGGCGCGACCGGCATGACGGTATCATATTTCCAAAATCTGCCGTGAAGCATCTCGCCTTGGCTCGCTCCGCTCACCAATGAGTTTGCCCCAATTTCGGGCGTGTGAAAGAAAAAGAGTCCAAGAATCCACATGGCCATGGCTGCCATGATTGGACTCCGAGCCGAGTAATCGCGTCCAATATCAGAGGTGACAGGCCCAGGACAGACGGACGTAATGATCACGTCTCCGGACGACGTATCACTCGCCAATCTAGCCATTGCGTACATCTGGAAAAGCTTGGAAGTACTGTACTGGCGCCAGGCTTTGAACTGCTCGGGCTGGTTGTAGTGTTCGAGGATGCTCGGTTCGTTTTGGGTTTCTTTGGTCACGATGGCGAACTGATGGCCTCCAGAATTGACAAATTCGAGCACAGGGATCTTCTCAGAGAAACGTCTGGTGGCTTTCAGCTTAGGCAGCAGCAGTATGGCAAGCAAAGTCGATGACAGCGCATTGACTTGGAGGTCCTCTTCCCAGCCGTATTGTGCGGTCCCAAATTTGGCTCTGTGGACGCCAGCATTGAGAATGACAACATCGAGGCGATCTAGTTCGCCGGCTCTCTGGGCAAAAGCGACAATGCTGTCGTACGAGTTCATGTCCAGCTCCCATACTTCCAGCTGGTGCTTTCGACCGAGGCGTGCTTCAATGTCGTCTTTGGCGGCCTCGCCCTTGTGTGCATCTCTTGCGGTGAGGATGACCTTGGAAGCACCCAGAGCTGCAAACTTGGCCGCAGCCTCACGTCCGAGACCTGACGATGCACCGGTGACGATGACAGTGCGACCCTCGTAGGAGTCGTCGGTTGGCTTTGGCGGTGCAATCCATCTGTGTCTGAAGGCTCGCACAAAGCCGGCGATTCTGGAATTATCGTGAGGTGAAGGATTGACATAGCGGGAGAAATCCATGGTGTTCTCAAGATGGCAAATAGGATGAGTCCCCCAAGAATGGAAAAGCGTGGAGTCTGCCTCTGAATTGCTCCCCCTTATGCACCTCGTAAATATATGTATGGTCCCTGGTGACGTATCATCCAGGCTAAGTGCTGGGGGTTCCGTCCCCGCAGACACTCAACACGCGATAGAATAGATGGCTAGAGCATGGCGCGACGGATGGGGGGCCATGGTCCCAACGCGGACCCAGACAATGCACAGCACCAAAGAATGCACTTGCGATGACACAAAATGGGCAATGGCAATTACTTAGGCATGCCCGCAGTGTGCGTCCTCGAGAAGCGCGGGCTGAGGTCCGTCTCTGGGCCTGCTTAGTCACTAGCGCGGCTGTTCTCGCGACTGAAGCGTGGAAGAAGCGGTGCTGCCAGGGCGCAACACGCAAAGTGAAGGCAGACGGAATCTTGCACGTCTCGCCATGCTGGCTCCATTCTTGTCTAATTCTCGACTTCGCTGATTCCTCTCCGCCTGCATCTTCGCCGCGACGCGGGACTGCCCACCATGTCCTACAACTCGAACATCCCACAGAATGGCCCCGCGGGAGCCCAGCCAAACATGCCCATGAGCTTCAACCAGATGCTCCAGCGCTCGCAGCAGGAGCAAACGCACCAAGACGTCCTGGTCGAAGCTCCGAGTCACCCTCCACAAGCCATTGGTGCGACGCTTCCTTTTGCACTTGCCTGGAACTGCCAAATACTGACGCCCCCAACAGGTTATGGAGGGGTATACAATGCTACACCGCCGCCACAGCAGCTCCCGCCGAATGCATTGGGCGGCGGACGGGCGCCGTCTGCCCAACCCATCCTCCCCGTGGACCTTCCGCCGCAAGCCTTCCTGACGTCTTCGATGCTTCTGGACATGGTCGACAGTATGTACATCTGCGCAGCTTGACCTGCCACCGACGCTGACACCCAACAGAGAAGGTAGACGTCTTGCTCCGAGACGAAAAGGAATACATAGGCATCCTACGCTCATACGATCAGTTTGGTACGTTGACCGCATGGCTCAGTGGGGGACCGTCTGCTAACGGGAGCAGCGAACCTGGTCCTCACAGAATGCGCCGAGCGGATAGCGGCGCGCAATCCTGAAGCATCAACCGACTCTCCAGCCCCGAAGTGGCTCATCTGCGATGTCAAACTGCCGGGTCTCATGACAATACGAGGTGAAAACGTCACCATTTGCGCAACCGTAGATCTTGACCGGGAAGACGAACCGAAGGGCGCCAAGTTTGCCCCCGAAGAGCAAGTGAGGGAGCTGGCAGAAGCTCAGAAAAACCAGAGGAAAGCGGTGGATTCTCGCAAAGCGAAGGCCTTCAAGGCGGCTGGCATCGAGGCCGGGTTTGGCATGGCAGCATAGAAGAAATGTTACGAACACTAAGAGACACGAGTCGATGATAGGAACACATATCACGGTCCATTCTTGAACGGATCGAATACGGTCAGGATATAGCAATTATACCAGGACTCTAAAGTCCATGTTGTATGCTGGCACTGCATGTTGCAGCCCTGATGTACTGCCGCCCCATGTTCACGTCTTTTCGGCAGCCTCACGAAATGATGCTTCGCTTTGAACATGGCTTTAGGACATGCATAGCTTCGAATCAATTCTGCTGCTCAGGATCTCAGGATGGCGGTGCATGGCCCCACCCGAGATCACATATGGCAACAAGTGGCTGAGCTTGCGGCCTGCACCTGACCAGCAGGGACAGGCCCGCACCCAGCCTCTCGCCTCTATCCTCCACGATATATTGACGCCACAGAGCATGGCAGGCTGATGTTCACGACGTGGCAGGGTTGGCTGACTCGGGAGAGCAGGGATGGTGCATGGGAACATTTTCGTGGTTAAAGTTTGGTACGCGGCTGGGATGATGGCAGAAACTAACTGCCTAGCTTCCGCATCTTGACTGTTTCTTATCTCGACTTCCCAGAAGCACGGGTTGCAGAGCCGCCTCTCATGCAGCTCACGTCCATGCAGCCTTTGATCCGGTAGCTTTGCACCATTGACTGTGTGCGCCAGCGTCATGTAGCCGTCCACACGCAACGCCACACCCTGTAAATATAGCTTTTGACCGCTCCAACTCTTTGTAAACATCCAAACTGGCTCCATACGTGGAAAGGCACGGCAGAGGGGTGCGAAGAGTGAAACGGTCAGACTGTGGATGTCCGTACGACGGCCCTTGGAGAATATGTGAAGCTTGAGTGTAACGTACTGGGAGACATTAGAGTGGAGCGTCACTCGTACATGGGGATGGACGCTCGTGAGGAAATTGAACACGGGTTGACCGGGTGCGACCATGGGAACCACACGGGGGGAAAAAGAAAAGAAGAGACCGCGATGGGGACACCAAAAGGAAGGTGACAGGCTGAAAGGTTATGAGATACCAAATAAATGGGTTTCAGCCACCAGACTCGTACCGACCTTTTGTGCAACATACAGCCAACCTTATTCTCAAATGGTGTAACCGAGCCGATCCATCGTCTCCGCCTCCTAAACGTCTCCCACTTCACAACGCTCTTGCGAATGCCAGAGTATCTTTCGACGCTTGTCTCGCGGATCCTCATTTCAACCCTGCGGTACAGGCAGATCCAGTCCCAGGTTGGTCGTCTCGTCCCGCCTGATTGTGTTTTTCTAGAGCTTGCATGACTTTCGTGGCCCTGTCTGTCGTGCCATCACGTACACGCACTCGGCCCAGAACTGGTAATTTTCCTTTGGGGCTGCGGTCCTGAGCGAAACGGCGGCAGGTATCCTTCCACTATCTCTCCTCGGTTGCGTCTGGTCTAAATGTCGCGGATAGGATCGTACGCTCGCGTCTCACTTGTCGACGACTCGGAGCGCTGAGGACTCTGCGGCTGCTGTGTGCTACTCTCGGCTTGCGTCTGTGATCCAGTTGTTGACATTCCGGAAATCATGCTACCTTCGGCTAAGCGTTCAATATAATTAGCTACGTTCGCATGCAGGGCGCGTATGCAAGCGACAGCAACTCAGCATAGATAAAGGCGGGGATACGCACGACGTACCATATTTTCGCTGGATATCCCTCAGGAGCTGCGACACTCTCCACTTCAGAATGATCATCTCCACCTCCGGTATTCCCTCGGCAGCCAGCCGCCCGTTGATGCGGTGCAGCATCAAATCTTTCTCGTTGGCAGGAATCAGTATCCATCTGGTCCAGTCTGAATGCGCCTCGGAAAGCTGCTTGGCTTCATCTTTGGTTATGAACTTGGAGGTCAGCTTGGCACACCGTCCTCTGCAACTTCAAAACACTCACGTAGAATCGATCCCACTGCTCTTTGGAATGTCCAGCAGCGGCACGAGCTTCGTTGACAGTGGCGTTTATCCGGATACTCATCTTGCAGACGGATCAGGGTGACCTTTGCACCGGCTCTGGGAATAGAGACGACCAGGCTCTGGAATTATGGGGCGCGTGAGGTTTTAGGGCACAGCGGTCCTCCCCGCCTCCGCCTAAGCGCTTGGCAAATCATTTGCTTTTTTGCTGAGGCTGAGGTGAGTGGAACACTGACGCTGCGCGGGCCTCGAAGGAATCGGAATCGGCGGTGGCTGAAGAGTGTTCGTGCGCTACGAGCTACAGGCATCATTGGTAGGGAGCAGGCGGCGAGTAAGAACGTTAATGCTCTCTGGTTTATTGTTTGTCGACATCCTCTCTCATGCAAGATGATCACTCCCTGATTCTACTGATTTGATGGTGAATACTTCACCGGCCAGGCCTCAGCTCTCATTCCGTGCCACCAGCGACCAATTTGAGCCGACAGCAGCACGGACATCGGAAGCCCTCGGCCGTGGCCTACGAAATCTCAGAGATGCTTTTTTCCAATCTTCTTTCGATATGCCCTCTGGTGGCACAAATAGTCCCATAGTCGACCACCCATCCACTAGCCGGTTCTGAGACGGGCAAGACGCAGTATCCTTTGGCTGGCGGACAGCTTTCCCCGCCGCCCTTTCGGACACGAAGCAGGAATGGGGATGCGGATGAGATTAACAGTCCATAGAACGTCATAATTATAGCCATGGATGAACCTGTTCTGGTTTCGAAAAACGCTATGGCGTCGATCAGCCGTCTTACGCGGTCTCGCAAGCAATCCTTTGCCTCATTTCCGCGTTCATCCGGCACGGACTCGGGCCGACCCAACGCTCACGGCATGTATACCGAACATGCGGGTTTTGGTTGGGTTGAGATTGCCAGCCCACGATCTGACAGGAGAGTCACGCAAAGGTTTACTCTCCCCGGGGCTGTTTCAATGCAACTTCTCCTTTTGTTCTCGGGTCTCCCTGTTCAGGCCTTGCTGATTTATTCGCACGCCAAATCTAGGAGCTATTGCCTGCCTGAAGCGTCCGAGTGTGCGTCCGCACACCTTTCTGCCGCCTGTCTGTCTACCATAGCACGAACCTCGGGCGTCAGGTGCCCGTTGCCTTCCGCACGCCATGCAACTGATAAGAGTAATTTTGCCCCTATGCTTTTCAACTTACTCTGTTGTACAACCCCGGTTTTGGGCTGCTACAGAATTTACCTTCGCAGGGTCCGTCTATGTCAGGATACGCCTCCTGAAAGGAGGAGCAAAAGTAAATGAAAACCTGTATATCGACGGCGGTCTGTAACCCCGGCACGCCACTCCGCGGTACACCACATGCTAGGTTGAGATTTCCCGCCCGCCAGAAGCGGTGGCGGGCCCCAAAGTTCACCCACATGCGAGATCCCACGTTGCACAGCATGAGCGCCGTGCAGTGCAGCGCAATGCAGTTTGCGCAAGAGGCGCGTCGCCGAAGCAAGGCAAGACAAGCGTGGGAGTCCTTCGAGATGGATTGGGCAACGCCTGCACCATCTCTCTTTGCTTCTGGAAAGCCGGGCACGTGTTCAAGGCACGGTTCCACGAGGGAGACGTACGCTACGACCTACTCAGGTCACTGCTCAATCGAGCGTAGCAAGCCAGTGGCTGCACGATGGTAGGCGTCCATCACACCTCACACGGCTGGAACATGTCTCCCCCCAATAACCATTGCTTTATGCGGTGTTGGCGTGGGATTTTGTTCTGCTCATATGCCTTTGCCGAAGCGGTTGTCTGTCGTCTGCCGCCTCCCTTGCGTTGCATGCGCTAACTCGTGCTCACACTGACCCACTTGCACGCACGCACGGGACCCGCTCGAGCGCGCTGTCTGTCGGTGGACCCCGAGCCATGTCGCTGGATCGATTGCAAAGTCCAGAACCGTTGATGTGCAAGCAAAGCAAAGCAAAACAAACGGATCGGGGGCACATGCATGTGGGGCGTTTTCTACGCCTCCTGCACGGGCGTAGCACATTGGGTAAGTACATGGTACGTAGTCAGCACGCCGTTGCCTTCCCTGGACTTTTACCGGACTGTATCGAGAGGAATGCGTGCGTGTGGCGCGAGGGCATGGCTTAATGGAAAGGTTACAGGTTGCGGATATTTTCCCCTGGTGTGGTTGGATTGGGAATCGCAAGGTGATTGGAGAGCGTGACAACACATTTGCAATAGCTAGTGTCTATCTAGCACACATTTTTCTCCAATCGCGAATTATTGCCAATACCAATATACTCGACGGAGAAGATGCTGAGTAGATGTTTCACGGAATATGATAGTAGAGCAATAATGTGCCTCTGAAACCTTTACTTTCCTTTACGTAGAAGAAACCACTACATCTCTCCCTTGTTCCTCTTACCTTTTTTTCCTCGTTTGCCATCCAAGACCGAAGTGAGCATGCACATTGTTAGTCTAATGTATACATATAATTATTTACAGCCCTCGTATATCCCCCGCACTATCTGTTCATTCGAATTCCTCTGTTTTCTGACCAAGGGCGGATGGACATAGGCCCCAGGCCAAGGCACCACTGAATCATCGTTGTCTTGGGCTCATCCTTCAGCCCTAAACGCAAAGGAAAGGTATCTAAGTCGACGAGGAAAATACGCGTCACTCCATGATATATTGATTATATGAGAAAATCACAAAAAGTGGTGATTATTTTATGGCTGTGTCAGAATGACAGGTGCTTGATCGTAAGGTTGAAGATGAGTATGTATAGTGAATAAGTGCGAGTCCCTAAGGTGCTAACGAAGAGATTGAAAGGTGAAAATTTATAGGACGCATGAAATTTTTCATATGAGATGAATGGAATGAGTATTGATAGCTGTACAAATTTGACCTAGGAAAGAATGTATGATGGTATAATACACGTCAGTGGCCACAGGCTATACCGCCACAAGTATGCTTTTGTCGTGGAGACAATCCAACACCTGTCACGCCCCTTTTCCGTAGCTTTTCTCATCACCTCCTCCCATCCGGCCCTTGAAAATGTTAAGGCAAACGTGTCCTCGATTATCCAACCTTCCCTATCTACCTTCCATATCTACTTTCACACTTCTAACCCTGACTTACCTTCAACACTTGAGTCATACCCACTCGCTCCCGCATACATGCTGCCGACTCTCACGATCCTCCTCGCAATCCCACCCTCTCGATCTGCCCGCCGTGCTAGCCACCACATTTGATTTCTCCGAACCCACACCTGCATACCTACCTGCACCTAGGCATTCATCTCGGCATATATTCACCGTAAATACATACCTAAATATGTAGGCTACATCAACCCGCCCAGCGACCCACGCACCCATGCACCCACGCACCCACTCATCTACATGAATCCCCAAACACGCAGACCCGCCCTCGCGTTCGCATCCACACCCGCTAGATGCAGCAATTCCCGCGATGTCCGCCCGGCCCGGTGCATCTCGGTTCGTTTCGGCGCCCTGCTAGATGGGTGACGTGCGCGTGTTTTGTGCGTGCTAGGCAGAACGGGATGTGACAGGACAGGGTGTGCACGGCACGGAGGCCGCGAGGGCGGTTGCCGGGTCGGGCCCGGACGTTGGCTGGGTAATTGTGTGAGGTGAGGTGAGGTGAGCCGGGTTTCGGGGAAGATGGATGGGATCCCGGTTGGCAACGCTGTAGCCGATGTTAGAATGGGGGTGCGTGGGCGGGTGGGATGGAGGAAGGAACGTGTCGAGTTGGGTAGGATTTGAGTAGGATTTTGACTTTTGGATACCCGTACTGAGGTGTGAAGGAGTGGGGGTAAAAGATACCTGGACGGACTTCGCGGTACTTCTTACGTGTACGCCTCGCAAAGAGAGAGTTGTTGCTTGTTTGATGCATTTTTTTCTCATGATATGCGTACTAGCATACATGCATGTATAGATAGATCTGTTTGTTGGACATGCGTGGGAATCCTAATAATAAGTCTTTAGGAATGTGTTACTGGATCTTATAGCCTATCATGATTTCATCCACATCTTTCAGATGTAGCCAATATGTATTCGGCATTGAATAGGTTGCAAATATCTTGCAGTTCGGGGAAGATATGTGGTCGTAACAGATAACTTGATAGGGACTCAAGTAGCTCTCGATGATATGTTAATATAGCCTTCGTTTTGACAGATTGAGATTTTGGATTTGAAGTATAGTGAATGGTACGGCTTGACGAGCCCAAGGTACGAAGGGGTGAAAAATTGAAGGGATTTGTTCTTTCTCGCTCATGGCTTCATTACTGTTGTACAAATATCTAGATGATATAGATGTGATGGATGTCATTAGGTATAGACATGACGAAACCATCTTTTTAGGACAAGACCGAGATATGTGATCCTGTTCCTGAGACTCCAAGTGCGTAATACCAATATACCAGCCTCTACTACGCCTCGCTATCCACAACCCGTTCATCCTTCAGCAAAGTCCAAAGTCCCCTTCCCACCCGTGCCTGCCACCGCATCCGGTCCCTTTTGCGCTTTCAGCTTCTCTTCAAACTTCGCAAACTCCTTCATCGCGATCTCCTCCTCCTCGTCCATGACCTGCTGCACGCCCTTAACCTCCTCAATATAATGCATCATCATAGACTCAATTCCATTCTTCAACGTCACAGTGCTCGAATCGCACGTACGACACGCTCCCCTCAGCTTCAACAACACCTGTCCGTCCTGGAACCCACGGAACTCAATATCGCCACCGTCTTCCTGGATCGCAGGCCGCACGCGTGTCTCCAGTAGCTCCTTGATCATGCCGACGACCTCGTCATCCGCCTCATCGTACGCAAGCGAATCGCGCTCCGTGCCGTCCTGGCCAGCTTCCCCCGCGCGATCCTCCACCGTGGCGACCGTGGGCTGTCCCGATACCATGAATTCGTTGATGATGGCGAAAGCCTCGGGCTTGACGTGTGCCCATGGTGTGGCGCTGTCCTTGGTGACGGTGATGTAATCGACGCCGAAGAAAACAGAGGTGACGCCGTCGATGTTGAGGAGCTGGGCGGCGAGGGGTGAGGGGTGGGGCGGGGCGAGGGTGGAGCGCGGGGAGAGGTATTCGAGGAAGGACGAAGAGATGTTCTCAGGGAGGACGCGCTGGTTTGGGTTGAATTTGAGGGCCTGGGAACGTCAGAGGAGAGGTAGATGCAGGCGGGGAGGGGCTTTGTACATCTGCGTTGGGGGTAGATTCTGTCTGGATGAACATGGTGCGCTTGGACTGTTGAGGTATCACCATGGGAACACCGCGACTCCATTTCTGTATCCGTGGTCTTTGCTGGAACGGCGAAGATGTGATGGGGGATGCTTTCTGGTGCAGACAACGGGAAGCGACTTTGGAGGCCTGTGGTCGTAGTGATGGAGTAGCTCGGGTCACTGCGCGCATGGCCGAGCGTGATACTGCAGGTGCTGCCATTGTCGAGAAATTGCTGAGATCGGAGGCGAAAGATGTCTGGAGGTATGCGACGGCGAGCTCGGTATATCGGCGTTGAAGTTTTGGTCTCGGCGGATGACGACGGTTGACGCATTATTCAGCCAAACTTCCGAAAAAGGCAGTCTGAAAAGGTCATCGATTGCCGACTAGCGCTGGTGGCATCACTAGCAAGGGGCCATCCCATCCTCCACGCCTCCCAGTCAAGCACTCGAGCATTCCTCATGTGTAATACTGAATTATAATTGAATATAAAATAACATCCGTTATTTGATTGCAAATACTATTTGTCCTTGTGTTTTCACACATCATAGTAATCTCTGCGCCTTGAACCTTTTCTCTATACAGTATCTTTAACCCAGCACAGCTTTTCTACATGGAAAAGGCATCTTAAACACCTCTTCTACCACCAACCTTGTTCATTCCCTCCTTCATGCTCTCGGTCAATCTCGCCGTTGGCAATTCTGAAGGTCCCTTGCCCTCGGGCTTTGGCATGAAACCAAGTTCAATCAAGTAGCTCACATACACGCCAACAGTCTCTTCCGTCACAGCACCGCCCGCGCTCCAGTCCTGGTTTGTCCATTCCACATCCTTCTTTAATGCCTGCGCTGCGTTCTTGTCATCGAGTTCCGGCGCCTTGGTATCGGCTGGCAAGTCTCCCGTGACAAAGTGGTAGAGTGGCAACAGGGCGTGTTCCTCCTTTGCGCCGCTCTGATCTGCGCAGTACGCTTCCATGTTCTTCTTCCACTCGGGGTACGAAATCTGGGGCACCTTGTATCCGTATTTCTCGAGCACACCAACGAACGTGTTGATCGTGATGCGTGGGTGAGAGGTAATCTGCGCAACGCCAATAGGTGAAAGGGGCGGGTTGAACGATGAGGCGACGACAACACGTGCTACATGCGTGACGGGAACCATATTGATGGTGTTGGAGATATCCGGCCGGGACTGAAGCTGGACACAGCCCTTCAACAGGCGGACAAGGAAATCGTCTGTGATGGTCGTGCCGGTTTCCGGATCGCCAGTAACATAACCAGGACGAATCACGCAGCCGCTCAATCCCTTCTTGCCTGCCTCCCGAGTGAGGTACTCAGCAGCCCATTTGCTCTGACCGTAACCAGTCCCAAGACCCTTGCGCGAGCCTTCCATATCATCCGATTCTGGAACACCCGCACCACCTTCGGATAGGCTCTTTTCAGACAGCTTGACGTAGTGATCCGTGTCTAGAACAGATGTAGAGCTAACCAGACCGAAGTTCTTCGCCTTTCCGACTGCACAGAGGGACAGAGCAGTCATGGTACTTTCTACGTTTGGTGCGCGCAGCCTAGAGTAAGGCAGTACCCAATGCACGAGTGCGCCATTGTGAATCACAACGTCAACGGAATCGGCGAGCTGGTTCCAAACGTCTGGAGCTAGGCCGAAATTTGACGTCTCCAGGTTGCCAACCAGTGCTGTGATGCGTGATTGCCACGAGTCATCCCAGATACCATATGCCTGGCATGTTTGCTGAATGCGACCCATCGCCGCCCCAGCGTCTTTGGCTCGTACTAGAACCGTGACCTTTCCAGGTCGCGACAAGAGATCGCGTAGAACGTATGCACCCAAAAACCCGGTGGCACCAGTGAGGAAGGTGTGTATCTCCTGACCTGGCTGCAAGGGCTCCTTGGTCTTGAAATTGCTCAACTGTTTGGCCAAATCCCTAGCGTCAGCAGAGTAATCCTCATCTTCTGGGTCATCGTCAATAGCCTCTGCAGTGTCAAGACGAAGACCGATAGGATCCTGCGCTTGGTCGATGCTAGACGAGAAACCTCGGAGGGTTGGATACTGGAAAATGGTGTTCATGGGAACATCTATGTCCTTCCACTGCTGTCGTATCTTGAAGAACAGTTGTTGTGCAACAATACTGTGGCCTCCAAGGTCAAAGAAGGAGTCGCTACCGCTCATGGTCTCAGCGGTGACACCACGGTCGCCAAGGAGATCGGCCCAGATACCGGCCATGATCTTTTCGGTGGGTGTTAGAGCCTTGCCAAGCTGAGAAGGTCTCCTGGCACCGGCTGCTGCCAGTTGAGCGGGCTCTGGGAAAGGAAGGGCTGGCCGATCAATTTTCCCATTGGGGTTTAAGGGAAATCGAATGAGCGGAACAACAGTAGATGGAACGGCGTAAGCAGGGAGCTTCTTCTTGAGATGCTCTCGCACGTCGTCCCTGAGGTATTTGAATCGCTTGAGCATTGCAACCATGCTCGTATCTTCGGTTGAGCTTTCACTAACACCTCGTTCTTCAAGCCACTGGTACCACCGCTTCATCTCGGGGACGATGTAACCTATACCATTAGACATGTACTAACATGTAATCCATGAAAAACAACTTACTGACGAGAGTTGGCTCTTCGTAAGCATCACGCTTCAGCAACGTGACGTTTTCACGGACCAACGGGTGTGCAGCAAGGTGAGAATCGATTTCGCCGAGCTCAATACGGAAACCTCGAATCTTGACCTGGTTGTCAACGCGCCCGGTGCAGTGGACATTTCCGTCTGGCCCATAGTGTCCCAAGTCACCGGAACGGTATAGCCTGTCCCGCGGTCCCTTGTAGAAGTCGCGCCACGGCTCTGCCGCACCTTGAGCTTCAACTTTCTGCTTGTCCTCATCCACCCATTTCTTGTTGTCGACGAACCAGTTGTCGACGAATTTGGTGGCGGTCAGATCAGGAAGCCCCAGGTATTCCTCGGCCAGCCCACCAGCTCGCACATAAATTTCGCCGCTCTTTCCAGGCTCACAGATCTTATTTCTGTCCTCCCGGTCCACGACCAACAGCTGAACGTTGTTCATTCCCCGGCCTGCAGGGATGACCTCACCCAGTGTGTCGAGGAACTCTGGTGCCTCGCTTGCACTTGGCAATTCGTAGTAGCTGACTGCTCTTTGCGTCTCAGTGGTTCCGTACATGTTCACGATACGGACGTTGGGCGCGAGATTCTGCAGCCTTCTGCAGTCTCTCCTAATGAGCAAGTCACCGACAAAGAAAGAGTGATGGAGACTTGGGAATATGGCCGAGGCACCTCCGACCAGAATTTGACCCATAGCCGGCGTGAGATGGCTCACAGTGGCACCGTATTTGCGCATCCATTCTGCCAGCTTCTCGTGCTGGATATCCTCCTTGCTGGGAACTAGCAACTGAGCGCCCAAGAATAGGGGTGTGAAGATGTCGCGCTGTATGGGATCGTGGGCGATGCCTGACAGCATGGTGAACTTGTCATTTTCAGACAGTCCAAAAGTTTCGGCCATCCAGGGGAAGTAGTGGGTCAGCGAAAAATGCCTGCCCTTGACACCCTTGGGTTTGCCTTCGGATCCAGAGGTAAAGGATAGTGTAGGGGTCGAGTCGGGCCCGACCAGCACGCCAGGCAGCTCCGTCTTGAGATTTTGCTGCTCGTCCAGAACGTCCTTGCCGTCTTTGCCACCGCCGACCAGGGTGCCGTCATCCCGAAGCTGTAGCGCTGGGACTTCTGTCCGCAGATCGAGGTTCTCGGCTATGTAGTTGCGCACCTGTTCCGAAAGAGGTCCTGCCTCCTGTGTGGCCTTGTCAATGACTACGAGGGCGCGGGGCTGGGAGACTTCGAGATAGATGCATTGGCGGTCCGGGGGTATCTGGTCGCATGTTAGCAGACGGAACAGGGAAGGTGAGGGCTGTAGACTTGCAATGGGTCCAGAACGGAGAAGGTGGCACCGGCTGCCAGGACGGCCATGATGGCAACCACGAGGTCAACGCCGCGATGGGCGAAGATCATGACCACGTCGCCGCGCTGGATGCCATTCTGCACAAAATGGTGTGCTAATATGGCTGTCGCCTCGGCAATGTGTTTGTATGTGAATTTGCGCTCGGGCGTCTTGCTTGTTGCCGTCTCTACGACGCATGGGCGGTCTGGATGGCGGCGGGCATTGGCGGCGAATATCTCGTGGATGGGCCCCTTGAAATCAGACCAGCTCAAATCAGCGGTGGGATCGGGGATGCTCGTCATGGCTGTGCTCAATGGCGGCGCAATGCCTGGTGAAGGGTGACTGGGAGGGATGGAGGAGGGGTCGCGTGTGCGGCGGGGCAGCGGATGGCTACAGGGTGGTTTTTATATCGGTGTCTACAAGTATGTGTATAGATTAATTGGAGCAGGTGCAAGGAGGTATGTGTCAGAAGCAAAGGGAGGATGCAATTTCTTCTACGAGTATGACTCCCCGCTCGTGTGTAGCCGCGGAGGGTATGACGCGATGGGATGGGCATGTAGCCAAAATTTTGGCGACTCATGCGACATCGGAACCAATGACTACGGTATCTACCGGTAGTCTATTTCTTACCTACCCAGAACCAGGTACGTGTGGAATCCGGGGTGTCGCCGCTGCCGGCCCCGCTCCGCTTCAGCCCTATGCAAACTGCTGGCAGCGTCTTCTCTCTAGACTAGCGCATCGCCCACACGGCGGGATTGCAGATGGCGCCCTGTTCTCGACGAGGCTGGCGTATTTGCGTATTCGTACAACAGTACGTCTGTCCTCCTGCGCGGTGCCGCTAGACGACCCAGGTATCTATCCCTATCAGTTGCTCCTTCGGCGCTAGGCCCGCGGCGTCTCCGTACGCAACTCGCTCTTCTTCTTCCCTTCTTCCTAGGGGCGACTTCGTGCAGGGCGACGATTCTCTTCCAGACGACGACGACGACGACGACCCGATGACCCCATGCTGCGATAATTGAATCCCCGTTCCCTGTCCTCGCTGCGCCCGATAGATCCCTGCCCGCAATACCCACAATGCCCACCCAGCACACCTTCCTGGGCCGCCCGCTCGCCCTGCGCATGCCTCCGCGTCGCTTCCAGCTGCTCTTCGTCTGCGTCTTTCTCTTCCTGGTCACCCTGTATACCCTTGGTGCCCCGTCGCCCGACCGCATACCCACCTACGAGCAGGTCAAGGACGCCGTCAAGGACCCGCACCTGCCCGACCTGCCCGATCTGTCTGACCTCAAAAACCACATCCCCAAGCTGCCCACCGAGCTGCCCAGTCTACCAGACCTGCCCAAGCTGCCCGTGCCCGACGTGTTCGGCCCCCTGCCCACAAGCCCCCGAGCAGGCAAACAGCTCCGCTGCCAGCTCCTACGGCGCCATCAGCTGGCTCAGCGACTTTAGATGGAAGAGCGCCTTCTCCCACAAAATCACACTCGACGAGAACCGCGCCGTGCTGCCGCCTTTGGTCGACCGCCCCAAAATCTTCACCTACTACGAGCCGAAACCGAAGCAAACAAAGGCATTCACAGAAGCAGAGAACAGATTGGTTTTGGCATGGCGGAAGGCATGGTGGGCACAAGGCTTCAGGCCAGTGGTCTTGTCGCACAAGGACGCCGAGTTGCACCCGCAGTACGAATTGGTCCAGCGCATCAAGTTGGACGCTGACATCGAGCTGGAGATTGAGCGATGGTGTGCCTGGGGCGCCATGGGCGGTGGCATCCTTGCCCACTACCTGGCCTTGCCCATGGCCGCTTACGACAACCCAATGCTCAGCTTTTTGAGGCGAAACGAGTTTCCCAAGCTGTCCAGGGTCGATTCGTTGCAGAAGGGCATCTTTTTCGGCGAACATGCTGCTGTCGACGATGCTATCAAAGCAGCTGTCAATAGCCCTCTACTCCGGAACGTGACTGCGAACAAGGACAAGATTGCGAGATTGGCCACACAAGACGGAGGCATCATGGTCAATCTGCAGCCAGCTGATATAGCGGTGGACAAGAAGGCGAATGGCATTGCTTACTATACAAAGGAAGTCATCGAGAAACAGTACAAAACGGTCAGTGAACAGCTCGGCAACACTACCGAGACCAAAGGCATTGACCTTCTTGCCGACCTGATCAACTCTCATCTGCATTTGACATTCCAAGAGATCCATGCCGATGGAGTCGCCATCGTGAAACCCCTACCAGAGCACACGACTGCCCTCACCATCGGAGCTATCGAGCTGGGCCGCAATCTGACCCGATGCCCAAGCACGCCCATGCCGAAATCATGCCCTCCTAACCGATCGAGCTGCAAGCCCTGCGATTCAAGCAAGCCCCTCCCTTTCAAACTATCGTCTTCCTACAAAAACGCATCCACGCTCTACTCCATCGGCACAGTGCCCCACCCGTACACCCTCACCTCTCTTCACTACACGCGGGACGACTTTACTTCTGAATTCATACTTAAGGAAACTTCCCGCAACATCTGGCTCACCGCTCTTACAAGCGCCATCCTCGGCCCCTCTCATAGCGAAGACTACCGGATACTCTTCTTTAAACATCAAGTCGCCTCTCCCGGAAAAGCTTCTTCCTCTCTCTGGCTCACCGCGGAACGCACCACCCAGACAGACCTCGAATGGATCTTTGGCTTCAACCTGCCTAGCACCACTTCCTCTAGTCCACGGGATCCCACGCCCATCGAAGGTGTCAAGATAGAGGAAGAAAGGTACCTTCGGAGCGAAGACAAGCGATTAGAGAATGCGAGGAAGGTCCTGTCTACAGTCGGGGACAAGCAGAGCGAGGACCCCCTCACGCAAAAGGTCAGGGAGGTGGAGGCTTGGAACTTGGTGGACACCGAGGCTTGGCGATTTGCAAGAGCTTTTTCAGCGAGAAGGAGGGTCGAGCGGGAGGTATGGGAAGAAGAGGAGAAAAAGTATGCTGGGTCGGAGCATAGAGCGGGCCTTAAAGGTGGCGCGAAGTGGTGGGGGAGACGGTAATGCAGAAGCAGTGTACGATGCATGTCTGGTTTACCGAGCGCTATTATCGTTTCTTTTACCTATCTCTTGGGTACATGGATGAAGGGCGGAGTTTGGGTCTAGCGGCATGGCTTTGGCTATTTGTGTATCTGGTGTTGAAGTAAACGTTTGGCATGAGTAGAAAGAAGTTAGTATAGTGGCACATAGAGGGAGTTTCTGTAGTGATATTGCAGGCGAGCATGATTGAAAACGTACGAAGGTGCAGGAAAAGAACCATACATTTGTCAAGCCGTGGTCCAGTTCCATTGAAAGCACGGGAATGGTGAAAATAATAGTAACAGCAATATCCGTTTGTGCGCGGGGTATTACAATTAGAATGACATACTAGTCGCCCTCGATTACCCACCCACTGGTCGATTCTTTTCTGTAGATAGTATACAAATGCCCCAACGCCGACCCCCAACTCCCCGACCAACACCCAAACCCCTTGTAGTACCAAAAATTACACATTCTCTGCCTTCCCAAATATCGTATGCTCCCTCCATTCCACCCCCAACGCCAGCAAAACCCCATTTTTAATCAAAACTCCACCCTAAACCCCACTGTATTCCACACCTCAAACTTATCTGCAATCTCTACTGCACCAATTTACCCAACGTACCCTTAACAACATCCCCCAACGACCCCGCATCGCCCTTGTTCTCAGCCTCCTCGCGCTTGATTGCCGCACCCTGCGCTTCAACTTGTTCCCCAGTTTGAATCTGCGCGATTGCGCGCTTGGACAATCCGCTCGAGAGCTCCCCGCCTACGGAGTTGACGACGGGGATGAGGTCTACGCCTTCGGCGATAGCGACGGGGGCACCGATGGCGGTGGCGGCGAAGAGGAAGGTGATGAGGGTGAAGGGGCGCATGATTGTGGTTTTGGTGTTTATGTAGTAGAATGGGTCGTGATTTTCGAGAGCGAGAAGATTTGGACTGGCTTCCAAGTTGCCGAAAAGTAATGTTTGAAACGAGTGTGATGGTTAAGAGGGAATGAGTGAATTGTATTTGCGATGGAGAATATCCGTGACGCTCGAGACCCTTTATATATACATTTCAGGAGTATTCAGGCTGTGCTGCCGAAAATTTCGTATGGGAAATAGATGTGCAGATAGGTAGGTGAGGTGAGGGAGAGTTTGAACTTTGGCGCCACTGCGTGCTCGCTTCGGTGGGGGCAGCTCGTACTCGAACCTATCTGGGCAACCCTGACGATTGCATTACATGCAAGGTTTGCGGGGTATATTGGAAAAGCGATTTTCAAAGTCGAGATGTGATGGGAAAGTTCAGGGTCCTGAAATTGTACTCACCAGACAGGCTGGATGGGACTCGCGATGTTGTCCCCGTTGAAAAGGGTTCAAACTCAGTGACATAAGAGGGTGGCTGTGGCCGAGTGCTCAGGGAAAGGGGGTATGTTAGGGAAAGCTGTTGCTGGCTTACCGTTTGATGTTTGATGTTTGATGCCTGAAAGGCTCATGAGCTCCGTATACCTTGAGCCCAAGGCTTACACGAGAGCCGTTCGCTGTTGTAGCGATAATGGAAGGGTGAAAGCTCGAATGCTAGGTGCAGCTGACACAATCTCTCTATCTCCAATCTGTGATATATCCAGAGCGGTCACAATGGTAATGAAAGAGCTGAAACAACCAAACCTTCTTACTGGGGGCATTGACGCTGGGCGAGAAGAAAACATCGAATCGGTTCAGTGCCGCTGCAGCTAGTACTATTATATCCTTAAGTAAAGTCTAGTAGAGAGGGTGGAGGAGACAAGTAGGTAGAATAATAAATATAGAAATAAAGTTAAAAAGTAAAAGTAAGATAAAGGTGAAGGTGAAGGTAAAGGTAAAGGTGAAGGTGAAGGTAAAGGTGAAGGCGAAGGTGAAGGTAAGGTGAAGATAAGGTGAGAGTGAAGTGGAAATAAGAGTGAATATAAGTGTGAAAGGAGTAAGAAAAGAATAAGAAGTAATGTAAATCGCCCCTAGTAATGAAGGGGGAGATTTAGAATATATAGAGAGGAACGCATCTGCAATTGGTGTTCATATGTAGCTGTCGTCCTAGTAATGTGTTTGAATTACGAGAAAATTCGTAAACGTTGAACGTCAGATTCATAACAGTGTTAGAAGATAAACAAGAGACAACAGAATTATGAGCTTGAGAAAAGATAGGGTAAGTGTTGCTTCGCTTGATGCTGTTATAACCTTCTATCCTATTTATAGTATAGGACCGGCATCGTATATAGCAGAAGACAAAATATACAGCAAGTTGCAAGTCATCAACCATATAATAAATTCACTTTGATGAGTACACAAACACATATGCGTATAGTGAGCGGAATGGAGCCGGGCGGTGTGGAATGTATGCAGTCTGTACAGGCGATAGATGTCGCGGTTCTTGGAGTGGGGTGGCTGCCAATTCGGGTTTAGGTCGCACTTGGTGAAGTCTCACTTACACAGCCCCATTATCTCTCAGCCTTTGGTCTACCATATAACCACCTATACATGTATGCAGTACGTGGTGCAAATCAGTATCCTTGAAAAGCCACCGATGACTGAAGATATTGTGATGGGTGAAAGTAACACTCGCCTTGGACTCCTAGGTCTCAACAATGATGTTTTCGCTCTGATTCTCGAAACGGTAGGCAACCACAAAATACAAAGGAACTTTACTATATTGTATCTTGTCTGACTAGCTACAATAAGATTTCTAATAGAGCTGATCTCAGTGCTCTCTGCTTGACTTCACATGTCCTTCATGAGCTTACTCTACCCTATCTATATCGAAAGATCGAGATCAATGGCCCCGGAAACCTTCTCAGTTGTGAGAAGGCGAGAAAGCATTTCAGTCACACAAAAAGCCTTACGGTGCTGGATACGCCAGAAGCTATTGTTCCACATATCCCCTCGAGGCGTCAATAGAGACCGAAGGAGACCCTATACGACGCGAAACTGTCGGGAACCATGGTGGTGAGCGAAAGGACACTAGATCAGAATACCCAATAGATGCCGCGATGCTGAGTAGGTTCTTGCGCTTTTTCCATGACGCGAGATTGAATACATTTAGGTAAGATGATGCTTTTGCGTCAGAGTTTTGTTTGTTGTGGATTTTTCTCTTGGATATTCGAGCTTCCAATTAGGACAATTGATACGCATATCAGGTCGAAGATTCTTAGAAAATACCTTCTCTCGATAAAATTGCTCACCTGCTGCATAGATTCACTTCAGAAGCTGCCGGTTTAGACGCTAGCTGTTGGACTGAACTTGCTCATCACTTTGGCACCTTACAGCACCTGCACGCCAATCTGGATGAATGGAGTACAGGTGTATTTCCAAAACTACAAACCATGGATATACGTACATATGGTAGTCCGAACAGTTTCCCTTCTGAATCCGACTTCGAGTTTTTCTTGAAGGAGAACTTTTTCAAACGAAATAGCACTGTCAAAAATCTTCATCTGGAACTAGCACCTCGCCATTTTCACCTCTCTCATGTAGAGAGCCATTTCCGTCAAGTCGATGTCTTTAACAAGTTGCGTTTTGGCAATGAAATTAGTCTGGCGCATCTGGAGAATCTTACAGCCCTCTCATTATGCAGGTTACCGCTAGATATGGGAATTTCTTCATATTGGCTGCCGAATGTTTGCCATCTAAAGAGGCTCAGCATCCTGCGATGTTACGGGGTGCGGGAATTTCTAGTGGCACTTGGCAATGCCTGCATGGCATCCCCATCGTCAATGGAACATCTCCAGGTTCAGATCGACTGGAAGGCGGGGGAGCTCTAGCCAGGATGTGGACCAGTGCCTGGAGCTTCTTTATCGGAACTGTGATAAACTCAAAAGTTTGCATATCGGATGGAATGCACCTCCAGGTGATGTAGAAAGACTACCAGGCACTACTCTGGCCAATCTGCGACAGAAAGGACGCATACTACGCTCGTTTTCTCTCCACAATCATAGCTGGGACCACACGTCAGAAGGTTACGGTAGATACATACCGATCTTTGGAGAATCTCGAGTTTTGCTATACGCCTTCAAGGACTGTCCAAATCTAGAGGAGCTTGCCTTTGTAGCTTCGGATAGTCTTGCTACAGAGGACTCTGAATCTTCCTGGGAACATTGGAAAGAAGTTAGGGTATGTTACACGTGTTGCATGGTAAAGGAAATGCCAACCCCTTTACCCAAGGGAATGCATCTTCTCTGGGCTATTAGCCAATACCATTTTACTCTGTTTCTAAAGAAAGCTACTCACGTGTTGTATAGCAAGGATTTGAACATCTCCCGAAACTCCGAATTCTTCATCTTCGTCAACAGACCAGACTGATCCACGCGTTTGGCCGCCAATACCAATCTGAACATCCTGTGATTCATTACATACATGAATTCGTCACAGATCTTTTCTCTTATTTAGATCAAACCGGTTTCTGTCCTTTGCTTCGCTATGTTGTATGGGGTTGTGAATCAAAGTATAGCTCAGCCCAACGTCAAGAGCTAGTTGCACAGCACTGTTACGTTAGGAGACGAGTCAAAGATCCCATACATGGTAGTTCAGGTCCTTCTGTCGCTGTCATCACTTCACAGAGGGAGATCAAAATGTAAGTGTCATTTATCAGTAGCTCTTGCAGTCGATGAAGATGCTAATATTGTATCGTTACGAGGCATGATCCTGATTTGGAGATTTTGCAACTCGACCCTGCACATTATATGGTCGAAAAAACACCAGGAAGATTCTACGATGATTAATTCATATACTGTTGAGTAGTTTGAGAGCTGTAATACATATAGTATTTATCAGATGTGTGATTGTAGACACATTTAAGCGGCCTCATTTCGTAGCCAATCTACATCGGAAGCTCTGTGTTGAATCAAACAGTTTCCAGAACAGTGTTTTCATGCAATCTGACTTAGCGAAAAAGATCGTTCCGTTCTGTCCTCTCAATGTTGCGCTATATTCTCTTCTGCCGGTAGTTACGTCATTAAAGCAGTTGAGACGAACCGGAAGAACTCCTTGATTTTACGCACCTTGGAAAAGTATAGGTTTCAAGTAAACCTATAGAAACCAGCAGACACGGTTAGTGCTACAGCCAAGTTGAAACATTAATTTCGAAATGCGACAGCCCATACACTGACTATCGGGTTTCACAACGGAGTTGAGGTAGGGCTTCATGGGTGTTGAACGCGGACGTATCATGCCTGCATCGTGCAGAAGACATGTATGGAAACCCGGAAAACCGCTTTTTGGCCGCCCCCATACCTACAATATCCAGCAATATCGACCCAAAGTGCCGGAACATCCATTTGTGAACGCCGAGCTGAGAAGGATATCAACATCAAATCAAGGCTTTGAAGTATCAAGAGCTCTCATTATGCGGGGGATCAAACCTTGAAATCCAGTTAGACCTCTCAATTACAGTAGTCAGTTGGATCGCGTTGAAAGCTAGATGGTATTGTTGATGGTGATGGGTTTTGGGGCGACGGACTATTGGGAGTAGTTTTTGCCTGTTTAGTATTAGTGCATCGATGCAGGGTCGGACTACACTACCAAAGCCGGGACAACATTCGGGACATTCAAGGGAGAGGAGATGAAAGGAACAGGGGCCGATAATATTTCATTTAACACAACCTTCCATGTTGTAAATGAGGCTGCAATCCTAATTATTCAACACTACCAAGGTGGATTTACTTATCCACAAAGCCGGAGAAAAGTCGTGGCTGCTTATACTCTGAATGGCTTCCCGGACGACAACCGCAATCAGTTGTGCAGAAACGAGTTACACCACGGCTGAAGGATTGCAGTTCACACTATACTGCAATTCTGACACACCCGATAACGATATTGCCCATACAGGTGCCAATGATCTCAAGGAATGTCTCGAACTATGTACGCAATTCAACGGAAAATTATGTGGAGCTGTGGCATTTGACTCAAATGGGCTGAGCTGCTACCTGAAAGACAGTGCCGTTACTAAGCGCATGATAAAGAGTGTGGATGGGTGGATCCTCGGTATCGCAAATAGCACACAATTACAGCCGCTCTCATCCGACTGTCCTGGAATAAATACGAAGAACCAAACTTCTGGGAACGGCCTTGATTTCAAGATCATATGCGATCAGGATATGCCAGGGGTTGATATCTGCTCTTTCCCACCAACAACCACCGACTGTGCAATCCACACAACTACTCTTGGGCAATGCCTCGACCATTGCTCAAAGATGCATCCACTCTGCACAGGGGTAGCTTGGGAACAATCTATTCAGACCGGTTATTTGAACTGTTATCCCAAGCATGGAACGGCGCGGGAGCTCAACATTGCAAGGACAGCTAAGATGGCCACACATGCTGCTATAGCGCTTTTCGAAATGCCCGGGGAAAAGGCGCACGACTGCATCCAGGGCACAGATAAAAATGTCACAGCAAGAAACAACAACCCTTTCCAATTGTTGTGTGGGCAAATGGCTTCTGGGAAGGACATAATGGTCCAGCATTTCACAACAAATCAAGATTGTGTGAACAGTTGCAGTACCCATGATGATTGCGTGGGCTCTGTTTTCGATGCTCAAATGACCCAGGGATACGAAAATTGCTATATCAAATCGACAATAGAGACGCACATGTCACCTTCCGATAACTGGATATCTGCTGTACGGCAACAAACAAATAATACTTCGGTTCCGAAAAGTGCGCCAAAAAATGAGACCAATCACGTGCAGCAAAGCCAGACGGCAAGTGAAAGTAGGGCGTGGATAGCTGGCCCTGTAATTGGGGGTATTGCTGGAATTGTTGCGTTATCAATCGGAACCTGGTGGTGGTGGAAGAGAAAGAGGGTGGACAAATTGGAGCGTTCTCCAGGACATGGAAGTATGGTGTTCAAGGCACCGGATGCAGAATTGCCAGTCAATCCCATGGAGCTCGAAGCGGACCCGGTAAAGCACGAGATGTCGTCTCAAGACTTAGCACAAGAGTTGGATTCGAAAAGTATGAACGTTCTTCCCATTGCTTGAGGAGTTGATCAAGAACAAAGTTCTCGTATACTGGAATCTCTTCACCTGGTATACGAAAATGTCGCTTTCCAAAAAGGTCTTCTGTATAATATACCGTAATTTATCAAGGATCAATATCCAAAAGCATGTTATAGGCTCTCTATACGTGGTTTACGCCAAGGAATAAGTGGCAAAAAGCCCAAATGTACATCTCAGTATCAAATTAAGACAAGTGTTGGTCTTCGTCCGTTCCGGCCCTCCTCTTCAGCTAGCTTAAATTATCACTTTCTCTTTCGCATAGTGTCTTCATCCTTGATCTGACAAGGTTTTCAAGTTCTTCTGTAGTCTTCATAAACGGCACTCCGAATTTCGCACACACAATTTCCACATTACCCCTCTTGTAAAATCCCTCCTCGCAACACACAATCGTATGTTGCCCAAACCTTGAGGCATGCATCCCCAGTTCCAGTAGAGAAATAGGACACAAACTTCCAGCTTTGAAGCAAAATACGATTAGCCTAGCCTTCTCGGCGTGCGACATCTCCCATTCGACGTTTTCTCGGAACGGCGTGAACGAGACTTCTTCTCGCCATGTAGAATCCCAGTCATCCCGGCGTGGGTTGAGAATTTGGATTGGGAGATCCAAGAGCGTAGTACTGAGATTGCTGGCCCAATTGTCGGTTGGGTCTGCCTCGATCGTGCCAAAGAGCACAAGAGAGGGTCGAGTGAGCTCAGGGTACCCGGGAGGGAAATGGATTGTTGCGTGCTTTGAAGACATCATGTGTGACACTGAATAGATGAAACAATCGAATTATGTAGAAGTAGGTGGCACGGAAGGCGCAAGGCTGAGAATTGCTGGTGAATCACCCCACCGCAGCTAGTATGTATATGGATTAGTACACATGTAGGGCAACAAGAGCCCTTAATTGGGCTTACGATGATTTAAGGTTACTTGTGATGATAGACACGAAAAACAATCCTCTCGCCCATATTTTGCACAGGTTCTCAGATTTCCACGTGATATCTACCTAGCCTGTAGTCTAGCGGCCGAACCTTGGGAACTCGTGGACCTTATTGGAGTCTAGCCCCACTTCCATTATCTTATTGGTTGACTTGGCACGTGATAGACAGGCCAGACCCTTGAAAGCGTAGGCCGCCAGAACGAGCTTGGTTCTGCGTTCTGTGCATTATTCCTCGCACGACAGAAGGGTTTGCCACGGATGTTTTCACTACCGTCAAAGCCACTTCTACCACGCCACAGTTGTCACTAATTCATCGTAAGGTGGATGCATGGCATTACGCAAAACGCACTCGAAATCTCGTCATGGGTGCGCCCCATGTAAGAAGAGACATATTAAGGTATGTATCTAAGCCCCTTTACTTCCTTTAGTTATCTCGATATATTTAGTGCTTGCTCATATTCTGCTTGGTTGGTGCTCACATGATCTTTTAGTGTGGAGAAGAACATCCTTCTTGTTTGAACTGCATAAAAAGCCGTAAAAAATGCACCTACGCACTTCCACCTACCCCTGAATCTGGGCCATGTTCTGCTACAACGCCTACGTCTGAAGCAAGCAATGGGAATGCAAGCTCCGCAATTGTTGCAACAAGTCAGGAGGCGAGCTCATCCCACATTTGTCACTGCCAGCGAGAGGCAATCTACCCCTCTCCAACTATAGCACCGCGGCTTCAAGAACTTCGCCTGATGATGCAATACACAACTTCTACATACGAAACCATGGCCCATGATGAAGGAGACATCAATGTCTGGAGAAAAGTGGTCCCGGAAGAGGCTGTGTTGCACGACTTCCTCATGGATGGACTGCTTGCCCTTTCTGCATTTCATTTTGCCTCTCAAAATCCAAATCTGCAATGGCAATACACCGAGATTGGCATTCAATATCAGAGCTCTGGGTTACAAAAATACAGATACGCCCTAGAGAAGGTCACTGCCGACAATAGCGCCGCCCTCTTCGCTTTCTCAATGATCATCAATGTCATCGCCCTAGCATTGCCAAATGTGTACCCGGGATCGAAAAAATCCTCGCACGCTGAGGGTCTAATGTCCATGCTTGACCTGGTGCGAGGCGTTGGGCTCATGTACCACGCCAACGAAATGCGCAGTATTGCATGTCGACGAGCAGACTTTTCGGGACTCTTTCAGGCCGTATATCGTAACACGCAAGACTTCGCGCTTCGCGAAGATATTGTCCATGCATTACGAAGACTTCGTGAACGCGCCGATGGTATCACTGAGTTTGTTGGAAGCGAACAGAAACGGGCTTATGCTGTTGGAATTTCGAGCCTAGAAGAAGCCTTTCAACGAACTTGTGCGGCCAAACATGTTGGTTCCGCCATTGCTTGGCCAGCGACGATGTGCGACGACGAACTCTTGAGGCTCTATAAGAACAGCGATCCTATGGCGCAGTTTATATTTCTTCACTATGGGGTGTTGCTTCTCTATGCTCGAGATAGGTGGTGGGGGAGAGACACTGGCGTCAATTTGATTGAGCATTTGGCCAGCGCGCTCCACGATGTTGATCCTGCATGGATGGACTGGACACAATGGGCAAGGGACATTGCTAATAGCGACTTCGGTAAATGATTGATCTGAAATGCTGTTCGTATACAATCGGGACCCATACGGAATGACCTTACCTTTGCAGATGATGAAACATTGATGGCAAAGCTATCAGGGAAATTTCAGTGTACAATGATCTGAGACTCGTAAGCAGATGGAGCAAATTCTATGCATTGACTAGCGAGGTAGAGCACAGGTCTACCATTACGGTCTAGTGCTGAACTTTTAGAACTGGCGTAGAAGCCATCATCGCTGCTAGCGTTTGCGCATACGCATACGCATACGCATACGTTTTCCAAAACCGTATACGCGTTCGCAGCTCTTAGCTAAACGAACATAGCCCCAACAGGGAAAAGACATCAATCCGAAAGCGTACTAGGTCTAGACATACAGAGTTAGATCGAATGCCATTAGTCGTATCTAGGATGCGAATTCAACTCTTTCGGCGAGATATGCCCGTATGCCTAGATACTACTAATTATTTAAGTACAGGCCACGCCATATAAACCTTTCCAGTCAAGATTCACGGCTCAGATAAATCCAGCTTTCTTTTGTATTGTTCATTTTCATATTTCTCTACTTCTCTCCTCTTCTGGAATTCGACCACGGACTGAAAATGGCCGACGATGCTTTTGACTTCAAACTTTACCGTTATGACCCATCGATGCCAGCCGCTATTATCTTCACCATTCTTTTTCTCTTGATAACTGCAGTTCATCTGTACCAAGTCATACGCACCAAGACTATGATATTTATTCCATTCGTAATTGGAGGGCTGTGTAAGTCTATTTCACCGGTAAATGATGCAGTTATCTAACAACATCAAGTTCAGGTGATCGGCTACATAGGTGTATGCATCCAATTCGTTTGTCAGAAATATGGCTTTAGCTAATAAATCGCACCATAGCGCGCGAAGTCATCCGCCGAGTCACCAGACTGGCAGGTTCCAACCTATTCCGTGCAAACAATTCTCTTGCTTGTTGCACCTGCTTTGTATGCGGCAAGCATATATATGATACTTGGCCGTATTATATTGGTCACTGAGGGGGAGATACACTCGTTCATCAAGCAAAAGTGGCTTACCAAGATATTCGTGGTTGGCGACGTAGTCTCCTTTCTGATGCAAGGTGGCGGTATGTTTCATATTTTTTCCTGGCCATATACCAAGTCTCTAATGTACAACACAGGTGGAGGTATCATGGCATCCGGGAGTCTCAGCGCCATGAAAACAGGCGAGCGCATCATCATCGGCGGTCTGGTGGTGCAGCTCCTGTTTTTTGGCTGCTTCATGATCACCAGTGCAATCTTCCACGTCCGTATGTGCAATTACCCGACTACAGCTGTTCTCACAAGGTCCATTCCTTGGGAACGGCAGATCTACGCGCTTTATGGTGCTAGCTTGCTCATTCTGATACGGTCGGTGTTCCGTTTGATCGAGTATGTACAAGGAAATAATGGCTACTTGATCTCTCATGAAGCTTTCTTGTACATCTTCGATGCGACGCTCATGCTTGCCACGATGATTCTTTCGGCTTGGATTCATCCTAGCGAGATAACTGGGCTGCTAAGGAAAGGGAACGGCAAAGCAGTACATCACATGGTGTCTGTTTATTCGTTGAAGTGAGCGGCAACGGGAGAGAGGGTCTGACCCCGACAGACTGCATTAGCAATGACGAAGTATCATGGATTTAGAGGAAGACTGTGCGTTTGGCGCAATGTATATTCTATGTAGCTTTGTATAATTTTCTACAACAATAGTTTTATTCGTATTTGACATTTGTCCTTTATACAACTATCGCACTTAAGTGAAGTAAGAATTCGAGACAGTGGCAAGTATTGGAATAAATCCAAGGTTAATGTTTCACAACGGTAACACCAAAATGCACTATTAATCGCCTAGAATTATCTTTACAATCTGTAGTGATCATCTAAAATAGCACAATCTAAGTATCAACATGGAATAATCCGGAGGCTAGATGCTAGAATATACTGGTCTAGTCTTCAAATGACCGTTGCTGCTGGAACTCCATTTATTTTCGTGGTTGAACTAACCAAATTATGGCGAAAGCAGCTGAATAGTCAATATCTATGCCTGCTTCTCCGCGTCATCCGGTCGACCAGTGGGTGGAGCCTCCTTCACAATACGCCTATACCGACTGTTTTGCGCATGCAGCGTATCCATGAAACAGGCCCACACTGCCATAGCTCTGTTAAATGTCAGTAAAAATATTTTTTTCCATAAAAGTTGTTAACACTCACGCTGCAAGACCTGCAAAAGCGGCAGTGGCTCCTTGGCCCGCTCGCCGACTCTTCCAATCAGCAGCCACGTCAATTCCCGCCTGGCCAGTTACCTGCCGTACCGGTGTGGCATCAGCCGCCAATCGCGCGAGCGTAGCCATCAGAGCAACACACGCAACGGAGTAGATGGCATTCCCAGCGACAGCAACGATGCATGCCGATTTCTCGATCTCGTAGCGCAAACGAGTTGTGGAAATTGGCAGAACGTCGCGTTCGAGAATGAGCAGGATCACGTAGAGAATCGCGTTCCATGCTGTACCGAAAATGGCCTATTGGGAATGGAGTTAGCCTGGTGGAAGACGCAGAAAACTCCAGAGATGAAAGGTAGACATGTACGTACCACTTGATAGGTTATGCTGAAGGTCGAGACTGCCGGAGAGAGTGAATTCAACGTGTTTGTCATAGCGTTGGTGGCGCTTGATGGGGTTTGGACGATGCCATTAGTCCATAGGAGAGTGCATAGGAAGCCGGCGGTGAAAAGAAGCACAGCAGTGAGAATAGAGAGGGTATGAGAATATTGCCACAGCGTCTTGCTGCTAAAAAATCCAGCCATGACTACGGATACCACTAGAAGCTGCTCAGTTTGACACGAGAAGTGTTCAACTTGTTGTCGATGATCACTGCAAAGATGTGTGAGTGTGCTTGAAATAAAGGAGCGAGAGCAGAAAGTCTCCCGTGGATTTATAATTCAACAAAAAATAAGGCATGGCGATGACGCTTACGGGCATCCTTGACCGGCTCTCGTGGTTCTTGAGGTGATTCACGCTTGGCAGGCTGATCACCTGCAAACGAATCTAGGATCAGCATGTATTTTGGATATTTAAGGCAGCCTTCAGCTTGACTGACCAACGATACCACTAAATCTCACCGTGATATAGTAGTTCCCGATGCTATGAGTAAACGAAATGACCACTGAGATGTCTCTTCTCGTACGCAAAGCAGATTTCAGCCGCACCGACCGTACGCAAGGCTGTATTGTTTCTTTATGTTTCCAGAAACATGGAAGATCACTGGCAAGGATTGAGCTCCTGAGTTTCCCAGCACGGTAGGTTTTTTGCGAGCACTTCACGCGGCCCTAGTCTGTTCTTGTGAATTTGGGGTCCAACACCTTGCGCTTACGCCGAGCCTTCGCCCCCATTGGCCCAACAAGTAGTGCTGCGTAAGTGGCTCCGTGCATTCTGAACATCATGTTCATCGGTGCGCATGTCTCACTGCATTGGGGTCTGCTCTCGCGAAAACTTGCATGAAGGACGAAGCAGTCCGTCAAACGCCGCAAATTAGTCTTCGCCGACGTCAGAAGGCTGAGAAATCACCATGATATGTGCTATCGACAGCCCCCCGTGATGTTGTCGCAAGGCTGAAGATGCCTTTTCTTCGCAATCTCATCCCTCGACACGCAGATGGAGGAGGCAGGCTAAGTCCGAGGTCACCCAGGTCGCCCAGGTCACCCAAGTCACCCAAATCTCCAAAACCTCTCACACACACAGCAACGAACACTGATGAATTAGAACAATGTGTAGGCTGCAATAAGGTTGAATATCTCATAGCAGATAACGTTGGGAAAAAGCAGAATGTCAACGATGAAGGGCCGAAGGTCCTGCTGCACAACAACTTTGACGAGCTGGAAAGGTGCGCGAGCAAGTGCCAAATCTGCCGCGTTTATCGACAGTCCCTTCTTTTGGACGAAGTAACCTTCGAAGGAGTGGAGCAACTTCGAAAAACGACAGGGGAGGTGAATGTGCACTGGCAAAGAACAACTGCTCAAGATGGTCACTCCCGCGCATACTTGTCTGTGAAAGTTAAAGACAGACCTGATCACGCTGGCGTAGTCAATTGTAACAGCCATAACGAAATCGAGCATCTCGCACTGCGATCATACAGCCACGATTCCACCGTGATTGAACAAGCAAAGAAATGGCTGCATACATGCCTCGAAACCCATATCGGACAGTGCGACAACCTGAAGTTCAGCAAAGAAAATCCGGACCTTTTGATTGAAATCCAATCTTCAGAGTATATACGACTATGCGACAATCTACCAAGCGGCACCCCATACGTCGCACTGAGTTATTGCTGGGGCGATAAAGATAACATGTCAGGCCCCGAAAAAGAGGAAATTTTTCAGGGTCGTACCGTCACGACGAACGTCGGTCCTCGCCACGGATGGTTTCCCATCGCAAGTGTCCCCACCACAGTGCGCGACGCTCTTCGCATCGTGTACGCAATGGGCCTGCGTTACGCCTGGGTGGACGCGCTCTGCGTCCTCCAAGACCAGGCTTTGAGTGGAGTAGCGAAAATGCACAAGGTGTACGCCAACGCGCTCTTCACGCTGTGCGCGTGCGCCACGACTCGGGCCACACAGAAGCTGCTCGATCGTCGCTACGCGTGGAGCGAAAGGACGGAGCCATGTCGGCTTGGAGGACAGTGGTTGACGACGTCAGACATGTCGCTCAACGAGTTGCGTTTGCGATCACCGCTCGCGGGTCGCGCGTGGACGCTCCAAGAAGAGAGACTGAGTCCACGCATGCTGTATATTTCTAGTAGTAGAGTTTACTGGTCGTGTGCATCAGGTCATGAGCTGGAGTTGAAGCCAATCTACGAACAGAAAATGAAGAGGTTGCAGAGACCAGTGTACGCGTCGTCGGATCGCAGCATGGATATGCCAATGGCGCAGGAATTCCTGATGCAATGTCGTTCCGGCGAAGGGAATTTGCACACGTTCTGGGCTGATATTGTCAAGTCATATGCGTCTCGCAATATGACGGATCTGGGAGATCGGTTGAAAGCTTTGTCTGGTGTGGCTGCGAAGTACCTCAGTTCTAACCGCACGGATGAATATCTAGCTGGAATTTGGGCGAACAACCTGTCCGAGGGACTGCTTTGGAAAGTCGCAAGTGCAGTGGAGGTTAAAAGTGAAAAGGGCGACACTGCGGTATCAAAATGGCCATCGTGGTCCTGGGCTACGCTTCCAGTGGAGACTGATATGGATGCAAACGTCAACAGTGCACCATCAGCCTTCTTCTACCGCATCTCGGATGATACATACACAGCCGCAAGAGCTGCCACGAATGTCGAGGAAGCCATCGAAAAGGGGCAGGACGCCAAAAGATTTGCGTATACGGCCGCGTGCGCAAAATGTGGAAGCCGAATTCTTGGCGTGTTGATTGGTGGAGTGTGAGCAAGTCGGTGGAAGGAGCGGAGAAGTTCACATTTGCAGCAAACCCCGAACAGGATGTGCACGCCATACATCCGGCTTCTGGCAGCGTGCTTGTGTATGAAGATCGTAAAAAGGAAATTGTTGGTCAGCTGGACTTTGGGAGAGATATCAGCAGAGTGCAGTCGCGTGAGGTGGATCTGTTGGCTCTTGAAGTAGGGGAAACCGCTATGCTGTTGCTAGAAGACTGCGGCGAAAGGTTTTATCGAAGGGTGGGAGCAGCGTGGAACGTTCGCAGAGACTTCTTCACTGGTGCGGAGGATGCGGTTTTGTTCTTGCAATGAGCAAGACGTGTTGTTCCTCTGGCTACAGACAAATATTTTGCATGCCTCTGCCAATCATGCAAGCAATCTCTTAATTGCTTTTGAGAATGATGAGATCTAAACGTGGCCCACTTGTGACACTGCGATGCTGAGCTATGCTGTCGCGTCTTCTTCCATATTGTATCGCCGTGGTCCTAAGCGCAGCTCGCTGCTATCGTACATGCGCGTCCCCCATTCAAATGCAAGGACGCCGTTATATGCACGCTACTTCCAACATTTCGATATTATACATCCCGACCTTCTTCCTCACGGCTTCGATTTTTTTACACGGCCTCAGCGTCTGCTGGCGCCTTCCTTCCCTGCCTACAACTCAACCTCCTCAGCTCGCTTCTCGACATAGTATCCCTTGTCTGGCCGCCGCGCAGCGCGCATCTGCTCTTTTGACATGGCGTGCTTGACCTCCTTCACGTCGACCAGCTCCTTGATGCGCATAATTTGACCGGCGACTGACTGGGTAACGGGGTGGTAGACGGTTGTCATGCGCTTGCGGAGGCCGAGGGCATGGAGCACACCCTGTACTTTCTGGGGCATGCCGATGCCCGATCGCATGAGAGTTATCCGGAAGTAAGGCATGGCGAGTGGATGTCGGGGGAGGGATATGGGGATGGTCGGATGCGGTCGTCAAAGGCGGTCGGACGGGCTCGGAGGCGCGAAGATGGGCTGCTCACGTGTCAATGAATAACACAAGCCCACAAGGATGCGTGTGCATACAGTCAATTGGGGGCGGAGCGGGTGGGCTGATGGCTGCACGGCGCTGTCGTCGTCAACTTTTCGAACGAGCGCCGCGACGACAAAGCGAGCTATCCTTTCTTGGCAAGCGCCATCCGCGCGGAACCGAAGCCGCGCCGACGTCTCGTGTTTGGCCATTCACCATAGCAGCCTCATACGGTGCACCTTTACGCCCTGCACCGTGGCTCGTGAAATACATGCGCGACCCTATCAGTCCCTCTATCGGCTCGAAAAAGCGGTGAGAAGTGTCTGCAGAATAGTAAATCAGCTCTCGTCGATGCACACGCCCTTCTGCACCGGACGGATGAAAGCAGCTACATATATCTACCCGTCCCAGCACTGGTAAATGCTCTACGGCGCTTAGCCGAAGGTGACGGGTTTGCAGCAGCCCGATACGACAAGTTTTGTCCATTTGCAGTGTGCGGTAGCCGCGCTAATATGGCAAGATGCGAGCAGCCATCTTTTGCGCGGCGACCAAGGCAAACAATTGGCACCATAGACGCAACGACGAATCGTTGCATTGCTGGGATATTGCCTTGATCCCATAGGCTCGACAGGTCGAACGATGATTCCAGCCCCTGCTCCCAGGATCTTGCCTGTGGTGGTGGCCACAGGTCTATCTGCATTGACACACTATTCAATAGGTGACTGCATATCCTTTCTCCGTGGTTTTATACTCACATCTGCTTTGAAATCCTCCATCACACCAGTATTACACACCACTCGTACCCTCCTACCCCTCCCCCTGCCTGTTTGATGCCCAATTCTTGCTTTGGTGCATGCTGCCAGCCCCCACGCACGCTGCCGGTACTCAACTATTCCGCCAGATGTCATCTTGCAGGGTTACAAGCACTCTTTTAAGGAGCGGTATTTTGCGTCCGACGCCTACATACATGGTCTTGCTCCGTCTTTCCATCTTTGCTCGACCAGGCGCGTTCCTCCGTCTATATGCCGTCGGCTTGTGGAATGGCGGGTATGGATGTAGAGATATCGACCCGCGGTAAATTGAAACACGCACCTTCCATGGAAAGCATCTCCCATCAAATGATTCACCACCTTCTCGATGACTGTCTTCACCGCTGATTCTTCGGGGATCATTTGTATAAGACCAAAGACGCGAGCATCACGTTGACCGTCAACTTCAGCGAACATCTCTGGAGACAAAACCTCACTTCACTTTCAACACAAATTTCATTTATCGTATCTCGGACTTCTTCACCCCGTCGTTTGCTTCTATTTATGCCAGCTTCTCGCACTCTCACGTAACACCGTCTATTTCCAGTACTCCGCTTTTCGGCCCCTACGACACACCGCAACAACAATTTTATCTACTATGTCAAGTAAGCTACCAAATGTTTTTTTCCAATCCCATTCTAACCCAAGCAGTGATGTATACACCACGCTCCACTCATCGACTCCCCCCAACCAATCCCTACGACCAAACTGCTTCTTCCGCCTCCGAAGCAACACCCGAATCCATCCCTCCCTTTGTCTATCGCGTCCACCGCAACCGCGCCCAAACCCAGTACGACTTCAGCACCGGCTTCCGCGCCAAGAACCAAACCACCATCGTAAACTACAACACGGTGCTCTCGCGCTTCGGCCTCGCTCACCTCAACCAGCAAACCAACATCTCGTCGCCCTTCATCAGTGTCTACGTCAGCCAGTCCCACGCCGAGGAAGTCGCGCGCTACTTTGCGAGGATCTACGACGAGGATACCTGGGTCGTCACCATCGATACGAATCACCTTTCGCGCGGGCCTATCTTCTGGGCGAAGAACATACTCGAGGGGCAGGACATGTCGCCGTTGCAGGTGTGGTTGCACGAGGGGGAGTACTTGTGTTTGTATAGGATTAGTCCGCAGGCGATTCGGGATCAGACGCCTGTGGTGAGGCAGGAGAGCCGGAGCTGTGGGGTGATTGGCGGGTCGCGTTGAGAAAGGGGAGTCAGACTTTCTCCGATGAAAAAACGGCGTGGAGGGATTGTGGACAGAAAAAAATGGCGCAAAGCTGTAGGTTATGGAGAAGAGAGGTTTCTTTTTCCACGGGTTGAACTATATATTGATAGCACAAGCTGTCTCTCTTTTTTTCCGCTTTTCTTTTTCTCTTTCTTTGCAAGGACTTTGGTTGCATCGGACCGGCGCGTATGGATGTTTCTTTCTGTCGTCTAACTGCATAGCGTTTGAGCACTACGACCAGTTTCTCGTGGTCGTTCTTGACAACGCATATTATCTCTTGACTTTTGTACTTTTGCGTAGCATAGCATGCTGGCCGCTAGTCTGTTTTCTCTTTTCTTCCAAATGGGCAAGCGTCCTCCTTTACTACTCTTTATAATGCTTCCTATAGTCTAATCAGCCCTATCTATAATTTGTGCGTTCTGGCATTAGCGGTGAAGACTTCATGGCTTCCCGTTACATTGCGTGCCTGCCTAATCTGCGTTATATTGTTCGTTCACCTGAATACATATACACGCAGCTTCATCTAAGTTAACTTCTTATCAGGTGGTGATTAGAAAATCTGCCGTTAAGGATTAGACCACAAGTCGAGAACGGCTTAGTAGGTTAGTTGAAAATTCGAAGTAGACAGTGGTAAATTGGTACCGTGATGTTGAACTTCGAATTGGATTTGTTGCCAGAAATAAGCTCAGATGTATACTTCTTGGCTTCTCTACGTACACGCACATAGTCTAGCAGTAATTTATTGTTCGTTGTTTCAAATCGATTGATATATGTTTGGTATTATTGAAAACAGAGTATAAATGCAAGCAAGTGTAAAAAGGTGAGATAAGTCTGTACTTCAAATTTTAATTGACACGAATTTGTAAATTGTTTCATTTGGCTAAAGTAGCCAGGTGCCATTGAATTCTATTCATATCTCATATGTATTAAACGACAACTTCGTCAAAGCCGCAAGGTGATCTCGATCTTGATCTTGCGAACATTGAATAGAAGACTAAATGCTCTTCTCAACTTATGCATTTGTCATATACGATCTCGATCCTTGAAGATTTTCATATTAACCCGGGCCTTGTCTTTGAATGATGAATAACTGTTTCATTGATAATGAACCTGTGCTTCTCCTTGTGCTCAATGATAGTGTGCTTGCCATCCGGCACAACGGGTCCTATTGCGTATTCGTCAGATTCATTCCTTTAAATACTGGCACGCTTATCCGGGAACGTTACCATAGATTGGGTGGATGAGCACGCCGGGCTTGAACGGGTCAACCCGGCTTTGCTTCATACCATCCATGAGGAGGTTCCAGTTAACGCACTCGTGCGGCGAGTCACGATTTCCGAGCGGAAATTGGTTCTATCAAATACAAGTCAGCAATTTCTCCAGTATTCATGAGCACAAGTAGTTAAAGAACACTTACCTCCTCCACCCAGTGTAGCGTTTCCGGGTTGGTATCGGCTTTGCACATGACGAGTTTCAACAGCATCTGCAGGCAGTGTACTATTGCGCTCCATCCGTCAGCCATGTCACTCAGCCATCAACAGATAAGTTCTACTTGCGGTTGTGTTCTTGAAGGTTGAAACGATCTTGCTCGGTAGTATTGGGAAAGTATCGCTCAGGCCAGTATGAGTGGTGAATCCGTTTCTGCCCTACGTAAGCTTGCACTCAAAGCCGAATAATTAGTCAAACAGACCAAACAGTGTAATTGGTGCATGAAGGAATATATCGCGAGAAAGCCTCCTCCTTCAGAGGGAATGGCTTCATCAAGCCTATCCACCTTCTCCACGTAGGAGTATGGGACTTCGGTATAGAAGTCTTTCATGAGGTCTTCCCATGCGGCATCGAGTTTATCGGAAGGGTGACCCATCAGTTCATAGTCATTCGATTCATGACCGATAATCATGGGTGTTGGTTCGTAGTGCATGAACTGTCGAAGTGGTGCTGAGTCGGTTAGAAGACGTGAACTCTAGGACTCGAGGAATTACTTACATTCAACTACTGCGGCACCATGCAGTCTTTCCTTCTTCCACCACCAGGATGTTGCAGCAACAATGGCGACAGAGTATACTATTGCCAGTAACAGAGCACCAATTCCATACATCAATCGACTTTTCAGCGGAAGCTTTCTCGGCCATTTAAAACTACCTGGGTAATCTGGATGAAGCAAACCATCTTGTTCAGAATTGCGCGACGACTCATCCTCTGTAACTGGGGTGTACTGCTCATAATTTGGTTTCTCCATATTAGATCTAAAATAACAGTAGAAGACATAAACGACCAAGCTCACTGATAAAAGCTTGGAAAGCTCGCAAAGACTGATCAAAGTTCTTGGAATGGGTGTTGCGTTGACCCTGATGCGGGGCACTCCTTGACCCGGTTACGTCCGTAACTCGATAATATAGAGAATCACATCATCCAGGCTTCGATCAGTAATGCGGTTTTGCAAAAGAATGGTACATTCCTAACTAGTTCTAGTCAACATTCCTAACTAGTTCTAGTCAGCAATGTGGAGGATTCTCGTAGAACCCCTGTCGTGCATTTGCCCGCTTATGTGTCTTACCTCGTATTCGTTGTCTAGCGTGTGGTTGCTTCGTTTGCCTCTTTGCAGAGAATAGTCAATTATAAAGCCAAGCGCAATCTTTGAGATAAGTTCTGGCTGGGTCATTTTAAGTGGGTCGCGACGATGATCAAGAGACTGAAAGGTAACAGCGAAGGATTGGCGTCGGACTTCTTAGCCTCTCCTAGTACCGAGTAGGCTCAATCCCAGAGCTTGTCATGTGTGTTGTAGCAGGTAAGCTTCTCAAGAAACTAAATACGCTTATCTGCATATAAGCTAATTCATGTTGATTGGCAGAAGGAGGCGGTGGAAAGCACCGTTTCATTGCATGATGCGACGCGAGGGAACATGTTGTATTGATTGCCTTAAAGAGCTATGGCAGTTACATTTCCCGTCTTGACCGAACAGCCCACATGAAGATGCTATAAAAGAGAGAGTAATCGTAATCCTAGTTCACGCAATGACACGTCTTATCATGCAGTTTCCAGAGACATCCCAAACCTTGCCAATATCCTTAGAGTGCGCAAGGATCTGCAAACTCAGGTCCAGATATTGTCGGCATCAACCTCTGCCTCACGTGTCCAGATGTTATCCGCATCTACCTCTGCCTCACGTGTCCAGATGTTATCCGCATCAACCTCCGCCTCGCGGGTCCAGACATTATCCGCATCAACCTCCGCCTCTCGGGTCCAGACATTATCCGCATCAACCTCTGCCTCGCGGGTCCAGATGTTGTCGGCATCAACCTCTGCCTTGCGGGTCCAGATGTTATCCGCATCAACTCGCTTGGTCCAGATGTTGTCAGCGTCAACCTCGGCCTTGCGGGTCCAAATGTTGTCTGCATCGACTCGCTTGGTCCAGATGTTGTCAGCATCAACCTCGGCATCACGAGTCCAAACGTTGTCAGCATCAACCCCGGCCTTGCGAGTCCAAATGTTGTCCGCATCGACTCGCTTGGTCCAAACGTTGTCAGCGTCAACTTCGGCTTCGCGAGTCCAGATGTTATCCGCATCCACAGCAGCGCTGCGCTTAGCCCCTGCCAGCAATGAATATCACATTACTTGTAGAAATAGTATGAAACCGAAGGTGTCACTTACCAGATACAGGAGTTGGTGCAGCAAAAACTCCGACCGCGAGAGGGGTCAAGTAGATAAATTGCTTGAAGAGCATATTGAAGAAGTTTCCAAGATGATTTGATTTCTGGTAAGAAGTTCAATTCGATGAGATACCCAGTCAGCGAGGAAATGATGTGATGTTTTTATGTCTGTTGAACAGCGAGCAGATTGTTTAAATTATTTTGCATCAGAGGTGCTGACGAGAAGCTCGGTGGCTTCGGTTTCTTCAACCACCGGCAGGATTGCCAAAGAGCTGCAACAGATCTTCCTTGAAAGGATAAGATTGGGGACTTGAAGGATCTTGCAGCATATTGATAAGACTTGCATGCTATGAATCATAGATCCAATTGATCGAAAGTGACGATGCAGTCAAGCAGATCCTGCACTACTGCAGCTTTGGTCTTGTGGCCATTTGCCGTATGCATGTCGTGCTCAATCGCGGACTTCCTCAACATGCTCCCCCAGCCGGTGGATGCATGGAGGTATGACGAGTTCTTGGACCTGCTTCATTCGGGAAAATTTTCGAGGCATCAAGAGAATGAATTACAATGTGCTGAATCGGGTTATACGAAGATAGCTAGCGTAGGCTTCACCGATGAAATAACGTAGGATTTCTTGCCTACCGAATCGATTTTCAATGTTCGACAAGCATTGTGAACTTGCCTTGTTAGCCAAAGCAAGGCTCGGATAAGCTTGATACGGCATAGGCACTGGAAGGTTCGTCTAACGTCCGGAGCTGCTGTGACGGGGTCTACCACACCCCTCCACCTTCAGTTGAACTTTTTTGTCCTCCGAAGTTCACCTTATTTTCTGCATGCAAGCAAAAATGTTTACAGTCGAGAAGAACACTACGTATACTCCAGTACCGGATGGATCTTCTACTGGATCCAATACTGAGTATCGCGAGTCTGAAGAACTCTTTTTCAATGGCGGGTTTTCAACTTCCCCACGTCAAAAACGCAGCTTAAAGTCCATTCTTCTCACTGTAACCGGGGCTTTGCTTTTTCTCGTTCCTTACACACTGATTACGGTAAAGATAACTTCTGATTTCTGGAAGAAAGAACGGCTGCATGGAGCCTCGGTCATAGACTGTACGCTTTTTCATTCAACTACTGGCACGCAATCTCTTAACAGGTTCTAGCACCGATTAGAGAATACATACACTATGAACCTAAAATGTTCAAATTTATGGAGTCTATGAAAGACTACGGGCTTGTGGGATACCCCAGCGACGAACAGGACGCGCGTTGGTCGAAAGTAAGTGCCGAAAAGTAATACCAAGAAGGCAACTGACCGGTCAACAGATCATGCAGTACTTCTTCACAGAGGTACCCTACGAGTACATGAAGAAACTAGGACGTCTAGACGAGGGCTTGCAACTGCCCAACGGGAACTACGTTGCCAACTATGCATTCATGCATCAGCTACACTGTCTCAAGCGGATATATACAGGTTACTTTCCCGAGCGATATTTCCCGAATATGACGGAGCATGAGAAGGAGTTGCAACTGGAGCATAACTGTGAGTATAGACCATGCCAGACGCATATTCGAGAACTCTGATATTGACATTTGGTAGTACATTGTTTGGAGATGGTGATCGAGGGTGTGATGTGTAAGGCTGACGAGACGCCTTTAACGCTTCGATGGCTTGACAATACGCCGCTACCTACAGGCAATCGTAGTATTGAGCACGAATGTGTAAACTGGGATCGTATCACTGAAGGCTTGGAGAAATACAAAGTTGACCCATTTGTGCCTGGGGTATTCGTCCATCCTAAGTTTGGTTAGCTCCCCAGTTCTAAAATTCAATATACATACTAATAAGATTCGTCCAGGACCTGTTGTTCCCAATGGAAAAAATACCGTCATCGAAAATCGTATTGGGTACACGCCTGGAGCAAAAAAGTTGGATTATGACAAGTTCCCCACTCATGCCACACACAAAGAGGGCGATATGTAGAGATTGAATCATAGTCACCCAGTTCGAAGTGTTGGTATGTTGATTGAGTGGACAATGTAGTGCTTTAGAAAAACAGGGCCAATAACTATGTGGATCTTACTCGCTCTAGATGGATGATTCGTCTGACAAGACAACCATGAAAAATCATCGTTGTATATTCTTTCATACTCGCATAGGTAATAGATTTCAGAGCCTTTTTCAGCCGTATCATTGAGTGAAGTCTCTTCTTCCATCAATTTTAGTGAATGAGCTTTCACATCATACGACGTAATAACACCAGGCCATATCATACTCAGGCAATCGAGTATTAGTGACTGAATGTGATGACTTCGTTGATTGACTCCGTACAAAGTGCGATAGGATGCTTGTGTTAGTATGTCAGTAACCGCGGTGTAATGGACTTGCATGCACATTACGAGATTTATCACCATGCAATGGAAAATATCGCACATGCATACTTAGCTACTAGGTGATACTGACCCGAACCCAAGACTTGCTCCTGTGGTAAGCATAGAAAACCTGAACAAATAAGTGGTTTAGTGCAAAGCGTTGCTCGCAGGCAAAATACGCAGGTGAGGCTTACCTTATCTACCCCGATAAAACCCGAACGATTGGGTACATGCATATGCACATTAGGTACGACCGATCAACAAAATCGGCAGCGGCTGTATGAAATTCAAGAGTTGGGAGTGGCATTCGTATGGATCAACCACGCATCATTGTACACTTATAAATTATTAATGGTCGCAACAGTTGCACCTCCCGAGGTCGTTGGGGTGTCACGTGCAACATTTTAGGTATGTTGAGCGTGCGCGCCGTTTTGGTAGGTGACGAATCAGTGTCTTGGTCATGGTACACATACCACTCAAACCACACAGCGCCCAAAACCCATGCAACATAACTTTTAGCTGTCTCGGGACGATTGCCGGCTTCCTACTTTCCTAACTTGGTACTCGCATCGCGTCTCAGCATACCGTGCTTATTATAGTTGAGCACGCACCTCCAAACCAGTCGAAAAAGAATTTCTTGTAGACTTCAGGATATAGAAGGCCCTTGTAAGTTCTTGAAAAAGTTCCTTAATTTGATCTCACATGTTTTAGACCATGGCGCGAGGCATAGCCGGCCGTCAAGCTCGAGCACAGGAGCGCAAGAAGCATCGCGGCACAAATGTACGAACCACGTCTCATCAACTTCAACAACCATATTCAACAGAGACGGCAGCTACTATGCTGATTGGGTTTGTCGCTGTGGTGGCAGTCCTCGCTTGGTCCCTCTCAAAGTGAAAGGACGGCGGGCCGCACCATGAAGGGTTGTGTCGCACTACCATCTTCCATACCTTGGCAAAGACGTTCGGATGTCTATCGAGACTTGAATACTATGTAAAGAAGAGGGTGGAACGTCTGTGAGTTAGATGTTGTGTGACGGTATAACGGCTGCTTTCGCCACAGATCTCCAGCTTCACAGTCGTTGTTACGGCTGTTCATTGTTAACGCCACCATAAGAGTTTGATAAGGATATCTCAGATCGTCTCGAATAGTTCCGATATATCAATCGTAGTAGAACTCGCTTTTACTTTCTATCGTTTACAGAGATTGCTGAAGTTGACCTTATCAGTAAGCTGTCAGCAGCTTCATTATCCGAAGCCCTAACACGACTAATAGTGAATAGGTCCCGTGACTAACTACAGTTCGGTATGCAGATACTTTTCAGAGCTAGAAATATTGATCTTATCTCTAACAATACTTCTTTACGAAAATATCATGTAATGTTGTGTTTTAACAATTCATCCATCATCTACATCCACTTCTTGCGGCTGCTTCATACTGTCGATAGATTACCCTGATATTAACCCTCGGTTCGTACGTATTGAAACCCAATCGAAATGACAAAGTCCGCATATTCTCCATAAATGATGAGGATGTGCAACAAGGCATGAAAACCGCCTCTATAGAATAGGCTTGGGTCAACATTGCTCATGGGAATTGCCTTAACATTATGGATAAACAATTGGTAAGTACCACTCAGGTGAAAACATCTACGGTTGAAAAATCTCCCTATTTCCACTTCCAAGGGGCATTGTGATGCACACTTTGTCCCTATTTTCAAACTCTTAATAGAGCTACGTCCTCCAATCCCACTATAAATGGCTCTGCACCGCTCGATCAATACTCACTGCACTCACCGCAATAACCATACCACCTCGATCTTATATCCATCTCAACCAGTTTTTCAAACCAACACGTCCACAAACAGCAACATGCCTTCCGCACTGGACGAGCTCATTGAAGGGCTCCTGAGAATCCAGATTCCGGAACAAGAGCCAGAACACGCAGATTCCCTCGATTCTGCAATAAACAATGATCTCGAACAACTTCAGGGGTTCCACCTCCCCACCCATCGACCAGCACATACAGATTCCGCGGAGTCTACCATGGAGGATGTACTCAACCAGTTCCAGGGGTTCCACCTCCCCACCCATGAGTTAGTACACACAGATTCCCCCAATTCTGCAATGAGCAATGTTGTCGAAAAGCTTCAGGGGCTCCACCTCCCCACCCATGGACCAGCACATACAAATCTCCCCGGTTCTGCAATGAACAATGTTGTCGAAAAGCTTCAAGGGCTCCACTTCGGTCCCCAGGGACCAGCATACGCACATCCCCCCAATCATACCGCTAACATGCAACGCTCCGTTCCACAGACCCATCAAGGTTGGCCCCGCCCCGTCAATGCCAACGGTGCCCCCATATCCGCCTATTGCGTCGACCGGACGTACCGCGCCCAGACCCATGATTCAGCACGCGCATATTCCTCCGGCTCTCATACCAGCATGCTACACCCCGCGCCACAGAATTCTCAGAATTGGCCCCGCCCCGTCAATCCCAACGGCGCGCCCATGTCTGCCTACTGTGTCGACCGCATGTCCCCCGCTCCGAACCACAATGCAACAACCGCTGCTACTAACATGTCACCGTTCGCTCCACGGGTCTCCCAAGGTATGCCCCAATCCTTCAACCCCAACGGCGCGCCCATATCCGCTTATTGTCTCGGCTTGTCTCATGGAAATGGCGCATGTAGATCGAACGATATAGATCTGCTAGACGATGACAAGGTAAAGGCTGCGATGGTAAGGGCGATGATTTATGCCCAATTGGCCATGGAGCAAGAGCGCAGCGACAAGCGCAAGGAGTTGGCGTGGAAGCTTATATGTCTTGTGGTAGGAGTTGGGGTGGGAGCTGGGTTGGTCACGGTGTTGAATAGAGGGATCTAGCAGATGGTGGTTGCAGGTGGTGCAAGCAGCGAATGACAATGGAAAATCGATTGGTCAATTGGGATGGATGTGGGTTGTCCCTTGTGTGGTGTAGGAATTACCACAATTTATTTCATAAGCTAGGAAAGGTTATTAGGTAAATTGAAATCGTTTCCAGATTACTTTATAATATATTTATTAGACTACAAAGATCTGCAGCTTCTAGAGCTTGGCGTTTGAGATCCTAAACGCCTCAGTGCCATATTTTTCTTAAGTCGGACTACACTACCACTCACATGTGCTTGTGGAAGAAGTCCAGAACCAACTTGTATCCCTTCTCATACGCTTTCTTGACGTTTTCATCCTCAATGTTACCTCTAGCTGCCATCCATCCGTGTACCTATTCATCGTTAGCCCAAAATTCTACACTATTATTCTCAAGCCCTGTACCTGATCCGGAAACCACTCCACAACATTTGGCGTCTTGATGTTCTTCTGCCACTCCTCCACATCCTCCTTTGGTTCCTCCCCGCTGGGAAGCATAATATAAGGGATCGTCGTTGCTTTCGCGTCGTCGGCTGCCACCATAGCCGGATGCGCTGCTCCTGCAACCTTGAACAGCGAGCCCTCTTGGCTGCTCAAGTTGACGATCTTGCCGCCCCAGCAGAAGCCAAGAATGGCCCACTTCTCAACGCCCTTGCTCTTCTTCAGCTCCTCGATGACCTTGGGGATGCGCTCAAGCGTCTTAGGTGGGGCGCCCTGCGTCTTGAAGAATTCGCCGAGCTTAGCCTGCTTGTCTTTGTCATCACCAGGCGGGTACCAGGAAATGTCGGCGGGCTTTCCGTCGAAGAAGTCGGGCATGAACACTTGGTAAGAGTGTTCCTTGTCGGTGTAGGCGAGGATATCAGCGCCCTGGATTGTTTGGTTGAAGAAGCCGAAGATGTCGTAAATAATCCTGATCGATCAGATTAGAATACGTTGTTTGTTTCGGTAATGTTTGACTTACAAGATGCCTTGCTTTGCATCTTTAGGTCCAGTTGCGTCTGAAAACTATGAGTGCTGTCCTTTAGGCTCGCCAATGCGGCTATCGAGGTAGAAAATACATACATGTTTTCATGCCCTGGACATCGATATATTCTCCTTTTGGCTGGTAGCCTTTACTCACTACAGCAGGTGTGTTGCAGCCTAGATTATGTTAACATGTTCACGGGGTTCCCTGGCTGGGTACATACAAGCCTGGGACTGCGTGGACTCCATAGAAGACATTTTTGCAATATGTCGAAGTACAAATGATGGTTTTGGCAGTAATTTGGGTACAGTTGAGACTCGTATAGGATGAGAGAGCAAGGATTGTGCGCTTCGGCAATGGAGGACAGGAAGAAATACGCGCATTGTTTGTCACGGGCAGCTTCCTTGAGCTCCCCTGGCAAGTGGGGCAGATGTTGCTGTACTTCAATGGATGATGTCACAACCGAGGCGGGGTAGCTCCGGCTTTCGCACCGCAATCATTACAATTTCGACATGCTGGACCGGCAAACAACGGAACATGCTGATATCGGGTAAGGGGTCGGCATTGGTATGCGTCTTTCGTTAGTCTGGATTCGCCTTCGGAAAGAAGGATAGACCACACTTTTGACATGGACATGACAGTGAGACAGCAACAGTCAACCAATCAATTGGGGTCTAGATGCTGATCCGGCACGCTTACCGAAAGAGGCACATTAAGCGAGCCCTGGGCTACCTAGGTACTACTGCCAGGTACTCACCTTTCTAGACTTGTTGCAGAGAGACAAAATATACCATCATGCCTTGATTATATTAAATAAATATCGAGATTTTGTACAAGCGTTTGTTCACAAGGATACTTCATTATCATGTAGATAGCTACAGTACTGACAACTCCTACATCAACAAACAATATATATAGATATAGCAATCCACTCTCTATATGCACATGTTTGCCTAAGTCTATGTGACCTATTTATATCGTCGTCTGGAGTTCATCTAAGCATCCAGATTCAAGTTCTCGAGCAAGTGGTCAATCTTGCCCAGCAGAATCTGGTAGTTGACCGCATCCTGCGCAAACTCATCACCTGCGATCTCTCCATCCAGCGTCCGTATCGCTCCAACGGCAAACTGTTCTTCAACCTCTTTCTGGAATACATCTCCGCCTCCCTCTCTACCCTCATCTTTAACACCTAAATCTTCCATGGCCTCCGCAATCGCATCGGCGTCGGCGGCGGTGTTCTGCTCCATCATTTCGTCCAAACCGCTGTCCTCGAAGCGCAGACGGAATCGGTCGGAGAGATAGTAGCGGATATCGTCGACTAGCTCAACCGTATCGGTCTCCTGACGCGCTTTGACTCTGCGCGCAGATTCTTGCACGATTTCAGCGAACTCGGGAGTGTCGATGTAGCGCTCTAGTCGGTATGCGATATACCGGGCGCCAAATTCTTCTAGTCTCTGAACTCTAGTATCCCAACCTGCGCGGATGACCTCGTAAATATCTATCACCTCGTCTTTATCCGTCTCGCCCCTTGGGTTCTCCGATTCCACCGTGGATGAGTTGCCGTTGCCCAAAGTTGAGATGATGAGTGCCGCGCGCTGCTTGAGTTTCTCGATGAACAGCTGATCAGCAGTGAAGAGCACATCGATGGCGATATCGAGGCCAAAGTCGGACCGCTCAGTGTACAGAAACGTGAGGATGGTTTCCAGAACTTTAGGGGAGCAGTCAAGAGTGACTATTTGGAGATAAGGCGTTTGTTGGGCTTCGCGGAAAGGCGAGGTAAGCATGGTAGAGAAGTATTCGGAACGGAGGAGCATGGCCTTGTGCGCAGGGTATATGGTGGACTTGCGGGATTTCCTGGAATTCGACGGTGAGTGAGATTGCGATTGCGATTGCGATTGAAGAGGAATTCCTAGAACGTTGCTTGCAGGTGGGGTAGAAGATTTGGATGAGCCAGAGGATGCACCTGCATCCTCTGATTCGTATTCCTCTTCTTCATCATCGTCGTCGGCTCTGAGGAGAATATCGGCATATATCGAGTTGTCGCGATCCCACTTCAGGTCCTCAACTTTAGCTGTATCAACCTCCATCTTATTCCTCAACACATTTTCTTTGAACCAAGATTCAAGCTGATCGCGGCCCCGATCTAATTCCTCAGCCCGTTTCTGGCGCAGCAACCGCCGATCTGACACTTCGGTGATGTCTTCGAACAAACGGTCCATTTCCAATTGTCGACCGATCTTGTCGATGCCGCTGAGAACATGAATCTCCTCTTCTTCGTTCAGTCCATGGACCACCCTTCGCATAGACACCTCGGAGAAATACAGGTATTGCATGGCAACCGCCAATGACTGTGTGGGTATCTTGTCCGGCAATTTCCACGTTGCGGTGTTGGGTGCGGCGCTGAGCTTCCTTGCAAAGTAGGGTGAACGTGCGGCAAGCAGGAACTTGTGCAGATTGAAGGTGTCATCGTATGTGGTGATTGTTATGTCGGCAGTCTTCGGTTCCGGACGGGCGAGGAGGGAGGTGATGTGGGCGGCGAGAGGCTGCAGGGGGTTCGAGGATTTGGCGTAGTCGTAGGAGAGCAGCAGGTTGCGTATCCGGTCGTTGAGGGCGTTGTACAGACATCGCTCGCCCTGGAAGGTGTCTCGCTCGCACAGTGCGCCATTCTCCAGCAGCAGCTGGATGACCTCGTAGTGGCCACAGAGACTAGCCTTATGAGAAACGGTTACTGGGGTCCAGGTGGGGAGGAGCACGGGTGCGTACCAGAATCAGGGGCGTGTAGTCGTGCCTGTCCCGCGCGTTCACGTTAACGCCCGCCTGGATCATCTCCTGGCAGACCTTCAGATCGCCCCGCCGACATGCCTCGCAGAACTGGCGGAAGGTCTCGGTGGTGTCGAGCGGATTGTCCTCCTTCAGGGCGCCCGAGGAGACGGCCTGGTTCTCGGTGGCCAGGGCCTTTTGGATGTCGAACTTCTTCTTCGTATCCATGGTTGTGGCGACGCGGGGGAAAAGTGCGGCGAGCCTGCATGCTGCGACTCGGACGCAATGTGATGCGATGGTGGCGTCGGCGATTAGATGCGATAAGATCAGACGAGGGCAGATAAGATTAGATTCGATTAGATTAGATCTCTCTGATGCGACTCCGGCCCGTGACGTTGGCTGCCTGGGGCGGCCCGAGCGCGGTTGGTTGCCAGTAGCGACGGCCGTAAACAGGCGAGACTAACAACCCGAAGAAACACCTTGGCCGGCCGCCCGATTATTCAATAGCCTGCATGCTCCCTCCTGCCTCCGGCTGCATCCTACTAACCAACAGCCTCACCACAATACCACTACCCTCGCTGCATCAATTGATGACATAGCATACACATTATCCATCATGCCCGACGACAAGAACGATGACAAGTACGAGGTTCTCGAGAAGATTGGTACGGTTGCACAGCGCCTCCTCCACCCACGGTCTGCTTACCGACGCGTCGCAGGCCATGGCTCATTTGGAATCATCCGTAAGGTGAAGCGCAGGAACGACGGCTACATCCTGTGTCGCAAAGAGATCTCCTACTCCAAGATGTCGCAGAAGGAGAAGGAACAGCTGCAGGCCGAGCTGTCCATCCTCAAGGAGCTCGTACACCCAAACATTGTCCGCTACTACGAGCGCGAGCACCTGAAGGCCTCGCAGGACCTGCACCTGTACATGGAGTACTGCGGCAACGGCGACCTCGGTCGCGTCATCCAGAACCTCAAGAACAAGAACCAACTCGCCGACGAGCAGTTCGTCTGGTCCATCTTCAGCCAGATCGTGAATGCTCTCTACCGATGCCACTACGGGCAGGACCCGCCACCTGCAGGACAGAATGTTATGGGCCTGGGCGGTGATGCAAAGCCAGTGCGGGATCGCGGCAGGCCCATGATTCTGCACCGCGACTTGAAGCCAGAAAACAGCAAGTCATCGCTCGGCCCTCCAGAAAGCTATCTTACTGATTATCCATCCAGTCTTCCTCGACCACGACAACTCCGTCAAGCTCGGTGACTTCGGTCTCTCCAAGATTCTCCAATCGCACGATTTCGCGTCCACGTATGTGGGAACACCTTTCTACATGTCACCGGAGATATGCAAAGCAGAACAATACGGCCCACACTCGGATATTTGGGCGCTTGGATGTATCATATACGAGATGTGTGCGAAGCAGCCGCCTTTCAACGCGAGAACCCACCTCGAGCTCATCCAGAAAATCCGCGCGGGACGATACCCAGCCATTCCGTCCGTCTACTCCCCAGATCTGGTAAAGGTCATTGCCTCGTGCTTGCAGGTTTCCCCTTCAAACCGACCAGATACTGCGCAGCTGCTGAACTTGCCAATCGTGAAGCTGATGCGCAAGGAACAGGAAGTTGTCAAGATCAGCCAGGAGCTAAAGGACCAGGAGACAAAGCTAATACAAAGAGAAAAGGCCTTCGATACCAAGGTCATCAACATGCGTAAAGACATTAATGACCAGCTCCGACGGGAGTGGGAAGTTAAGGCACAATTGGAAATCGAAAAACGCGTCAAATATGAGGTTGAACGGAGGTACCAGATAGAGTTCAAGAAGCTGCAGGACACCTTTGAGGCCGAGGTCAAGGCACAGGTAGAGAGGGCACTGAAGAAGTACCCAGCTCGCCCGAGCACATCGCCGAGACTTGCTCCTCGCTCGAATACACCTACACAACCCGCCGAGCATAGTGTGTTGTTCCCCACAGAAGGCGACTCCGTTATCATCAACGGTTCAACCAGCACCATAGGCACGAATTATTCGGATTGGGCTAGCGGAACAGACATTTCTTCACTATCTATCGATGATTCGATCGACGACATTACTGTTCAGAACGTACGCAGTTTCGTTCTTTGCTTTTTTATCGTTTTGCTGACACATTAACAGGGCGCCATGAAGACAACGAACTCACTGCCCAAGAAGCGAGCGCGCGCACCTCTCACCCGTGCTAGGACGATGGCAGGGCCCGTATCCCAACCACCACCCTCGCCCATGGACGTCCAGATGGGCGAGCCCTCTCCAGCCCCAGCTTCCCTCGCAGTGAGCAGCCTCTCGCTTTCTCCTCGACGTGAAAGGCAATCAAGCAAGAACATTTTTGCCGCCGCCAAAGAAGCCGCGAAGAGATGGGAAGGTGAAGTGCCACCATCACCTACAGATGAAGATTGGAACGCCGATCTCGACGAGGATGATATCCCTGTGCTCCCATCGCCAACTCGTTCACGGAGCGGCTCAGGAGGCCGCCGCACCAACGAAGACCCTTTCAAACTTCTTGCCATTGCCCAGAAGCCGAAACCCACCGCACGTCTTGCCACGGCACCCTCACTCGCGCCGAAGTCGCGTCCGCATTCCACGGTCCCCATTGTAGCTACCTCGCCTGCCCGCGTTCGACCAAAGCCAGATGTCAGCAGTCCTGCGCGTAGAACGACACGACCTGCCGATAACACTGGCCTCCTGAAGAAGAAGACTCCGACAACAGGCGCGCGCCCACTTGGACGTACGCTCGTAGAGCTACAGCAGGCACGTGGAATCCCTCAAGCCATGAGCGAGGATGAAGGAAAGCGCGGTCTGCGGACGGGGACTAAGAGCCCCGCGAAGACGAGGAGCGCATTCCAGACCAGAGAGCTGAAGCCTGCGGTCGTCTGGAACCCCGAGGAGTGCGACGATATGCCCAGCCCGTTCATCGTCAAGACGAAGAAGCTTGTCATGTAAAGGTAGGTCTTTCCATCACAACATTTCCTTTCTTTTCTTTTGCTTTCTTGCATTGCATTTATATTGGCTTTTGCCGGCGCAACGTCCGTTTTGCAATGCGATATCACGAAATAATGGATGATTGATTAGTCAGGTTGGGCGGTTGCTTCAAGATGAGTTCGAGAACGAGATGGGGATAAAAAGACGTGGAGTTTAATACCTGCAAGAAGGATACAATCCAGCATCCGGAGTAGACAGCATGTTGAGCGCGGTGTATGCGATGCGGTGTGGTGCGCGGGCGGTCTTGTTGTCACACAGGCCGCGTCCAGTCCTTTGGATTTCTTTCCTTTGTCATTTCTCATTGGCATCAAGATACATTTAGCTTCTTCTTCTCCTTTGGGTTGCAGTTTAGCATCTTTTGGGCGAATACCTGCGGATTGTTTTGCTTATGAGGACGAATGGACAGATATGGAGGCGTTTACACGGCGCTGAATCGCGTTGTAGGTACGCTAGCTAGGATTTTTGTATTCAAGATATGTTCTATTCAATTTGCTGCTCGCAAACAAGTGCTCTGTGGAGGTAGTTGTGGCTTCGTGGAGCATCTAATTGATTGGGTGCCGACAGCATAGTCGATTTTGATATTGATACTTCGCCATCGACGCGACGGATAGCCTTGCTGCGAGGACGTACTGACGACCTCTGGGTCCAATTCTTAACTTTAGACTTCTCCAGCAAGGTCAGGAGAACATGCGCTCTGGGATTTCTACTTTCATCCCTTGCGTTTGCATGCGCATCTTAGTATGTCGTTCGGCACTGCTTTGTCCGAAGCAGAGTTGCTGGGCATATAACATCTAAGATCTTACTCAGTGAAGGAATAGCTTCAAGTCTTTCTTCAAGCCTTCCCACTGACCGTCCTCTCGACCTCCGTCCATCGATCTACCGCGCGCTTGACCAACCCTTTCATCATCTGCCTATCAACCACACTTCCCCCACTTTTCTCCACCCTCCTCATGATGCCGTCCTTCGTCCCTTTCTTCCCACCACTGCAGTCTACAACCACACAAACGCTCTCCCGACACACGCTCTCCTCGAACGCATCCGGATCACTCAGCACCCAATCGACCTCGTCCTCCTCCCCGCTCTCATTCCAGTCACGCTTCCCCTCAAACACAGCGAATGTCGAGGGAACCGGCAGCCCGCGGAGAGAAAGCGAATGCGCCTCTGAAGGGCTGTCCGAGCACAGAATCGTCTCGAGGTCCTCGTCCCAGAAAGCGCGGGGGATGACGCTGTTCTTGAGCGCGGCCAGGACAGCGAGCCACGCGGCATCGAAGGCATTGCCGTCGATGCTGATGTAGAAAATATCAATGTAGAGGACCCAGTAGCCCTTTATCTGCTGTTCGGGCTCCGACTCCAGATCGTCGGGGTTACTCGGCGGCGAGTATCGGATGCGCAGATCGTCGAGGCGCACGAGGGAGGTGGAGAGGAGCAGGGAGCGGATGCGCGTGATGAGTTGTTGGGCGAAGGTGGAGGGCGCGGAGCCAGGGATGTGCTGGGGGTGCTGCCTGTGGAGAGCTCGACGTTGGGTACGAGTAGGCGCAGTGACTCAATTTCCTGACGCTCGCGCTCCGGGTCCTCGTGCACTTCATGGCCGGTCGAGGGCGCAAAGTCGGCGGTCCCTTGGATGTCCTCTTCTTTCAGGATTTCGGCGCGGACTCCGCAGACTGCGCTGGTGTTGCCGAGGCGCACTACGGCGGAGCCATTGCTGTGCGTGAGACTGCCTGTGTTGATGCCGACGCGGCGAAATTGCTGTGCGGTGCGGTTGTTGGCGCGGAGGGGAGCTTTGGAAGCTTTTGATGCGGCGAGGTGGGCTTGGAGGAAGGGATGGGGGGCGACAGCGGCGAAGATGGGGCGTGGGAATGTCAAGGCAGGCGCAGGGGCCGAAGATGCTGCCGTTGCGGCCATTGTGTCGACTGGAGGAATGCGAGGCGGGAGGTGTTGCGAGGCTCGCTCGAGCTTGACGTAGTGGGGAAATTTCTAAGATTGAAGCTAGAGCGGGCGCCCGGGCGGAGGAGAGCGCACGTGAGCACGCGTTGCCCGGGGGCCGCCCCCAAGGGTTTCTACACTCACACAAGGACTTCGGAATTTGCAGCCAGGATAATGTCGAGCTATTGAATTTAACGTATATAAAGCGTGGGCCTGAATCCATTATGCATTAACTATCATATCTCGCGGGTTTTAAATGTCAACAACCACACCCATTACCACAGAATCAACGCGTTTGCGGCGTCGATACCACAATACATCGTAAATGCCGCCTCTTTTGAACACCAATTTCATATCTACACGAGCCATGAAGCAAATAACACTCCCAGGGAAATCACTACTGGTACCTTCAACGTAGTCGACGCGCCCGTCTGCTCCGGCCCGGCACTACTCGTCCTGCTCTCCTCGCCACTCGAACTTGTACTCCGCGCTTGACTCTGAGTCGCATTGCTCGCCCCCGTTTCTTGAATTGGACGCAGAGACAATGGCGTTGTCCCCGACAGTGGCGGCAGCGTCGTCACCTCCGCCTTTTGCACTTCCACACTCGTCATGCTCACTCCATGCGCCGTATCCACCCAAAAACAATACGGCGTCTCCCTGACCACAATTGCTGTCACCGAACTCCCATTCTCCTCATTCACCAACTCGGCACTCGGGAACGTACCCTCCGTTATTGTATAAGTAGCATCGTAAAGCTGCGCCTCCGCCGTCCCCGTCCCTGCCAGACTCGCAAGTGGCGTCGGATTCGCATCCGAGTGGCACGTTGTCGGGAAAGTCGTGTCATTCCCAAAAGCCCTTGTCGGCGGAAGACGGCAGCATGTCAGGTCTTCGAAAGCGAATTCTTTCAGGACGGAGGGCGGGTCTGATTGCGACCAGCCCACGATGTAGCCGTCGCAACAAAACGACTGGAAATCCGAATCCTTGAGCTCGACCGGGCCCTTTTTGGGCGTTTTGGCGCTGGCGCAGGAGAACAAGGTCGTGGAGGTTTGGTTCACGGGATCTCCGGCACCTGGGAGTTTGTAGAGGGGCGCGTAGCAAATATCCTCACGGTGGAGGGTGCCCGTGGGGATGCGCGTTGAGATGGACATTTTGGAGCGATTCTGGTGCGTGTCTGAGAGGATGTTGGTTGCGATTGGTGATTGGGGAGTATATTAAGTTAAGTAACGTTCTTACCGCGCGTTGTTCCTAATTTGGTCATGCGATGCCGAGAAGGATTTGATTGCGACTATTTGGGCAAGGGTAGGGTATACCCATCTTTCGGCCGTAACAAACGGGGATTACCGAGCGCCAACGTGACTATGACAATACTTTATACTAGCTGATTGACTTATAGAGTTGGACTTTCTTGTCCTGTAACAAACAACTGGGGACTATTTTCACAACCACATATGTAGTTTTAATACAGTGGACAGGGATCGAACCCATGTGCAAAAGGCGAGAGGTTAATTACCAGATTCTCGGGTATGTGCTCCCTTCTTCTCAGTCACACCTCACTAGCATTGCCATCTAAGCTTCCTTGGCAACAATGTTGGTTATCCTTAGCTTAGACATGCCGCGCGTCATATAGCAAGCGTATGTGCTTTTCGGGCTTACACGCATGTAATCTATACAAGAGTGTATCCACGTGATATGGAAATGATATTGGAATTGTAAAGGCATCATGTACCCTATGTGTCGACATCTACACATGTGTGTACCTTTTTCTGATAGACCTCCTTTACTCATTAGTGGTAAAGCGCCGCAAAAGAACAGCTTTCCTAACAAGTGTATGCATACAAACTCACTTGGTATACCTGCATTCATGTACAAATGGATCACCGTCCAGCAACAATCACACAGTCATCTAAAATTTGTGATAGCACAGTATACACCTCTTCCTGAACACCAACCTCCTTACCATTAACGCAGGTATTAAACAAAGAATCAAATTTCTAAGAAAGGTTTGTGGTTTTGGTTGCAAAGAATCTCCAGAACAAATATAAATCCGCTGATATTCGAGTACCGACTACGGGCTCGATGCTGGCAATACGGCTCAACAGGTGAGCGAATGAACGCAGGAAAACATCTGCAGCTGATTTTCAATGAGCTCGAGAGTATCATGAGCATAGAACCGATAGAAAATTTTGTGTGAGCAATCGTATCGCAAGTAGCAGGTTGATTTTGACCTTGCTAAACTAAACCTTTTTTCTTGTGCTCTAGCAAACGCTTTTGATATAACAATTACCCCATACTTGTGCTCTGTCAAACGCTCTTTATGCCACAATTGCCCTCTCAATAAACGTGGACTCTTCGCTCGTACTGGACACAGGGCGCAGATTGGTGAACCATGTTGAATACAAAGGTTGACCAAGTAACGCCATCAATCGGCAACGCCTGCTAGAGAGTATATAAGTAGCACCAGTTATCTCCATCATTCTTTTACTTTTCTTGTCACGCAACCCCGACACCACGCAACCCGGACACCACGCAGCCCGGATCCCGCGCGCCCCCACCGATCAGCTTCGACAGTCAGAAGTTTCGATAAAGTACACCACCATGAAGTTACTTGCCCTTCTTCTCATCGCAGCAGCCGCAGTCTGTCAGGCGGCGGCTGTAGGACGGGTATTCTACGGCCATCGTCTTGCGAACAACAGCCTCACTACACGTGCGTTTGACGGCCTCTTCGGCGGAGATAGGAGGCCATGGCCGGTGAATGATCCCATCAATCACCCCGGACGGCGCCTAATTGAGTACTGCTTTGACGACCAAGTAGCTCGAGACCGTTTGGAGGGGAACTTGCGTATAGCCATCTCCCGATGGATGACGGCTCTTGGGGGAGAGGCTTCGCAGGCATCGGGACATCATCTGGTGTTCAGAGAGGTAACAGATGCCAACCAAAATCCCGTTTTTTGTCTACAGGATGGCGCCCCAAACCCACAGGTACCCCACGACGTATTGGAGATCATTTCGAGCGGAGACAATGATGGTGGTCGCGCTACGCTCGGTTATCTCGAAGATGATCCCGCACCCTTACGCCATACGATGAAGCTGGGTCACCGAAACAGTCGTAAACTTCAGGCTACCTATACTCACGAGGTAAGAATATCGAATATGATCTCACAGTTCATATGGGCTAATAAAACTAGATTGGGCATGTTCTAGGCCTTCACCACGAGCATCAGCGACCGGATCGTAAGTTACTATGTCTTGCTTCTGTTGCAATTCCCCATGCTTACGATACTCTGCAGGTGATTCCTTTGTGCAATATCATCCAGACCAAGTCGAAGGTTACGAGCAGGCTGTTTCAGCCGCCATGACCGAAACAGGATTCGACAGGGATAAAGTCATTGACTTGTTCCGTCACGACCCACGTTTCACATGTACGCGCTGGCACGAGGGATGCGCCTTTGTTATGTTTACAGACACTGGCGGGGCTCCAGCTTATATGCGAGGGGCGTATGATAAAAAATCTGTCATGCATTACGACAGCAGAGACGGCCAGAAAGACCTTGTCAGCAATCCACTTTTATGGAAAAAGGGCTACTTCATAGACACCATTGAGAAGCCGAGCGAGAAAGATGCAGAGTTTGTGAAAGACTGGTATCCTTGGTGATCGGGAGGTATGTCTGTGCGGAGGGGGAGGGGGTCTAGAGTACCACCCATGTGAAATGTTTTGTTTGTTCGAAAAGGTAGTAGCTGAGTATAGGCTGACTGGATGAAAATGGATGAAAAAAACGCTGTCATCCCCTCTTGTGACAATATTAAAAAGTGGGTGAAATAGATACAAAATTTGAGACATTCTCGTCCATTCATTTCAAAACCTGCATCCAATCAATCACAACACCTCCGCCAAAATCATCGGCTTCGCCACCTCATCCCTCTTGCCCTTACCCGCCAACAGCTCCACAATCGAAAGCGCCCACAACATCGCCGTCCCAGGCCTATTCTAATTAGCATGCACACGCACTCTCTCAACTCCATTCGATCAACAACTCACCCTCGACTGGTCACAACCCTCCCATCCACCACAACTCTTTCCTCACTATACTCCCATCCCTGCCCCTCCACCTCCCCCCTCACACTCGGATGACTCGTAACCACCACCTTCTCCCCACCATGTTCCCGCTGACTTGCCACCAACGCCGTTGTCCCCGCGCAGATCGCACCGACGTATTTCCCTTCTGCACGGAAGCTGTGAATCAGGTCAAGCACCGTCTTGTCGGTGGAAAACGTTTTGGCGCCGGGGGCACCGCCCGGCAAGAGCAAGACGTCGTAAGCGGTGTGGGGAGCGGGGGAGGAAGGGATGCTGGGGTGGTCCGGGACGACGCGGATGTTGCGAGAGAGGCTGGGGGGGTTAGGTTGGTGGGACGGGGGGTCGGGGAGAAAGACGTACTGCGCGTAGTCGTGCTTGAGATTGACGCCGGCGGAAACGACGTCGAATCCGGCTCGGGTGAGAACTGTCTCGTGTTGGAAGCAGTGGGATGACAAATGTTGGAAAGGGAGTCGGACGTACCGTCGTACGGGGTCACGAATTCGATTTCCTCGGAGCCGTCTGCAACGAGAATGAGGGCTTTGGGCATTGTGGTCTGTGACTACTGGAAATTGAGTGTTGTGGAGAGCAGGATTGCTTGTTGAGACTGTGGGACTGCGAAGTATAGATTCAGTCTCGATAAGGGTCTGGGTGATGTATGTTCACGCGAACACCTGCATCTACCTACTGAGGTGACGTTGGTGGGGAAGAAGGATAGTGGGGTTCACGCTGCAGATCAGCAGGAAGGGTAGATCACAGCACCATCATGCAAGTGCAAACAACACTAGTTTGCGGTCTCACATCGAAGACAAAGCAGCGCATGAGTAAAGACAGCAAGCGGAATGACATGTGCTCAATTCAATAACACCCTGCTCGCAAAATCATCCAGGATATCAAACTCCTCCGATCTATGTACGCGCTTTACACAACGCCCACTCTCACCCATATGTCGTCGCATGTGTTTGCATCCTTCATTAAATACGTCAAAACAGCAAAATCCAACGCGCATTGCAGCCACCAATTGTGCAACCAGGGGAATCTCTCATGTGCTCATGCAACTGTAAACAGAACCGCTCGAATCAGTAGGGTGCCACGGGACGTTGGATCGTCTCATGGCTTGGTATCGCTGTTGTATTAAGCGGTTGCACAGCTTGATGGAGCGCCTGCCTCCTCCATCTGGCTAACAACCAAGTTAACAAAAAGCCTGCAGTCCGCAATCGAATCAATGCAGACAGGCAGGAAAAGAAATGTAGGTATCAAAGTGAGCAAAAGTTTCGTGAGTGTAGATCGGAAAACCGTCACGTAAGATCTGTGGCGCTCTCCATGGGGTTGGGTTGCCAAAGATCCAGTAGCGGTGATACATCAGTTGGACTTCTGTTTTTGGCCCGAATAGAGTATCGCGACCGTGCCAATGCTCAGAGAGACATGGTGAGCCATTCCCATTCTTGAGGGCCGGATCCTTGCAGTCCTTGGCCCATAGCACCCATGGGCAAACTGCCGAGGTTCTGGTTGGGTATCATGTTCGGTGCGGCGATGGACTCTTTCCTCCTGCCATTTGCGGGTGCTTTCCCGCTCGTGTCATCGGCGTCTCCCATCTCAAACTCCTGTGAACCACCCTTGCTCTGTCCGCGAGCGCGTTTGGGCGTTACACTGCCCCCGCGCCCCTGTGTCGCGCTTGCAGCGCTGGGCAGTGGCTTGGGTGGGCCGGGTGCGATGGGAATTACACCGCCTGATTTGGCAGGTGAGGCGGCATTGTTGCTGCTACCCCAGCAGCCCCAAAGCCGGCCGAGCCTGTCGACTTTGGCGATTCAGAATCCACTTTGGCCGACGTTGGTGTTGACACAGGAGTCTGTGCAAGTGAATTCTTCCGAGATGATTTCTTGGACGCTCGTGATGACGAACCGGCGACGGGAGCTGTACCGCTGCCACGGTTGCGCTTCTTTATGACGTCTGTCTTGAGTGAGAGTGGTCGCACGACTCCATGCAGCTTAAGGAAGAGACCGCATGCATTGCAGAGTGGATGGCCTTCAGGATTACGGCGCCAGAGGGGTGTAGTCTGCGTAAAACAATTGGTGCAGGTGGTAGGAGCAGTCCCTTGTTCGGTTTGTTTGGTCCCACCAGGGCTCGTTGGGCGCGATGGTGCTGCGGAGCTGAAGCCGGACTCTGGCGGGGTATTGGGTGACGATTGCGGTCGTCCATGCATTCCCTGCAATGCCAGGCCAGCAGCGTTGGGCGTCGAGCTGGTGCGGGGTATTTTCTGGCGTCTTGGGTCGTTTCCACGGTTGCGGATGTCGCTAACAGAAGCCGCAGAGCCGTGAGTACGGCCCAAGCTACTGCTGGCGCCCCAGCTGTCTTGTGGGGAATGCATCATCTCAGTCGCACCGATCGTAACAGTCTTTCGCTGTGGTGGTCCTGCAGGATAGCGGGCAGGAATGGGATTGAACTGGTTCGAAAGGTTGGTTTCCCACTGGAAACCAGCGTTGAAATCGACCGAACCGTCATCCATCGGTGACGAGTAGTCTGGTTGGTTCGACATGGTTCGGTCGGCAAAGGCGCCCTCGTCATCTTCGTTATCCGAGTCGGCGCCAAAGGTGAACATGTTGTCGTTGCGGGAGTACTGCATATGGTCGGTGCGGTAGGGGAGCGAGTTGTGGACCACTTGGGACGGGTCGACATGGCCGGGCTGGCCAAACGACGAAGCCGAGAAGGGTGCGGAAGAGGGAGCGCTCGTGATGGCGCTGAACATGGAATCGCCGACGCTGCTCGGGTTGAAGATGTACTGAGGCTGGGGCTGCTGCATGGACGACGAGAGGTTGGAGGGTCGGTGGGATCCAAAGCCGTGGCTGCTGCCGCCACGGATGTCCATGCCGTTGCGGTCAAAGTACATCTGGCCGTCGTCTGGCAGCGGCTGGGGCGTCGAGGCGGTAGAGTGGAAGGTGGAGCTCGGGGGAGAGTAGTAGTCGGTGGAGTTGAGTGACGAGGCCATGGAGGCGCCGTTGAAGAGGTTGGAGTAGGAGGCGCTCTGGGACATCATGGGCGAGCCGACGGGCGAGAAGCCGCTGAAGCCGTGCTGGAAGGGGCCGGCGGAGTTGAGGATGGGGTCTTCGGAGAGGGAGAAGTTGGACGTGTCGATGGTGAAGGGCACTTGGGGCTGCGGGGTGTTGAACGAGGACGTCTGCAGCGAGGGGTGGTCGAGGGCGTAGTGGTGGATGCCTTCGTCGTCGGGGTTGTTGTGCATGGTGGTGCTGTTCACGGGAGGGACCTGGGGAGAGGCCTCTGCACGCCGCTTGGGAGGCTGATAAGGCACATGTTAGCAGGGTGGAGCCAGCACATGGGCAGAGATAAGGGCACTCACTCGTCGCTCGTCGATGGAAGTCTTGCGGACGCGCCGCTGGACGTAGCTAAACTCATCCTCTCGGTCACGGTGCAGCTGGGGAGGTACAGGAGGAGCGGAGGCGTGGGCGAGCGAGAGGTCCTGGTCGTGGTGTTGATTAGCCTTCCTTATCGGTATCGCTGGGGCGATTGCGGTAGACGAGGCGCGTATCTCATTCGACGGCGAGGGCGGAAGGCCGGCTGGGCTGCCCACCGACGACGGCTGTATAAAGTCGTCGATGTTCATGGCATTCGGGTCAGACGCTGCTGGCGGAGCTTGCGCCTGCTGGTCGACCGAGCGCCGCAGCTGTTGCGCAATGCCGCTGGGTGCGCTTTTGATGGCCGGCCGTGGGGGAGCTGCCATGGGGGCGCTCTGGGCCTGGCTCTGGCTCTGGCTCAGGCTCTGGCTCTGGCTGCACACACAGGGAGCAGCGTTAGCAACGTCGACGGCCCAGTTTGCGACATGCGTACCCTTTATTGCGTTCGCGCTCGGCTCCACGCATTTTCATGGCCATCATCCGCCATGTCAGATTCTCCATGCGCTCCGCATTCGGGAGCTGCGTTCGCGCCTTGCTGTACAGCTTCCAGATCTGCGTGCCCAGCGGGTCGTTGCGCTGCAGCTCCTCGGGCGACTCCATGTCGGGGCTGTTGGCGTCGTTCTTCAGGCTGGGGAATATCGAGCTGGAAAGCACGCCCTGGCGCGCCGCAGCATCCTGCGACGAGAGGTGCAGCGAGCTGTCCAGGCTGTCCTCGGTGTAGGGCGACGTCTGCTGGTGCGGAAGCCCGTCCAGAGGGGACCAGGCCTGTGACTGCGGCGATGTCTCCATGGCGAGGGGATATGTAGGGCAGCAGGGCACGAGACGTGACAGTTCCCCAGATTGCGCCTCTCACGCACGGCAGCGGCAGCGGTATTGCTTTTGCACGCACGTACGAGTCCTATCCTGGGGTAACGCTTCGCAGTCTGTCTTGCGCCTGGGTTGGGTTGGGGGGCGGGCGGCTGGCGCTGCGATGAGTGGCAGCCGGGCGGTCTCCAAAGAACAAGGGCCTAGCACACGCTTGGCGACAGGTCTGGCGACAGCTGCGGACGTGCGGTGACGCTGTCCTCGGGAAGCCTTGGAGCCTTTCCTGGCAGTCGAACTGGGTGGTGAGGGGGACGCGTGGGGTGTGGGTACACGGGCACTGTGGCTGGCTCCCTTGAATGAGCCGAACGGATGCTGGCCCTGGACGCCCAAGGTCGCAACAGCACGCCGGATCAAGGCCGGACGCTAGAAGCCCGCCGCAGTGCACGACAGCGCCGGTCGCGCGCTTCTGCTCGTGCCAGGTGGACCGTCAACCGCCCGTTCAACGTTGAGGGCGCTGCTGGGTTGCAAAATGCTGGCCCGCTATGCACGCAGCATGCCGCACCGCGCACCCTGTCCGTGTCGAAGACGCCTGATCCGTGCAACCCCGGGTCAATTTGGATCCTGGACGAAGCTTCGCTGGGCGTTGGTCGGTGGCGGCCCTGCAGCGTGGAGAGAGCGTGGAGTGCAGCCCAGCGTGGCGTGCTGTCTGTCTCACTCGCCGACCTCGTCGGGTGCGTGAATGTGCACGAGAAACACCCGTGGACACTACACTGCAACAACCTCAGCCGCACCGACCCTCGACCCGCGACGCCACGCCTTGCGTCCGGCGTTCCTGGCTGACCTTTCGCCTAGGTAGGTAGCTTGCTAGGCGGCCTTGCTCGCGGTCGGCAGCTCCACCATGACGCCGGTATGAAGAAGCGGGTAAGGGCTGCACCCATATGCAGCCGCGCCCATTGGCCCCCAGCCGTGCCTGTTGCTTCGCACCACTTGCCTCTACCCATTGGCAACACTCGAGAAAGCTCCATTGGACGGTGCAGCAGTCGTGCTGGCTCATTACCGGCTGGGGCATCATCGCTCCGCACTCTGTGCCCCCGCGGGCAGCGTCCGTCGGGGGCATGTGCATTGCTTGGGACCGCACATTCATTCTTCTCTATGACGCACGCATCAGGCCTCTGCCTGCAAGACAGATCTGCCCATTTCAACCCTAGATGCTAGCGTACATGCAAACACGATTTCTCCCGACATCGCCCTGCCTTCCCTATCCTTTCCGGTGTACCCACCGTCCTGAACGACTGCGGGCTCCACTATTCATTGCCTCCTAACGCTCTTCACGCCGCCACGCTTGCAAAGTGCTGACCAACGAGACTTTATCTACAACAGCTTGGAGCCAGGATAGGCTAGCAGCCGAACAAGTACACATGCCCGAACTTAGCATGAATCAATAGCTGATATGCCCGAATGCAAAACACCTGCCAGGGACACCGCTGCATGGTGATGAAAAGGGTCCAGAGCGGAGATTCCACTCACCAGGTTCGGACGCGGTCGCAGAGACGAAGTCTGTGGGTACTCCCGAGGAGTCCACATGGACGTATGAACTGCCGACTGCGAGTTGCGCATATCTGACGTTCCACCGTTGTCGACCAGTACAGCAAGCAGTCCGCTGCACTGTATAGATGGAGCGACGTCTGAACTCTCCAGCACGCTTCGCCTCACGCGTACCATATGGTACCCGGCCCTGGAGCTCAATATCGATCTACACAAGGTCCACGGCTGTGTAACGATCGTGCGCGGACATATTCCCTTGGACGCAATACTCGGCTCATTTATTTTGCCAGGCGGACCGATGGCCGCAAGGCTCGCCTTTAGCCGTTGCAGCATGCAGGACCGCGCGCACTACAGCAGACGAGTCGACTGGCGAGGGTTTGCTTCTTCGGTTTGACCGATTGCAGAAGTGCCGCGCACCACCGGCACGCTGAGGAACAACATGTGCGGAGAAGTTGACGAAGACGTACGTGTGGACATGTATTTGGGTTTCCGCATGGACCGAATCATGTACTGTAGACTAGGTACTTGTTTGACGTCGCGTGCATCTAGCTTCCTACCGTTAGCAGACCGACGATCGGCCTCTGAATGTCGCGTGGGCCCGGCTTTTCACATGTCGTCGCATAAGCATCGTCCTCGACCTCGTCCCGGGACATTCACAGGGCTCGGAGGGGCATCCTCGTCGACGGCCAATGCGCGACAGTCGGCCACTGAAACAAACATCTCGATCCCCTTCGATGCTCGTCCGGAAGAATTGAAGCGATGCACACGCGCAGGCACGCCACTTTGCACATAAGGAGAATTGCAACATTTCTCATTTGTCCGACTGTGAAGAAATACGGGTGGAGCGTGGGGGTTCTACGGCAATCCCTGCCCGCATTGTGCTGACTTGCAGCACATGTACAGGGGAGCGGCATCAGGAAGCGCTAAACCGACGGAAACCGCCTAGCCCATGGCGACCCTCCCCCTCGTCACCAAAGGGGTCGCTGCTCGACGAATGCTCAGCCCGACGTCCCACGACGACGCCTGCTGTTGCCATCGGTCGGCCTGGGAGTGACTTCTCTGCTGCCCACGTACGGCGCCCGTGCATGCGTTTCCCAGCACGCACCACGGAGATGAAGAGCACACAACGGTTCCTCCGGGCGCCTGTTCTAGATCTCCGCTGACTGCAACCGCCGCAGCCGCATGCATACATACCGTACACACACCGCAGACAAGACGCCAGGGTCTGAGCAACAGTGTACAGTACCGAGGTGGGCTAGATCATCTCGACGTCCTGCGGGGATGCGCTGGGCCGCTGGCTGCGAGAATCCTGATTGAGGCCGTGGGATGGTGGGGTTGCCGTCCTGGACCGTGTGGGGTGCGTGTGCCAAAGATATCCACGCCCATCAGCACATTTGATTTGAGATGAATATCAGGTGTGCATGAATGCTCAGCGCTTACCCCGTCGCGTGCTGCGTGGCGGCCCCATCCCGAAAGCTATCCGGACTTTGTCTTCTCCGACGAGGATGAAGTTTGAGGATTGCGGCGTGTCGATCGAGTCGTCTGATTACTTTCCTACCTTGATGGGACGGTGCCCAGGCGGTGCGATTCTGTAACCTGGCGTCAATAGCCGACGGAACTGTTTATCCTGGGGTTGTTTGACCTTCGGGGCAGGTAACACGAGTGCGGTGCCCCATTCGGTCGACTTGGGGGTCACAGCCCGCGCGGTTCCCCAGAATATGCGGTGAGGGCATCCAGATGGCAGCAGATGCGACGGCATGATACAACCTGCAGCGAGGCGATGATGGGGGAGATGGACCATGGACGCGGCATGCGTGCAGCCATCGAGATGCACCCCTCCCTCCCCCCATGGATGGCGTGGGTTGTGAGACGGATCCTCATGTCCAAGGTCCAGGCCGAACGGTGAGGTGTCATCCGGGATGCGGCGTGCACCGAACGGCGGAGAGGCCCTCCCTCGATGCTCGTCGGCTTTCCATATCACCCCTCAGCCTTTTCTTTCCCTTCCCCCCAACATCCTTCCCAAAGCGGCGTCGAGTCTTGGCGTCGATGCAGGTGCCCAGGAGCAGCGGAGCGGAACAGGGCGAGCGGAGATGCGGGATGGTCGAACCTAGAAACCAAAGGCTCATCCGTCAGCGGGCGGGCTCTTTTAATTTATACATCGGCGGCCGGGCTGGGGCTGCCAGCACTGTTGCACGGTTGTACGGCTTCCGCGATCACGCCTTATCTCTGCAAAATTGATACATGATAACGGCCTTTCCAGCCAAGCACTTGCCAATCGGCACCGTCGCTCGTCGTCGCTGGTCCCCAGATTGGCTGTCCTGGGGATGCGAAACGCACACGGTGGGACAGGGCTGACGATCGTATCGCCTGCGTTGGCTGAGCTGCCTATCTTGGGGCTACCCGTCCAATCTTATCTCCTGCATCAGATGCGGTGAGATGGATGTCTTGCGCGTGCGAGGGTCCCTCTAGCTGCTTTGGGTTTCTTCGTAACAACACATTGAGATAAGGGACGAGCATCCAAGCGGAAGAGAAAGACGACTGTGTCTGTGCTCTTGCTGGATGCCATGGTGGAACGAGGACTGGGGGCCGCCGGCCTGGAAGACGACAGCAGTCCAATAGATGGCATTTGCGCGCACCTATGCATGGTATTCTGAGATGTACTCGACTCCCAGCTCTGCATTCATGCCTCCTCTGCGACCATGTAAAACCCAAAATCTACGCTGGGTCTACGACGGCTTCTTCAACGTCCAGCCCACCCGTTCTCCACCCCACAGCTGTTTAACCGTCTCGCTATCCCTTCAAGGGCATGCCCGCAAGCCTCTTTGCATCTTGCCTAGCCGCGACCCTGTACCGACGTCGCTTCTTCCATGGGCTCATGACCCCCTCTCGCGCATAACCTATTGCATGTATACCTGCGTCCTCCAACGCTTCACTTCCCCTGCTCCCTGCCCTTCTCGTCTGCCCCCTTGACTGTCTCTTCCCCTAGTACCTTGCTGGCCGACATGAACCTACATTGCCCAAACATCAGCTTTCGCAACTTCTTTCTTCACTCGCAGCATGATCCACTCTTACATGGCGCCCGCATAGCCACCTAAGCCCCGCATGTCCTGCGCCTGTCGCGCCGTCATCCCCATCAGACTCTCGAGGTCTGCCATGTTGGCCGTCAACTGCGCGAGTTGGGCCTGCAGGTGTGATATTTGGCGGGGCTTCTGCGAAGGTGCCATGCTGAGGCGTGAGGAGGATGAGTGTGCGCGGGGAAGGTTCGACATGTTGGCCTAGATCCAGGTTCAATTGCCCTTGAGAGAGCGAGGGGTTGGTGCAGGTGGTCTGTTTATTTGTTTATGCGGTACGTGTGGTGCAGGGCGGCGAGCGGGGAAGGACGCGGGCGCGTCGGTGGAGAAAAGAGCTTGGCGTTTCGGGACCTTGGCTTCGCGCATCCGTGGGGATTTTCGTACACTTCATCTCATCATATCATCACGACACGTAGACGCCCATTGATAGACAGCAATAATGGTCAACCCGCAGGCTGTGCGACGCTGGATACTGACAGGCTCCGTGGCGGCTATTACCGTGACGGGTGCGCTGTATGGCGCAGGCCTGAAGACCAGCCAGGAACGCGCTCAGGTAATCTCCTTCCTACACACACCTCGCTTCACACATCATGCGAGAACGTCTGCCGTGTAACAGCTATTCGACGGACTACTGACGATGCGTGCAGGAGAGAAAACGTATCATGACGCTCTCACCCGACGACAAGATCGCGCAGTACGAAGCCGTTGTCCAGGAGTGGGAACGCACGAAGAAAGAGCTGGAACGTAAGCTGGAGACTTTTCGTGCGAGGAAAAACGGAGTCGAGGTCGGGGAGGGCAATCGCAGAATGTAACAGTGAGACACGCCAACGGTACGGTCGGGCGAACGAACGGCGTATATTCGGCAGCGCGCCGTGCGAACACGTCAAATACAGCTTCCAATTGGAAACCGCGAAGGCCTTGGTAGCATGCCGTGGCCGACCAGTCCGAGGATCTCCCGGGTCTAGATATTGCATGTGCAAGAGGAGGCGTGCTGGATACCCAAACAGGGTGTTGTCCGTGCAATGCACCATGCAAGTTCAATCTGCAGCTGTCACGTAGCTGGTCCCCGTTCGAACGTAGCTCAGCAGACTCTGCACCTGCTGCATGTCAGCTATCTATCTACGACCTTCATTTGCACCGGCCAAGCCACACACCAAACAGACAGTCCAGTCCTGGACAGGGAGTCGCCGAGTATTCTGCCGTTCTCTCGGTAGGTCGGCGTTTGAATCTCACTTCGCGTATCGTTCCAGGTTTTTGGAATGCCATGCGTCGGCGTCGTTCCGGGTGGAACCATTGGCTAGAGCTTCTTACGCTATCACCAACGGTGGCTACGGGCTTGGAGCTTTTACTCACTACCAATTTGTTCTTGTGAACATGTGCGTGCCCAGCGACAACCTACAAGGGTATCTTTTTCGGCATGGAGAGTAGAGTCCCGCCCTGCGATCCAATTACACGGGTTTCAAAATGCCAAATCAAAGGCGATCATTAAGGAATGCCTAGGTGTTAAATTTCACTTGTCTTCCATCGGTCATTTTACACCAATTTTCTACGGCAATCCCGTCTACGAACAGCGTTATACCGTCTTGAAAACCCGCATGTCATGGAGATAGTATATACAAAGAAACATGGATGTATCAAATACTTTCGTGGCCATCTTTCATCTCGACATGTCTACGACCTACCCTCGTCCCACCTCGTACCGACCATCCATCTCATCGTCTATCCACCGTCTAATCAAGCTAATCTCTCAAATCAGTCCCTGACCTAGATACCTGTACTCCATCACTGACAAGTCCGCACAATAACAACATACGCCTGGGCTCAGATGTATATGTAAAAATGCTTCGAAAAATGAGTAGATGGGAGCGAATCGGTGTACAATATGAGCAAAAGCTAGAATACAAAGTCGACGAGAACATACATCGGGCAGCTTCCTAATCAATAATGATCGTACCAAATACCTATACCTACATGCTTCAACATCTACCTCTCCGATCTACTTTTTCGCCCTCATCGTGTACCTCCTTCCACCGACGACCCCCATATTCCTCCTCCCTCTCGACACGCATTCTTCCGCCACGCCCTTCGCACGCACGCCCTGTGGATCTCACATCGCCTCGCCTTATCTCCGCGTACGTACGTGCGTGTGTCTCGCTTGCGTAGCGCTACGCGCAGTGGGTCTCTTCTATTAATTCATGTGGGTCTGCGTCCGACCGTGAGGCCCCCGTCCGTCCATCCGTCAGTCAGGGACGCACACACGGCGTGCGCGCGTGCATGTGCGCAAGTACGTGCATGTGCATGTGCATCGCGTGTGCAAGGTAGCGGGTGGAGATCCAGGGTGCTGGCGTCATTGCCTCCGAGCCGATTTTCGGAGCGAGCGAGGATCTGGCTGGTGTGGATTGGATGGGACTGGGCTGGGCTGGGCTGGGGGCGGAGAGCGAGAGGTGGAGGGGAGATTGGAGGAGGGGCTGGCTGGGGGGTGGGTCGGGGGTTATTCGGGGGTTTGTAGTTAGGTATGGAGGAATTAGGGTAAACGTCGGAAGGTGGGTGGGTTGGCTGGGTTAATACTTGTTCGCGGCAATAAGAGGAAATACGTGGATACATTGACTGTGTATGAGTGGAGAGGTGATTCCAATAGAAGTAATGTGTGGGGCGGATTGGGGGGCCGTTCTTCCTGATGTAACGGTGGAAGGGGTACACTACATGAGAAAGTGGGCTAACTGATGTTTGGGTTGATATCGTGGACCAATTCCAACGTGATAGTATGTATAATTCAGTTGACATCTGTATGTCCCCGAATTTGTTTCATCCACGGTGTTATCGTATGACAGTATAGTATGCATGATGCATACTTCCCACGCCGTAGTTTTCCTGTTCGCTCCCTTCTTCTATCGCCTGGGCAGCAAGCCGATGGCTGATCCTACAACCTCTCTGGTACCGTCTCAGGTTACGCTCATCCAGCGGGGTAGCATCCAACGGGGTGCGACCGCAAGTTGGACAATTGGGTTTTCCTCCGAGTTTTGAAGTCACGAGCCTTGCTTGACAGTCATTGCAGATGAGATGTCCGCAGATCGTCAGCCAGCACCCACTTGACACTTCGTTCTGACAGGCGGAACAGTGATATCGCTCGTTGTATCCTTCTACGGTTCCCTCGCCGGCATGGCTGCTTGATGTTCTGGCCCTCTTTGCACTTTGCGACAGCGGGACCTGCTTCCTTTTTGCCTCTTCCTTCACGTAGATGTCATGAGTACTAGTGGAATATTCATCTTCTGCATCACCGCCGTTTCTAGGGCCAGCGGAGTCACCTCCAACCTCAGATTCGACCCAATTGCAGCGCTTTTTACTAGTCGGGATGCGTACCTCAACTCTCCTTTTCGCCCGAGTAGCATCTGATCTTGGCCCCCACGTTCCAGTCGTTGCCACTGAGCCTGTCGCTTTGTTGACGGAAGACGGAAGCTCGTTGACTGGATCATCTCTGGTGGCTGAGTAATCGACTTCCTTAGAGGTGGCGTGAGAATTTTCTTCGTTGTGTTCCTGGGCAAAATGGTTTTCGATTTCAAGCATAAGGTTGCGCAAGTGATGGTCGACGTTGTTGCCGTTATAGGTCAGGACTTTGCCCATAGCTTTGAGAATTGGTGCGGGGATCATCATGCTGTGGGGTAGATGAGGTAGGTATCAGCTAGTTGACTGGGTCCGCACGTTAAGAGGCTCCGGAATTGCTCTCAGTGAGTGTCAGATACGGGTTTCAACTGTAGATTGTCTGTAGCTGTAAGCTTTTGAGTGGTTTTAGGGATATGGATATAGTCGTTCGGGGGCGGTTTTAAGAAGGCCACAAGGTGCCAAAAAAGTATTACTGGAAGCTTTTAAGGTGAGGAGAGAAGGTGAGCAAGGGTAATTGAGCAAGGTAACGACCAGCCACCTTCATCTCCCTTTTACTATTACTTATCTTCCGTTTGGGAAAATAAAATCAACCACCCCAAATCGTTGAGGTTGTGCACACTTCGTTAGCTTCAAACATGTTTCAAGATATTACTCCATTAGAAAGGTCTTACTGAAAAACGTCTGAGCCCAATACTGGCACGGTAAAATGAATATGTACATGTTAAGGTGCATGGACATGATACGCAAGATCTAAGTATTTTATCTGCAATGACATACAGGAACTCTCGTTCTCCCTTATCGCGGCATGCAACCAGTACTATTCTATTGCTGATCACGATTTAGAAATACTGTGTCAGTTTTGAAATGATAGCCATGGTAGGAGGCCACCCACACTCTACATTGGGGAAGGTTAGTTCTGGCTGCCTGGCCGAACCTCATAACTTTTAAATCTTGTTCAATGCCCCATCACCTATCAAACTACTAGACACCGCAAGCGCAATTTACTATATCTACATATACACCATGTCTCTGTCTGTCGATTATCAATCCCCACTTCAAATCTCCTCTGCGCCTGTAGCGGAATCCCGTCTTACGTCGGTCAATCGCAACGCAACGTTCAATTACTACGGAGAGTTTTGTGCATCAACCACACACCACGCAGCAAAATTTGTGGCTGATAACACGGACGGCGTGGAAATTGAGCTCAATAAAACACTACAGACTTTCTTGGATACCTCGCACAATGAATGCGTCGGAAGTCCATCCGAGAAGTCACATTGCTGGTTTACGATTCGTATAACAAAGCCGAATGACGACTTTTATGTCCCGCGATGGCACCAAGACGGTCGCATGTTCCAGTCCGACGAAGGCCGAGAGGCAGTTCCGCGCAGTAAATATGCACTTACTATCCTTGGGCCACCGACATTGTTTCTTCCAACAGAGACAATAGTATTTCAGACCATCACAGAAGCCGAGAAGAAATTCTTCTGGTGGCGAGAAAATAGAGAGAAGGAAAGTACAGAGGAAGATCGCGATGAAGCACATGATGCTATGCGGGAATGGCTCTCCAACAGATTCAGCAATATGAGCCGGGTAAAAGTGCCCAAGGGCAAGATCGCGCGGTTCAGCTGGGGAAGAGATGATAGTCCCGTACATTCAGAACCTCAAATGGTGGTGGACCGTGTTTTTATGACGGTGCTGTTTGGAAGCGAGACTGAGCTCAGAAGTATGTGCGAGTATAGGGATGTCGAATTTGGAAAAGTCGATATTGTGTGAGCTTTCTCATACGACTGAATCATGGTCTTTGAGAAGGATGATTCGGCACGAGGGCACATCTTACATGAAGTTCCGACGGTTTTGATCGACGCTAGAACACCCAGAGATTGTAATGAAGCTACTAAAGTCAAGCGTGGTAATCGCAGCTCGCTTCGGACATGATATAATGGTTTGATGAATTGACTGGTCTCAGATAAATATAAACAGATAAAGATATCTTTTTCATATGATCTTTGAGGTTTCTTCATTGAACTTGGCTTTATTCAATAAACGTTGCAATTTCTCTACAAAATTTGGACACAGAATTAAAGACTCTGCCGACTGTTGGTAGACCAACAAAACTTATGTTGATACGTGAATCTTAAAATCCATCGATATCCAAAGTACTATTGAGGTCAGATTTGATGATAGAAGCTGGAACACACTGTGTTTCGGAAGTTGGGGCTGATATTGATACGGGCTCTGAAACAGAGATATAGACAATTATCTGGCAACGGCAGTACAGCACTAGTAATGCTATGGCGTCTTGGATTCGCTCATCTAGCCTACCTCTAGGTCAAACTGCGGTTATGTCAGATTCCACGTGCTACAAGCAACATTAGTTCACGTTTACGGATTTGATAGATAGATGATCAGAAGAGAAAATTAGTGATATTGATTATGAAAGTAACAAAACTTCATTTAACGCTTGGATTAGAAGCATGAAGTATGTGGGAAGAAATATTCAAGCCTTGGAGGCAAAATTACAAGAAGCTAGATGGAAAACACTAAAGAAAAGAAAAGAATAACGTGCTGGCGGCAGTGAGCGCTAGGGCTTACAGAGGAAGGACTCGCATCTATGATCGATGCCTAGTGCTTCAGCTTCATCTTCTGCTTGAAAGCTTTGCTTGCGCTCTTGATCGACGCAAGAGAAGAAGCCCAAGTCCTCATGGACGCCTTCCTGAGCTTTTTCTGAGCCTCAGGCTCGTCGTCCACTAGCTGGTCCTGGGTCAGAAAATCGTCAAAGGTGACTTCCCTTGCCAGGTGACGTGGCTTAGATTCCTGGAGGCGGGGATCATCTTTTTGGAAGCGTGACTGACTGGGCACAGGCTTTCTACGTATCTGATGCTCAGTTTTCTCTGACCGCTCCATCATCTCAATCTCCGCGAATGCCTTTTCGGTCAGGCGCTCGGAGTTGTTCACTTCCCAGGCGCTTGGGCGCCTGGATGTGGATTCCCCATTTTCCCAGGTACCTTCTCCTGCACGGATGTGCTTCACGCTGTCTTTCAACGCAAAGGATACCCGTTTTCCAGATCGTGGAGCACTCTTGTTTGAGGAAGCTGGCATTGCTAATCTGTTGTCTTAGTGTGAAGAAATCTCAGAAACTCTGAAAGACGTCTAGCGATTTGTTGACTAGTCTGATGTGTTTCTTGAATTTAGAATCTGGTTTGGTAGAAATGTGGTAGAAGACCTCCCTATATACAATACATTGGAAAGTATTCATGTGTATCTACAATGCAACTGAGATTCAGGCAGTGAGTTCACAATGGAAATGTCTTGGGTACAAAGAATAAACAATGAGATAAGACTACACTTCAGACACTCTCCCCTATGTTTGTGAGAGTGTCAAAACCAAGCCTTATTGTCAATGTCTCAATCTCCCATAATCAGGCAATTACCCTTCCCGATTTCTGTCTTACACATGCACCCGGGGGATTCACGAGAACAGGGTGCGAGGGGGCCCAGGGGTAGGCGGGAAATGGATCATGGCATTACTAGAATCGTCAAAAAAGCAAATCAAGGCCCACAAAAGATTTATTAATATCTACAAGGAAATTTGTGATTGTCTAGTCTAATGGCGCGAAACTTTTAGATGTAGGTGTAGCAGAAAGGCGCGCCACCCATGGTGTTGGAAGCATCTCCAATGGTGATATCACCCGGGTAAGCAGATCCCATGTTCAAGGCATCTTTGAGCGTCGCGGGAGGCGACGTAAGGTTAGACATGACAGTCGGGCCGTAAAGAGCGTTGGTGCGCTCAGCAGGCTTGAGGTTTTGCCAGGTCCAGTACAGACGATCGATGGAGGCATGGTGGAAGAAGAAGAATGGGTCACCAGGGGACGAAGTGAAGTCACCAGCTGGGTCACCGCCGATGATGAAGTGGCCGGCGGTGTGCACACCCATGAAGTTGTTGAGGAAGTTGTCCGGAGGCGCACCACCCTGGAGGTTTTCCCAGAAGGCTTGGTACGTGTCGCTCTTCAGCAGGGAAACGATGTCATCATCCTTGAGCCATCCTTCGCCAGTGAAGCTGCTGATGTCGCGGGTCAGGCAGCGGGGGTTGTATCCCAGACCGTAGCTTGGTCCGTACTCTTGGATGGGGTTCAGAGGGGCGCAGGTCGATGCAGGGAACAGAGGGCCCAAGTTCATCTGCCAGTCCTTGAAAGGACCAGAGGTAACGCAACCACCTCCTTCACCGTGGGGAATCTTGATCTTGGCATCGTCGTTAAGCGGAATACCAGTGAACGTCTGGTTGGTGCAGCCCTTGGCGCCCTGACCGGAGATGGAGGTCTCGGAACCGTCGAGCAGAGGCGATTTAAGAGGGTTCTTGTACCATCGGGAGTAGCTGTAGTATGGCTGGTTGCCCTTGTAGCCGCACTCGTTGCGCAGAGTTTGCTCATACGCCCAAGTGAAGTATCGGTGCCAAGTGAGGAAGTTACCAGTGACATGGATGTTGAAGGTCTGCTGGATGTGGGTGGCGACGAAATCGTCGTAGCGGTTCCTGCACCCAGGGCAGACATCCTTGTCTGACTTGGAAGGCAACTTTGACATGCACTGGACCGCACTGATGTAGGCCTTCTTCTCCGTCTTGGTGAAAGTCGACCTGGGTATAATTAATATGGATAAGACTTTGCGATGAAAATGGATGAGTACGTACCATTCCTGTCGAACTTTGACATTGGTCGGGTTGCATTTCTTGTACTGAGCAGGTTGCTGAATAGCTTGGTAGAGCTGCTGGTTGATAGCAGCACCACCGGCCATCAGATCCTGCTTGATGCTACCCAAGCCAGCGAGGATGTCGTCGACGAGGTCGAAAGTCCTCTTCTCCAACTTCTCAGTCTCCTGAGGAGGAAGGGCGCTTCCCAGAGCCAATGGCAAAAGCCATGCTGCGTGCAGAACTCCGCGCATCTTTCTGTAAAGTGAGAAAGAGAGAATGTGAGTTGCGAGGACGATGGTAAAAGAGTGGTGGCGTTCAGGTGTGAAACGGCAAAGACCCGGACGATCGGAACGGCCCCAAGTTCCAACTATAAGTATTAATATTAAGATAAGAGATAGATGAGAACGAGGAGTGTTGCCCAGCGACTTGTGCGGCTCTCTTGTGTTTAAATACGCAATTAGCAGCTAGAGACTAGATGCATGAAAGATATCGATGTTCGGCACTTGGGTTGACCATGCCCCCTCTGAGCATGGAGGCCAGGGAAGAGAGTCAGTCGATTTCCGCAAATGCTCCGCACGTGTGGTGGCTTGGAGGCGACAGTCCTCCAGAAGAGCATGCCAGATTCCTGCAGGGAAATAGCATGGCCCATCCAGGCTTAGCTGGGACGGGTGAGGCACCTCATTCGCACTGGCCAGCATCGCAAACATATGGCCGACCCTTCATTGCGGCGTTCCCAGGATCTCCGCTATTTCGATGTTCCGGCATGCAGGGCTTCCAGAAGGGGCGCGGCTGTTGGAGCCAATGGCTGGCATAAAGAGGATCAGTTATAGATGGCCAGAGCACACGAATGGTTCCTCGCTTAGGTGGTGAAGGCGCAAGCGGTCGTGTATCCCTAAATGGTGGTTCTAGCGGTCGTTTACCCGGCGCCGCGCTTCTAGTCCCGAACCAGCAAGCATTAATCACTGAATCTCTGTAGACCGGGCTGCTGGGCCGATTTCCCGCGGGAGGGGCCGCTGTCTCTCAACGTATCCCCCGGGTTTTCTGACTCAAGCAGCGTTGCCCTGACATTGATAGTCCAAACGCCTCAAAGTTGTGCCGACGAAGCCTCCATGTACCAGAACACTGTACGTGCGTCGAGCACTCGTGGCCTGAGCTTAATGCAGCTCGACACAGGATTCATAGCTGGCGTGGCAATACGAACAACCTGCAGATATGCGGCACAGTAAGCGGGCTCGGTTGCATTACGAATCCTGCGTGGCGTTTGAAAAAAATGCACAGGTAGGCGAGATTGCATTGGACTCCACCGCCCACCCTGCCATGTCAACCTTCTCCACATGTAAGCTTTCCAACACTTGAGGCCGAGGTGCAGAGTCTCTGCCTTCCACATATATCCTAGCTGCAAGCCGAAGTGAAACTTGGGATCGAGAGGGAACGCTGGCACGATCGCACAGTCACCGTCTTGTCGATAGTTGCAAGGTACATAAGCTAGACATCCAAGCAAGACAGGTACAACTACCTAGGTATGCAAAGCCTACATGTGTATCACTGTTCGTGCAGCAAAATGGTCGCTTCTAGCTTGGGGCTCGCACGAAGGCTGCATATACGGCAATTTCACGTGAGACCGCAGCACCTGTCACAGTCCCCACACCCTGGATGAATGGCACTTGGCAATACCTTTTTCCTCCTTCTCTAACCGAACATACCGGTTCCTTGGTCCGCCGTCCAATCACCTGTCGACAGAGTGCCTGGCTGGGACAATCAAATGTTTGCAATAGAGCACCGTGCGGCTTGGTCGAGACCACGCCTGGCATTCCCTTCTCAAGAGTGTGAGCCTGGGGGTTATGTTGCCATCGCTTACAGCCCGTACAGAAGGTGGTGCCACCAGCTCCAGAGTCAGTTCCTATCGAACGCTATCGAATTCCTTCTACATGGAAAGATACGACCACACGACTCGAAAAGGGGCTTTCAGTGAGACAGCAACGTTGGGCCAACTCTGCGAAACGCATCTGCAACTGGGTATCACCAGAAACAAAAATGATGTGCAGACTTACAGGCATGTTATACATGGAATAACTATTTCTTCCACGGAAGGTCGCAAGAGCGAAAATTGCCAGGCTGAGCGATCATTTAGGCCAATGGCACCGTTTCAGCGGCATTTAGGCCTACGGTTCACCAATTGCATCTCCGCCCGCATTGACATTCCTCTTCGCGTTCTCCGGGAAGCGATTCCTTTCACCCCAGAATCTGATGCGTGTACCGAGTGAAGGCGAAAGTTAATGTGTGTGTACCTGCATGTGATCCCTACCCTTTCACGCCTGCTATGCCCTTTCGTGTCTCGTGTGTAAGACTCTCTTTACTATATGTGCATAGTTATCATGTCGCACAAGAACACCAGCAGTGATTGAAGATCCACGTTCATCCCTTCCCCCTTCGGCTCGCCTTTTTTGCTGGTCGCAACGCTCCGACAATGGCGAAAGGACCAGTGATTGTTGCGCGGCAGGGGCCGCCGCCCATGGGGCCACCGCCTCCAGCAGCGTATCTCGAGGAAACCTATGGGCCGAAAATGTTGGCAGTCGTAGGAACCTTTTACGGACTGGCAATGTTGACCGTGGTACTGCGCGTCTATGTGAGGGCTTTCATGCGCAAGAGTTTTGGTGCAGACGGTACGTTCCCACGAAACCGAATGAGTGGCTCACACTGACTGTGCGTTAGATTGGATCATGATGCTTGCAGGAGTATGTTCATTGTGCACCAGAGATTCCTCTATACATTGCAAGATCTAATCGGTTCACGTTTTAGGCACTGAGCACTTCGAATTTTGCTATTATCGCACACCTCATCAGCGGCCTCGGTATTGGCCACCATGCAGAATACTTCATTTTCGTAAAACCTCAGAATGCGTCCGCGTTCTTTAAAATCGCTTGGTGGTACGCATGGTTGATAGTCGTCGCCTTCAGTACCGTGAAGATATCCATCGCATGCTTTTTGCTTCGACTTGCAGACCATCGACGAGGGTGGCGTTGGGTTTTCTATATCATCATCGGTGAGTCGAAGCCTCTCTCTAACGAAGAATTCTACTAAGTATTTCTGCTCTATAGTGGTTCTTATCCTGTTCACCATTGGATCCGTCCTTTCTCTTGTTTTGCAATGCCTCCCGATAGCTGCGGCTTGGGACTTCACCTTGCGACCACCTATGGGGTAAGGAGTCACCGTTTAGGATTGAAAGACAAATGCTCACCAATTTAGTACCGCTAAATGCTACTCTACTGAAACGTTTAGAAACACGGGAATCTGGAACTCAAGTAGGCAACTATACGTTCGCAAGATACGCATTGATCACCTTGGCTGACAACATTCCAAGCATTCAATCTGTTTTCCGACCTTCTCCTGGCTATTCTACCTGTTCCCATGATCTGGAAGCTGCAAACGAACATCCGCACTAGGATATCTTTATGCGTCATTCTAGGTCTGGGCCTCTTGTACGTGTAGCCTACATAAAACGCTTTCCAAACCCACTATTAACATGCAACAGTGCCTGCGGAACAGCCGTGTACAAGATCCCCTTACAATACCATTTCTTCGAGGAAACCGACTGGTCCGGTAAAGGCGCTTGGTATTACGTCTGGCAACAGTGCGACATCCCCACTTCTCGCAATTTGTACCTTCACGGCTAACCACCCTACGCAGAATCGAACTAAACGTCGGCATCATCGCTGCTTGTTTGCCCACCCTCAAGCCCCTTGCCGCAGACTTCTTCGGCGCTGTCAGCGCTCTCACATCTGGGGACGCCTACGGCTCTCGTTCGCGACCATTCCATGCCAGCGGGTATCTCAAGCAGCAAGAACGGAGTGGCAACAACTCGTATGCGTTGGAGGAGAGGAAAAGTAGTCGCCCGATGAGTGCGCCAGATAGCTTAGAGGAGGAGTTCAAAGAGAACGCAGGAGCATACTTGAGCAATAAGAGGAGAGCGAGTCGCGCGGCAGAGAGCGACGAGAGCATTCTACCGCTGCATGGGCATAAAGGGATTCTGAAGACAACAGAAGTGGAGATTAAGTGAGACGTCATTTTCTTATTGTTGAATTTACCATGTTGGAATTGATTGTTCAAGCGCTTTTCGTATGTTTTAAATGGAAAATATCAAGATTTTTATTCTATAAGTACGATTAAGACTGTACAAATGGCTACTATGCAGACCCATGTCGTCAGTGTTAGGCAGACAGGGCGTGGCATCTTCCGCGTGCATTGCAATAAGTTATCCAACATCGAGCGTATTCGCAAATCCGACACCATCAGCCGAAACCAGCGGAGGGTGGTGATTCGACGCAAGATGCAACAAAACAACAAGTATCCAAAGCATGTAGGTCATCCCTTGAAACTCACTGGAAGCGTTTGGAAAAAAGACTAAGACGGTCGCGTATCATCTTTCTCGTCTACCCTATATGAGACTATCTCCGCTCATATTTCAAAACGCGTTGCAAGTTTTAGACTTGAGCTCAGATGAAATGTCGACATTATCGGGTAACAGCAATCTCAAGCAAAGTTTTCCCCATACGCTCTATGGCAGCCACCGCACAAGCCAGTTTGAGGACTCTTTATTTTGCCATAAGTACAAGTCCGTTGATAACATCTCAACTTCCTGGGTCATCATAGAGCATAGCCAGAAGAGACGTTCTACTTGGTCTTCACGATGAAGCCTTTTGTGCGAGAAGATTGGTACTCGTCCCAAGCAACTGAATCATTATTATTTACCGTCTCTAAACTGGCTTCTTTGTCTCAGTACAATTGAATCAAACATGCTACCCTTAAATCTTCCCTCCCATGTTTGGTGTGAATTTTTTATGCTCTTTTGTCTGAGGCATTCGTTACGTCTAGTTTGCCATTGGCTGGTGTCGGAATAATCTGGCTAGGTCCTCACGACGATGTCTGAGAAACTCATGAATCATGCCCTCCTGGCTTACAGCCCCGTTTAAGTCAAGCATTGTTTAAACACAATTCAACTATAGCATTGTAATGGAATAAAAGCTCACCGTATCTTTGTGAAAAAATGTTGGTACACATCGCTAACAATGCATTATTCAGTGTACCGTATATATATACGAGGACGAATTCGAAGTTCAAATCCATATCCACTACCAACAGCTTGGTTTTTAGAAAAAACAATCACTCTTAAGCTCGATTGATATCAGTTCATTCTCAACTGAATAAGAAATGTCAATTTTCTGGGCAAAGCAAACTGTGAGCTCCAAGGACTTTCTGAAGTTCTTCAGCAAAAAACAATACATCAACGAAGGCAGCGATGGAGCTGTCTCCCAATGGGTAGACAATGACACGGGCGAGATGGTAGCATTGAAGGAACCCAAGCCCGACCGTGCCCACAAGAACAGGTCCGAACTGGTCAAGTTCCTCAAGGTGCCCTTTCACGAGAACGTCGTGAGGTTCCTGGGATCCATTAGCTACCATGATTGGGCTACGGGGGTCCCGTGCTCATCTTCGAGTTCTGTGGCTATGGAGATGTGTACGAGTATCGGAAACGCATCGTAAATCGTGAAATCCGTGTTCCCGAGATCTCGGTGTGGAAGCTCATGCGGGACTTGAGCTTGGCATTGGATTGGGTCCACAATTGCTGCGAGCACAGTTACGTGCTGGGAGACCTCAAACCAGAGAACGTGTTGGTGTTCCCCGAGGCAAGCTGGGATGGGAAAGGCGCCCCGCTTCTGCCTACGTTCAAGATTTGCGATTTTGGACGGATGGAGCGTGCCGGCGAGACGAACAAGTACCTGGGCACTCCCGAGTTTGGTCCTCCTATGGCAGAACGTGAAATCCAACAAACTTGCGAGGTTGACGTATTTGCTCTCGGTTGCACTGTCCACTGGTTCGCTCTTGGGGAGTTCGCTCAAATGCCAAGTGAGCAATTCATCAAGTACGCCAAAGAGGAGCATGGATTCTACTTTAAGCTCTCTCAATTGCTGGGGGGTGATCAACGCGAGATGTGGAGGACTCTCATCCCACCATATTACCGGCCGCTCAATGCGAGCATGGAGGAGCAGAAGAAGATCTGGAGCCTAGATAGACCCGTCCCACCATTCAGTACAATCTTGAACAAATGGTACACGGAGTTGTTTGAAGAGGATCCAAAGCGTCGTATTGGGTCGGAGGCGCTTGTAGAGTTCTTCGTCCCGGTGGCTGATCTGCAGATCGAACGTTTGAAGGCGCAACGCGCTCTGGTAATTGCTGCGGACAATTTGGCAGTTGCTGGGGACACGCTTGAAGCAGTAAAGGCACGTTCCCTATAATCCTGAGGTCTGGTTGCCGAACAGGGACTGAGGATTGTGGTTCCAAGTTCATCTCGTGGTCCCATGCCTGCGCTCGACTCCGTTCTCGTTTAGTCCGTTCTCGCCATCAAGGAATCCATTCAGTAAAAGCTCTTTTAATACTCACGCCCTTCGGCTCTACTCTCACTCATAAACTTTTCTTCTCAATATCCATACAGAAACTGAATTCATATTTTTCTCCTCTTTCATAATCATTTCTCCCTCTACTGCAGTGACGTCTGAACAGCTACCTCAACGTGTCTCCACTCTCCTTTGCGTTATTCATCAGCCCGAAAATCCAGATTTCGATTATGACGAAGCCCTGAAGCCTACCGCAGCAACGTGAAAGCCCCTATGCTGACGCCCGTTGCCACGGTCATCTCACCGGCCATCTCGGTCTTTCCACACATCTCCGAGCACCGGATTCTCCGCCGCCACGCCACGGACAGTCCGCGTGCCCAACCCATCCCTACCCACGCGGAAATCCTGGCATCCGCCCAACCAACGCCCTCACACGTTGGCAGTGGCCCCAAGGCACCAGCGAAATTCAATGACGCGTCCGCAGCGGACTCGTCGGAGACGGCGTTTGGATTGGAGCGCACAGACCCATCCATGGAAAGTCGGACGATCAGAAGGCCCCGCTCCCCTTCGCTAACGCCGGGTAGGGCCGACATCATGCAGGAAGCGGGCTGAAACAGGCGTGAGGGGCAGCATGTCTGGTGCGTAGCTGGGGCGTCCGGTGAGGATATATATTGGATGGAGGGGCGCGTTGGGGAAAAGGCGGAGTATCCGTTCGGTCACACATTCCATACATATACATAGCTCGGGTAGTCGCTCTCGCAAGACTCCACGATATAATTCCAGAGCCGGGTAACACTTGAAAGAGTTCGGTTGTGCAGCTTCAAAGATAGACATCATGTCGACCACATACATGACCATTTATGATCTTCTGCGTATCACGTATACGTATGAGTCGCGCGCCTGGTCTGATCCGCACGAGGAGTGCCAGCAGATGGGAGAAAGCAGTCACATTGTTTCTCCTGCTACTTGCATAGTACGTAACACTTTTCCCCTTCATCCACCTATGTATCGCCAATCGTGGGGCACCTCAGTATACAAAGAGATGCTGACTTCAACCGCAGACACCAGAGCTGTGCAAAACATCCCCTGCCTCGTCTCCCGCCTATGATGCCTTGGAGACAGACTTTACGCCGAAGTATGCACGCAAGAGAGACAGCTGTGTGTCGTTGACGTGAGGTGCTCTGCGGAATCAACTGCTGTTGCAAAAGTTATCCAGTCCATATTCGACCCAGGTCGTGCAGGCGGATCTAGAAGTTGATCGAGATGTCTGGACGGGGAATTGAGCGCCGCTTTTCATTGCCCATCAGCTTGTCGTAGCCGTGCCGGCCGCGTCGAAGAGCTCTATGGAGACATTTCAGGATGGCGACAACCGGGTTCCGAGCACCGAACTCCATTCTCTCGGACGTTTCGGAGGTTGTGATGGGTATTGAGGTTAAACAGGTCCAGGGATGTAGGGTCAAAAGAGGCGAGGCTTCAAAAGAAAGCGTGCGGTATGGTGACCAGAGTGGGTTGAGGCCGGACAAGAAGTGGGTAGTTAGGTAGAATCAAACTTGCTCGCTGTGCTGCTTCACCAGACCCCGTGTTTTGATTTTGGCCTTGGACGGCCGCCGACCCAAGCTACGCCCTCTTTCTCTTTTCGCCCTCAACACCAACACCACCTTCTCCCCACTCCTCCCTCAACCTCACCCAAGATCTCGCAAGAAGTAAGTCAGTCTCTTCAGCACAGCTGTAGATGTCTTCGCACCTGCACTTCCACTCTTCTGATCAAGCTCATCCGCTCATGCAACTGCCGCAGGCCCCAGCGTCTACATGTGACTGGCATGGCGGGCGGGCGGGCAGCGGCGGCACTGGCGATAAGTACACCCAGCACAAATCCGAGCAGAGGTGACGCTCTCAAATCTTCGTCAGCCTATGGGCACTGCCAGTAGCAGTCCGGCACTCCGCAGGGAGCTTAGTAGAGCTGAGAATCCCGTCGTGAGACTCCCATCCTCCCTTCTCCATAGCGCTGCATGCCAGAGACTAGTTGTCACAAAACTAATACTGACTGAGGAATGCAGTCAATACGGCAGCGGAGAGTCCTCATCCCTGTGTCGAGAAGTCTTTGAATCCAAAAAGATCGATGCACAGGGTGAGGATGAACGCTCAGCAGCAGCATGTCTAGAGCCTTTGGGCTCCCAACGCGGCCTTCGCGTGCGGTGACGTGTCGTATATTCAGCTGTCTCAGTTCAATGAGCCTTTCGCATGAGTTCAGCGTGTGTAGCCATTTCAAGGGTTCAACCGCAGTGGCCCATCCTCAAGACGTTGACCTCCGCTCTCAGTGAGAAACGATCCAAGTCCCCCATTACTTGTATAATGTAGGCTTAGCTCTCCAACTCTTACACTGCGTTGGACGACCGACCCCTCATGCACTGACCCTACCAGAACTTCTTTTGTCTCTAGAGCATTGGCGAGAGTAATTCGTAAAAACAGAGCCTGCAAAGTTATACTGCTTTGAGCATTCAACCGGCTACCCTGCCGACCCCGACCCTTGGAGCCGACCGTCAGCGGGGCTCAAAGGTGATAGATTAATCACCACATTTTCTCGCGGGCCCGTCGGAGGTCGATGTCTTCTCAACCGACTGTCTTCCCACAATGGGAGACATCAGAAGTTCTGAAGATCTCCAAGAAGCCCAGGTACTACCTGGAGGGATCTCTAGACGGCTCGTACGAGCAATAAACTCGCCACCGACTAAGTATGTAAACACTCCATTGACTGCCCGCAAGCGACTGATCCTCAAATTTGGAAGCAAGAAGTACTGTGACCCTAGATAGTCATGCTACATCTACTCCAGGCTTGCTCAGCTTGGTCCTCGGTGTGACGGCAATTTATACGACACTGTGGGCCTCCTGCTGGAGGATTTCGCCCCTTCGTACAACCTGAATCAGGACTTCAGGAGAAAATGATACGAAGTGATGCGCGATACTACCCGATGGGGAACGAGACGAGGGCATCAATCGCATGCAACATGAGCAAAGACATGGCGGCATCTACATGACGGCTGTGGGGCTTCTTGTAGATGTAGCGTCATTGTCGAAGCTAGCATCTGGAGATGTCTTTTTGCTCAACGGTTGTATACATCACCAAATTTCTTGGTCCGACTGCCGCACTCATTATACGGCAACGATCCCAGGATTTGGTTAAGAGGAATGGAATCGACTCAATCTTTGCCGTACATAAAAGTGAGTCACCGACGGTACATTAATTGCGTGTTTCGCTGATCCCAAGAGCGATCAAGGCAGACCCATCCTGGATGCTCAGCTCGGCGATACCTGCCAATCTCATACCGCCAGCAGTGTGTACGAAAACCCTCTCCGTACGTGTATGCTTTCTTTCAGAATTTCCGACGACATACGGCGATGATGATGTACATATACTTCGTATGAGATCCCAAGTTAATCGCTGTGGAACTCGATGTGCGACAACTCTAATACGTCTGAGCCATGTATCGACATTTTCCTTCTCAGCATAGAAGCTTGGGTTTCTGGATTGCTGACATTGGATGTAGGGAAGATAGGCAGCCGAGTGGTTCCTGCACGCGGAGCAGGATCGACCCGTATTGTCGGCAGCCGTCGTTTTTCGCACGAGGACTACATATCGGTGCTTTATGGGTCTTCTGCTGCGATTGATGGTGATCAATAGCTGCAATCGAGCCTGTCGCAGATCGGGGAATTGGAGTCCTGGAAACTAATCCGCATCGGCCGGTCCTGTTGCGCTCCAGCTTAGGGAATTAATTGCCCTCATAACAGTGGCTGTGTTCATCCCAAGGTATATTCGGAAATTCCAACGTACTTTCGGCTCGCATAAACAAACATCGTCTTGACCCGGAAACCCAAATACCTCTTTTAAGGAACACCAACCAAGGTCGATGATACCTCAGGTACTTGCTGGACCGAATTCCGCTGGTTTCCTGACCGGGGTAACACTTGAGATGTTCTGCTCTGTATACCTGCCTACCAATTAACGGACATGCTCTTTCCCCGAATCGGTAGATGTAGCCAACATAGGAAGCCGCGACTCTTGCTTCTGCCAAGTCCGACCTCGCACCTATGAGCACAGCGTCAGTATAGCCCTACCAGCCTAGCCCCGCTTGTCAGTCCAGCGTGTGGCGTGCAGCGGGGGCCTCTCTGTGCATGGCATGTCCAGTAAATACCTCGGAGGAGACGGGGTGTATCAGAAAATCGTCGGGTGTGCCAGAAAGTGGCAAGAGCACTGGTCCTCACCCTGGCAGTACATTTGGCCCCTAGTAGTAGCCGTGCAAAGCCAAGAAGCGAAAAGTGTTGCAAAAGACCGTACGTGTGCGCAGCAGAGGAAGTGGGGTGAGGAGGCAGACTGCGTGAACGCGAGGAGAGAGCACCTGGACGCTAAGAGACAGAGAGAGAGCATGTCGAGCCCAAGGCCACCAGCAAGGCGACGGAAGGTGCAATGGGGATATTCGGGCCGCCCCGAAATGGCTATTGTTGTAAGCACTTGAGAATTGAGGAGTGCGACGCAACGAAGGAGAGGTGCCGTTCGAAGTTGTGGGGGTACCCGCACCTCCAGGGCTGCACCACGGGCACATGATACAAGCTCTCACGTGGCTCGACTGCAACCTTGGAATGGATCCACAGGTTGTTCGAGATGACGGTCATGGACGATCTGCTGCATATCACCATGTCCATCTGTTCAAGATTTCTCATCGGACCTTTTTTCTACGAGGGAACTCACGAGCGAATGCACAGTGTAAACAACAAATCAGCAGCACGTTGGAGAGAATTCGTGTTTGTCATTCATCATTAACCATTTAGGCAATCCGAGCGAGGACTCAATACCAGGGATATCATCGGGACCCCAAACACCATTCCGATCTAGCCAAACCAGCCCATAATCTGCCGCAAGTTACCGTGCAACCAAAGGCAACGGGTTAGGCTACCATGCAAGGCTGAAGACAGCTAAAGCAGAGGCGGTGGAAATCAGTATATCGTACAAGAGAAGGTATAGTAGAAGAGCTGGTGACAGCTCGGGGTGCAAGAGTAGGGATGGGCTACTCGATTGGGCTCCAAGCCTCGACTGGCTTGGGGGGCCTGAGCACATAGTCGTCGTCGGGCGAGGTGGTGTCGTCGACAGGGTCACGGTCGCTATCATCGAACACGTCGCCATCGCCAGGGAGGTGGAGAGCCCATGGATCGGTATTGAGGGCGAGACGGCGGTTCTCGCCATCCTCCACCACGGCGATTGTCTTGCCATCGAGGGACATCAGGCCTTGGCGTACTTCTCGGTCCACTCCTCGCGGTGGCGATGGCCTGGTTCTGGTCTTCCTTCCACTGCTGGGCGACGTCGTTGGCCAGCGGGTCGTCGGGGTTGGGGGCTCCCAGCAAAGCCTGAATCGAGAGGAGGATGGTGCGGATTTGCAGGGCCGGAGACCAGTTGCCTGGTGGGGTCAGCAAGGTGCACAGGTGGGCGCAAGGTCACAAGACTCACTCTTGAGGACGTCCAGGCAGATGCGCCCGAGACGGTCGATGTTGGGGTGGTAGATCTTGGTCAAGAAGCGGACCTTCGGCGGGGTCATTGGGTAGTCGTCCGGAAGAAACAGCTCCAGCTTGAAAACGCCCCCTAGACACGTCAGCGTGCGGTGCAGCAGCAGGGTGCAAGGAGCAACACACCTTCGTAGGGAGATTGAGCCGGTCCATCGATGGTCACGTCGAAGTAGCGGAGATTGTCCTCGTGAGGGACTGCCGAGATGCCTGGGACGGGCTCCTTTGACAACCTTTCGGTCTCCTTGATGATCCTCTTGGGAAGGGCTGCCATGGCGGTCGCTGAGCTTGCTGTAGCGCTTGGGGGCGGTGCTGGGGGCAGTGTCAGAAGAGAGTCGAACGACGACGACGAGGATGAAGGAAGCACGATGACTTACTCGTCTTCAAGCGACATAGCGCCGGTGCCCCGCGACTGCAGGGCTGGGGCTTGGTCAGCAGGTGCCGCTTTGCAGTTTGCAGGGGTGGGGCGTAACTTTCGTCTGGATGGGGCTGGCGGGCGGAGCGCGGATTGGGCGGCGGGCGGGACCACGCTCGCAGGGGAAAGCGTCCGGCAGCCGGCCTATCCCTTGGCGGCTTTCCATACCGCGAGGCCCCTCTAGCGTCTGCCCGCCCGCGCCGTCGCCTGCCGCCGCCCTCTCTGGACAGCTCCAGCTCCAGCTCCCGCTCCAGCTCCCGCCCCAGGCCCCGGCGCCCAAGCTCAGGTCTGCAACCGCAACCGCCCAAATGGCCGGGCCGGCCACGCCCTTCCAGTCGCCCACCTTCGAGAAGGACGTCACCTTCGACATCAACGAGGAGTACACCGCCGCCTCCATCTCCCCGAGCGGCCGCGATGTCGTGCTTGCCGGGTAAGTGCCCCCTTCGTAGCTCTGCTATCCATGGGCACCACCACCGACGACCCCTGCGGCTTCCAACCACACCTCGTGCCATATCCTGTCTTTTCTCTGTCCTCCTTTTCTCCCCCTTCACGAGCTTGTAGCTGTAGTTGCGGAGAGTATCACCGCCAGAATACTTGAATAGACTTCCAAATCATCTACCTGTCCACCTGCATCTGTACCATCACTTGAACATCCCTTGCTTGAATGTGCGCTGACCAACCATCCCATCCAGCACCCAGGGCCTCCTCATCATCGACCTGGATAGCCCCTACTCGCCTCCGCGCTTCATCCGCCACCGGATAGGCTTCGAGGTTGCAGATGTGCAGTGGTCGCCCTTTGCCTGCCGAGCCGAGTGGGTTGCCTCGACCAACAACAACAAGGCCGTCATCTTCAACCTCAACCAGAAGGCCACCTCGGACCATGCACCCATCCAGCTGACGCTTGATGCTCACCAGGGAATCATCACCGACATCAACTTCTCCGCCCACCACCCAGATGTCCTTGCAACATGTGCCCTCGACACCAAGATCTTGGCCTGGGATCTTCGCTCGCCCACTACTGTAGCTTCGCATCTCCGCACTCCTACCGGCACCTTTGCCGATTGGCAGGGAGGAGCGACTCAGGTTAAGTGGAGTCGTCGGAACGAGCACATCCTGGCCTCGTCACACGACCGCTATGTGCGCATCTGGGATACCCGCCATGGTGCACAACCAGTTACCACCATTCATGCCCATTTCAATAAGGTGTACGGAATCGATTGGCATCGCACGGATGCCGACAAACTGCTTACATGCTCTCTCGATAAGACTGTCAAACAGTGGGAAGGGGTCGGCACTGTTGAGACCATCAACAAGCCGAGCCGCACCATTGTCACCGACTACCCCTTGCTGCGTGCCCGTCACACTCCTTTCCCTAACGGCATCGTTGCAATGCCTCAGCATGGTAGTGCCTCGCTCAGCCTGTACGAGCAGAAGACGTACCTCCAACAAACTACACGTCCCCAGCACACCTTCGCCAACAATGAATCTGATGGTCGCCGGCTCCACGAGTTTCTCTGGCGCTCGCGTGGCAATTGCGACGATGGGGTCGATCATCGTGATTTCCAGCTGGTGACTTGGGCCACTGATCATAAGTTGCGTCTCTACAGCATCTCGTCGAATACGCTGAAACAAGCTGTCGGCTTTGAAAAGGGGCAGTCGGTGTCTGATCCACTCAGTTCCACGCGAAAAGGCGCTCAATACATCACCTTCGCTAACGGACCGGCGCTTCCTCGTGATGACCATCAAATAGATAGAACACGAGCCAAGTCTAGTGGAGGTGCGCTATCTTCTCTCCTGAAGAACTCAAGTCTCCCCCAAGTAGGCCCGACCAGCCTATTCCAAGGACAGCACCGCGCTACCATGACTGCTCGTACCGTGAGACGTAATCCCGGCCAACGCGTGGTATCAAGCGTCACGTGGATGCACAATGTCAACATTGAGAGACGCAGGACCGAGAGCGATGGCAATACCCCTGCCAACGAGGACAGCGAGGGTTACGACCTGGCTGCCGAGGTCAAAGCTGTGGGCCAGAAGTATCCCAACGTTTCGTTCGAAGAATTCGATCCCCGTTTTCGGAGAATCGTGGTCGCGTTCAAGGCACCCTGGGGCGATCTAGAAGCTCCGCTGGGCGAGGCTCAAGAACCGATTCGCAAAAATGTGTTCCTCCGCCTAACTATTCTATTCCCAGACCACTACCCCGGCACTACCGAGGGCGTCGATGAGGATAAATATATATATCCGCTCGATATAACTTTTGAGAAGACAACGGCTGCTATTGCTCCGCTCATGATAGACCATCTTAGAGCTGGTCTTGACGAGATCGCCCACACTTACGCGTGCAAGGGGCAGCCATCACTAGGTGCCGTGTTGTCATATGCGTTAGGAGATGTGGATCTCGAAGATATCATTGAACCCACTCATGAAACTGATATTCCTGCTCAGACTCCCTTGGAAGAGAGCTCAAGCGAAGAAGAGGAGGATGACGACTATGACACGGGTGAATTGAACAAAGATCTGATGCTTTCACAACATTCAAATACTAATATACCTCTTCCTGCCCAGACGTTAGTCCGGTGGTCTAATTCTGGCAAGATCCTGACCGTCCGTTTCCCACGCCCAGCCTGGACCGGTCAGAACATGATCACATCGGGATCGGCTCTTGGGCAGACGGCTGCTCCCATTAGGCTCCCACGACACTTGAAACAAAATCCTTCTAAAGATGATATATTCGAGACCTTTGGTCGAATCGCAGCAGCTCATGGATCCGAGTCTCCTGGTTCGTCTCATGTCTCCTGGGAGTCATCCTCGTCGCCATCATCGTCCTCAGGGTCCGAAAGCGATGTGGTTTTTAGGGATTTCCTACCTCCGCTACCGTGGCAGAAGCTCTCCTCGCGACTCAACACAAAGGCGTCCTTGCCATCGTCCATAGATCCGATCAATGCGTACAAGACGAAGGCAGTCATCACTATTCGAACTGACGCGATTGCCGAGTTCATCCCAAGCAAAAGGATTCTCGCAGAGGAGTACTTGATATTTGGTGACGGCCCGACTGTTTGCTTGCATAATTCAGAGGTCGCTAGGAAACATGGATTTGAGGATTTGGCGGATATTTGGTTGCTCTGCAAACTCATCCTGACCAACGAGGTCCCTCTGGAGATCCTGCCACAGCAACACCGGAGAGACCAGGTCCTTGTACTCGCCCGACGCGCACTTGTCAAAATAAAAAGAAAAGACAGTGGCTTGGATCTGCAATTCGACGAAGCGGACAACGTGACGAATCCCAAACTGAGAGGACGTGTAAAATGGGGACACCATCCGATTGCGACATGGATAATCCCGGCCTTGTTTGACCATTTCGAGAAAAGAGCGGACACCCAGATGCTGGCCATGCTGAGTTGTGTGTTTTCGGAGCCGGCCGCGAGGGAAGGCGTCCCCAGTGCCATAGCCAAGACGAGACAATCTCACTTGCCCATGTCGATGGAGGCGCCCGCTTTCTCACTTGATTATTTTGCTTCTCCCGATGCCGCCTGGTCCATGTTTACATCGTCCGTATCTGGCGTCTCTACGCCTGCTCATTTGAAATCCGCCACCCCTACTTACGAATTCGGCTGGCATAGGCTTTCTAGGGGACTTGATACGTATGGTTCGCATGGTTCAAGCAATGGGCCATGGAGTAGTGACCAGCCTTCGGAATCTGGTAAGATCACCTTCCCTATCATCGAACATGCACTGACTTGGAGCAGTAACACCTTATTCCACAAACTCTACAGGAAACACACCTCCAAATCTATCACGAGCACCGACATTTCGAAGTGCAACTACAGCGAACACCCCTTACTCGACGAGCCCGGAACAGACTCAGACGTTTGGCAAAAAGATATCTAGTGCAGGTATATCCAACGCTCTGGCAAATCTTGGCAAGTCTTTCATATCGGCCTCACCGCCGGTCAAGTCGCGCCCAGATGATCTTTCTACAAGCTTACCCACGAGCGGTGTGACATGGGGCACGGCAACGTTTTACAGCAGCGGAAGCCATGAGCGAAATCTTTCCACGCCGCGCGCAAAACAGGCAAAGAGAGCTAGTTTTGGACAGGCTGAGCGCATCAATGTTGGTTATCTGTCAGACTCTGATTCCGAGTATGATGCTGTAGCGCCAGATGTCACCTCCGAACATACCATACCGATACCATTATGTGTAAATGATAATGGTAGTTCGCAGATCAAGGTCACACTGAAAAATCAAGACAAGTTCGACGAAGAGGCTTGTGTGAGCGCGCCACTACTTGACATGTCCAAGGAGTGGCTATACCGGGCATGGAGGGAGCAATACGCGGAGATGCTGGGCTGTTGGGGCCTCGTTAGCAGGAGAGCAGAAGTGCTCAAGTTCAATGGTCTCGTCTCTTACTTCCCTTTTGAAAGTTCGCCCGCGAGCAACACTGGCTCAATGCATCTAGCACTCAAGAGAGATGATATTCGCGGCGATTCACGCACACTTTCTCGCGCTCTTTCTCGAGCTTCCACCCTCGCACCACCGCCAATCAACAGCAACACTCAGTTTCGTCGTTCGCCGCTTTCTTCCCTCGGGCTTTCTCTTTCAATCCCGAGGCCACAGAGTTCACGCCTGGAACTTCATTTCCTGCCACCAATGAAGTCCCTGCTCCACCTCCGGACGTGTTTATATCCTCAGAACAATACTTGACACTCAGCATCACAACGCCCACTGTAGAGCCCTCGAATGACCCGTTCAGTCTTCCAATCGGCGACACAAAGCTCACTCCTTCATACCAAGGGCACAGAGGCTCTCGCCCGTCGCTGTCCCGCGGAACCAGCAATGTCTCCGGCCGCTCCTCCGTCAACGCCCCACCTTCACAGTCCCCTCGCAATAAAATACAAAAAGAAGAGGTATACACATGTACCATTTGTTGGATCCGGGTCTCAGGGCGTTTCTATCTTTGTCCTTCCTGCGGGCACGTCGCGCATTTCAACTGCATGAATCACGACCAAAGTTTCGACGAGAGTGATTGCGTAGTTGGATGCGGGTGTGGGTGCGGCTTCGAGACGTCCCATGAGCGTAGCCGCATCGAAGAGTTCCTCGAGGGCGTGCGCAATTGGGAAGATCACGAGCAGGGGAGGTGGCTGTCTGAGGTGGATGTTGACGAAGAAGCGAGCACCAGGGCGGAGAGAGCGTACAGGCATGAGTTTGATGAGAGCTCGGTGGCGAGTCAGGCGAAGGAGGGAAAAGAGAAGAAGAAAAAGGGGAAGAGGAAGGCGAGATTGACGGGGAAGAGTTACTTTTAGAAGAGGAGGCAATGTTGTGTATGATACGGAGATGGCGGATTATTGATGGAGGCGTTTCTAATGATGTTGAAAATGATCTTTGGGCATTTGTAAGAATATAGATAATGTAACGTGGGGTGGGTGGATTCGCGGAATATCTGGTATCGACATCGAGGTGCATAATAGGCTCAAGGGCTCATTGAGCCTGTGTACAAGTACTATTCAGGTACTGACCGCGCATGTGCATTCATGTAATATTTAATCAACATGTATATATTTCAAAGCTTCTTTGTAGTACATGTGAACGCGGATTCAAATGAGCTGGCGTGCCAATTGATGACATGGCCTCGCAATAGGTGCCTCCCCGAATTTGCAAAAAGCCATCGTGACTCTAGGATTCCTTCAGTCTGCAGGTGGCGTTCGTCCAGAGCTGCAAGGCCCAGGACTCGAGATGATGTCACGTGAAGCACTAATCCATATGCGACAAGCGCGGCGATCCTTATGCACGATGAGGGGCACGCGACAAGCGAGGAACGAAGCGGCGACCGCCGAAACCCACGCGTGCGAATTGTCTGGTCATCGCGATAAGATTCAACTCGGCGTTCGTAATTGGTTTATTACTTTTTGCAAGCTAGTCACGTAGGGATTAGGTCACCGTAGGTTTGCCGCGGCTCAGTATGGCTATCTCAGCTAGTTTACTTTCCCCACACCACGGCGGCTTTGTGTCTCTAATCTATCCTCTTCGTTCAATGCCTCCTTGATCTTGTCCTTGTTCCTTTGCTCAATTCCTGATTTTACAGATTGCAGTCGAGACTTTGCCCGCGCTCAAGATGGCCCCGGGATTGATCTCACCGCAGCCGGCAGTGTCCAATGACGCGCTGCGGGCTCTGGATGAGGCGACTGCTGCTTATGATGATACCCTGCGTTTTTATCTTAATGGAACCAAGGTTGTATTGGATACGGCGGATCCAGAAGTCACACTTTTAGAATACCTCAGAGGTATTGGGCTTACGGGAACGAAGCTGGGCTGTGCAGAGGGAGGGTGTGGTGCTTGCACTGTTGTACGTTCGCCCATTCTTATACCCCAGAAACAGCCATAAATAAATGACAGCGAGCTAATTAATATCAGGTGGTATCACAATACAATCCCACAACGAAGAAAATATACCACGCGTCCGTAAACGCATGCCTCGCGCCACTCGTCAGTGTAGATGGTAAACATGTTATAACAGTGGAGGGAATCGGCAATGTGAAAAGACCACACCCGGCCCAGGAGAGGATAGCAAAAGGAAATGGGAGCCAGTGCGGTTTCTGTACCCCAGGCATCGTCATGAGCCTTTACGCGCTCCTCCGCAACAACGACGCCCCATCCGAACATGACGTTGAGGAAGCCTTCGATGGTAACCTATGTCGGTGCACAGGCTACAGACCTATATTAGACGCTGCCCAAAGCTTTAGCGTCAAGACAGGATGCGGAAAGGCTACGACAAATGGCGGCAGCGGGTGCTGCATGGAGAAGGGCGCAAATGGTGGATGCTGCAAGAGTAATGGGGAAGATGCTGATGCTCAACCGATCAAAAGATTTACTCCACCTGGCTTTATCGAGTACAAGCCTGACACCGAGCTAATTTTCCCTCCACAACTCCGCAAGCATGAATACAAAGCATTAGCATTCGGCAACAAGAGAAAGAAGTGGTACAGACCGGTGACCGTACAGCAGCTTCTCGAGATCAAGAACGCATATCCTTCCGCTAAGATCATTGGTGGAAGTACAGAAACGCAAATCGAGATCAAGTTCAAAGCCCAGAACTACAGCGCCTCAGTCTTCGTAGGCGATATTGCTGAGTTGCGGCAATTCACATTTCACGATGACTACCTTGAGATTGGCGGGAACGTGGTGTTGACCGATCTCGAGGAGATTTGCCGAAAAGCGCTCGAACATTACGGAGAAGCCAAGGGCCAACCCTTCGGTGCGATACTAAAGCAGATCCGGTACTTTGCTGGAAGACAGATCAGGAATGTGGGCACCCCAGCTGGCAATCTGGCAACAGCGAGTCCTATTTCCGATCTTAACCCTGTATTCGTGGCAAGCAATTCCATTCTGGTGGCGAAGACGTTGAAGGAGACAACCGAGATACCCATGTCGACTTTCTTCAAAGGTTACCGAGCGACTGCGCTTCCACCAGACGGCATTATCGCAAGTGTCAAGATCCCGATTGCGAAAGAGAAGGGCGAATTTATGCGTGCGTACAAGCAAGCGAAGAGGAAAGATGATGATATCGCTATTGTGAACGCTGCACTACGCTTGTCTTTGGATGAAGGCGATGTTGTGCAAAGCGTAGATTTGGTCTACGGTGGCATGGCCCCAACTACCATTGCTGCAAAGAAGGCTATGACGTTTCTTCAAGGCAAGAAATTCACAGATCTCAAGACACTGGAAGGTGTCATGGGAGCATTGGAAGAAGACTTCGACCTGCGGTTTGGCGTCCCTGGTGGTATGGCGACATATAGAAAGACGCTCGCCCTTGGCTTCTTCTACAAATTTTACCACGAGGTACTGACTGAGCTGAACGCGGACCAGGCGGAAATAGACACTCAGGCTGTCGGTGAAATCGAGCGAGAAATCAGCGTCGGCGAGAAAGACCACAAGGCTGGAGAAGCATACCAGCAAAAGATCCTAGGAAGGGAAGCGCCTCACGTTGCTGCGATGAAGCAGTGCACTGGCGAAGCCCAATACACAGACGACATTCCTTTGCAGAAGAACGAGCTTTACGGTCACCTCGTTCTCTCGACCAAAGCACACGCCAAACTTGTCAAGGTCGATCCCGAACCTGCTCTCGATCTTCCGGGCGTAGTTGGCTGGGTCGATCACACGGACGTCGCCACACCAGAAGCCAACTATTGGGGTGCACCTGCCTGCGACGAGACATTCTTTGCCATTGACGAAGTCTTCACGGCTGGCCAGCCAATCGGTATGATCCTTGCCGACACGGCGAAGCGTGCCGAAGATGCGGCTAGAGCTGTCATGATCGAGTATGAGGAATTGCCCGCAATCTTCACGATAGAGGAGGCCATCGAGAAGGAAAGCTTCTTCAATCACTTCCGTCATATCAAGAAGGGTGATACTGAGAAAGCTTTCGCCGAAGCGGATCACGTCTTCACTGGTATCGCTCGTATGGGTGGGCAAGAGCACTTCTACCTCGAAACAAATGCCTGTGTCGCTGTACCGAAGCCCGAAGACGGCGAGATGGAAATTTTCAGCAGCACGCAAAATCCCTCGGAGACTCAGGCTTACGTGGCTAAGGTCTGCGGAGTAGCTGCCAACAAGGTCGTTACCCGTGTCAAACGAATGGGAGGTGGCTTCGGCGGCAAGGAGACACGCTCCATCCAGCTCGCAGGTATTGTTGCATGTGCTGCCAACAAGATCCGCCGACCAGTTCGATGCATGCTCAACCGCGATGAAGATATCTTGACATCGGGCCAACGTCACCCCTTTCTTAGCCGATGGAAGGTTGCAGTGAACAAGGACGGCAAGATTCAAGCACTCGACGCGGACGTTTTCAACAACGGTGGGTGGAGTCAAGACCTGTCTGGAGCTGTGGTCGAAAGAGCGCTTTCACATATCGATAACTGCTACTCGATTCCCAACGTGCATGTGCGCGGGCGTGTTGCAAAGACAAATACTGTCTCCAACACGGCCTTCAGAGGTTTCGGTGGACCTCAAGGCATGTTCATCGCGGAATGCTACATGGAGGAAATCGCAGACCATCTTAAGATTCCTGCTGAGAAGCTCCGAGAGATCAACATGTACTCGCCCGAGACCAACATGATAACGCATTTCAACCAGGAAATCAAGGACTGGTATGTACCGCTCATGTACAAGCAAGTTCGCGAATCAATGGAGTACGACCAGCGTCGCATTGCCATCGAGGAGTGGAACAAAACACACAAGTGGAACAAGCGTGGTCTTTCCCTTATCCCGACAAAATTCGGTATTTCCTTCACAGCACTGTTCCTCAATCAGGCTGGTGCTCTTGTGCACATCTACCACGACGGTTCGGTCCTCGTTGCCCACGGCGGCACAGAAATGGGTCAGGGTCTGCACACCAAGATGGTGATGATCGCCGCCGAAGCTCTCGGTGTCCCAGCTGACAGCGTCTTCATCTCCGAAACCGCCACCAACACAGTTGCAAATACCTCCTCGACTGCTGCATCTGCCTCCTCCGATCTCAACGGATACGCAATTTTCAACGCATGCAAACAGCTCAACGAGCGCCTGCAGCCGATCCGCGAGAAACTTGGTCCAGATGCCACGATGAAAGATATCGCACACGCAGCTTACTTTGACCGCATCAATCTCTCCGCCCAAGGCTTCTACAAGACCCCGGATATCGGGTACGTCTGGGGCGAGAACACGGGCCAGATGTTCTTCTACTTCACGCAGGGTGTTGCCGCGGCGGAGGTCGAGATCGACACTCTTACGGGAGATTACACGTGCAGACGGGCAGACATCAAGATGGACGTCGGCCGGAGCATCAACCCTGCGATCGACTACGGACAAATCGAGGGCGCCTTCGTGCAAGGCCAAGGCCTGTTCACCACGGAGGAAAGCTTGTGGCAGCGCAGCACGGGCGGCATCTTCACCAAGGGACCGGGCGCCTACAAGATCCCCGGCTTCAGGGACATCCCCCAGGTCTTCAACGTCTCGCTCCTGAAGGACGTGAACTGGGAAAATCTCCGCACCATCCAGCGGAGTCGAGGTGTCGGTAAGTCAAGTCCAGCAACCATACTACCTCCCTCCCTTGCTTTCCTGGCCTGGCACATATATGCTAACCACGTGCTACGTAGGTGAACCCCCACTCTTCATGGGCAGCTGCGTGTTCTTCGCCATCCGTGACGCCCTCAAAGCGGCTCGAGCCGAGTTCGGCGAAACGAGCCTGCTCAGCCTGCAGAGCCCCGCGACGCCGGAGCGCATCAGGATCTCGTGCGCGGATCCGATCTTGAAGCGCGCTTGGGTGGAGCCGAGGGAGGGCGAGAAGAGTTTCTTTATCAGTATCTAGGCGGGATGATTGCGGGTTTCGAATTTTGGATATATATTTATACATATATTTATGGAGAGAGGGAATCAGACTGGCCGGCGCAACAATTTTCGGATGCATAGATGGAATCTTTGGTGTGGGTGGGAAATAAGCGGGGAAATGGTGTACGGAGTCCAAGATGTCAACGGCCGGATGGTTATGAGTTTCCATAACGATTTTCAGTCAGAATGGCACGTCTAAAGACGGCGAATTTTCTTATATGTGTTTATCAAACGAATATTGGATATAAATGTTGTGTTGCAACACGGTACTAGGAACGAACTACTTCGTGAAGACTAACGGATAGGGCATTTTCGTGGGAGAATATCATCCTCGCCTATGACCAAACTCTAGATGCTACAATTTCCTGAACGGGAAATCGATATTACTTCTTACTTATCATGCTATAGAGCGAGGCTAAGTATCTTGATCAGACTTGAATTTTATATATGAAACGCACGACAAAGGGCAGCTACACTTGTTCGGTGCGCCTCCTGGAGTTTCTCAGCCCGCTTACTATTTTACTTGCTCTCTCGTATTGTGTTTTCTGGCTGAGCTCATCAGGAGCGTTATTAAATAGCTTCAGTAAGCTCTCTTGACTCCCAGATTTATCTCACAATCAGCCACGATCCGAGTGAGTTGCGTTTGTGTCATTTGATCAATGCGAAGCGCAAAGCTTACAGATCATGCTGACAAGTAGAGAATGCTCATTCCAGAAGCGACAACATGGAGTTACACAGAATGACAGCCTTACACAGAACGAGCGAACGTAACCTCAACTTGATTTTGGCAACTTTACGATTGCGGCCGCTAAGAGATGGACAGGGCACTGACCAACTATCAGCATGCGGTCATCTGATTTCAAAGTCTTAGCATCGCCATTGAGACATTCGACTTTTGGCCCGAAAGTCACACTGCGGAACATTTAAAAACCTAGAATGATGGAAAGACCTCTGTTGGAGAAGAATAGGCTATTCCACCCATGTGTATATGCCTCCTTGGTGCATTAGTCGCTGACCACATATCTCCCCGTCGGGTAATTTTCGAGAAATGTCAGCGCACAAGCTGCGAGTGGCGTTACGAATAGCTTAGCAATAGAGCAGGGAGATTGTCGAGACGGTTTTGCCCACATGCGAAGATGAAGGTGTTGCGAGAGTTGTATGCTTTTTCGCTAGCAGAAAGAACTCGGGCGGCAGGCCAAGCACTTGAGGCTATGCGCGTTGAGCATGGTATATTTAGCGCCTACAGACATCCTAATTTGCTCGGCTCTTTACGGCATGAATAGGTTTCACGGGCCTAATTACCTGTTTCATTGCCTGCTGGTAAGCGTCCGCCCCGTCGACAAATCGATGTTGCGAGCTTGGCAGTGTCAAGGGTCACGCGCAGGCTTGCACACATGGCGCGCGCCCGGGCATGTGACTTAGAACGGCGACCGTACCACTACTATACCCAAACCTTATACCAAGCGACAAATGATGAACCACATGTGTATTACATGTAAGCCTAGCGTGGCGTCCAATGTGAGATGATCACGTCCAACTGACCGTTCAGCTAGTCAGCTCGATTCAGCCACAGCGCTGGTTCAGCTCGACACATCGGGGTGAGATCGTCCTCTGAAATTTAAAATGTATGATGGCTTTGGGCATGTGTTCATGGATTAGGTCCGATCAGCAGCTATACAAGGTCCCTCGGGTCCATTATTCCCCTGCTTTGTATCCTCCTGTTCTCACACTCCCACTATGTATGTGTCCTTATCTAGTATCCTGGCCGCACCCTTCAAGCGCACGCGACCCGCAGAGCAAAAGGAACAAGATGCTGCTGAAAATCACGCATACATTAGAGGCGACCATTCTACACGCTCTCCGTGCCCCGGACTCAATTCCCTAGCCAACCAGGGCTACATGTACGTTTACCACTCTAACATGAGATCGAGCACCTTGAATGTCCATCGCACGACATCATCGGATACAACTCCGGCGCTTCTTGCAGCTACGGTGCTATATGCAGCTACAACGCTCGGACGAAATGTGATGAAAGTATCTGAACAATCCACAGTGCCCGCGACGGCAAAAACATCACAGTGCCCGCCCTTGAAGCGGCCCTCCACACCGCCCTCCACATGTCTCCGCTCGCCGCCAAATCCCTGACCTCCGCTTTGAAGCCTCTCCTGCGGGAAGACGGAACCTTTGACCTGGTAGACACCCGTGCACACAACGTAAGTAGAAGGCGATCGAACATGCGACGAGATGGATAACCCCATGCACAACAAATACGAAGCATTCGCGTAATCAGACTGTGAACATGGGCAATACCATGTTCCCACCCAGATACGTAACGGCAGGGCAAGAACTGGGAGCTTTTAAAGTTCACCGTGCAAGCGTGGCAAGGGCCGAGTCCTGATTAGTAGCACCGAGACTAACATTGTACCTGGATCCCAGGTCATCGAGCATGATTCCTCCTTTACCCGCCTGGACTACCACCAGGGCGATAACCACACGTTCCAGCAATCCATGTTCGAAGCAATGCTCGCGGACGGCGGGGGCGAAAGCATCACGCATCGGTCCGTTGCGAAGACGTTCCTCCGACGCGACAAGGAAAGCAGGGCCGCAGGAGCACCGAAACTCCCGCTGAACCTATGGTTTGTGAGAACGCTGCAGGCAGTTGGTGTCATCAATAGTGCGGCACTGGGCGGAACGTTGAGCAGGGAGGTTCTGGAGGCGATTTTTGTGGAGGAGCGAATTCCCGATGTGGTTCTGCAAAATACGAAGCCTAGGACGGTGTTAACGTTGCTGGGAAATGCGGTGCATATGTTGTGGTGGGTTGTGATAGGACCGTAAGAGGGGGCCGAGCGAGTTGGAGGTTGAAGAGAAGAAGGTGATGATTGATGCATTGCATTCAAACTACTGATACCAGATAATTTTTTCGATTACGTGTTCTAATGAAACGTGTGTTTGTTCTGTTCGTTAAAAAAGCAAAGGCAATTTTGTCTAGACCGGATTCAGTATGTTTCAATCCCCTGATGCACCCCGGTCTATGGTCGAACCCATATGTATGAGAATCCAGCTGGAGTAAGAGACAACGAGATAAGACATGGAATATCAGGCCATTTCCACAATTTGGAATTGACTCTGATTGCCATGCGTTTGTAGGATACCGGAGCCGTTAGGAAAGACAGGCCCCGTCGGAGTATCGATACCCATCTTCCAATCGGAAGGGAAGCCTGGCCATAGTTTCTGCACTGGTCATATACGCCAACACGCCAACACGCCAACACATAGCCGAAATTCGATAATAAGAAAAGGTCCACGGCGGGATGATTATTACGCCGTGGGGCAAGAAATACATGTCTGATGAGGGGTTAGTCGTAAGTATATTTCTGAGCACGCCACATGCGTCACTTACTTGTGATGGCTCTAGTTCCCCGAGTAAGGAGAAGCTGAGAGCGAATTAGTAACACTTTGCATGATTGTCGGTGGTATGATGTCCAATGGAGGTGTGGTTCCACTTGACGTGAAAATCTCTCCGGTCTTTGCTGCGTTGCCTATTGTCGAATTCGCGGAGAAAACTGAAGGGGTCATGTTTAGTGCGGGGTTTAGTGTCTCTGTCCCACTTATACGAGACCCGCAAGATTTGTTCTCTGTGATGCCCTGTCTTTCGTCCTTCAAGAAATCCGCCGGTCGGGTTGATCGGTGCTCATGCATCAGGTCTTGCTGATGGTGCATCTTCAACACGTTTTCCTGGGTTGCTTCCCAGGGAGAGGGATCGTAGTAGGTGTAGGTTTGCTTTCCCTTGTCACCAGGTAGACCAGGCGCTCGCCAGGTGGAAACACCAGTGTTTTCGTTATATGATTCGAAGGTGTGTGCAAGCCGTTTACCACCGCCACCAGGAAGGTCCACGACAAAGTCAGGCATCATGAAGCCTGTAAGTGTTCCTCGAAGCTCCTTGTCCAGCTTCAGAAGCGTTTGAAGAGGCGTCCTGAGGTGTTCAACGCCTTTGACAAGATCGCATATATACACATAGTACTACATCAGTCAGTCATGTTCGATGGTGATGTCCCCTAGATGTCAAAGCAAGAGAGCAGGGGATACTGACTGGCTCAATATTCATGTCAGCCAATGTCTTAATGAGAGTGCCCATAGTTTCAGGATCATCATTCACTCCTTTCAGTAGGACTGATTGGTTGCGTATTACGAGTCCCTGCTGGCATAAATGGAGAGCCGCTTTCTTGGTAATCCATGTGATTTCGTTCGGATGGTTGAAATGAGTGTGCCAACAGACTTGTTTGCCGAGCTCTCGACCTTTTCTTGCCAAATCGATTAATGTTTTTGCCCATGCGTCCTTGTCATCCAAGATGCGGCAAGGATTGACAGCCAGGCCTTTTGATGCAATACGAAAGCGTCGAACATGGCTGATGCTCAGGAGTCTGAAAGGTTAGAACGATGAATGCTATGGAGGGACTCCTTAAATCTTACCGTTCACCTATCAGCTTAAGGTGATCTGGAGCCAACATATAAGTATCGCCACCGGAGACTACGACGTCGTTGATGCTCTCGTCGTTTTCAATATACTTGAACATATTCTCCCAACGCTCTTTGCTAGGCTTCTGGGGCTTCTTATCCGTTGAGCTGGTCTCGGGTCCCACCGCGTAAGCCCTGGTGCAGAAGCTGCAATAGACCGGGCAAATAGAAGTTGATAGAAACAGAACCTTGCCAGGATATCTATGGACGAGACCTGGAACCGGAGAGTCTTCTTCTTCACCCAGGGAATCGAGAGTGAGAGACGGATGATCTGGAATGATGCCACTCTTGAGGGGAATGAATTGAAGTCGGATGGGATCGTTAAGCGGGTCATTCCAGTTAATGCACGAGAGGATGTAAGGCGAGAGCTTGATGGTCATGGGTGCCATTTCCAATGCTGCTTTGGCTTCCCGAATGAAGTCATCTTTGGTGCGAATATGTTGTAGTAAAGGATTATCTGACAACGGCAGGACTCCGGAAGGGAGGACCGCAAGTAGAAATCTCTCTATTTTCTTCTTGTCGACGCTGTTCCTCGTCTGGAAAGAGAGTCAGTCAGTCTTTCTCGGAGGTTGAAATTATTTCACCAGAGCGGACCAATCACTTACTTGCCAGTACTGGCTGTTGAAGTCCTCAGGGGCGATATCACTCCATTGAGGTACAGCACTCCAGAAACGGTGCGAATCGTCCTTGGAAGACTCAACTCCCGAGTTGTCAAGACTGCAGACAGGTTCTTCCTCATCGAGGGACTGAGTGAGTGAAACTTGCTTTGCAGGGCCAACTTCGCTCGAATTGACCTTGGGATCTAACTTTCGGTTGGGTGTGTCGATCCATTGAAAGAGCTTGGCGTTGTTCGTAGGGTACGCATTGTTAGGTAGCTCATATCCACCTTGTTCAACTTGTGCCAAGGTAGTTCGCCCCCTATTCTGGAATATGCCAGAGGGTGAACGCTGGTGAGAAACCAGGAAAGCAGTACCTTGTGCAGAGTGAGCTTGGGGTTGGACGGGTGACCGAGGATGGGAGAGCGCCTTCTTAAGACGGTTGCCCAGTGCCTGCTGCGCCCTCAGAAGCCCTTGGGCCATGATCAAGCGTGGTTAATATCTGTTGATGTTCACAACCACACTTGTAGGAATGAAGGATATCGATTATGCCAAGGATGGAAAAGGTAGAAACCGATGTGAAAAGGGAGGGTGTCTTAGCACAAGACGTTCTACCAAGGCGGCGGACAGCACCATTTTAACGGGGCGTAAAATATCAAACATGGCGAACCTATTTCGAGTACAACCCTGTTGCGTCATGGGGTGCAAGGCGGCGGGACGGATTGCATGTCCATGGAGCAAGATGTGCAACTTAGAGCCGGGATTGTTTGGAATCACAAGGAAAGATGAAGCTGATTCGTGGGGGAAGAGTTCGGGGACCACAGGCAGATGGGAGGTCCACTGGACGGCTACTGGACGGCTACTCAACATGAAGTCGCAGGCTGGGTCGGTTCCGTTAGTGCGGGTCTGGGTGGAAAATGTGGGCAGAAACAATAGCTGAAAGATGCGCGAGTCAAGAGGGAGAGACAAGGATAATGCACATCTAGCAGTTCCGTTATCGTGACTGATCCAGCTAGCATTAAATGCGGGACTGGGCAGATTTCCCGAAACACGTCGGTACGGTCCCACAGAACCCTTACGGCGGGTCGTGGTAACATGGTCCAACAGAAGCCGTGGCCAGGGCGAAGCCGTACTGCGCATTCCTCATGGGTAGTGCGGAATGGCGTTGATGGTTGCGTGGTAGCGACGGGAGTAGCCGTTGGTGAGGGGCGGTAGAGTGGATGGGAAGCCGGTGCGGGCGCACCAGATTCTGGCATCGGTGGACGCCACGAGTGGAGAGCAGGGATGGTGCCATATCATTTACTTTTTTCCATTGGGGAATTGGGCGCGGTTCCGATTGGCAGCATGCGGTGGAAGGGGGAAGGGGGGAAGGGGGAAGGATGGAGAGCAGAGGTACGCAGCGAAATCGGGCATGATGCGAGCCAAGCGCTACCGAAGATGGTGGGAGAGGGTGATCCCAGTCAGGCAGGGCCAGAAGAGCCAATGGCCCGATGAAGTGTGCGTGATGGGCTGTCGTGTAGGAGGCTAGGAGGGCAGTCGACGTCTGGCGCTGGGGAGGTCACGGCAGTAGGTGGTACCGGCAGCTAGGGCCCGAAGCGGTTAGCCGCCACCGTAGCGCCCGTACTACCTGTGCAGAGTACAGAGTGCTCTGGAACGCTGGGCCTGGCGTCATACGATCAAGCATACGAGCGGCGTGCAGGCAGCCCTGGGGTGTAGACAAACCTCAAGCGAATATCGTCAATCTGTACTGTACATTGCACACTGCACACCGCACTCCGCACATCGTACCCCGGCGCCATCCCGAGTCCTGCGTGCCTCCCGCTCACCATGGCGGATCCGTCTGCCTCAGCATCAGGCGCTTCGCCTGCCGAGTCGCCCGCACAAAAGCAAGCACGCCTCCGGCGCGAACGAAGAGCGGCCAAGCTGGCGGACGGCGAGAGTCGCCTCCAGGCCATCACCGCCCTCCAGGGCGGCACCCACAGGGACGTCAAGAAGGACATGCCAGGTGAGCACACCGCACCCCGCTGCTTTTTGCTCATGCACGCTGATGCCCGCCCAGCAAAGCCCGCCGCCTCCGCCTCGCAGACACCCGCCCCCTCAGGCACTGCGACTCCCGATCCCGCGGAGGTTGATATTAGTGATCACCATTATGAGCCCGCCTTGCAGCCACGTCTGCCCTCGCCCTTTGCCTTCGATGGCCGCCCAGCTCCGCAGCCGGGTGCGGGGCAACCATCCGATAGCCAGGACCCCATGCTGCAAATGCTGCAACAGATGATGGGCGGAGCCCCGGGAGCCATGCCTGGCCTGCCAGCACAACCCGGCGCCCAGCCCGCTGATGTCCCCCCGGCCTGGCCAATTTGTTGTCCGCCATGAGCGGCGGATCATCGCCATCTGAACCTTCTCCACAACAATCCTCTGCTTGGGTTTGGCGCCTCCTCCATGCTCTCTTCTCGTTCGCTCTCGCCGTGTACATCGTCCTCCGCACCCCTTTTACTGGCTCCAAGCTCTCGCGCGAGTTTCACGCCGACAACGACGACTGGGCCAACGACGCTGTGTCGCCAGACGCCTTTGCCCACTTCTTCTACCTGTTCGCAACCTTTGAAGTCGTCCTCCAGACCTCTCGCTACTACATCGAGCGGGGCCAGTTGCAAGGCGGCGGCATCCTAAGCACCGTTGGTCAGCTCTTGCCCGAGCCATACGCCGGCTATGTCAGGGTCATCGGCCGATACAGCGTGATATACAGCACCGTGGTCAGCGACGCAATGGTCGTCGTCTTCGTGCTAGGGGCCATGAGCTGGTGGAGAGGCGGCGCGGCTGCCTGAGCCTCGGAACCTCGTAGAAGAGAGAGACGGCTTCGAGTAACCTGGCGTTTGGACTTGGCTCTTCAACCGACTTGGCTCGACGAGCGATGGCAGTGTAGAGCACCATGGCGAGTACCACGACATTAGTTATAGCATGCGTCCCATCCAAGGTTACACATCACTATGCGGGGTGCATGATCATGCAACGGGTACGCGCAGAGAGCGAGAGCTACCATGAGCCCGGGTGCCAGCCGCGATCGGTCAATGGAGTGATGAGGAAGACCCTTGGGCGGCAACTGCGATCGGTGAAGCACAATCGCATCGGAGAAGCGCGCTCGTGGTCCACGGAAGACCGCAGAAAGGCACTGTCAATGTGTCACGTACCAGATTTGATCGCTGCATCATCGGTCAAGGTAGGCGTGTTTCATCTTTATGCCGCCCTCCTACGTGGCTAGAACTTTGACAGTATGCACTCTTCTATCCCTGATTCTTTGCCCATGCTTTCTCCTGGTCTCGTGAATGGTAGTACAAGCCTCGAAATGGCATTGCAATGCACATGTCTTTCCAAAGATACTTGTTTTTCTTCTGCATATCGTACGGCATTGCAATGCATACATTTTTTTCCAGAAAGTACTCGCTTCTCTTCTGCATATCGTACGGCATCCTTCCCAACCGGTATAATACACACGAGACACATGCGCGGCATCTGTCCCTAATCTTGCCCTACTACACAATAACATACACACGCACACCCATGCCCCCTTCCACCATTTCCCCGACTACCGCCGCACCACCTCTTACGCCGTGTTGGGCACCTCTCCCCTCGCCATCCGCAGTAGCTCCTCCTCCCTCCTCACCTTCATCAGCTTCTCTCTCACCTCCACCCTGTCCTTCTCCGCGCGCTGCTTGAACTCCTCAATCTCCGCCATCTCCTGCACCTCCTCGGGCGGTGGTTGCAGCTGCACGGCACCCGTTTTCTCCATCAGCGCCTCGAGGATCTCCGACTCGTCCAGCGTCTTGATGTCCACCGTGTGCGTGGGGGCAGACGTCTCCGGGGTCAGCGTGTTGGCTGCGGTGGGCGAGGCGTTCGCCGAGCCGGGTGTGTTGGCGGCTTGTGGTGCGGAGCGGGAAGCGGTGGCGGAGGTGTAGATGTGGAGGTATGCGGGGCCGTTGGGATCATCGTGTCGCGTTACGCTGATGGGGAGGGAAGGGTTGCGGTATTTTATCCGGGGAGCATCTCGTGCCAGAAGTGTCTAGTGCGTAGGTTAGCTAGCTAGTTTGATGCTGGGTGGTCGTGCCCGTCTTGACGTGCAGAAACGTGTGTTGGGAAACCAATTTTGACAGATTTCGATGTTCCATGCATGACAAGGCGATGTGGAGGGTGGCGCGTACCTGGCTCCTCTATGCTGCGGACCAATAAGTTTCTTATGGAACTCCAGGCTAATCTTCGTGACGTCTTTGGGAAGTTGGATCGCGCCGGGTCCGTTGCGAATCCATAGTAGCTATACACACGCCATCAGCATGTGGTCCCATTCGTGTTGGATTTAAATCTTCTAGCGCTCGCGGTAGAGAAGCGGTTGCTCGGGGGTTGAAGGGTTGAAGGATGAATGACTACCTTCTGCGGCGGCGGTTAGCGTTTGAAAAGCGTCAGATGGAACAGTAGCTGGGCTGCGACGTACTGAGCGCAGCTTGCGCATCCGACTTATTATGTTGACCATGGTGTGTATGTGTGTATGTTGTGCTGTAGATGCGTGCAGTTGCGGAGCTGGCTGCGTCGCGAGATTTTGGATGTCAGTTCCGACGATCAGCCGAGGGGCACGCGTCTGATTGGTCGGTACTGCGGTCTCGCTGGTTGGCCCTGTAAGGAGTAAAGACGCGAGAGCAAGTTCATAGGCAATTGCACAAGTATTGGGAAAAGAGGTCGTTAATTACTAAACGCTGAAACGACTGGTATATTGATATCCGTATCCCAGACCTGACTTTTCCATCCCAAGTGTGGACCAAACGATCGATCAATCACGCTCCTCGCTTATATTCCAGATACCAACCATCCCACCCCTGTAAGTACATACCGTGGCCGTAAGTAACGCCCCCTGGCGTGCTAATTACAAGTTTCTACCTTGAAGAACCAGCCCTAGCGAATCCAAGTCTAACTATAAATCGAACCGACCCTCTGCACTACCGTGTTCGAGAACCAAAGGACCGTAGAACATAATTCCGAATAATCAGTATTGATTGTCTCGTCTTGCAGAAATCTACTGTGGTGCTGCAGGACGCTGAGCTTGGGGCTGGGGACCCGCACGACGACCCCTAAGAAAACGTTAGCGTGTTTTATGATGGAGAGTGGAGAATAGACGCACATGAAGGATCGGCTGACAAAAGAGATGAGGATCATGGGCAACCACGACGGCATCTTGGAGAAGCCCCAGAAGACGTAGGCGAGCGGGAGAGCGAGGCCGTATTGCTGAATCTCACCGTCGAATGGGTGCCAGTAGCCCTCATACGGGGCAACCTTCTCGTACTCGCCGTCGACGAACAGCTTCTTGAACGTCTCGGTGGTGGTGGAAGTGCGGTTCAGGGGCAGGAAACGAGCGGTGGTAGCGGGAGCAGACTGGTCGGCCAGCGGCTTGGGGATCTGGAAGTAGTAGAGCGACGGCGGGCCGACAGACCACGAGTTGCAGAGGAGCTGCTCCTTATCGCAGTCGACGACGGCGAACTTGGGCGAGTTGGGCTGGGCGGCCAGGAGGGGAAGAGATGCCTGTGGAGCTGTCAGTTCTCTACTCGATCGTGGCCGTGTTCAGAGACGTGTGGACACGTACGTTCCAAGCCTGGGTCGTGTTTCCGCACAGTCCAAAGCACGTCGCGTTGCCGCCGGTGATGTAGACGAGCCAGTCCTGGGTGGTCGGGGTGCTTGCGGTAGGGTCGACGGTGACGACCTCCTTCCAGTTCTCCAGGGTGAGCTCGTGCTGGATCTGCTCGGCAGCCTTTGCAGATGCAGCCTTCACGGGCGCCGATGGGGCGGCGGGCACGGCCGACGAGATGGCAGCGGTGGCCTGGTTGAAGTAGCCCTTGATCTTGTCCAACAGCGGCACCTGATCCTGTGCGACGGCCGAAGCCGCGAAGGCGAAGACGAGCGCAGATGAGGGGCGCATTGTCGCGAGGTGTTGGGACTGGAGGTGGTGACGGGAGAGGAGCAGACAGGCGGCGCTGGATGATGCGATGGTACCGTTGGGAGTGCCCAGGGTCTGCCTAAGCGCAATTATTTGTGGGGCTGGAAGGCGGACGGCGGGGCTCGACGGGGGCGATGGCAGCAACAGAATCTCGCGATGCGCGCGTTGCTGGATGCTGAAGCAGTTCGTGATGAATGAACAGACGAGACACTGTAAAGGGTGCGCGGCGTGTTTTTTGAGCGGCGGCAAGGCAGCAGCGCGTCCGGTAGAAGCCCATGTTTACCACCTTGGCTGGACCCCAGACGGTCTGGATGGAGCTTGGGCCACGCCCCTTTCTCATTGGTCCACCGTCGAGGTAGGCATACCAACCACTATCTGGCATTCACTCGGCCCCTTCGCCACATGATGTGTAAGTGGGTAGCATGGCAACTGCAATGCCTGATCTTTCGAAGGTGACTTCTCTTTCGAAACCGCCTTTCGTTTTCCCCATCCAGCTGCCCATCTTCCCACCAAGAACTGCATATTCCTTTCCACTCTCTTGACTCCGCTCTCTGTACCATCGAAACGTTTCCAACTTTTCAAGGTTCCACATTATTCCGTACTATGATTGAACTTTCACATATAGATCATTCACCCATGATGCGGGGCAACATGTTCGTGGTTATGGAAAGGTCTTTTTTCAAACCTCCTAATTCAGCCCTCCTACATGAACATCTTGCAGAACATAACACCCGTGCTTGAATTTGAAGATCATTGCCACTCAGATTCCCACAAAATACATCGTGAACAAGCTCCCGGGTCGTATTCGTTTTGTTTGTTTGTCTGCGGTCGCTACGGTGTAGGCTTCACGTTTTGTAAAGAGTGTGTAAGGGCCCTTGCAAAGCTTAGGACTCGGTACTTTCGAAAGTATCGCGATGAAATAGGCAAATAAGGCCCAGGTCTTTGGTTAGGATAATATTAAAGCTTTTCTGTAAAGTAGGGCGGACAAGGTCTGCAGCTTTGTCGCAACGAGCTGCGAAGATTGAGGTCAACTTAAAGGTGGTTGGTATTCCCTTTTCGATAACCATGGCTTGAATGATCCTTGTTCGATTTACATCTTGCGCCATGTGGGAACGTTATACTCTCTGTCGCTCGGGAAATATATCCGTGCAATCAGCTGGACTCAGAAGACTCACACACCCAGTGCCTGCCAGGGGGTACAGGGTCAGCTATGCCACACCGAGTTTGCATCCTCTTAACCAAGCGTTTTGCATTAGCTTAATCACCTGACAGACCTCAAGGATCTCGAATAACTGGCGCTGGTCTGGTCTGTTTACAAGTCTGTCTGGCACGTGCACATGTGACGTCGAGAATCCGTGAGCTCGACACGAGATTCTATATCCAGTTAGCCCCAGAGAAACCATGGAAGGAACTTCAGCAACAGCACAAGTACAGACGTATAAGCGCCTTCGATGTTTTGAATAAAGATATTGAAAAGAATGTACGGACGTATTCTCGCTTTCACATGACGTAGACCTGACCTGCGCGATGAACAGTGCGGCTGTAATCAACATCGTGGTGAGATATCATGGAGTTCACGTTCGCGCTACAACTTTAGAAAATATCAGCAACTATTCTATTGACTTTAGGTACAATGTGACCAATGACGGGATAGGTAGCTTTACAGGTACACTGAAGGCACATGTGAGATTTTCCGACGCACGTTCTTCCCTCTAGTGAGACACTTCAGCCTCCTTCCCCTGAACTACGGATAGTTGGCCTAACGAAGATAGACCTCGATACGAAGGCAAAAGGACGCGCTCTCCTCACGCATTCGTGTATGGCAGACTTCATCACGGTACCCAGGTATGCTAGTCTAAGAGAAAGCTACGAGAATACCTACCATACAAAGCCTCTTGGCGGCTCCACCTTGTTCATGTGTGCCCTTGAAATTACGGCACTGCGATAAGACAATTTCTGAATTAGATGTTCTGGCTAAGACGCGCGTACAGAGGATGAGCGCAGCGCAAACGCAATGATGCTTGCCGCAATCACACAATCCCTGGAAAGCGCCCCCCATTTCTTCCGGGATTCAAGGGATCGGCCCGTTATCGCTTCATTTCATTCATGCTGGGGTCTATATCTAGGCTATGTAGGCAGCTGCACATGTGGGTACTGGGATCGCAGCACAACACGGCTCCTCGCAGATATGGTCTCACAAACAGTCGGAATTCTCGAATCGTGAATCCGAATGCGAAAACTTCCACCATCAGCACTGTCGGCAGATGGTGTGGGGGGTCAGCCGCCGTTTTTCGGATATCGTCCTCGTCTTCGGGAGTGGATACATTCCGGCTCGCCTCGCCGCCACCAATGATTCCTACCATCCCGGCATGTGAGTAGGTTCGGATCGGCTCCTGTCCGGATGCTCTCCATCCCGGCATTCGCTGCCTTTCGAAGCCTTTATTGATCGCCGCGCCGCGTGACAACCTTCCATCTAGGCCTTTGTTTGCATGTCGTATAGGAGACTTGAAACTCTCACCGCCTCCTCTACACCCAGCCTTATAATCCTGCCTGGACTGAGCCGAACGTCTCCGGCGCGTGTACACGTATGTGACTCCCGTGAATAAGCAGGTTGGACAGCATGTCAACTAGATAGCCTTGTTTTACAAGTGATAGATTAGAGGGCGCATTATAGGTCCTCATGCATACGGCCGGCAATGTGATGCTAGTACAGCCTTTTAGGTGTGTGGATATGAGTCAGTCCTTGCGCGGTAGCTCCCTTGGCTCCTCGAGCGGAACAACCACTTCACTGGGCCATCTCCCGTTCTTCCCATGCATGTAGAGCTGCTGCGCTATTCCAATCAATGATTCGGTGACGTTGGGTCTGTGTTCGCAGACGGGCTGTGCCGCATCCTCGCATGAACGAATCCGGTATCATCGTTCATTCGTGTGCTGTTTCACTGGGAGGCCTAATGATCCACAAGCTACCATGGTTTAAAAATATGACTTGAACCACTAGGGGCCAGAACATTCAGAGAGACGACACTGATTGGGCTATCGTATTATCAAACGCGGAGATCCTGCCAACCTGAGGTTGCCATGGCTCAATCATGAGGGGTCGTTGAAACCATGTCCAATGTAATATTATTGAGGTCATGATGCCTGACGATGCGGAGAAGAACCTTGTGCTTCCAGCTCTGTTGCCGATTGTTACCTCGATTGATAACTCGACCCCGGGTATATACAGAACTCTGGTATAACACCCCTCGCCCCACTTGTACGGGGCTCTCACGACCATTGATTGGCCGAGTTGGGGTTTCGTAATGCCAGCCAAAGGTAACTGCACATCTTAGCTATGCTAGATATCCCCCAAAGATCTTAAAGTTAGTTATATTTCATCTAGTCGTATATATTTATTTCATTCTATGTACTTATACAACCATCTTGTTGTCATCTTAAGCTCACCAACACCAGGCATGCTAACTTCGAACATCATAAGGGGATCGTTCGAGGATTACCGCATGCATATGCAAGCGATGTACCGGGGTAGCACCCGGGTTTCAGGGGTGATCAGCTCGGCCATGAATCCCGCTGACCCAGTACTCCGGGCGCTCATCCATTCACGCATTCATAACGGATTTGCACGTTCAAGGGGCGGTACTAGCAACTGCCGAATGCAATGATCCCTTCAGTTGCCTCCTGTGCCTCCAAGCCTATGTTTGCCCTATCTTAGCCCCCGGTATGCACAAAAATTCAGCAGGCCAATAGATTCCCCGATAGTATTATAATACAAGCGCGGAATCCATCTTCAAATCAAGTAATGGCCTCCGACGGATCTACGCGCAGAATCTGGAATCGCACTCCAAACATGGAACCTCACAAAGATGGAAAACGTTTTGCGAAAAGATCCTCATAAATACAGTGACAGGAAAATTGCAACAGAAAATGCCGTTCATAGAATGGTGGATGAATGTTGAAGCTATGTAGACCGCCAAGGCCAAATAGATGAATGCAGACGTATCGTTGGTGGAGAAAACAGTGCCCACGATACATACAAAACAAAAAGCCAACATCAACTTCCGGATGACTTAGCATAGATCATGACCCATAAAAGTAACATTAATAGCCAAAACATGAAATACTATTGTGTTTAATTCTGCTATATTTCGCTCTATACATACGTGTCTTTGTCTGCAAAAAGGAAAAATGGCTTTTACGCTTTTGGTTGTTCAGGTTTTAGTGGCTGTTGCCTCTGCTCATGGCGTTCTGAAAACACCGCTCCCACGTACTGTTCGTCTCTTGCAAATAAACCATCTTCGCATGAAACTAATCATCTACCAGTCCGGTACAGCTCAAGCTGCGTTATGCGGTGCTGCAGTCTCGAGCAAGCTGAACAGCGACCCCGCTGGTCCCATCGAAAACGCCATGGCGAAAGCTGATGCTGATTATAAATGCAATGCCTATCTGTGCCGTGGCTTCCAGTACGAAGACAACAAGGGAAGAGTGCAGCAATACAGTGCAGGTCAGGTTGTGCCGTTTTACGTTGACCTCGTGGCAGCGCATAAGCCAGGATGGGCGGTAAGTCAGTCCAGGTTCCGAAACAGCAGTATTTTGAGTGTGCAAGCTAATTCTATTATAGAACGTATCCGTCATTGATCTGAAAACAAACAAAGCTATCGGTACGCCGGTTAAGACTTGGAGCGTTTGGCCTGATAATGTCAGCGGGGGTGGAGACGACGGTATGTTCGCTTTTTTCCTAACACAAAGATGACTTGTTGTCATTTGACTTGAGTAATGCTGACTGAGAACTTCAGTTGACTTCAATATTACAATTCCGAGTACTTTAGGTTCAAAATGTAATGTCGGCGGAAATTGTGCGCTGCAGTGGTATTGGTGGTCGAACAGCAACTCTCAAACGTATGAGAGCTGTGTGGATTTCTATGTAAAGTAGTATATATCCTCCTTATATGCAAGAATGTAAATATGAAAATGTGTGTGAAAGTCGTCCCTTGAAAAGTATCGCAATTGAGACAACTCGATATATCATAAGATGGTTCGGTTTTTCTAAAAACCACCTCAACTACCCTGATGTCAAATCACGAGCTATAATCTTAAAGTCACCAATTCGTAGTCGTATACATAGGCATATCGTATACTATTCTCATGCCGGAATCTTGAAAGACGATATAACACCATCGCTCCCTGCTACAAATAGCGTACTCTTGTCAGGCCCAAGAGTAACCGCAGTACCGCTCCTGACCGAAGCCACCGTGCTGACCTTTCCATCGACAGTCACCTTTTGAATTCCGCTAGATGCAGCGACATAAGCCACGCCCTCGGGACTGACGTACATGTCGTCCGCCATTTGGTTACCCCAAATCTGCGTTGGACTCCCAGTTTTCTTTCCGTCTGCATCGACGGCCAGTTTGTAGAACTTGTTTGCAAATATATTGGTGTAATAGATACTACCGTTAGCGTAGCGAATGCCGTCGATACCCATGCTAAGTTTTGCGTTAGAATCATGATATAGATCGGAACATCTCCCACTGTCCAAGAAGTAGGTCTCGAGAACTTACGGCATTCCACCCGATGGCTTCATCGTACTGTCCTCGATTGCAACGTTGTACTCCCCAGTATTGATGTTTACCTTGAACACAGCTCCTTTCGTCGCATCACCCACCAACACAGTATCGTTCTTGAACGCCGTCAAGCCGTTCCACATACCACTTTCCGGCACCTTCTTCACCAACGTTGTCTTTGGCGTCGCGCCACCATCGCTAAAGTCCACCTTCCAAACGCCCCAGCTACCCGGAGTGTTACTGTTACTGTACTTGCCCGCTACGACTGCGAAGACATCGGGCGCGACCTCGGCAATGGCAGCTGAGCACGTCGTGTCGGTAAAAGTGGCAACCTTGGTTGCCTTTTTCGTGGGTGGATCCACAAGCCAAGCTTCGCCTTTGTCGAAGAATGAGACGAGGATCTGGCCGTTGGGACGCACGGCTATGCCTTCGGCTTTGAGTGGCGAACCAGTGAATTTGTAGACTTGAGTGACGGCAGACTGGCGCTTATCAAGCGGGCTGGCGGTTGAGATGGCGAGGAACGAGAGCAAAGAGGTGACTGTGGTGATGAAATACATTTTTCTTTTGGTGTAGAGTGTAGATTCCTACGGTCTGGAAAGTTGGGTACAGCTACAGAGGCAAAATTTTGCGCACATGGGCATCGTGATGGATATAAAGGGAAGCCAGCCACAAATTTGTTTCGTCACTGCCCAATCATGTACGAACGCCAATGTAAATTTACAGCAATTGAGATTGCAGATATGAACTGCTAACGTTTTTCTAGCATGCTATATGATTATGTTACGAGTTTATCTATGTTGCTTTTAGCCTCAAATCCTAAGGTGGATTGGCGATGGCCCCGCAAACTCGATTGCCGAAACTCCATAGATGTAGTGTACCTGATGGTGAAACCAAAACCGACTTCTTTTTCGAAAAAAATGCCGTACAATGGACTTGGGAATCTCTTGTGGGATTGGACGATAGGAATACATGAAGACAAAGTGTAGCGAATAAAATAAGATAAACATAGCTGCAGTATTACATATATCCTGCTGCCGCAAAACCAATCTTTCATTATAGCTTTCAACAGATTCCAAGATTTCCTAGGCCCCACTGCACATCTTCATAAGCCCCCAGGAACCGCTGCTGGTGCATGTAACACGTTACCTACGTGTAACACGCTGCGCACAGTTAGGCAACTTACACTTCGAATTTAATTTAACGAACCCTTTGCAAGGGCACGATATAACAATGTTACATTATTTTAGTCAGCCAAACAATAACGCAATGTTGCTCGTAGGATGCCACGATGACCATGCTCATTGTCATAACATCTACATGACTATTACGAAGTTTACCATGAAACCAACTCACCCTGAAATCCATCGAACATGTGCTCCGTGTGTAACTGACCTACAAGGGGCAGCTCATACATTGCGTTCCTAAACGACCGAGTGCCCCGAACATGAGCGGCTTAGTGCTCGATTTGCAGTATCGCGTTGCATAATCGTCGGTTATACAGAACTTATCGCAGCTGTAATCTTTGACATATGAGTTGAGTTCTTGTCGGCCATCGTTTGCAAAATCCATCTGCCGATAACATCCACCTTCCTCCGGTTCCACGGGTGTATTGCGGCGACATTCCATACAGAAAGCTTGGGCACGGCTGTAATGTATATCGACGTATGGGGTAGTCAAATGACAGATGCGTGTATGGTCACGATCGCTTTCACATGTCTCGTCCCTCCAGCACGCCTCCAGCGGTGATAGTCCTGGCTCATCCTGTCGTTTGTACGACCACGAGCGTATTATCTTGCAAACACTTGGGTTGCGACGGCAAGATTTGCACCAGTATGCCTTCGGATTTTCTTTGACTGGCTCACATGTGCGTTCGTATCCGTCCCATGTCGTGTTCAAAGCATAGTTGGCGGCGAAATTGCGAGTTGGATCCTGTACCTCGGGAGGCAATTTGGCATAAGGATCCTTCCCCCAAGGCCCCCACCATTCCCAACTTTGACATATCTCACTTTTTTCGCAGTCATTCTTCGCATCAGGACTAGAATATGCTCTAATGTTCTCACACTTGTATTCGTCATAGCCCGGCGGAAGCGGAATGTCACTTGGCTGCGAAGGTGCGGACACTGAAGAGCTGGGTTTAGGATTTGGACGGTTAGCAGAGGTGGGCAATGTTGGCACTATGAGTTGTTTCGAAGTCGTGCGATGCGTCAGCGTTGGAGGTGCTGGCACCTTGGTTGTGCGCGCGGAGGTTTTGGAAACAAGTGTCGGAATGGCAATGATTGAAGACGGCCCGAAGTCGTGCCATTCCTCACCTATATCGTACTCTGCAACCGTTTAGTTCTGTTCCATGGGCTATTTGACTATGGAGATATGGGAAACGGTTGGAGAAACCTACCTTCTTCATCATCGAGTTCCAACGACAGCTGCTGACAATTTTCTCCTGGAATTTCAGGCTGATTATCACCTATGATATTTTTTTGCGGTTAGTTTGGCTATTATCAGTAATATTTTTCTGCGTGCGGACGCTAGGAAGACGAAATAAATATCCAGTCAAGTTAAAACTCACCTTCCTCATCGTCGATTATTAGTGCAGATCCAGTAGGACAGTAGTTCCCTGGCACGGCCGTGCTCGTGGATGCAGAGGACGATGACGACGATACTTTTGTAGGTGAGGTGGTCGAAGAGAAAGAGGTCGTCGTCATCGAAATAGAAGACGAAGACGATAAAGAAATAGTCGTGACGGAGCTGGAAGATGGAAAGGAGGACGTCTTCGAAATCAAGCTGGAGGAGGGAGCGGAAAAGGATGAAGACACAGATTCCAAGGAATTGGAAGTCAATGTTGGACTGGTGGATGACGAAGGGACCACAGTCACGATTTCGGTATCTCCTGGGCGTGGATCAACTGCTGGCAAAGATGGCCGTGCAACAGGGGCTAGCTGCTGAATGATGACCAGTATAGGTACCGGAATAGGGATTACGATTTTTCCGTTTACATCCGTAGTTCCATTTGCGAATGTGCAGGTTGCCGGGACATCGCAAGTGCTCCAAGATAGCGAGTTGCTTGTAGTCGTAATCTCAGTCAGGGTCGACCAAGTTGTCAAGTAAGAGGTCACAGCGCCCGAGGACGTAGGGCCGGAGATAGCCGGTCCGTCGGTCACATTGAAGATTGTGGTTGGGCTCAGCGTCGAGATGATGACTGCGGTCGATTTGAAGGTCACGGAAGCCTGTAGCGATGCACCAGCAGTGGGCACTGGTGTTGCAGACTCTTGGCGGCCATTCACGTAGTCGAGCGTGGTTGTGGTATAGACAGGCACAGAGACGGTCTGGGGGACGAGAGCGTCAGTGCCTGCCACGGCAAGAAGGCCGAGCAGAATGCGCGAAGATGTAAGGAAGTTCATCGCGGCTTGGGAAGTGCTTGCAGCGGCGGAAATGAAGCTGAAAGGTTGGTGGGAGCTACCGCGGAGGTGCGGGAAGTCGAAGGTTTCGCAAATTCTCACCTCTGGGCACCTGGGCAGTTGCAATTTCATGTGATCGGAGAAATACCTCCAGGGTAGTTGCAGGTGGAAGGTGGTCTTAACGTCGGATGCTCCTTCCTTGTATGGTGTTATTTAATCATGCTCCACATTCAATAGGAGATAATGTCGCGAGTGGAAATTTGTTAGACTCATTGTGGTGTTCAGGAAATTTTTCCAGGTGCAATCAGACAGAGTGCAGTAACTTGTGGATCGGAGTCCATACTCTCATATCCTTACTTTGAACATTTCGAAAAGATGCAGCTATAACCTGGGTATAGGGCTCCGTGTTGCGAATTGCCCAGCCAGTCCTGGAGTCCTGGAGCCGGGGTTAGATTTGGCACACCACCAATTATATCGAATTACTCTGTATGCAGACCTCGTAGATGTAGTTTTGTGTGTTCGATATATGAACATTTGTTAGAGAGATGATGGGGGATGATGATTTGAGTATATACGTACTTCGGTCTATTCTGTAAAACAGAGTCGGGGGCAATGGGAGACGTGCGTCGGTGGTTCTACTAAAGAACTGAAAAAGAAAGCTCAGAAGCGGAGGTAGCTTCCTTACTGGAATTTAATAACCGTGTGGTGTCTTGCAAAGACGGTAATATTGCAGCGTTGTTGTGACTGTCTCTATCATTGACCCCGCGATCCGCTGCACACCAGAAATCAGCTCCTACCATTTTGGATCTGCCATTATACGTAACGGTTATAACACCCGTAGATAGATTATCTTCCATCAAACAAAAGCCTGGATGGCGTAGTGGTCCTGGACAAGACCATAAACTGTCCGAGATAAAAGGTAAGATCCCCTCCCCCGGGCTTCGGCCCTCTTTTTGGGCATTGGTTCGAGCCCGATAGATAGTAATACACGTTCCGAGTGGGGTTTTTTATTTTTGGCCGATGTTGAATGACGCAGCGAGACTAGTTCCTCGAGCCTGAATCATAATCACTTGCCATATAGGCTGTCCTATGGCAGCATGACAGTTGGAGACAACCAGCTTTGCTTCCAGGATTTCTAAAAGGTGGTTGTGCAATGTGTTTGAGAAGTCTCTGCGTTGCTCTCCTTCCCTAGCAGTTTTTGCTGCATATCTGTGACCTAGCACATGCACACAATTATTGAGCCCATATTTGCTCCTAGACAAACACTGCTACGCATGGAGTATGCGTAGACCTGTGATCATGGGCCAGCCAGACTTATACATGGTACCCGCAGAATTATTCGTGGTGTTGTTAGCGGGCTCGCGGTCAAATGCAATGGCGGGGGAGAGGGTGAGTTCGCCGCCCGCCTTGCACCAACTTGAACACTCTCCGTCCACCCAGTACCCACCCAACATGTTTCCGCAACGGCCTCCAACGCGTGTTGCGGTATTTGATAGCCTAGATGAACATGGCTGGGTCGACCAGTCGCCTATGACATGCGGTTTCTTCCCTCGAGACGCAGATCACCGGAACCCTGGCTGCATACCGTGGTGTCACACTGCTCCGCCTCCAGAACGCTCACCGCGGACCGTGCAATGACGAATAGAGCAGAAAGGGAAGGCCACGATATAGTATCTGGGCAACCCTGATCGTGTGTATTGCGACCTCTGGGCGTGGAGGGCCCCCTTCGCTACAGGGTGGCATACGCTCTGGTTTGATCCGCCTGCTCCAAGGGCCTACATTCATCCAACAACAGCGGCTTTACAGAAAAAGCTGCGGTATCAGACTATATGAAGCTTATTGTATGCCCCTGTAAGCTGTTTGGGATCTGCTGACCACCGAGGGCTTTTCCGCACCTGCGACAGCACCGCAGGAGCAGCTTCAGGATGACGCACAACAACACCAACATCCTTTCGCCGAGCGTTTAGCACCCTTGCTAAGAAACGCGCAATGGGGAGCCGACCATGGGACTTGTAACGAGCGACAGGCTCCTCACGCTACACTGGAAGGCGGATGCTGGGCGATGAGCATTATAAACCCCGATACCGTCGCACCGCAAATTCTCTTTAGCAGAGCCGATAACCCACGAGCGAAGGAGAGACCTGCGACTCATCGCCTCCTATACATGATACACTGGGACTGCTATGTCCGCTTGCCTCGATGAAGCGACAATGGTTGCATCTTCCGGCTGCCGTACGAGGGCAGACCGCCGCCGCATACAGGCAAGGCGCACCGAATTTGTCCCAAAAACCAACTCCGTTGCGAGGGGTTGACAAAAAATTGACGCCCAAACGCGTGCGAGTTGGAGCAAGCGATAAACCTTTTCCAATACTCTCAACATAGTTCGGCAGTTTGAGACGGGCTCGACAGCGGAATACAAGTTGAATAGCGCCTGCGGGCTCATCGAGTGAGAGCATGGCAATCACAAGAGATGGAGCTTGTAATCTGCGGCATATTGGGTTCCATACACACGCTTATCTTGTCGACGGGTAAACTGCACTTGGGGTCCAAGGGTTGATCGGGGAAATAATCGTGGGAACATGACCACAACAGAAAGTCTGAACAAACATCGAGTCGGCTTTATTATGCAGCTTGGGTTTCTGGTGCTGTATACCAACGATGTATATTGGCAATCGATGACAGCCTTATTGATGAAGGGGGGGGGGGGGGGGGGTGGCTCGGCATCTGTGGGACGAGCACTCGCAGTCGCTATCCCAAAAGCCCTGTGGTACCAGGCACCGATGCCGTTATGTGCCTTAGCTCATACTACAAGGCAGATATGAGTTGTATTTGAGCCCTTTATTCCCTTTGCATCCACAATGGCCGGGTGAAACATGGCCTCCGCAACGAAAGTTTTCGTGCTTGGACTGAACTGCTGCAATGATCTGTAGGAATGAAAGAGCTAGATAGAGGTGAAGAAGCTTCGGACATTTACAGATTCCAGATGCAGTAAGCAGTAGAACCAAACAGTTCGTCTCGAGGATTCGCAGACATTCCGTATTGATTCATAGGTACCTGGACAAACTACAAACAACCTCGATAGATGAATGTTGTTCATCGCGATATTTCCGGTCCTGATCTCTGGTCCTGGTCTTTGGTCCCGGTTTCTGGTCTCTGGTCCCGGTCTCTGGTCCCGGTCTTTGGTCATAATCTTCGGTCCTGGAACACCTAGCTCTGAAATATCTCCACTTTCCATTGATCCCGATCTCTTTCTTCGAATAATATAGCCGCAAAGAAATAGCTTTGGAACGATTCAATGGACCCCAAGTCGACTTTTCCATTGCATGGGAGCATACCCATAGCCTTTCAAATTGGAATCCTCAAGACATTGATTCCATTCTATAATAAAAGTGCGGCTGGAAACCCGATGAGCAGATGTACAGTTTCGTGGACGTAGGACTTCCAAACAAGGGACTTCTGCAAAACCCAAAGAACTTCGATGGAATGATGCTGCATGATTGTGCAACCTGATTAAAACACAGGCCTGTGGTATGCCAAGTATTCCCCGCCGTTTATCCTTATTTTGTCTGTCCAATGGCTACACTCAGTCTATGCTCGTCTCCGATAGAATCCACGGTCTTTAAGCCATTTCGCTTGGCAAAGGGGCGTATCGGACCTCGTGGCACCGAAGAGACATTGAATCGGGTACCCGCCTGTGAAAGCTCAGTAAGCTGGTGCAGAACGGAATTCTTATGCAGTCTGGCGCTGGAGCATACGAGTTGGGCGACATGATATGCTCGCCTGATGCAAAACAAACTCTTCTTGTGTCCGCCGCTTGAGCGTTAAAAGCAGCCGAACTTGTTCCATGGACTCCTGGATCCAGAAAGAAATGCAGGGCCCTCCAATGATTACTGCATTGAGCTTTCATGAGATGCGGAGGGGGCTCAGGCTGTTCTGTACCAGAGACTATAACGATCTAGCAGAACTTTGGATATCTCTCCTGGTTTTTCTGTCCTATACATGTTCGCCACTCGATTTGTTTATGTCGGTTCATCAATCCTGCGCCGGGAATCCTTTTTTTGATTGCCAATTATTCTCATGTGTTATCCTCTTCTTTCGGCATGGGTTTAGATCGATGATCAGGCCTCAGAAAAATACCAGAGGTGTTCCAGACCATTCCGCACACGATGCAACCGATGGGATAGTACCTCCGCCCGCCAACTCTTGTCATCGCAGGCATCGATGCAAATATCATCCTATGTCGAAGAGCTCTCGATTGGATTGCTATCATTATCGGGGCTTGGTATTACAATCCGTAGCTGTGGCCGAGGCGGTCTGGGCAAAGCGTTCGCGTTAACGCCGAAAGGCAGACGGTAGGCGGAAAGGAGAAGTGGGTGGTGTTGTACGACTGTTGCACGTCCTGTTGCACGTCAGCTTTGTTGGTCACACATACCTGATGCGCCAGCTTGATGATGTCCATCTAATGACCGCATTCGTACAGAATCTCCGTCTGTTGTAAGAGTGTGAGGTGTCAAAACACCATAAAGATTGTCAATCCGTCGACGCCTTCGCCGCGGCCATCGCCTCTCCACCTATCGTAGTAGGCTAAGGATTATACTCGAAGATTTATAAATCCGCCAGCGCTTTTATCGTTACCGCTATCGCCGCCTTCGTCTTTGGATCTGTTGTAGTCGTCCGAGGAGGCAAAAATACTCGAGAGACTGTTGATCCGCCGCCATCGAGGCCCCCATCCCCAAAATATTGGTGCAGTGGCCTAAGGAGTTAATATACTCAAAAGACAGTCGATCTGCCGCCATGTTCGCTGCTCCGTTGCAGTAGTCTGACGAGTGGGGCTACTAGAAGGGCTGTTGATGTACCGCCGCCTCGGTGTTCGCCGCCGCCATCACTGCAGCGCTTAGGAGATGAGGGTCATACCAAGCGCCATAAGTATTTGCTGCTGCAGCTTGCTGTCGAGAGCCAGCGCATCTCAACGCACTGCTATGGGTGCAAGTGTGAGTGTGCTGTCAGGATTGTGGTTGGAGGGGCGTTGTGAAAGTGGTGCCCGTCCTCCTTGGTCCCTTCCCCCGCCGCCGGCTTCAAGACCAGGTTATTAAGATAAACAGACATGGCGGGCATACCTTGGTCTCCTCAGAGACTGGAGTACAGCCCTCTGTTTGTGCATGTGCTCGAGGTGTGTGCGAATCGGGTTGCGCGGCATGGGTGTAGCCAGCTGGTGTGGTTGCCCCAGGGCATTAGTTGGCTTCAAAATGCTTAAGCAAGCAAAAATATGCGTGCTCAAGTTATCTCTGATGGGATAGATAAGTATCCAAAGCCGTAGGCCGTACGCATGCGTGAGGGGGTGTCGCGTCCTCCTGCAGGATGATGATGGCCGGAGACGCAGTGTCGAGGAACCGCCTCGAGTAAAAGGCTGCCAAGTTGGTGTGCATTCTCGAGTCCGTTGCGCGTTCGACAATCCCAGAGCAATATACGCAAAACAAAAGGACACTTTTCTTGCGAAGACCTACGCTTCGAGCATCAATATTGCGAGCATCTTCTCCACAGAGCTCGAAGCAAGGAGCACAAGCTATTTTCGTGATTGCTATGCCCAAAAGCATGTCTAGTTTGGGCGAACATTTCCAGGGTCCAATTTTGCATTCGCCCGTGAAAATAGTAGGGCTTTTTTGCAACAACATCTACTAGCTTTCTCTGCTTATAGGCATTGATGATGACTATTTCAATGCTGGAGATGGCGAGGTGTGCATGTGGATTCTTGCTGCATGCTTAGCAAATAGTGACTGGCATGCTGCAGATGATCCAAGTGCATTTTCAAAATCATGTCTACTTTGTATCAAGAGGTCACAACAACTCCCAGAGCAAGGGTGGCGCTTTTGTTTTAGAATATTCGTCCCTCAACCTTGGAGCTACGAATCTTCCGCTATACCAACACGTCGCAAAATGAGCTCGGAAGCCCTGAGACTCATATGCCACTTGTTGCTCCCGGAGAGGTATGAATAGCCTGTAAACCTTCAATCAGGACCGAGCATATGCTATGGATTCAATCAATCCCTGGCCGAGTTTAATCGACCCTCGTTCTAGACCATATCCTATGGCTTCCCATGTATCGCCCAGCCAGGATGACGAGTTCCAACGAATGCCATGAGATCCAGAGCTCTGAAGGTGATCTTCAGGCTTGTCGCCTTTCGTCGAGGGGGCTTACACGCTGCCTGAGTTATCGCGATTGGGGTCGTGCTCCTTGACTTTGGCAGGGAGATGCCACCTGGTGACCCTGAAGATTTCTCGAAGGGTCCGATGCCTACGATTGTCAGCGTCACTGAAGAAAGAGGATCTATTGCTTCGCAAACTACTGCTTCTACTGCCCCTGAGAAGGTGGAGATGGCATTGGGTGCCTTTCGGTCCCGCTGGCCAGGCTGAGGGCAGCGTTGAGCTTCACGTGCGCGAGGCCCTAGGTGTATGAAAACTTGTTGTATCATGTCCATCATAACTTAAGGACGTGTATGAGCATCAAAAGAAGAGAACGATGCCTGCTGAGAGCATTGCAGTTGCCGATAAGGTTTGTGGGTGTCGTTGCGGAGCGGAAAGAGCTGGCGACACATGAAGATATTACCGCACCTTCCTGCCCTCACTCGCCTAACACACCACTATGGCCTACAATACTAATGATAGTTTCTTTTGGGGTATATATAATGTCTAAATATGATAGTTTCCGTCGTAAGACAGTGCTAAGCTATATACAGGACAAATACCACAGCGGTTATGGTCGAGTCGACCAGCTGGCACCGGGCCAGCCCCTCTTTTTTGCAGAAGTTCGAACCCCAAACTCAGAAGTTGTGCTTATCTCTTTTGGGTACGCACTCTGCATTATTTTACGATAAACGTGCAGCTTGTCTCCTCAGCGATCACGTCACAGCAACGCAAAATGAGTCTCCTTCTCCTCTGTAACACACGCTGAGAAAATCCTGCTTTTCCATATGCCGGGATAAGATTACAGACTGATTTGATCAAGGAAAAGACCCGCTTGCAACTATAGCCTCTTTCAAATCCCCGTGTTATAGGGTGAAATACAGCTGTACGGCTATCTGAAAATGGCAGATGTGTTACTTTCAGGCTGCATAGACATGTGAGCTATATTACGAGCGACTTCCTTTAGCTTTCGCAGCTCTTATTGAAATATCTGGATAAGTCGCAGCATGTTCCTCCACGTCCTTGTCGAGAGCGAGCCCGAAACTTTTACAGCCGTATTTAATGTCCACATTTTCGGTGCATAGTCTCCCTAGCAGCTATAGACTACCCTTGTTTTGCGTTCCCCACCTTGCGTGGCTAAAAGCTTCCTATAAACTCGATCCAGCAAAAGTTAAATTTCAAAGGAGCTGGTTGGTGGAATAGCTTCAATACCAAGCGAGCATCTCGGGATAAATCCTACGCGCTACGTAAAGATCTACGTCAGTTTTAATATATAAGCTTATACAAATTCTGGAAACATGGACTTGGTCTGTTTAGGTCTTCATCATGTTTAGTAATTGGATTCTCCCTTTTCTCACTCTTCTCGCACTATCAAAGCCCGCCTTGGGGTGTACATTCGATGAGGACTGCAGTCTAAATGGTATTTGTTCTTCAAACTCTACTTGTCATTGCGACCCAGGTTGGATAGGACTTGACTGCGGTCGGCTCGACCTTTCGCCCGCAACTCGTTGGACCGGTTACAACCACACCAACTATACCGACCCAAACTACCTAGGCAACTATGGGAACTCGTCCTGGGGAGGCCGCATTGTACAAGACAAGGAAAACCCACGATTGTTCCATCTTCTTGCAGATCAGTTTAGAAACGGCTGCGGACTAAGTGGTTGGCGACCCAACAGCTTCATTGTAAGAGCTGAATCTCGAAACGGGCCCCAGGGGCCTTATTCATGGGTGCAGAATGTGACGGGTAGCTTTCGACATAATGCGGATGTTATGTGGAGTCCAGCAGACAACAAATATCTGCTCTGGGCGATTGGAGCTGACATTGATGATCCGACAAGCTGTAAATCAATATCCGGGTAAGTTCTGATGCTTTGAAGCACAAAAGTATCTATTAAATCTTATAGCTCCAACTTTCCGGCCGTGATCTCTGTATCTTCTGCTTCCTCCATCCGTGGCCCGTGGACACCCTTCCGTGTCACTGTGAATGGAACGAACCCAGCAGCCTGGCCGCTATACGAGCCATCTAACAAGACATCCCAAATCATGCTTGGGGCTGAAGACATGAAGATCTACGCTGCACCTCACTGGGATGGTAACTATACACGCATTAATACACCTGTATCTTGGAACACAACAGATTATAGCCCAACCTGGACAGAAGATCCGTTCATCTGGCGGGACAAACGCGGAAACTGGCACGCCTTAGCACATTGGATGATCGATATCGTTGAGCACGATGGACAAAAATACCCCCGTGTTGGTGCGCACATGTTCTCGAGGACATTGGAGAATGGCTGGAATTTCAAGATACAAGAGGCGTTTAATTCCACTGTCACCTTTACAGATGGCATGGTCGAGACGTTTAATCGGAGAGAGCGATCGAAGATCTTCTTTGACGAGGATATGGATCCGTTGTATCTTATTAGCGGAGTGCAGGCTTTGGGCTCGAAGAGCAGCTTTACGCTAGTACAACCGATTGGGAAAAAGTGGCAAAAGTATGAAGAGGACCTCGGATTCTAATGCTTTCTATGTGTAAACAAATATATTGCGTGAAAATTTTACAGAGAAAATAAATAGCAACCGGGATGTGAGACCAGTAGGTGCTCTGAGAACGTAACTTAATGTAACATCTTTGCAGGTTTTTACGACGACAATTGAACATCATCTTCGCAGACCCCTACTCGTAGATATAACACATACCTCCCTTAGTCATAGGCATTCCCTTCTTGGTCTTCGGCTTGAATCCAAGCCCCATATCCATCTCGTCTTCGATCGTTGCCAGGCTCGCGGGCACGTGCGGCGCATAGTCCAACGGGATGCCTTGGAACGTACGGTTCCCATCAATCGCGTATTCGCGCTCCTTCAAGTTCTGACCCTGCCAGATACCCCACAAGCGATCAATCTGCGCATGCAAAAGGTAGAACGCGGGATCGTTGGTTGTGCTGAACGGATCTGCGCCTTCACCACCAATATACGTATGGCTGTTCTTGTGCCAGAGCTTCTCGATCGTGCCACGGAGAGCGGCAATACTGGGCGAAGAGATGATCTGGGTGGCGTTGGCCCACGTAAGTACACCCTTACTGGATGCCGGGTCAAAGTTTCGAGACAGGCAGCGTGGGTTGGGCTCATATCCGTACGTGTTGTTAGGGTCGATGGTGCTCTTCGTCACTGGTCCTAAGCTGATCTTGAAGTCGGTGAATGGGCCATCAGTGATGCAACCGCCTCCTGTTCCTCCAGGCATGGGGAGCTTGAAGGGTATCGCGAGGCCCGGGAAAACGAGAACTTTGTCTTCGAGGTGAAGATCGATACCGTTGCCGCCAAAACCGGTATCGGAGCTGGACCACACGGCAGACGCTGTTGGATCCTCGCTGAAGCGAGCGTTGTCCCAGTATGGGAGATAATCCTTGTAGCCACATTCATTGCGCATGGCTTCCTCGAACTGCCAAAGGAACATACGATGCCAGGGGAGAAGGTAGCCCTGGAGAGTTATTAGTCCCCAGCCATGAGAAAGCAATTTTCAAGAGGAAACATACGGATCCATGGATGATATTAGTTTGATTGATGTGAATGTACGTGAAGTCGTCAAGACGGTTCACTGCACCCGGTGCAAGTTTCTTGTCGGTTTGAGCCGGCTTTTCAGCTAAGCACTTCACTGCACGAATGTAGTCACGGCGAGTGGCATCATCGATATCGTCCCTATTTTTCATGTCAGCCTTTCATACATCAAAATTATTGGCTACTGTTTGTGTACGTACCACGACCGCCTCTTGCCGATATTTTTGGCTGTACATTTTCCCGACGGCAAGGTCGCAAGCAGACGCTCTCGGTACTTCTTTTCGATATCATGGAATTCTTTAGGCTTAGGGATGCCGACGTTTCCGTGGCCTGGCTTACCGTAACCAGGGCCTTGGTTTGCAGGTGGCGGCGGTGGTTTCGGTGCAGCACAGCCACTTGTAGGAGCAGCTGAGGACACTGAAGCAATGGCCATACAGGTGCCAATGAGACTGAGCAACTGTACCATCGTGATTGATAATTGCCAAGAGACTTCGGAGGAATTCGTGGTTTATCGAGATGCGCGAAGGTGTATACTTGAGGAAAGGAGTGTTCGAGCCGAGCTAACAGTCAGTTGAATAGGCAGTCCTAGGCAAAAATTATGTAGATGTGGAGAAACGTTTGTCGACAGTTCAATAAAAGCTCAAAAGCCGGTTTGTGAATCGTGAGAACCAGCTCTATTGGTGGTATCTGAAATAAACGAATGTGTGGACGATGATGGTTGCATTGGACACAGTTGAATTTGTGATATAATATACATTTTCGGCCAGTACCACTGCCAATACTGATGTTGGAAAGTAGGCTCCTAAAGTCCACTTCTGGTTAGCTATACGCAGCTATATTATAAGGAGAGCGTCTGTTTCGAGGCTTTCTGTATGCGGAATACCTCCGGAGAGTACAGTATGTAGGTAGGACGGTGGGAACAGGGGCGTTCCCCGACAGTGACATGCGTGTCCGCGCCGAATGCACGACCTACAGCAATCGGGGATAATACATCGCACAACGCCATTAGATTAGATGTGCACATCCGAAAGGATGTTTTGACGCACCCAGGCTGCGTTACCTCGGTCTTTGAGGGTGTGACAGTAGGGACGGTCGGACTTCGTTGTGCGCCTCGGACTTTGTCGCGCTAGCCATACTTAGCATGAACTCAACCCCGTTATACGCTGTACGCAGGTTGTTTCAACTGCAAGGCCAGACGCTATTAAATTGAGTACGGTCCGATCAATTCGCAGGGTTGGAGTAAATAACGTGATAGATTTTTTCTTTCAACAGTACCCGGTCAAATACAAAGTCTATCTAGAATGCGACAGTACACATGTATGAAAAAAGATGTTAACCCAAACATGTGCGACTGAGACGGATGAATATACATGTGAGAAGAACTTTAGAGAGTATGAGGACTGCGAAACACGTGACAATGGTTCCATCAGACACCTTCACCCCTCAGTCTCGATAGCTACCAGCGACTTCCAATCAGCCTTCCCGGAACGAACCATGGTTCAAATACCAGCGACGGTCTAACTTCGCTAGGGAATCTCTTAGGGCATCGGCATCCTCGAACCATTTTTTGCTATCAGCATAACGCCTCTCATATATATGTTGGAGAGTGTCCCTGATAATGTAGTTGCAGATCGGAGAAATGGTGTCTACTTCAGAGTCGGAAATCCCTTGGTGGCTTCGCGAGATATCTACTATCATCTGAGCAACTGTGTCAAGCGCTGCTTGTGAATGGTTTCGCCATGTAGATTCCTCAGAGACTGCTTCCAGATGAAGAATGTGGCGGTGAAGCATATACAGAGCCCTTTTTCGGAAATTAGCATAGAAACATTCCAGTCATAGCAGGAAGACACTGAATGGTAAGAAATATTCGAACCTTATCGAAGCGCCTACAGCACCACATTGCCCTCCACGCTCACTGTGACATTTGTTCATGGTCACAGTCAGTAATCGTTGAAGCTCACCATCCAAGTATATCAAATTGGCGATTTGGTCCGAGGTGGAGAGATTCTTGGCCTTTATCGTCTGTATTACCCGATCAAGGAGGTAGACTGCTTGAGCCGCGCGCCCCAGACAACCAACTCCTGCTCGGCTGATTGGAGTCACCCTAAAGCCTGGATTCAATTCCGCTACAGGATCGCAGTTGCCGACTTCATGAGGCAATATATCCGTCTCTTCTGGCGCAGTAGTGATTAGGGGAATATGGTTTAGAGATGATTCGCAGTAGAAGATTCTTTCGAAGATGCAAAGCGACCACCACGTGTTCCAATTCTCATTCCAGCCCAGGTGAGTGGGTTTCTTGTCCATGCCAATCTTGTACGATAATCTCACACACAGATCGATCGACTCCAGAGCTGTGTCTGCCTGGCCGCGTGCATACTCGTAGATAGACAAGAAAATTCCAGCCTGGACTAGGTGCACAGAAGGCTTCCGCAGCACTCGTATCTGCGTGAACAACGTCTTGGTGTGGAAGTACAGTGCTTCATGTGTGATGAGGGGCGTACTGTGTTCCGGTGGGGTATATGTAACTAGACACATACAAAGGAGGAGAACTGAGAACTGACAAGTGGGAGTAGCATCAAACTGGACGATATCTTTCCCAAAGCGATCAGGACAGTAGAAAGGAACCCAGAGATGCAATCCACTGAAATATTGTTTACTGAAATTCTCAATCGAATTGCAAGTAGCCTCGATGATACGCATTACTTCTAGCGGAATCGTCGCATCGAGAGAGAACGTGTCGTGCGACGACCCAATGGCTACTGGCGAAGGCTGAATCGGAGTGTTCACGGATCTGTCGGAAGCCTGACTAGGCGAATGTGACTCGGATGCTCCGGCATAATCATAACAGCAAGTCTTGTCATTTCTGAGTAACATATTTTAGCTCATGATGTGCGGCGACAAGGTCGTAAGTAAGCGAGGTTAGAAACTGTGCATTTCACATTGGTGGGAAGACCCTCCACGCATGGAAGTTCGTAGCACATAGAGATTGTTCAGGATAAGATCCACATACTGTTTACAATAGCCACAACGCGGTAATTGCTTATCACACTTTTTCTTTCTACCTTTGCAGGTGAGGCAGACTTGAAGTGCTGCCATTCGCTATATCGGTATGATTTGGAAAGCGGATGAGGCAGAAGCGGCCGCAAGGAGTGTTGAGAAAAGAACTTTCTAGGATTATGTCTCTATCTCATCCGCGTCGGCCGCTCGAATATATGTGGGGAGTATTGAGTCGGGGCTGCTTACCGTCGGCCGCCGCTAGCCTCAGGGCCGCAAGGGGCCCGCTCTTTATCCACCCCTGATTGGCTATGGCGACGCCTTTCCTACGTTGATTGGTTGTGTGTAGCTGCATATCTTGTGCATCGCCATGGCTTTCGGCCGCCGCTAACTTCATTCGCATCATGTTTTGGAGCATTCGAAACTCTGTCTAACGTCACACAAGTCAGTATGGACACATAGAAGAGTATATAAGACATAGCGATCCAACTAAGTAGTTGTAATATATATGTACATATTCACCATTTCAAGGTTCCACCAACATGAGCAACATTTCCGCAGAAAAGACAATTCCTGCCGATCTGAAGCAGACTGAATTACCCCCGAAGGTGGAACTAAAGGATGGCTCTGCGTTGCTGGAGCTTTTTTCTCCATCTTCTGCACGTTCGGGTTTCTAAACGCGTATGTTTTTTTCTCATAGGCATTGCGCATATACATATACCTGACAAGTGCTAGGATCGGCGTCTTTCAAACGACCTATCAGGAAACCACACTCCGTGAATACAGTCCTTCCGATATATCATGGATTTTCGCTGTTCAGCTAGCCCTGATGTGGGCTCCTGGGCCAATCTTCGGGCGAATCGTCGATACATACGGCCCAGCTCCAGTCCTCTATCCCTGTTCGCTGCTCTGCGTTTTCTCTCTCTTCATGACCAGTCTGGCAGACAAATACTATCAGATATTCTTGGCTCAGGGTCTTGGGTTCGGAATCGGTGCTGGTGGGGTTTTCACGGCCTCGATGGTTTGTGTTGGTCAATGGCATGTTCGTCGCCGATCATTAGCAACAGGAATTGCTACTGCTGGTAGTAGCCTCGGTATGCAATTATCCTTGTCTCTCTATATCTTGTCTAACACATCAACAGGAGGTGTTATTTTTCCCATATTCTTTCACCGCGTAATGGGAGAAGTAGGTTTCTACGGTGCAGTACGGTATACCGCGATGTTGATCGGCATTCTCATGGTGGCGTCTTGTTTTCTGATCACCTCAAGAATGCCCCGTAAGAAATGGGATCGGGAGGTCACCTGGTTCGATCTCACGCTTCTCAAAGAGAAGCAATTCGCTCTTTTCACCACGGGCGCCTTTCTTAGCATGTGGGTGATATTTGCGCCGCTAACATTTCTGCCTGGGATGGCGCAAATACAAGGCTTCTCTTCGACGCTGGCACTCTACCTTATATCCATCACAAAGTAAGTGTCGCACAATTTTCTCAGCATCTGAGTACTAATTCACTCTCAGTGCATCTTCGATGTTTGGAAGAATAATTCCCCCATACTTTGCTGACATATTTGGATCTTTTAACATTGTCACTCTAAGTGCTGGTTTAAGTGGAGCATCTATGCTTGCTCTCTGGTTGCCGTTCAATTATCATTCTAGCCATGCTGGTCTTATTGTCTTCGCTCTGGTATACGGATTTGTGAGCGGATCATTTGTGTCTTTACTCATGCCCTGTGTGGCCAAGACAGGAAGCATTGAGACATTGGGAAGGCGGTTCGGTACCTACCAGATGATCGTTTCTATTGCGTATGTCTCTACCATTTTGTTACCGTACCATCTAACTCTTACTAGCAATTTAACGGGTCTCCCGATTATGGGCGCGATATTAGATAGACAAGGAATTACAGAGTTTTCGGGGCTGATACTATTCAGTGGAGTCAGTGCTTTGATAGGCGCAGTTTTCCTCTTTGTCGCAACCTATATTTTGGGGAGAAGATTAAGCACTTGGAAAGTCTAATCATAAGCTCTGAGCGGAGGAGAAAGATCGGTTTCCCTGGTGCCGGTATCCATTCCAGTCACCAAATTAGTGCAACTACTCAAACGCGTGCTTTACCTTACATGCCCTCTTTTCTGTTGATCCACAATTAGACATCAGATTAAAGGCTGTTTTCTTTACGAAAGGAAATAATATTTATTTCTGAATGTACCTATTTAGAGTTTTTGATGTGTATGTTCTTGGAAAAGTCCGTCGACTGAATATCCAGCTCCTTCAGAGTCTTTGCTGCTGTCTTGTTGCCGAGGATATAGACGTCCGAAATGGTCACGCCATCCACATTCGATCTGTCATCCAATCCAAGTATCATCCCGTGGTACTTTCCTAGGGAACGAGCATGCACGTCCTTGACAGTCACGTCCTTGATCGGTCCATGCCCTCTCTTAACGTCTTGCACAAACAGCGCCAACCAGGTTCCAGTACCACCAGGCTCTCCTTGCAGTCTTTCCAAGTCCATGTTCACGAAACTGACATTTCTTACAGTGCCATTTCCAAACTTGTGGTGAATCCCTAGCCCCACACCGCCATAGTATACCACGCTGTTCTTGAACACGATGTTTTCCTGGTCTCCAGTGACACCCTGTCCTACTTTGTATCCATAGCACCGGGTCCAAGCAACACATGAGTCGAATGAAACGTCGGAAAGCCCTCGATGTTCATACGGGTATGGTGTGTCACCACCATTGGGCCAGGTTTTCGTGGAAAAGCTATCATCATTTCCGATGGAGATAGCTCGCCAAACCTTGACATCTGTAGACTCCACAACATCGATACCGTCGTTTTGCTTCCCATTGATGTTGTTTAAGATCTTGATGTTCCTAAGTCTAGCCCCAGTGACTTGAGTAGGCGTCACGGTCCAGTACGAGCCGTCGCGCACAAGAACGCCGTCCATCTCGAAATTGGTCGTGGCTATGGGCATAACTAGATGGGCAACTAGCTTGTTCTTGATCATCGTTTTCGCGTTGCCATCGATAGTACCGCGTCCAAAAATCTTGATATCCTTCGAATCGTATGCCGTCCGAATCCACCATGTGCCATCGCCAATCACGGACTTGGTGAAATATACTTTGTAGTCCGACTTGCTCCCCGTCATGCGTAGGACCGATCCGCCAGCTAGATACAGCGAAGTCTGGGATGGGATGATCAAGTTGCCGATAAGATACACTCCTGCCGGAACGTATACGATTGTCCCTGGCTTTTTCGCGGCAGCGTCCAACGTTTTCTGAATGCCGTCGGTTACGGCTTTTCCTTTGTTATCTGCACCGTGATTCAGCACATTCATAATGCCTACACCTTTTGAAGGTGGCGCATCCTTCTCAAGGCGATCAATCATGATCACTAATTCTTTCAGATTGTTCAGTTTGACAATCAGGTAGTGGACTTTGTTCAAAGAGAAAATCAGCTCCTTGCCCTCGACCTTGTATTTAACACCGGTCGCTCTTGGGGAGATCACTGGAGTTCCAGTAATCTTATCTCCAGAATACGTGGCGATGCGGAACTCGGTAGGGTTTCCTTCAGCCATGGAAAGTTGAACATAGTCGTAGTTGTCAGAACTGACGGTCTGGGCGTAAGTGCCGTTCACTTTGATGGTGTACTGCGAAGATTTGGAGTAAATGGAAGGTCGATCGTAATCAACCCATTGTGCTGTAACGAGAGGCAGAATGCCTGCCGCCAGGAGAAAGACGCGCCTTAACATGGCGGGTATTGCACAGTACTGCAACAAAGTCGTGGGGGCCGCAAGGGAAATAAATAATAATGGAAAAGACTGTCGTGATACAACGTTTTCGTGTGGGACACCAACTATTATATACGATCCCGGGGCTAATGTAGAACATCAGGAGATACTTACTCATTACATCGTTGCGCTCGCAGTCTGAGTTCCGTGGTACGGATTTTGGCCCCAATGGAGGCCCCCACAGGGTCCCTGACTGACCCCACCGCCATCCAGTGGGTATGGTATGCCTCCAACACCACGAGGCTCTCACTACTCCAACGAGTGTTTCGTGCACCGTTAGGCCCGTTAGGCCCGTTATCGTATTTAGCAGACTGCAGACAAGGATCTCAGGCACCAATGAGTCCTGCTTGTCGCTCAATAGCCGGTACTCGGCTACTATTTACAGCAGGGCTTAGCCCTGCACTAGCCCAATCTATGCATTCGGATTTCGGTACCTGCAGCGACGCGAAATACAGCAAGTCTTCTACATGCCCGTGACTCGTTTGAGAGATGACCTTGGGATATCACCTGAGTAGATGTATGTACTTAGGTAGATATGTGGCGGATCAATTCCTGAACGGAAATGAATTAAGAAAGCCGCAGGCGACGCCCAAATGGCTTAAGCGCTAACCCGTAAAGCGGGTAGCCAGCGTAATATAATGTTGCGCAAATGAAATTGTAGCGATGGACGAATAGGGTATTGGTGAATGGATATAACTCTGATGAAAGTTGATGGCCACTATGAGATGTGCCCCTAATAGCCGGAGGCGTGTAGATGTGGTCAGGTGTCATGAAATTGAAGTACTCAAATTGATGGACGTCCGAAAATCACAAGTTTCCTTTTGTTTTGTGGGCAATACGGGTGCAATGCTACGTGGGGGCGGTATCATAGAACGGTGTTACTTCATCATTAAACATTTGGTACATAGCAGTGATCTTTAATCACCTACGACTATTAAATCTTGTTTCAAGCCCTGTATCTAAATGGAACAGCAGCCTTGAGCATCTTCGTGAAGTTGGGTGTGCCCCAACCAGTCGCAGGATCCCAACCCTTGGTTGCGTTCCAGCTGGCATAAGGGATGACCGGGCTGCCATTTGGTGCTCCGTTGAATCTAGCATTGCCATCACATCCAGTGCTGCCACCCTTTGTGATGTCGTTTAGTACAAGCGGACCGACAGTGTAGATCCAAGGGTTGAGGAAGCCCATAGTAGGCAGCTTAGCCTTCAGACGCGCATCGTTGAGCAAGGAAATGATGGCAGCAAAGGCCGGTGCCGAGCAAGAGGTACCCTCAAAGTGACCGAGCCTTCCCTTGTCATAGACAGAGTAACCCACACTTTGAGCAGCAACATCGGGGAAGCCACGGCCGTTGCGGTTGAAATAGGGCTTCCACTTGTTGCCGAGCTTAGCGAGGTAGCTTTCGACCGCAATGGTTTGCCACAATGGTCGCGACCAGTAGTTGGAAAAGCCACCCGAGGAGAAAAAGACAGCTTCCTCGTCAACAAATTGAGTTCCACCCACGGATGTTACCCAAGGGCAGGCAGCAGGGAACTGAGGCTGGAACACGGTACGGTTTGTGCCATCGTTGGTTTGGCACGCACTGCCCACTCCACTGTCACCCGAGCTGAAGATGACAGAGACTCCGCGAGATCCAAGCTGAGCATACAAGTTGCAGACAGTCCTGGCATACTTTTCGGGTACACTCTGCTCGTCTTCACCGTAGGATGTCGAGATAACCTGAGGAAGCTGGCTCTGGGGAAGCTTGACCACATTCTGAAGCCATGCCAGATATGGCTCATTTGAGTTGTCGTTGATGTCTGGTTGATCAAGGTCAGGTACGAGAGGACCCCTACCTCCAGTGATGTATTCGGTTACGGGGAGAGGAGCAGCAATGCCGACAATGAATTGGCCGTCAAGGTTGGCCTCGCCGCTCGAAGCTGAGGAGTTCTGATCGTTGACTCCACCTTCGAACGTGACGACCGAATAATTCTCTCCCTTTGCGTACGGAGCAATGTTGTTGATGAACAAATCCAGATCGGAATAGCGGGCAGACTCTTCCAAGTAGCTGTTGAAGGCCACTTTACTACCGCTCTTGGCATCGGCCTTGTAGTTGATCTTGTACAAATCCTGAAGGCACTGGGGAGTGATGTATTTGTTCTGAGAAAATTAGCAACTTCACTTAGGAAGAAAACGGTTGTACATACGCAGTCAGCGGGAGTGTCAGCAGCACTAGCGAGACCCATGACATTGGAGTCGTCTATAGCATGGTGGGTTTCATGCTGCGGAACACCCTGACCGAAGCGAACTGTCGGCTGGATGGTGTTGACGTGGGCTGCGATATCGTCCGGAATAGAGTACTCTAGCGTACGCAGGCGCTTGCCCAAGTTCTCGCTCGTATACCATGCGAATTCGGTGGAGAGCAGTTCGTTCGCAACGCCGACAGTGGTTCGGATGTTAATCCAATCCGCATCGACGTCGACGCTCTCGACACCACCCTCTGCGAGCCACTTCTTCACAGCGGACACAGTAGTGTCGGACGGAAGAAGCATACGCTTCATCTCTTCGTGATCTTGGAAGTGCTTGCCATACGAAGGATGATCTGTGCTACGTTAGAATTCTTGCTATTGACAACGTTTCCCAGCATGAGCGCCTTTTGGATTCCATCTTTGACGAAACAGGCCAAGAGAGGTGTATTATTGGGATAAATCTTACCTGGTGTGCTCATGTCGATGACTGCTTGCTCAAAACCCGCAGCGTCACCCTGCTGCAGAGCAATCTGCAAGCGGATAGGCTCATCGTTGGATGCTGCACCGGTATACTTCCAACCGGCAGGTACAGCGTTCAAGCTCTCCAGTACCGCAGCCGAGGCTGTTGTGGCCAAGAAAAACAAGAATGAAGAGGACAGCATGTTGTCAAATCGTATGTTACAACGTCTCGAGGTCAACAGTACGATGTCCGGCTTTCGGTGACTGGCCAACGATGAAGGTAAGACCCTGAAAGAACCTCACGAGCAGGCTGCCGTGCTGTCAATGGGGTTCTGCTCTTCTTAAATGCGGTACTCTAATATACAGTTGCCATGTGAAGCTTAGCCTCATCCCTACAGTCAAGATAGCCGACGACCTGGGCTCCAGCGAATTAACGCCCGAGTGGCCCATGCTGCATCTCCAAGAGGCAGGTCGGCAGGGTTCGCGGACCAGAGACAACGGCGCGGCGGCGGTCAACAGCCAGGGAAGGGAAATAAGCTCGTTAGATCCGCTGCTTGACATCCTCGGTTGTGTCTTAGCGTGCTTGTATGGAAGATGCTCCTGCCTGATTGGGCTAGCGGTATGGGGCGTGGTCCTCGCCCATGATATAGGACTCTCATATATCACGTCAGGGACCCTTAGCATTCAATAGCCTAATATCCCATCTGTGGTAAATACGAGCGGGAATAATAACAGTGCTGACTCTAAGAGAATCTACCTACCACTTTCTTCGGATCCACAACTGTAAGATTCATGCGCTGGAATGTATGGATATACACATACCTAGGCATGAAGCTGAATTTATTCATGTGGATCTTTGGAGTGGACTTATGGGCGCAAGACCAAGCACTGATTTCCTGAATATCTAGCGAAACTCGTGGCGTCGACACAACAGTGGTGGTGAGCAAGTATGCCACTACACATGCACGTCATTCTATGCATATGTGCCACGTGCGCTTCTATTTTAAGAGCAATAGATGATATCGTAATTTTTGTAACCAAATCAACTTCATTCTGGTGCCTGCTAAGAATTTGTTAGATATGAATACTGATGGAAAGGTTTGTGCTTCGTGAAGCAATCCCTAGCGGCCAAGTAATCACAATGAGTTGTGTATCTTCCGCGTCCAGATTGTGCTTCTCGTTTGAGTCACATAGGTTCAACACCGTTAAAAACTTCTTCTAAAATCCTTCGGTGCTGCTGTTGTATCTAACTCCAGATTCGCCTTTATTTATTAGTCTATAAGTCGAACTGATGTATGTCGATCATGGCAACCAATATGAGTTCCCGAGCTGACAACGTGCATCACTCGTACATGATAGACACCTAGGATAATTTGAAAACCAAATTACTATTACTGCAGTAAGAACCTTCAAGGAATATTTCTGTCCAGTGTCAGCCTTGACGTATACCTTGTGACCAATCAAGACTAGGCCGATGGGTGTGGGCTACTGCATAATGATCTAGATACCCCGTGGCCATTTCTTGATAAAAGGCGAAAGATATTTTTTCAGCTTGTTCAGTGCCAGACAATTGGATATCGTTGGTTGATTACATTCAACACATGATGTTGTCGTTTTGGTGCTTTCCCAGGACAGTGGAACCTGGTCCCAACACAAGGACGTAATCCATCGGCTTTCAATCCATCAAAATTTTTAAATCACTGCTAATAAGTTCAACAATGAATTTTATCTCATCTCTTGCGCCCCGTAAAGCTTTCGAGTCGATCATGAGGTTCATTTGTGTGTTGTCCTTTGTCGCAGCATCTCGGGCTGGTCCCTTGTTTCGTATTCCAGATGTCGAGCTTCACACACCAATTCTTCAAGACCCACGAGCGCCTTGGATGTCAGAGGGATGTTACAAAGAGCCTCTTGGTCGTCGTGCACTAGCACAAGCAGCATTCTACGACTATTCGGGTATGACTGTCGAGAAATGCCAGAGTTTCTGTGCAAGCAAAGGATACCCTTACGCCGGTTTGGAATATGTAGGAGAGTGCTACGTATGTGTTGATTTATTCCGTATGAAACCAGTTCACAAGCTTACGATTCCAGTGCGGCCTTGTCAATAGTTCTCCCGGGATATCAGATCCCAGCGAATGTTACCAATCATGTGCAGGTAATCCATTGCAGATATGCGGGGGACCAGACAGACTTTCTTTGTACTTCAGATCAATACGGAAGCCAACAGTAAATTCGGGAGAGAACTTGTTCAAGCCCCTTGGGTGCTTTGCAGACACTCAAAGAGCTCGCCTACTGAGTCATTTCGCGGTAGTACCTGGCGGATCAGACAATGTATCAGTTCTGGAGTGCACCAAGACCTGCTTCGGAAGAGGTTACATATATGCTGGTCTGGAGTACGCCGGTGGTATGCACAATCTTACCTTATACCCTTAATAATAGGGCTTTGTATTGACAAGGAACAGAGTGCTGGTGTGACAATGAATACCGAATCAAGTTGGAGGCCATCGATGCAAGTAATTGTGATAGTAAGTTCATTCATAAGCGTGTAATAAGGGCTTTTGGCTTATTCATATCCCAAGTGCCATGCAAAGGCAATCTTAGCGAATTGTGTGGTGGTCCTGATGCTATCAATATCTACCAGTACACGCCCCCACGTCTTTTGGGGAAACCTCGCCCTATTATAGCTTCAACAGCCGTTGCAACCCCGAATCCGACAGTCGATATATCTCCAATCGCCCCAATTCTCAGTTCAACAACTTCCGCTGTTGATGCAAGCCAAACTACTGTAGTACCTCTCGACCTCACTATCTCGCCATATCCGTCGACACCACTCATTGCAGGACCAAGCGCTACTGCAGCATCAGAGCTGACGTCCCACTTCGAAGAAACGGTCTTTTCTTTTACAACGGTAGCCAACCCTTCATACAAGGACTTCTCCAGCCTACTCGGTAGCATCGTAACTTACCTCGGCAAGCTCTCTGGCTATGACAATGTCTCCGTTTTCAATATGAGCTCTCAACGTACGAAATATCCCAACGATCGATCATACTGTCTATTGAAAGCCGTCAATCTGACTTCTGCTGGTTCTTACCACTTTGACGTAGGTGTCGGACGCCAGATCCTGAACGGGACAGGGAAGCCGTACCCCTCTATGGACAGGTTGCAGTTCAACATGTACTACGATACAACGTTGGTATCAGGATTGCAAAATGTTTGTAATCCTAGTAATGGAGAGTGCAGCCTATCATCGCCATTTGGTAGGTACGATATTATCAAGGACATTGTGAAGGTTCCATACCGGGACATTGGGTTACACAATCTGGCTGTTTGTGGTGTTTTTCGCGGACATGCAGTGAATGGATTGGACTCTATTTTGATTCACTTTGTGAATTTCACTGGTCCAATTACGGGTGGCTGAGGCGTTATTGAAGATAGGGGGAGCAAAAGTTGAGCGAGGATAGCGTGGTTTAAATCAATATGCAGGCTAGTAAAGCGTCGTATACTCGGACACTATACTGACAACAAAATATTCGGCTCCAAACCGAGGACGCTTCGGATCAGTTGATGTTTAAGACATTTCACTCTAGCAATAAAGCCATGCTGTGAGACTGTGTAGAATATCAAAAAAAACATAAGAGTACAGTTCAAATGAGTTCTATGGTCTCGGATTCCTTCTCAGTCGTAAGATCACTGCGTGATACTCCGTATACGTAACAGGGACCAATCAAGATGTAATTTTTCAGCAACGGTACCTCGCGGACGATCAACGGATGGCAGGCCCCGTTCATGATCACAATTTTATCCTCGCTGCAGATTTCCGGCGGTGCCAGTCCTAAGCGTCCACCCTCAGTCACAAAAAATACCACTGCATTCATAGTCTCTCGAAGACACTTGTAACATACAAGAGCCATTTTTGCTTCCTCAGACATACCATCCGGCACCTTCTCTCCGTGATATAGCCAAAGGTCCACAATGCCTGGATGTCTCGTAACTTCACCATCTTCCGCTAGACAGTGCTTTTCGTACATCTGGCCCAATTCTCTCAATAAAGCGGCGGTCGTGGGTTTCCTCAGTATATTCGTGGCTGTTGGACCCAAGCCCTCCATGAGCAATGTGCTCCAAAATGCTTCCTCAAAGCGAGACTTGGAAGGGAAGGAATCTTCAACGCCATGCACCTTACATAGCTCCAAGCAATCTTTCACAAACGTCCTCGTCTTATCGTACGTCGTTGGGCCTCCACCAAAGGCCCACATACGAGGCAGCGCTTCAACCTCACCTCCAAGTATCTTGTCCAGCACAACCCCGCTGAAGGATAGTGATAAACCGTTAGCGGTAATCGATAGTTCCCCGTGAAGACTATTCGAAAAGTTGCTGCGACTGTTCAGCCAAGGTAATCGATCTCGACGGCTGCTTTTTCGGAAGTCGGGGACCCAACTGGGGAGATAATCATGCCCGATGTGAAGCATTCCAGTGGGATTCTCGCGGTACCAAAGTCCAGCGTCGTATAGAACCTCAAGGTATCCTTTGCCGAGCGATTTTGCCGCGTAATCCGTGTATATATGTGGTACTGAAAGGGAGTAATCGGGAGTGATGTCGATATCGGCTTCGATGGCCCTCAAGCTCAACAGTGCGTAGATCCGGTCCTTGTCGTCTGAACAATCTTGACTGCGTAAGCTTTCAATCACGTCTCCGAAATGCATCAGAGAAGAGACCCGCGCTTTTGCATCAGCAAATGATAGTTCTCCGCTATTATCGTTACCCTTCAGAATATTACAAAGATTCAAATAGTTCACTCTGCGCATGAACCGAGTTTGTAGCTGCGAACTTGTTATTCCTATACCCAATGAATCTTCCGAAGGCAGAATGGGGCCATTGTTTTGCGCCGCTTTCAGGGTGTCGAAAATGTGGTACATGGATCTTGCCTCCACGATAGACACAGCACGAAGTAGAGCTGCGAGATTCCTCGTGAATCCGTTTGACGGTCTCAGTCCTTTAAAAAGGATCATGCAGGCGGCGAAAAATTGCCACGGCAGTCTATCTCGACCGCAACATATTATCGGAGCAGAGGCCAGACAAACCTCTTGGACGGTCCAGAGACGAGTGAACCAGAGGTTTTCGTAAATGTAATTCATGTCGTGGCTCAAGAGCATATCTCCAGGGCTGACTGCAAATCTAGGGTAGCTTTCAGCAAACGAATCAGCCCCACGTAGGATGATTTCCGAGAACATTGTTTTCTCCACAATTGGAGGGAGAACGGTTTCAGAAGGCAGTCCAGATAGACCTGCGTGAAACCCCATCGACCCAGCAAGGAACCTGTACCCTTCCATCGCAGATTGGGATTTTTCGCACGAGTCCCCGAGCCAGATGAGGACCTGATCGGCCTTCTTGTAGATCTCGGACATCAGGACTACTTGACTGCTCTTCTCTGGAATATCTTGCTGATTTATGCACACTGCGTCCGCCCAGAGGACTCGTTCTGTATCCGGCTTTCTGAAAGATCGCAGGGCAGAAGCGAGATTTGTGGTTATCGCCACATGTCTATCTCCAAATTCGATGCGTTCTGGAAATTCCGGTGCTCCCCATGTATATGAGATGGCGTCGTATTGGGGGTTTTCATCAAAGTTTACTATGTGGAACGAAGCCTGCAATGCTGCATTTGAATCTGACTCGGGCCTGACGACTAGAAGGCGTATCGATTTATCATCGGGCAAAGGAGCATACGTATAGTTTGAGTTGACGTCCATTGTAGATCAAGGAGCGCTCAAGTGGGTGGGTGATGCTGTAACCTTGGGATCTATGCGATCTGCAAATGTTATGAACCCCGGAGCTTCAGATTCGACATATCATAGGACATAGTTTGGAACCGTAGGCTGCCCTGGTATTTATGGGGAGTGTCGAGCTGAACGAATTCAGGTCTGCTCAGCCCTCTCAGCCACTGAAACTAGTCCTCGCTAACGAAAGCTCTTTAAGGCAACATGCTCGTATCCACATGCGTCTTAGTGGGTCTGTATACCAGTGAAGCATCGAACATTCTAACCTCTATAGTAGTTTCTGGATTTCCGTCACAATCCAGATTCTCAAGATCAGTGGCGCTGTTTAGCTGGATGCAATGTTGAGCGTATAGATCACGTCTCTGTACGATGGACTTCTTTTCTGGGCTTCTCAGGCGGTCGCTCGTATGGCCGATGGCCTCGCTGAAAAGAGATACGATGTCAAACTTCCAATGAGATTTTCACACAGATATTCTCGATCAGTATAGCTTAGGAATTGCTGCATCCTTCATTGGTGACACAGATCTCAATATCAAGCTCTACGGCAATCAAAAAAGTTTACTCCCAAAGAGCAGAAGATAAATCCTGTGTTCTCACTAACGAAAATATTTCACCCCCAAATACATGTACTACCGCACTACACACCAATTACACAAACAGCAGAAAAGCATACCTCTCATGCCTTCCCCTCCCCCAACCCATCTACCTCAAAAGCCCCCCGTCCCCAATTCATACGCGCCATCCCGTCCCGCACCACCTCCCTGCTGCCCACTAACCTCATACACCCAGCGCCCCTGCCCCCCATCCGGCCCACTCTGGTACACCGCCGTCGTACTCTCACTATGAACCTCATGTCTATCCGGCGGCATGCTCCCCGCAATCTCCATTGGCGTCTGCCCGGGCGAACCCTGCGGCACCGGCGTCGCATGCGCCGTATGCGGGGTCCCCAGCGCATTCGGGCTCGCCACACCGGTGCCGACCTCCTTCCTGGAGACTGCGGTGTGGGCGAAGGCGGGCGTCTTTTCCTCGATGGGGCTCACGTCCGGTTTGCTGGCTGCGAAGCCCGTGGCGCCGGTGGTTTGTACCTGGAGGGGTGGGGCGGGTGCTGCGTAGGGGGATGGGCCGGCGGTCATTTGGGGTTGGGCGTGGGTGGCGTAGGAGGGGGTATTGGGCGCGCTTGCGGCGGCGGAGGAGGAGGATGGCGATGAGGATGGCGAGGAGGATGCAGAAGACGGCGCCGATGGCGATGCCGGCTTTGGCGGCGGTGGAGAGGCTGGAGTTGGAGGAGGAATTGGAGGAGTTGGAGGAGGTGGTCGAGTCAGCGGAGGAGGAGTCTGGAAGATGGTTAGCGGAAGGTTATGTTGAAAAGACGTAGATGATAAGTACTAGATGGACTTGGGGGTAGCGTTGTGGGTGTTGAGGACGTAGAAGAGAGTGCTGAAGGGTGTTAAGCGTGGGTTTGTAAGATTATTCAAAGTGAGTAAAACCTTGCAGCAAGGTTATATATAGTAGGAAGAAATAGGTGAGGACAATAAGACTCAAAAACTAGCTTACCACCCGTGTTTGAAGGCCCACTACTCGGCCTCGTCCTCGAGGTAGTCCCTGCACCAGTATTGGAACCAGCGGTACTCAGCGCACCGCCCGTCTCAGACGGACTGCTTCCGCTATCAGCAGAAGTCGTCTGAGCCTCGATCGTCGACGGCATCGTCATTCCTGATGGGCTGAAGTCCCTGTCTATGCAGTACTGCAATTGAATAGCACTGAGCATGTCCACATCTGTCTTCGTGTTCATGTCCGCAAAGGTGCATGATGTCGAGGCGCACCGTTCAAGCTGGCTGATCCTCCTGTCTAAATTGTTCTTCTTGCACCAACATGCTGAATTGTCACAACCCTGTGTATTCAATCAGCTAATGTGAGTAACTCTGGCAGACAAACGTACGTTGAATGGTAGGTAGTCTTCACAGCTGCGCATACATGGCGCCATCAGACTATAACCTGCATAGTTATTGAAAGGGTTGTATTCCCCATCGAGTTGCTCTTCGCTCATTTTCAATACCGTGCAATTACTCTTGTTTGTGTTGAATCAATGAAAGGCCTCTATCGAGCAATATAGGTTCGAGCTATTGGTACTCTGGCAACCCAGATGCTCGTGGCAAGGCTACGCCCTCCCTATAAGCAAAGCACGCAACGCCCGCCAAGCAGCCACAACGACTCCTTCATGTATTTTCCAGTCAAATGCCCCCATGTGGAGGCGTTCTCACTTATGATGCCAAGCAAGCTGCACGCGCGAGTTGGGCAATGATCTCTCAATACGAGACGGCTGGATGTTTGTACAACCCTACAAATAGCACAAGTCGCCAGCAACCCCGGGCCATGCAAGCCAACCATAAGATTGTTTCTGCCTTGGCGCGTGAAGAAATACCCGGGGCGAATGCTGTCTGGTGGAGTTGTTGGGTGGCATCTGGGACTGTACCGTCGGGAACGCTGTGGCTATCTTCAGCGAATAAGGCAAGCAATGGCTCGCTTCACGCGACGCTGCTCGCTACCGTGCTACCATTTCGGAGATGCTGCAGGAATGTCATCTACCGCTCGGAGGCATTGCGTGGAGATGAAAGTTGAAACTGGGTTCCTTTCGCATCTCTCAAACGTAATGAACATGTACCTGGTATTGAGAATTATCCTGCAAATAGTGAGAGAGCGGACGAATGTTTTCAGTACCGAGCTTTCCATCGCATTCATGCCCTAAAAGGTAATCATTTGATACGAAGCGTCGGCATGTCTGACCAATGGGCACAAGTGTGGCTGCAGGTACGACTTGAGCATGCTGGGATCCGGCCGGGAGGCTTTGGGGCTTGCTATGCTTTCTCCGAGAAGTGACCCGACATAGTACCAGCGACTAATATATAAATAGAGAGCAACGAGCAAAGGCACAATACCGTGCTGAGCGGACAATGGACGAATATGGAAGACCGCCCCAATGTCAGGTACCAGGTTCAATTAATATACATCACTTTTGTATATTCTTAAGCTATTATCTCGCTTTGGGGGCCACTTTGCACCTGGCAGCTGGGGGGATCGTACAATGTTGTTGCAGACTAGAATGAAGGGTATCGCAGTTCGCTATCAGAACACCTGTATCCAAACACTACTCTTTTCACGCATAGCAAGCGCGTGATCCAATTGCAAAGCGGATGCGGACTAGTCGTCCACTTCCGGTATGAGCATATCATCATCCATCAAGTCCTCATCTACCTTTAAACCCAAATCGATTTCTTCCAAAAACGTACGACCGCGCAGAGCTTCTGGTAGGTACTCTTGCTTCACCTTACCGTCCAGATAGTCAGGGTTATATTTGTATCCTTCAGAGTAACCGATATCTTTCATGAGTCGCGTCGGTGCATTGCGAAGATGGAAAGGTATAGGTAGGGCAGCAACGCCAGGCTCTTGCAAGGCAGCCTCTGCTGCTCGCAATCCACGATAGGCGCGGGTAGACTTGGGGGCGAGACTCAGAGCAGTAACGCAATGGCCAAGGTTGATGCTACATTCGGGCATGCCAATCTTTTCGCAGGCGCTGTAAGTGGCTGTCGCGAGCGAAAGCATGCTGTTATCAGCTAAGCCTACGTCTTCTGAGGCGACGACTATTAGGCGCCGTGCAATGTAACGAGGATCTTCTCCTGATTTGAGCATGCGTGAGAGGTAGTAAAGGGCTGCATCGGGGTCGGAGCCACGTATCGACTTGTGTAGCGCGGAGATGTTCTCATAGTGTTGGTCGCCAGCGCGATCATACACCAGAGTCTTGGTCAGCCGCTTTTTTAATTCGTCTTTCGTTACATTCGGGTTTTTGGAGAGGCTTATGGCAAGCTCAAGCAGATTTAGCGCAGTGCGGGCGTCACCATCCGAGAAGGAAGCAAAGTACCGCAGCATTTCTTTATCCAACAAGTCAGAGGTGCACTCCTCAGCGACCATGGCACGCTCCAAGATATTGATCAGATTATCGTCGTTCAGCTCGTCCAAGGTAAAGGTCCGGCATCGCGACAACAAAGCACTGATGACTTTGAAGCTCGGGTTCTCGGTAGTGGCCGCAATGAGCGTGATGATGCCACTCTCGACGGGCCCCAGGAAAGCGTCTTGCTGCGTCTTGGAAAAGCGGTGGATCTCGTCACAGAAGACGATGGTTTTGCGGCCTGTGAGCTGCAAGTCCTTCAAAGCTTCGGCAAAGATCTTGCGCACCTCCTCAAGCTTGGTGCTGGTGCTGTTGATCTCGACAAATCTCGAGGCGGAGGCATTTGCAATAATGCGCGCTATGGTGGTCTTGCCAGTGCCCGACTTGCCCCACAGAACCATGGAGGGGATCTTGTTGCTCTCCAGCATGCCGCGGAGGATGCCGTTGGGCCCAATCAACTCCTGGCCAAAGACATCGTCCAGCTTCATGGGGCGCATGCGCTCTGCCAATGGCTGAGCATCCTCGACCGCCTTGAGCTTCTTGCGCCTCGCCACGGCAGGGGAGACGGGCTCTCCATTGGGTTGCGGTTCGGCAGCGGCGGCGGCGTCGTCGAACGATCGCTTCGTGCCTGGCGGAGGCGTCTTGGGTCGCAGGGCGGGCGGAGGCGGGCCTAAGGGCGACGATGTCGGGTTGCCATTCTTCGCAGAGTTCCCTGGCCTGCGGCCAGCCGGGGTGAAGAAGCTGTGGGCCTTCTGGGTGGCGGGCGTGTCGGCGGTGGCATCGATGACATGGTCGGCACACCCGCTGTCAATGTGCTCATTGATGAGGTTGTGGGTGACGGTCTTATCGCACAGCGGGCAGGCGACCATGATCGAGGATGAGCAGAAGCCGCGACGCCGCGTCGCGTAAATTAAGCGGAACCAGAGCGCGGGAAGAGGGCTCGACGCGTCGACGTTATAAATCATCTACCTCGATACATAGATAGCTGGAGCCCCTCGAACGAAAAAGCAACGCTCTCCTCAAGAGGAAGGCGCGCTGGGAGAATTCCAAAAGAAGTGCTTTTGGCGGCTAATGCCTGAGATGGAATGGGGATGGGATGGGATGGGATAGGGCACACCACGCTTCACCAGAGCAAACGTGGGCGTGGAAGATAGACCGCCCTTCCACCATAGTCTCTCATAGCATGCGCCGACTTCTCATCACAGAGCAACCGGGTTGTACTGCGTACACGACAGCATGCGGTCGTCCAGCGTGTGCCGACGCGTCTGCGGAGCGAGGTCGGAGGACAGCGGCTGATGACGGCATTGTGCGGCGCGAAGGGTGAAGCACGCAATGCGCATAGCAAGCCAATTTGATAACCCACAGTGTGTCGGTTGCTATCCCCACCGAGTAATTCCCTGCCATGCGAGTGACTGCATCCTCAGCTTCAAGACAATTATCCTCGGTGCTCCGCCTGCCCTTCAGATTAGCGACAACAGCTTCCAACAGCCCCGCCACCTGCACCCCGCTGCGCGCAATGTCAGCGACCTCACGGCGCGGAGAGCCCTTCAAGCCTGCCGCGCGTGTGGCAGGCCAGAAGCAAGATGTCTGGTGAGCCCAACGCCACGCAAAACTGACCCGGCGAGCGAGGCTGAGTGCTGCCCAGGTCCATCGTCAACGAAGCCGCCGCCGCCTCACCCGTGCAGCCCATTGTGAATATGGGCCAGGGCTTCTTTGGCTACAACCCTCCCCAGTTTGTCCTCGATGCCGCAAAGTCCGCCCTCGACAAGGTGGAATGCAACCAGTACTCGCCCACCAAGGGCCGCCCGCGCCTGAAGAAGGCCATCGCAGACGCCTACTCGCCGTTTTTCGGGCGCACCCTCAACCCAGAGACTGAGGTCACCATCACGACCGGCGCGAACGAGGGCATGCTGAGCGCCTTCATGGCTTTCTTGGAGCAGGGCGACGAGGTCATCGTCTTCGAGCCCTTCTTCGACCAGTACATTAGCAATATTGAGATGCCCGGCGGCAAGGTCGTATACGTGCCCATGCACCCTCCCAAGGAGGGCGCGAGCAAGACCACTTCGGCAGCAGAGTGGACCCTCGACATTGCTGAGTTCGAGAAGGCCATCACGCCTCGCACGCGCATGATCGTGCTCAACAGCCCGCACAACCCCATTGGCAAGGTGTTCTCCAAGGAGGAGCTCCAAGCCGTTGCCGACATCTGCGTCAAGCACAACATCATCATCCTCTCCGATGAGGTCTACGACCGCCTTTACTACGTGCCCTTCACGCGCGTGGCAACCCTCTCACCAGAGGTGGCGAGGCTCACACTGACAGTAGGCTCCGGCGGCAAGAACTTCTACGCAACGGGCTGGCGCGTCGGCTGGCTGATCGGGCCCGAAGACCTCATCAAATACGTGAGCGCAGCGCACACCCGCATATGCTACTCCTCCGTGTCGCCGCTCCAGGAAGCGACCGCCATCGGCTTCGAGCAGGCCGACGCGCACAACTTCTGGGACGAGTCGAAGCGCGAGATGAAGGCGAAGATGGACAAGTTCAACAAGATCTGGGACGAGCTGGGCCTGCCGTACTCGGATCCCGAGGGCGGCTACTTCGTCCTGGTGAACATGTCCAAGGTCAAGCTGCCGGACGACTACGAGTTCCCGCCGCATGTTGCAGAGCGCCCGCGGGACTTCAAGCTGAGCTGGTTCCTGATCAAGGAGGTGGGTGTGGCGGCCATCCCGCCTACAGAGTTCTTCACGCCAGGAAACGCACACATTGTAGAGGACTGGTTGCGGTTCGCCGTGTGCAAGAACGACGACGTGCTTGAGACGGCGCAGGAACGGCTGCGTGGACTGAAGAAGTACATTCAATAAGTACATTCAATAAAATAGATAGACAGCGAGCACATTGGCACATTAGCACTAGAACCAATAAACAGCGAGGCCGTCACGAACAATATTCTCCCTCAAGCCCATGGCAGCGCCATAGAAACTCAGTGGAAAAAATGGTAGCTTCTCTTTGATTGAGCGTGTCATCCTTAGTGCAGGGGCCATGCTAATCTTCTCTGTATCGTTTCAAATTGACCAAATGTCCGAAGACAAAGAGTGTGAAGGGACGCGGGCAGGGCGGGGTTTTATACATCATCTTGGGCGCCAAGCCTGCGCTAGTATGATCACGTGTTGGCTGCTGCCTATAGTCACGTGCTGCTGCCGCCTCCAGAGGCCAGGCCTCCTCCAGGGCTTCATATGGGCATATGCGCAGTGCTTGAGTCATGTGCAATGCCATGCCTCCAATCATGGTACGATTCGATTTGACATGAATAGAGCGTGTAGAAGAAACCCAGGATATGCACCTTCATAAATCCAAATTATACATCTGATGTCCTTCAACATCTTGGACTGTGTAAGTGCCGCTCACCCTTGCAGCGGATGCTTTCCAAACTGGCTCCGATTACCCATATCAACGCCATGTTTCTGCATCGTCCTGGCATATTCCAATACCATCTCTTCCCATTCTTTCATCACCACCTCTCGATCTGCACCTCCCAGAATCTTCTCAACGGCCTGGGCAAGCTCCATCGCATCAAGCGCAGCCTGGTTCGTGCTGGCAGCAGTATGCGGCCTGAATCCCGCAAGTGCATCTCCAACCAGCACCACCCGACTGTCCCTCGGTAACACCGCCCTTGGACTCAGCACATCCGTGATGGCCTGCACAAACGGGACCTCTGTCCTCTCCACCAGCTCAGCGAACTGCAGCGGTAGCACTTGCTTCGCCCTCTCCTTCTGGCGCTCCCAGACACTATCCTGAATACCCCCGGCGGAAGCGTGACATGGTGTCTCTTCCCATCCTTATCCGTCATCAACTCCACATGCTCCGGTGACTCTTCCGCATAGTTGCAGTACCACACCCAATTCAACAATCGCTGCCCTGGCTCGATCGTCCCGTTCGCACCCGGTATCGTGTACGCCAGGATCTGCACGCCCTCTGTGTGGAAGAAGGGAAATTTCTCCACAAACACGTCGCGTGCTGATTGCGAGACCAGGGCCTCGGGGACGGTGCCTCGCCATGCGACATACCCTGCGTACTTTCTCTGCACGTCTGAATCGATCAAGCGCCGGATCGTGGAGCTGGGCCCGTCCGCGGCAATGACCAGGTCTGCAGAGAAACTCGTAGTGTCGCCGTGGGAGGTCTTCGCCTTGACGGTCAACGTGTCGGTTCCAGTGAAGTCGATGTCCGTGACTTGGTGATCATAGTCGTAAATCGTCGACCCTTCCATTTCCTCAGGCGCGGAATCTTTCACGTATTCCGAGTTGACTCGGTCAAAGTTCGCGCGGAGTATGTGGTATAGGAGGTCCCAGCTCGTCATGTGCTGTTGTTTGTCTTCGCGACTGATAACATCCCCACTCTTGTTGAGGTAGATTCGCTGGTGGCTCGGCACCGTGAGAGGGGTATGTGTTCGGTCGTGCCGTTTGAAGAACTCTTGCACGTCGTGCCCAGCGACTACGCCGGCACCTTGGTCATGGAGGAGCGGCGTTGGGTTCCGTTCCAGGATGCGGATGTTCAGATTTTTGCGAAGATGTTTCAACGCAACGCCCGTGAGGAGACCGCCTAGGGAGCCGCCTACAATGGCGATGTTCTTCGGTTTTGCTTGTGCCATGTCCAGATAGTTGATGTCCGTGTGAGACTAGCCAAACGGCGAGAGGGCAAGTGCAACATTGTAGCTTGCGACTTTTTTGATAGCACCAGCACGATTATTGTACTGTCATCATGACAGAACTAAATGGGTAGGTGGTAGGGGTGTAGAGACTTTTCAAAGTAGCCTTCCAAACATGACGTCATGGTTCTATCCACCAAGGGTTCAGACATACCGAATACCAGTGTAACCTATTGTAGATAAGAGGTCCAACACGAAAACAAAATACAATTAAATATACAATCAGTTTGACATGTCTCAGATCGCTGCGTTACTTCAAGTGACCCAGAAAATAGTTAACCAAGAACGTCCGGCCAACAAATATTAAATGAAAGACCTAGGTATAACTGCCTCAAAGTCAGGAGCAAAAGGTGCAAATCTATATCGTTTCAGCAAATCTTCCCTAAAACATCCTCTAACAAAGAAGAGATACACATAATAACATGCGGCAAAGAGAGCAACCAACGCAAACCCCCTGGCTTCCATCTTCACACGCAAACCTCCAACCTCCCCCTCACGCCGCAGCACCCTCCCCCTCCAACCTTCCAAATCCTTCAACATATGCACAACCTTGATCCCCTCCCCATTCGGACACGTCACGACATCCACCTTCCCACTCCTCTCATACCCACACCTCTCATAAAGCGCCACCCCACTCAACGTCGCGCCCATCTCGAGCCCCCTGAACCCGCCGTCCCTCGCCCTCCCCTCGCAATACCGCATCATCATGGTGCCCAGCCCTTTCCGCGCCCACGCCGGATGCGTGAAGATGGCTCGGATGCTCGCGCGCTCGACGCTGGGATCGCGCGACTCGGGGAGGCGGTTGGGCGCTGTGTCGGCGCCGTAGAGGGTGCGGCGGAAGGACCAGCCGCCGCAGGCGCTGATGGTGGAGGGGGAGTCGTGGGGGTGGAGGATGAAGTACGTGTGGTCCTGGTGGGTTTCTTGTTAGCGGTTGTACTGGAGGGGCCTCCTCGTTGTATGGCACACCAAAAGAAGGAGGGAGGGAGAGAGAAGTGTCCGTATATGTCACGAGATCAGATGAAATGCAGCTGGTTCGAGGTGTATGAAAAGCACATGCTCACTTACATGCAATAACAGTGTATCTGGCCCAAAGAGATACCCAATACTCCCGTCCAGCTCCGCCTCACTGTAATATCCCTTCCCAAGCGCACGCATAGATTCCCCTATCATCTTTTGGAGAGCAGGAATATCCTCCGTTGTTGCATCGCGGAACGTGAATGTGTGCGTAGCTTCTTGTGCCTTTGCTGCTGCAATAGGATCGTGTGTGTGAGTGCTCATTGTGAATGAGTGTCTGCCTATGCTATCTCTTTATTTTCCTGTGTTTGGTCTACAGAAACGCACAATTGGATAGTCTAGGACGAGAGGTGTGATATCTTGAGCTTGTGTGTTGTCCTTGTATCTACTGTGTGCCTATGTCAGTCAAAGGCAGTCGGAACACGAGGTATATATATATAACTAGGTTTACGAAGGAGAGGTGCAATGTATGAGATAAACTACTTCTGGCGTGTAGCATTACATGGGACGTTGGTGGGGTCCAGATGCAGCACGTGCGATATCGGACCAATAAGGTTTTCCCGGCGGGAAACAATAACCATGGGTACTCCGAATAGGTGTACACTAACTCCGGATAGGTGTGCAGCAACTCCGAATAGGTATACAACAACGTGGTATGACTAGTGCACAGATGACCCTAATGAAACGATATTCGATCAAGCCATCTTCTCGCGGTATTTTAGATATCGTAGCGGGTATAGTTTGCGCATGTTCACTTGCTCACATCTAGTCTCCCGCTCCGTCTTCTTCTCATGTAAACATCAGTAATACTTGACTTGGAGATCCAAGCAACTGTACGTCATGACCGTATTATTCACAACTCATCGCCCCAAGTGAGTCCTTTGTACTTTTCCATCAACACATTCTTCAACCCGCCGCCGTCTTCTGCCCAATCTGCTAACGTAAGTGCCTTCTCTGCCCACATCCTGCATAGGTCGTCGTTTTCTTGCACGTAGTAATCGACTGCATGGTTGAAGGAGGTTGTAGCAAGCCACTCCAACTCGGTGGATGGATAATTTTTCGTGTCCTTTTCGCACTTGTTAGTCATTCCTATATCACGATCTACGGAGATCATGTAAGTTGAGTGTGATAGCAGCTTGTTAGGGACGTAAAGTTCAAACAAAAAGAGTTCTGTATCCATATGCAGTGAAGCGATGCCGAATGTTCTAGGACATATTCAAATAACTCACTCCTTTACGAGCAGATGCAATACGAATAGCATGATCAAGACATTTCAAGCTGACCGCTTCATCATAGGTAAGAGCGAGTTGAAATAGACAACGAATCCACCGAGACATCTTCTCAATGTCGAAGGTTGTAGACTTCGCGCTGGCGTTGATAATCTTCTGAAGCGCACACAAAACGTCTGGAGCGACATCAGTGCTGCCAGAGTAAACAGAGACGATTGACCTACTTGACTGATGCTTTCTGTCTACGTTCTCCTTCGACATGCAGGTGTAGATTACCAACACGAGATCCGCCAGTGTGTCGTAATATGTCGTTCCCTCGTATTTCCAGCATTCTTCGAACAGTTCATCTAATTCTTCCCATTGCCCCCGTTTCAAAGCTGCCTCAAGTTCGAGTTTCACGATTTGAAAGTGCTTCGCTATCATGTCGGATTGAGAGGATTCAGAAAGTTTATTAATCACCTTACTCCCGAGTTTTCGAAACTCTTTGCCATACCGGCAGGCCTGTAAGTAATGCTGATACTGCTACGGTCAGTTTTTAATCATCCAATTATGTGCACTTCTAACATAGTTCTCCTTATCATCCTCTGCCCGAGCCAATGTGACAAATGTACATGTCATGAGATAGTAACAGAATAGCAATCGCAGGTTGATGTCAGTTTCGTTGCTCGGTTGTCCCCCTTCTTGTAAAAGCTTGATGAACTACGATAGTGGTTAGATTCGAGTTGAACTTCACGTTGTTACGTACCTCAATACAGGCTTCCAATATTCGCACTAGATTCTGAGGAGGAACCTCGGCGCAGTATTTAACTGCTATGTTGTATGCGTTCTTGCAGAACCATTGGAATTCCTCGTTAGTAAACTGCTCGCGACTAGCATTAACAGGTCGTCGTTTCGAAGCTTTTGCATGCGTTGATGCTGCATCCACTCAGCTGCATGTCGTTGGATCGATGAGTGCACACACCTGCTTCAATTGTCTTGCAGACTTGTTCGAAAACTTCTTGGTTGATAGAGCCGTCCTTGAATAGTTCCGACATGAGCAAGCGCACAGTCATTCTGTGGTCGGTCAAAAGCTGACATTATTCAAATGTGCGAATCTTACCGTAGAAGCGCAGGAAGATGCACATCTGTTGGTGCAGTAGCGTTATACTTCTCAAGCAACTTCTCGAGGGCTGTAATACCCTGCCTCTTGTTTCCAGACTGCTGTGCTTCTACTACGCATGCATAGAGCAGAGTCGTATCGTTTGATGACTGCCGACAGATCACGTCTAGGCTTTCGACAGCTACCGCAGTTGGCAGTCGCCCCGATTACACGACTGGGAAAAGGCTTACCAAGATCTGAATCGTTTCCTGCAAGGCGGCTTTGTACATCAAGTAGCGTGTCAGTCGATCATCCTTTCCAGAATCAGACATTTTCGAGTAGACATCCCGAGCAGCTGCATGGTCATGTCGAGCCAAAGCGCATAGCATCATCTTTCTATTGTATGTCAAAAATATACCCAAAGATGCCAGCTTTAGGGACAGACCTCGCAATCTTAGATTTGTTGCTCTCGCCGGCCTTGTCTAAGAGCGGATGCAGGCATGTTCCGCACCATGCTTCGGCTTCCTGGTGTTGACCCTTACTGAAATTGGCTTCAACTTGTTTCCAAAGTAGCTGTGTCATTTTAATAAAAAGCGTGAGATGTAGGCTGCGTTTTACTTACTGTTTGGGTAGCATGTGTTGCCTGCGGGGAGAAAGGAACTTTGATGTTGCGAAGCACCATGTCGAATAGCTCTCGAAGCCGATCTACCGTTTCTTCTGCCATGAAGGTAGTGCAGCTGATCCAAACTCGAGTGACGATCGCCTTTTCAGTCCAAGCTTCCTTCTCTTCTCTGAAGAGGCGAGTTTCAATCAGTGAGTCTATGATATTGCACGCTGTAACATTACTACCAACGATTAACGCCGTTGAATGAACGACACAATCACATACTCACTTGTGATCTTTCAGTTTATGAATGTGATGCATAATACTGATGCGTTGTCAATCAATGTGCCGCTGGTCCACATGGCACACGTACGTCTTGAAATTCCGTTCATTCAGCACAATGGAGTGCACCATTCGTTTCAACACTGACTTCCGTTAGCAAGCCCTAAGATCATATATTCCCTTTGGTTATCACAATATCCAACAACGGATCTAGTCGTAATATGCATACTAGCTGTGTTGATCTTCTTACCTAGATATACCTGATTGGCGTCTACCATGTCCTCGGAAAACAACATCTCAAGTTTAAGTAGAGATACCGACATCTTGTTTGAGTAGTCCTTCACAAATGTCAATAATGCGATGAAAGACAGACATTTCGGGGGCGCACTGTTTCAAGCAGCTGAAGCATGTGCCATGCTTTGGTGCGACCTTCCTCGCTCTTGAGCTTCACGTAAGCTTGAACTAACATCCATTAGTCTCTGCGAATATAAATGGTCGTAGAGATATACCTATACTCTGCATTACACTCAGACGTAACTCGCCTGCTTCGGCACTTAGCGGGTCGAATTCCTGTGCCCCAAGCACATCATAAGCTCGCTCGAACCATTGCACGGCAGACTCGTAGTTGCGCTTGTCGAGCAAATCATTGCCTATCTCATAGAACAAGTCGGCGACTTTCTCCACCAATGGAGCGGTATAGAACCTTGAGAGTTCTTTACACTTGGTGAACATTATCTCCGCAATGTCCATTCGATCCGATATCCACGCCTGTACACAAGTTGTAAGAAAACGTAACAGAAACGCTACCAGCCACAAGAACATGAGCAAAAAAGAAAACAAAACTCACCAAAGCGGTTCTCAACGCGTAGTACTCAACACACAAGCGCTCTCCCAGCTCGTACTCTGCGCCTTCATTCGCCTCACCCTCGAGGCCCAGAACCTCCTGGTAATCCGCTGCGCGAACCAGCACTTTCGTCGCATTTTCTACCGCCTTCTTTTCAATACACCATCTCCCAGCCTTTAGTGCGAGTTTCATGAGACGGATGCAGTTCTTGCGCTCCTTGCTTTTGACCGACTGGCCGCCTGCCGAGTCAAGCAATAGGAATGAGAAGACGCGCAACAGCCCCACTGCATGATTTCCATGCTCTCCTCCCGCACTGCTTTCATCGCGCCGCGAACGGGTTGCCAGATTCCACAACTCGATGGCGAGGCCCTCGAGCTCCTCTCGCTTTGCCGTTACCGCAGAAGACGCTGTAAGTGGTAGGAGACGAATTTTGGCTTCTAAATCATCGACAAGTGTTTGGTCGTGTGGCTTAGCGAAGCGTTTTGCGATGCTGGAGGCAAATGCTGTGATGTGTCAGAAAGGAGCTGGCCGAGGAAGGTGCGGATGTGGGGATTCTCACAGCAGATTGACTTCACTTTCCTCTCGCGCTCTGCTCGAGCTGTATTAAACGATGGCGCCATGTTACATTACCCTGGGAAGTGAATGAGCATGCAAAGAGGACGAAGGGGATGAGGGATGAGGGATAGCTATCGTAACTTCCTCTGTTTACCCCGACTAAGGCAGCGGCGACACAGCCCAACATGGGAATGAGCGCAGAGATATTGTGTGATAAATGAACTGACACTGGCGATAGAATCGAGAGTTTTGGCGTATAATGCGGTATAGAGTTTTTGATGGGTGCTGAGAGAGAAAAGTCTATACTGGTATCAAATGAAACCAACAACCACGAATGAGAATAACAGATGCAAAATCAATGTTCGCACCCCAAAACACAGAGCACCCTATAATGCTTTTTTACAGTTCGTCGCCAACCCTGGCAAATCATGACTGTCACTGAAAACGCCAACCATGCAATGAAAAACAATGCCAATGACCTTGCCATACCTGAGGGTAGCAATACGATCACTGAGCCCTCCCTCCGCGTCCTCCATATTCAATTGAACACCGGCGCATCGAGCAAGATTACGTAGAAGAAGGGGTTGTCGCGTCAAGTATAGGCAGGAAATTACCAACGATTAAGGATGGGCTGCAGCTGAGTCAGAGAGTTATTCTTGCTTTGATGGATCAAAGCCACTCACATGTTCAACGTATCACGCTTCACGGTGAATGAGAAGCAACACCGTATCTCGGGATCCTTCGAGTTCGGATCAGGGTTTTTAAGCGAACAGCTCGTCAAAATGGCTTTTTGGTTGTTGTCGAACGCAATGGCACCGAACTTTTCCCAATAGGATACCAATGAGGGCTCTGCCAGGATCTCGTGCAGAGCAATATTACCCTACGCATGTTAACATACCGAATGCTTGCTGTAAAGCTGCAAATATACTTACGTCTCGTAGTTTGGACATTGGTACGTGGATAAGCCGTGCCATCTCCTTGTTTCCCCGGTAGATCTCGCCAGTCCGGCGCCAACAACATGCTGGAATGGCCATACTAGCGAACACGCGATCGTACTCCATCAAGCTTCTGTCAAACCATATCTCAATGCGCACGAGATCCACGTCTGTGGAGGACTGTACGCGCTCGCGGAACTTTGGTCTGAACCTGTCGAGCTGGCGCAATATGCGTACACGAGATATAGACTGCAAGTTTTGTTCCATGTACTGGTTCAAACGAGCGTAGCCTTTGACATAGTTGAAGGGTTTCAGCAGGCCAGCATCCATCTTGGCCTTGAGGAGCTTGTTCATACGTTCTTCGGGGCTGTCGTTACCCGCCGGGTCCGCAGCTGTCATGTAGTACCTCTCTCGGGCCTTTTCCAGCGGGAAGGCATTCGAGGATGGCCGTGTTGCGTTACTGGTGGCTGTCTGGGCAGGAGGTGGCAGGAGCTGGGTGCTACTGGACGCAGCCGGGTTGAAAGGGGTATTGTTGGTCAGGGTCCCCATGGGGTTCATCAAAGAAGCATCGGAGAATAACTGGTGGAAATCATTGCCTCCGTAGAAATTGCCGTCATCCATGGCGTTGTTGTTGTTGAGAAAATCGTTGAGCAGATTAAATTCATTGCTAATCTCGGAGGTGCCAAACATATATGAAGGGTCGAACTGATGCATGTCTTGAAAGTTATTGTTAGACGAAGAACCCCAGTCACTAAAGTTGAGCACTACAATCATTCAGTATTGGGCATGCTCAGCGCTGAGCGAGCGTGTAACTCACTGGACTGGCTTTGAGAGGTCAGCGCCGGCAGCTGTGGCGCGGACGCGGGTGCTGACTGGGCTATCGGTGGTGCGTTGGCACCTCTGTCAGGAGGAAGAGGAGGCGGGGCAAGGTTCAGGCCTGCATCTGGAGCATTGGCTCCCTGGGTGATGGGGTTCACGGCATTGTCGGTGGGGGTGACGTCGTGTTTAGAGCTAGAGCTGTCCCCGTTGGTACTCTCCGGATCCGTTTTGGACTTTTTAACCCCTTCGCGAGGCTCATCGTGGCAGAGATGTCCAATGTTTCTCTTGATGCACCGCGTACATGGTCGTTCCTGTCCAATCAGGAGGTCAGTCACGGGGTGGTGGGCACTGGGGGTATCGGGTGTACTTACAAGGTCACATGTCATATGCTGGTCACAAACGGTTAGCACAGTCAGTCAAATATTTTGGATATTACAAAGTAGGGTGTATTGGAAGTCGGAAGGGCCTACGGCTCACCGAACGTCTGCAGTATATGCACGCTAGAAGGGGCATCCAGGGTCAGCAAGGCCATTGACGGCTATTGGGGATACACGGTATGACAGCCTTACCATGATTGACCTTTCTACGCTTCTTGGATGCTTTCGGGGGGGCATCGGAGCCGGTCGCAGAAGGGGCCCTATCCTTGGAGGGCGAGCCACTTTTGGAGGGTTTTGATCTATCGAGGCTTTTGCTACGGTCCGCGCTCCTGGGAGCTGTCGCGTGGCCCGCAGCAGAGCCATTGGATTTCTGCGTCTCTTCCGTCATCAACGACACGGGTTTTCCAGCGCTCGGGCGTTGGTCTCGGCGGCCCACTGGTTGGATGGTTCTACAAGACGTCGCCCTTGGCCGGGAGCACGAGTCAAAGGAAACAAGCGAGGATGGCGGCTGGCTCAGCACGTCCAATTGTCGCACAATGAGGCCTGTCGCAGCAGAGGCTGGATGGTGAGAAACGATGTCTCGGCGGCACGCGAGTGTCCAGGCTGGAGTTCGCGCCTCGTGAAGATCGAGCAGCGGCGCTAACCGAGGATCGTGCGGAGCCTTTCACGGGCGAGTGGGGTTGACAGCTCGCGCCACCTCCAGCTTTGGACCTGCCTTGTGCCCGTTGCCCGTCTGCCTGAGCAGGATCCATGGATGGCACCTGGGCAGGCTGGGCGCTGCGCCAGTCGAGGCTGCCCGCGCACGCGACACGCCTGGCGACAGTCCCGAGGTTCAGACAGTCCAACGTGGGCAGCCCTGGAGCAACCGGCAGCGGCTGACCCACGGTCGCCAATCATCCGAGCCTCACGAGCTGATGGTGAACACGTCCAGGGCGGGTTTAGCTTTTTTCATGCATGCAGATGGCCCCGGGAACCACGCTACCGGAACCCCAGGCCCATATTGGGAAGACTGTGATGGCATTCGATCATGGCCAGGCTGCCCCCATCTGCCCAGACTGCCCCCATCTAACCCACAAAATATCTGCCGAGACCCTGCCCGGCTTCGTCGACGCGCCTGCAGATCCCCGGCCGCCCTCTCTGCCTCCAAATATTGGGAATGCGCCCCCGTGTCCCCGTGGCCTGCCCAAAATCTTGGAAAGACAGTCCCAGTGCCGTGTCCCCCGTTACTCCATGCACAAAATCCCGTACGCCAAGCTATGCATACCATTTGAAAAGGCAAATCCTCCCTCCCGAACGCCGAACCGAGCCTGCATGCCAATACTTCACAACGCTGCATATTGCTCTGCGTTGGCGTGTTTGAAGAGCACACCGTCCAGCGCCACCTGGGCCTCCCTGATGCCCACGTCAATCCCCGCCACTTGCTCGTGGTTGCCCTGCATATCCTCCAGGCTGCGCCGGAGCTGTTCGACATGCCGTGCGAGCTCAGACTCAGGGGCATCCACCATGGAAACGTCCATCGCGTTGCGTGGCCTTAGCGCGACATCCTCAGGCCCATCATCGTAGCCCTCCCCGTCCACGTCTGTCAACAGCGGGTGCAGCTGCAGCACGTTAGCGTCATATCTAAATTTATTACGGCTTCTTACCCGTCCTTGTTTCTCCTGCTGCTTCCATCTCGTCTTCCAGTCTCCCGCGTTCTTCTTCAGCTGCTCGAAGCCCTCCTGGTCTCTTTGGAGGAGATGCTGGGCCACCTTCACCTGCTCGGTAAGCAGCTGCTGCGAATGGCGTTCTGTGGTCAAGTCGCGGAACAGCTCGCCGTAGCGCTCGGTGAGCTTGTCGATGTTGAAATGGATATCCTTGGCTTGAGGTGGTATGCGCGAGCCTGACAGTTGGCGTGCAAGCAGGCGGATGATGGAGCTTAGCGTCTCGTCGGCCGCAATGGCCTTCTGTTCGTCGCGCTGTGTGTTGACTATGTCCTTCTTCGCGTCCCCCAAGGTTAGGAGAATCTGGTCCATGATCTGTGGTGACACAATGGGCCATGTCTCTATCACATCGCGCGCAATTCTCCTCGTGCGTGATGCTAGCTGCACGTAGTTTTGCGCCTTTTCTTGTGCTGTAGAGTGCTCGTCTGCGTCATTCCCTTCCGTGTGTTCGTCGTGTGCTCGTGAGGGTCTGCCTCGCTTCTTTACTGAGCCTGACGGCTCTGCGCGTTGGCGGCCCTGCCGTTTCGTTGCTTTTGGGACCACCTCAGGCTGTGTAAACGAGAGTTCGTCTGCCTCTTCATCTGCTGGCACGCCGCTTGCTCTGGCAGGTCTCCCTCGTTTCTTCCCTACTTTCTCCGTATCCCCGGCTTTCGCTCCCGCTGCTCTCCTTCTCTTTGCGACCGCCTGATCCGTACCATTTTGTGTATCTGCCTTGCGTTTCTGATTCGGCGCATCCTTTGTAGCAATCGCCTTCGGTGCCCGCTTACTCGTGGGTAGAGAATTTCGACTGCCTGGGGGCCGCCCTCGTGCTTTGCTTATCTTGTCTTTGCTCGACCGTGGTGTGGGTATCGATGCACGGCGCCCTGGAGGCCGACCGCGCCGTGACGTGGGCTTGGAAGGACCCGAACGCGTCGGCGCCTATATCTATCAGTCTTATGTAGAATTGACCAGGTGTAAATTAGCACTCACCATCGCGTTGTGCCGTTGACCAGGAGCGCGTCGCCCGCGTGTTGATGTTTGGGCCGACCGCGGCTGACGTCGGTCATTGCCCCAAGCGGAAGTCTAGCCGCAACAGAACACCAGAATAGTCGCACCTTTTCTACAATCCGTACGCTATTCTAACCTTTGGGGGTAGAGTTAAAATCAATCAATTCTTGCAGTTTATACTGTTCAACATTCTTAATCGGAGCCACATGACTATCAAATATGCAGAACCGAATCAACCGGTGGCCTTGGGAAACCTATGTACTGCTCCGTCTCTCCCACTCAGAGCCTACTATTCAACATCAAAGAGTTAGACAAATGCTACTCTTTCCACCATCTCAGTGAAACTTTGCGCTCACACCCCCATATCTCACCCCATCCACCTTCAGCTCAAACATCAGACCCGCACTCTCAATCCGCATGTCCAGCGTGAAGTCCAGATTGTCAAACTCCACGCCTTTAGTCGTAGTCAATCTGGTGAACAAGCTTTTTGGAACAGTGTTCAGGTCCGTTGTAAGCGTGCAAACATTAATGAGACCCTTGCGGAAGGAATCGGGCGCTACATCAGCATCGCACGCAATGAGATCGTCCTCTACGACCAGAGACTGTCCTGGCCGGAAGTTGCGCGTGTAGTGGAAAGAGATTGGTGAAGCTTCGGATACCTGGGCACCCTGTTGCATCTCGTCAATGTCTGGTGGATGGAGAAGGCGAGAGAGACCTACCTTTGCAATGTGCCACTGCATCCGATCCGACACCATCCATCTCTCCCAAAGGGGCGACCAATATCGGTCCTCGATCGGATGTTTCGCCTCGTCAAATACCGTCGCATAACTCGTTCCGTAGTGCCATCTACTCCGCCTGCTGACCACCATACTACCCTCTAAGCCCCTCAGCACCGCCCCTCGCGAAACGGCTGTCCAGGAATGAATAGGATGGAAAATCTCTATCGACGGTACGCTGTTTAATGCGACCGCGTGCGTTGGCCTCTCTGTATACGGCGGTGGCGGCGCACTGTTGAAATGCGCCTTCATTTTGCTGTAAAGATAATTCGACTGACCGAATCCACCCACCAGCACGATTCCGCACACCAGTCCGCCTTTTGCCCGGATCGATTGCACCTGGCCCTCGACCAGCGAAATGACTTCTTGGATGACAGGATCGAAGATGCCTTTCACTTCTTCCGCAGTCATGACGAGGAAGCCCGAGTCCAGCCCGGCCTCTTCGTCGTCCGGCAGGCCAGGAAACGGCACATTGACTTCGTTGTGCTCGTCTTCGTTGAAGTTGCGCTTGACGAACTCTTCAAAGTACTTCAGCCCCATATTCCATGTTTTTGCTTTCTTCTCGCGCATCATCGTGTACCGCTCGGCGCCTATACGCCTCTTCACGTGGTCCTCAAACCTGTAATTAAGGAACGCAGAACCGCATAGCCCACCTGTTCCAACAGCGGATTCTTCGACGCGCAAGGGGTTAAGCTGTGTGATTTTGTATGCGATGAGATCGACCGTGCCACCACCTGCATCGCACACGATAAAATTATCTCCAATCTTAAGGTTGTTGGGTTGGATTGCTTTCAAAGTGTACACAGCTGCAGCCTCGGGCTCAGATATCAGCTTGAGGTCTTTACCAGAGCCCATGCCAGCCCTTTCAGCCGCCTTGAGCGTGGCATCCTTTGCGCTATCAGACCACACGGCGGGCACCGTTAGCACGAATTGCACCTTTGTCATGCCCATGAAAGTCTCGCCGTATCTTCTTGTCAATGTCTCCATGGTATGCTTGTATATCTGCGCGAGATAATCCGACACGGCTTCCGCTACGGTCTTCTCATACTTCCGTAATTGCGCGGCGGTCTCGAGCGGCGACACGAAATGCGGAAGTTTTTGGCTACGGTCGAGAAACAGTTTTATACACCGTAGGCGCGTTTCCTCGGGCTTGAACTGGAAGCCCCATTTGATGCTCGGTTTCGAAGGGTCGGTCGGCGTAACGTATGCGATCTCGGTAGGTGTTTTGTCACTGGTGAGACCTAGAGAGAAGCTGTATAAGCGGTGGGGTAAATGGCAACATGTTCGAGAGATCTACCGTTGCCCCCGGGCCACGTCTTTATGATTTCAATGTCGTCTGGGGTAGCGCTGTACACAGCGGCCACGCCTGTGTCCACATTAGCTACCGTTTCCGCTGCCCGCACGGGAGCATGGATGCCAGCGCACCGCTATACGTCGTTCCAAAGTCAACTCCAACAATCAGCCTGTCCTGCGCCGGGCTCGTCTTTGACAGGGTGTTTACTGCGGGCACGGGGCCATGGTTCGCGCTGGGGTCGAAGGCAACAGGTATGTTGCCTGACCTCCCACTGAACGCGCTCGCCATGCTGTGTTTTCTTTCCATGTAGGGCCAAACTACAGTTTCTATTACAGAGGTACGATCCAAGAGTGGTGGTGAGCGCTACATGGACTCGAGAACGCGTGGGGGTTCCGCGGCTGAGATCACCAGAGCTAGCCAGCTTGGAGGTTATAACGAGATTGCAGGAGGAGAAAGCGAGAGGACGCAGTCTCGTGAACATTGAAGTCAAATGAACGGGTGCCTGCGAGCCATTGTCATAGTCAGGCGCCTAATCAACGTAGTGTAAACAGTGAGGCCTGCAGCTCCTGGCTGAACCTACGCCGAAGCTTGTGGCGGGTGGCTGAGCGCTGGCTGGATGCCCCGCAATACGCAGGGCGGCAGGGCGTCAGGGCGCCCGTCCGCGAACCTTGGGACGGGCCTCCGCCACTGCACTGCACTGCACTTGCTACACCATGTGTGTGCCGAGATGAGCTGACAATCGTCGCTGGTACCTTGGATGTGTTTCAGAGTCTAATCACAGGCCTCGTCTCCAGAGATGCCAATTTTACACATTTCCCGCTTTCGCAACCAACCGTACTACAACCACATCCATGACAGGCGAAAAGAAATCCTCTGGTATGCACTGAGCCTCTGCTTCCAAAGCTCCCTCGGCTGACTGCTTGCCCCCAGACCTGTCCTCCCGCCTCGGTGTACGGCGATCCAAGACTACCTCCTCGGTGAAGCCCTCAAAATCTACCCCAGGCATCAGCGCCCCACCCAAAGCTGCCATAGCGACCGCTAAACGTTTTAATGATATGTTACATCCCCGATCGTCCAAAGAAAGAGACCGCGTCAGGAGAGTATCAGACAGCGCCTCTTCTCGGCACGAGCGTGTGACAGCTTCGCTGGACGAGGCCAGGCCCAGCGAAGATGAAGGGTCAAAAGCAGCCTCGCAGAAGATCGTAGATCTAGAAAAGGCCCTAGCGACAGCGCTGCAGGAACGGAACGCGATGAAGGAGGAGTTGGCGACGAAGCTCAGAGAGCACGAAGCAGTCTACAGGGAGACCGTTGAAGAGTATCGACGACAACTCGCTGAGACGTATCAGTTGCAGAGCCCACCAGGAGCTTTGCACCCGGGCTCACGTCCCATATCGTCCCGTTCGAACTCATACGAGGGCGACAGCATGCCGGGCGTATCCGAGGCTCAATCACGCAGCGATCTTCAAGGGCAAATCGACAATCTTCGAAGCCAAATTTTGCAGTTGCAGGATCAACTCATGACGCAGGAGGCAACACACCAATCCATCCTTGAACAGAAGAGAGTGAGGGACCAAACTGAGTGGGAAGCCATGGCAGCACGACTCCATGCAGCGGAGAAGGAATCCCAAGAGCGCTTGCAGCAGTTGTTATCCCTAAAGTCCGCTTTCTCTTCGCTTACCCGCGCCGAGTCTCAAGTGACAGACAGCGAGCTATCAGAAACATTCATTCAACTATCAAACCGTGTCCGCGAGTGGGTGGTCATCAACTTTCGAAGAACGAAGCTTGATCTGAACGACCTCCCTCCTGCCACCGCGAAGGCACTAGGGGACGTACTGCTTGACGTTAAAGAGATTTCTCCGACTGATCGCCTTGCGTTATTTCAAGCATTAGTGTCCAGTGCAATGATGCGTATCTTTCGCGAGCCCATCTTTGTCGGGATACCAGAGTTGAGCCCATTGGCATCCCTCCGCAACGTAGCGGCCATCATGCAAACTGCTGGCTCTGACTTTCAGACTTGGCGACATGCCACTATTCGGAGTCTTCAAAACAGCGAAGCGCGACATGCACTAGAAGAAGCCAGGAAACAGATGTTGCACCATCTGGCCGCCGAGTGTATCGCCAGCATACCATCTACCTCGATTCCTCAAGAAGCGCAGGCAGCTTTGGAAAGTATATTGAACACGGCAGCGGACTTTCACATGACACTCATGATGCAGAAAGCGCAATATCAGGTACGGTTCTTCAAAAACCAGACAAACTCTACGATGGGTTTCGATCACGATCGGATGGAACCGATCAACGAAGTTGACGATTACGTGGATGAAGAAGGCGATGTCGTAGTAGATCGCACCTTCATGTTTTGTGTCTTCCCGTGCTTGGAGAAGTTCGGTGACGAACATGGCAAGCATTCAGAAGTGAGCAACGTGCTTGTGAAAGCCAGCGTGTGTTGCAGCATCGGCTGAACGTTGTTATACAGAATATGGAGGATACTATCACAAATAAACGAGCCCTGATGTGTAGGTACGAAGTCGGCAGAGACACGTGGAGTGTTGCCTCATTGCAGGCCGTGTCTACTTTGTACCTGCCATCTAGAAGCACTGGCCAGTCACATTTGACCAGTGACTTGTTTCATACGCACAGTTGAGTGTGTTGGGGTGGATGTGCCAGTAGCAATATTTCAACCAGACCAGAGGAGTGCGCTCAGAGGAGCCGGTCTGTTTGATGTAGATTTGCTCAAGGCGAGAGCCACGCGGTCCAAAAGCCAGCTATGCAAAACGCAAAAGCTGAGAAGGAGTTCGCAGGCTGTTCAATCTTCGCACGCAGACTAGCCGCAACGGTACAGAGGAAAAAACCGATGTAGCTTAAGAGTGTGCGGTATGGAAAAATATCTAGCCAGCAACTGAAGGATAATCGGGGCAACCCGAGAACTCATGATGCATTTGTATAGCAAAACGCAGCGGCTGAAGCTACTCGTCATCGTCGCCATCGTCATCATCGTCACCTTGTACGTCCATGACTCTTTCGCCTGCCTTTTCGAGTGTACGGCGACTCCATGCTCGCACCCCTTTGTAGATGGCCTTTGGTATGTTAGAAGACCTAGGTAACCTAATGCTGGGATGGCCACACATACCAGTAAGAAAGTGCCCACTCCTATGACGATGATTATCCAGCTCACTTGTTCATAACGATCACGAGCTGTGTTGCGACCTCTACCCCCACCGATCCTGAAGAATTGCAACGGACTCGCCAATAGAGCTTTCAGAAAGCCCAAGACACCCATAGAAGCAAGTCCCTTGGCAAAGTGCTCGGTCCAAGTGACTGGGTCTTCATCATCGTAGTAGTCATAAGGCGATGAATTCCATGGCATCAGGTAACTCCAAGGGTCCACATACATGTTGATGATGGGATCCGCGAAAAACCCTAGGATGAATACAACGGAAACAAGAATGGCAATCGTGAGAAAAATCTGTGCAGCTAGGTAGAGTTAGCAAACTGTCGATGCAACAGTTGTGAAGTACATGACTTACCACTACTAACGACGAACCTACCGACTCCCACTCTAGCAAGCCGGTACTTGAAGTTACATGTAGGACACTGCCAAAAATTGCGACGTGCATATCTGGGATCGGCATGTCGCCAGGCCTGCAAGCACTGTTCATGAACATACTTTGCTGAGCCTTTGCACAGGCACGGGCGGATCAGCCGGCCGTTTTCGTCCTCGTATCTGACTTTACCGCTGGACTGGAGAAAACTTGGTAAGTTTTCTGACGGTACATCAAATTGAGGATTGACGGTATCGAGACATATACGGCATTGTCGCGGTCGCCAGTGTCTCTGCCTAGAAGAGCCTGTATTCTGTGAATTCTGCGGGGCCGCTCCGCCAGTGGTGGACGAGCTTTGCGGAGGTGCGCGCTGTCTGGTTGAAGACGGTCCTTCAGAGGCATCGTCCCCTGGAACATCATCTGGCCAATACCATCCTGGCACGCGCTCGTATCCGGACGTAGAAGACATGGCGAAGAGGGAGCTGTTGTATACGGCTTAATGAAGTCAATGCGGCTCTTACTGGAACAAAAACATGACAGAGTGAAGGCTGTCTCGAATGCGCTCAATACTACAGATCAGGACATATAATACATATCCGAAGCTGCGCCACCTGCTTGTCTGTCCGCTGGGCGTGACACGGTGGCAGGAACAGAGGCTGTAATGAAAGAAGACAATGGAATGTCAACGCAAGCAAAATCGTCGGCGGTCGGACCTTCGCCAGGCTTGGCAGCCGCGGTTCCGAGATTCCGAGGTTTGGCCGATACATCATCAGCCTTGAATTCATGTCTTGAGCGCTTGCAAAAAACATCCAGTTGTGTTCGCAACATGAATAGCGAAAATCCTAATGAGATGTCACGCGTGGGATGTAGCTCAATAACGGGATCTTAGCTGGACTGGGCCGTAAATCGCCTTGCTTACTTTCCGTGCTGACCAGCACCTCTGCAGCGTCACGGCTTTCTCAGCCTTCAATCACATTATATAGAACCAGTTTTATTCGTGAATCATGCCCCCATTGCATACACCGCGTCTTCTCGTCCTGATTTGGGCCGTGTACGCCTTCCCTTTCACCCTTTGGGACGCCGCTTACATCTTCCTTCGTCCGCACACGTTCCCAGGCGGCAAATGGCATCGACCGTTATTCGAGCCGATGGTGCAGTGGTCCAACACCGATCGCATTTACGGAGAACTGGGATGGGAAAACAGCGAGGGGTTTACTGCAGCTCAAGGCGTCATCAACATCTTGGAGGTAACTTTGTACATGGTGTACTTCGTCATCGTCTGGCGACACGGCGGTGGCCTTAGACGTACTAGCTTTGGTGGCAGACCAGCTGCATGGGCGGTTTTGATAGGATTCGGTGCTGGAGTGGTCACTGCGACTAAGACTGCGTTGTACTGTAGGTTCCGACAAGTCTCGATATACGCTCGTAAGTCACTGACTGGCTGGAGTCATGCGTGAGATATTCTCTGGATACAAGTACACTGGCCATAATGACTGCCACCCGGTGTTTACGTTGTGGGGATTCATGAAGTATGTGAGCATCGTTCTGTAACGATATGTGCTGAACAGTTCGCAGCTTGCTTTATACTGCAGCTTCGCTGTACATGACTTTGACATTTGGCAAAGACATACTTAATGGATTAATTTCTACCTCGACCTTTGACGATGATAGCAGAAAAAATACCAACAGGTAAAGGAATAGGCTTGGTTTTCTACTTAGATCCATATGGCCTCACATGGGTGTCATCTGTAGTATAGCCACTGGAACGTAGGTTCCTCTCGTCGTCTTCTTGCAGGTCACTCAGTGCATAGTCTTGTCAAAATAAGACATGGAAATCAAGACTCTCATATTCCTATTCACAGCTGTCGGATTTACAAAGCCAAAAACACCACCCATTTTGGTTCTCATCCTGGATAAGTTGATTGCGCATGAACATCAAGGTTACCCTTCCGCCTGTAAAAGCCTATACGCCAGATTGAAGTACAGCGTATTGCACTTGTCGTATTGCACACTCGTCGTGCCCCGCTCCATCATGAACATCGTAGATATCGTATCGCGTCGGAAGACCCCTCCTACGGGTGGTCGTTCAGGTTGTGAAGACTAATATCTTGGCTCGAGCTAACGACAGGTATTTCCTCCAGGCTAGGCCGCCCGCTCGACTCTTTGGTTTTTGTGTCGCCATTTGACAGGCTGACACCGTTCAATGGGCCCCAGTCCGGGCTTCCGTTGTCAGCGGGAATAACGTTCCCATGCTGGTCGACCTCCTGCTCAAGAATTAGTGATAAGAAGGACTGAAAGTGTAATATATTCCACTCACGACACCTTTCGCAGCCATGCGAATCTGCTTTTGGTCTGCTACACCGTTCATGACAGCCTCGCGGGCTTTTTCCATGACCTTCTTCTTCTTGCTCTCGCCGCGGACTTTTTCGAGGTGCTCGAAGTAACCTTCGTCGACCGGGGTGACATATTTTCCACAGAAGACACCAATCTCGAATTCCTGCTCAGCAGGGTTGCGTGGTGACAGCGATGCACAAGCACGAACAAGGTCCTCCAGATTCTGATACACGACATCGTCTGCACCGATGTGCTTGGCAATAGCAGTAGAGTCTCTGTGGTGGGCGATGAGCTCTGATGATGAGGCAAGATCAATGCCGTAGATATGTGCGTTGGTGATTGGAGGGGCACAAGAGGCGAAGTAGACCTTCTTCGCGCCAGCTTCTCGTGTCATAAGAACGATCTCACGCGATGTGGTTCCTCGGACGATAGAGTCATCGACCAGAAGCACGTTCTTGTCCTTGAACTTCTTCGGCATAGGGTTCAGCTTTGCACGGACACCCTTTTGTCGGAGCTTTTGTGAAGGCATGATGAAGGTGCGGAAGATGTATCGGTTCTTAACAAAACCCTGCACATAGGGCTTGTCAAGCGCCTCAGCAACGCAGATAGCTGAGGTGATACTGGTCTCAGGAATAGGCATCACCACATCAATCTCGGCAAGCCTCTCCGGACCAAGTTGCTTCTTGATAACTTCGGCCAGCGTAAAACCCATGTTACGGCGGCTCTCATCCACGTCGATACCGTCGATGACACTATCGGGGCGTGCAAAGTAAACATACTCGAAAATGTCTGGCGTGTACTTGAGCAGTGGGTGAACCTGGGAGAATACAGGCTCCTCGCCCTTCTCGATAAAGACGGCTTGGCCGGGCAAGATGTCTTGGAAGTCCTTGTAGCCACATTGGACCAGGGCCACGCTTTCAGAGGCCATCATATAATCTTTGCCAGTGCCGCACTCGGAGGGCTTAGATCCGAGAACCAGCGGGCGGATACCGTAGGGGTCACGGAATCCAATCAAGCCAAAGCCTATCATCGTGATTAGCACAGTGTACCGGATTCGGTGCCGGGGACAAATTACCTGCAAGCATAGCCACGCAGGCCCAGCCGCCAACGCATCGCTTGTACATCCGTTCCAGGGCTGCAAAGCAATCGTTGGCGTTGATACGCGCCTTACCCGTCTCATTGAGCTCGTTGGCAAAGATGTTCAACATGAGTTCACTGTCACTCTCGGTGTTGATGTGCCTGTGTGCCTCCTTGTCCAGGTGCTCGCGGAGCTTTGGTGCGTTGATGAGGTTGCCGTTGTGGCTCATGGCAATTCCGTAAGGGCTGTTTACGTAAAAGGGCTGGGCCTCAGAGTTGGCACTGCTACCAGCAGTGGGATACCGGAGGTGACCAAGGCCCATGAAGCCTGGGAGATCTGCCACACGTGCGCCGTCTTGGAAGACCCTGGAGGCCATTCCGTTTCCTTTGCACTGATGGAAGCGACCGCGGTGGTCACCGCTCACGATGCCCGCCGCATCTTGGCCGCGGTGCTGCAGAAGATAGAGGGCCTCGTGGACCTCGCTGGCAGCATGCACGGATTTCCTTTGCGTCTTAGCAAGGCTCTGTGGAAAGGCGGTTATGTGCTTACGGATCCGCGTGGATCACGGCAATGATTCCGCACATGGTGGAAGATGTGAGGTTGCGAGGTGTCTATAGAAGTCTGAACGGGTGGGTTAGCCGTTATCGGGAAAAGGAGAGGCGGCGTCTTGATAGTGGGGAAGGTTGTCAGGAAGTCTTTTGGCGCTCATGTAGGATCGCAAGTCTAACATCTTAAAATATGACGAGATCATCACAGTAGAGGGGGTTGCAGGAAGAAGAACGAGTGGATACGCACGTAGGAAGTGTGCTGCTTGCCGCACAGCGGGTTGCTCAGTCGTCGTCGGTAAAGGTGGGGTGGAAGGAGAAACGGGAGCCAGGGAAGGCGGTCAGTAGGGCGACGCCAGGTCCATCGGGACTAGTCGTGGAGGCAAAGATTGGGCTCGTGGGCACGTTGGGCCTGTGGTCCCAAAGAAAGCTGCACATGTTGTGGACTTTGGTAGCTTTTCAATTTTTCTTCGTGATAGGAAACTTTTCCTCCGGCTCCGGTACCGCCGGCCTTGGCACGACCCACCGACGCTCCTCCTCCACGTGAACCTTCACTCGATTCGGTCCTCGCGCCCGGTCCGCAAGCACTGGCAGAATTGTCATTGGATCTTGCTTGCATGATTTGCCTGGTCTGCATACTCTGTATGCAGCCTGACCCGTGACGAAAGACTACCCATCGGTTTGAAGCGGCTGCCCCTGCGCCGCATTGCGGCAGTCACGTTCACCCCCTCCGCACTGGCGCTGCCCCCGCAAAAAAAAGCCAAGGTGACTGCATCGTCATGACTATCGAGTCCCGTCATCAGTCCGTAGTAAAGGAAAATGTCCAGTCGCTCAGTAATTCGGAACAGTAGTTTCGACCATCTGTACAGTCCTGGAGCGCGGGGTTTGCTCGTTTGCGCAATACGATATGCAATGCCCTGGAGAACTCTTTTTACGACGCATGATTTAGAGGGTATGACGAACGAAGAATATGTACAGTCGATCCTCTCTTGTTATGTCTGTCTGGACAGATTTTGCTTGTTGCGGTGTGTCGTGGCGAGACTACTCAAATGTTTGGTTTCCGAAAATGTCCATGATTCGTGGGTGGACAAGCCTGGACAACCATGCAGGGTAGTACATATGCACCTAGATTGGACCCTGGATAGCCCTCATTGTGTAGCACCTATGATTTGGAAATTGGTGAAAAGGTGTCGAGTCAATACGACGACGGCGTAACAATGGTTGGACAAAAAGTGCCTCCCCATTCGACAGCGAAAAGAAAATGGCATATAAAAAAGCGTGCGTGAAAAGGTCTAGCGCCTACATGTGACAAGAACGCTGCTGTTTTCGTGGGGATCGGGAAATCCCAGGGAACACTGTCGTAGATGTTGCAGGAGTTTAGAAAGAGCAGGTCAAAGACATTGAAACGGATGAAGCGTGGGTATACATAGATTTACTGGACAATCTCTAGATCGGCCGTCAGTGAGATCACTAGTTAAAAGTCTCACTCGCGTTCGACGTAGCAGCAGTTCAAACATCAACATATTTTTATTGTGTAGATCCCTAGCCTAGTGCCAGTATCGCAAACCTCACTAGAATATTTGACACATCGACGTGTCTTCCATGATGCCAATATCCGAGCCATATGATGGGGACATAGCATTCACTCTACACCCGAGTCCACACCATGTTCCTTCTCAGATCCTCCGGCCCCCTTCTTCTTCGGAGCAGCCTCGACGTGGAAAATCAAATGTGCGCCAGTCCAGTGATAACCCCTATCGTCGAGGAACACTGTCACCTTCGGTATCCACTTGATTCCTAGCTGTTCTTTACGTTGGATCAAGAACCACGCAAAGACGGCACCGTTGGCCGATCCCAGTATGGCCATTCCTTCCTCGGTGTCCATGCTAAATGTGACGCCAGGCCACACATCAATGTCCTTCTTTACGTTGTGGAGTGCCCGCGCCAGGATTTCCTCGGTGTCGATATTAGCGATATCCATCATCCAGAAGTAACGGATGTTGGTGATGTCTGGGTTGTCGCGCATCCAGTATCCCCAGAAGATGTCGGAAAGGGCTTTGAGCGCGGGGAGCTCATCTGGTGCTGCTTGTCGATGCCAGTGGGTTTCTGCTGCAGTGGCGGGGTTCTCTAGGAATTGGCCCATAATCACTGTGGAGTTGTTAGAATTTGCATGTCTACGAGAGGCCGTTGAGATCTGAACAACGACTATCATGTACTCCAGTGCTACAGTGCTGAGTAACATGTGACATACCGCCGTCTTTAGGGTTTATGCAGAAAGAATGAGACGCTTGAGTAGCCTGCAAAGCCGTCAATATTGGTCTCTTTTGGTATAGTCGGTGAAGACACTCACCCGGTACTTCTTGCCGCTCACGGTATATGTCTGATCGTTCTTGGGCACTGGCCTCCCTTGTTCATCTTTCATATTGGGATCCGCATGCCCGACTTTGTACCCAATCACATTTCCACCGTCTGACTTAGGGACCCCATTGATGCCGAGTGCTTGCACCACCGACCCGACATTCCAACCGTTCACCAAGTCCGTTTGATACTCATTGACCCATTCATCGTGCCATCCCCAAATGTTAAGCTCCTCTGAATTTCATCAGAATCTCTCATTTGAATATATGTTCAGCCATACCTTTGAGATCACCTTGCCAATCGCTCCGCGCGGAGGGTTCCTCCCTGTTTTTGGTCTGCTCAATCTTGGGACCCGCTTCCGCATCAGAATCAGTCATCAGCTCGACCAACTTCCCTCCTTTACAGAACGCTTTCTCCCATAGCTCGTCGCTGGCCAAAGACTTCTCATCAAAGCGCCGGTGTAGCGTCGTGCCTTGTTTTGGAAACGTGTTGTGAGGGTGTGCGCTGACGGCCAAAACGGTGACCAGAGCCACAAGAGCAATATCCAAGAGCTTCATCAGGAAATTGGAGAGAAAGGGTGGGATGATTTTAGGGAAAAGAGACAAAAGATGTCTGCTGGTAAGTGTAGTTCACACAGTGGACTGACTTGCGGTTCGCGTGTACAGAGTGTAGCAGGAGCCCAAGTGAGCGATCTTAAATCTAAGTTTTGTGACCTGTCACATGCTATCATTATATTTATGGGCATAAGGTAAGTGAGGTGCCCATGCTGTCAAACGGGTGAGTGAACTCAACCCACGGGTACTAGCGCATACGTTTAAAGAAGTCACGGTGGAAGACAGTGTTCACCCACAAGAAGCACACCACACCTGGGCACATGGATACCTGCAGCTTTGAATACAGATGGTTGATCGTTATACCTGGGCAAATGATCCAGAAAGACACGGTGTTTCTTAAACTCCAACTCAGAATGTATTCCTCAACGCCATTAGGAACCTTGGCTACGAAGGCCTTCCAACCACGGGTGTGTTCTCCAGGCAAACATGCCATCGTAGAATCTATGGATCCATGCATGATTGTGATATGTCAGCGATGGTGTGAGTTTGAGCTTTTCCAAGTTGAAAAACAGCTTATCGAAGACGTAAAGCTACCCTTGTACGGCGCGTAATTTTTCTTCTAGTCTTAAACATCACAAGGACCTAAACAGGTAGCGTGGATATATCTGTTGCCCAACGATTTAGTTACAATAATATATTGTCTACCCAGGAACGACACAACGCCGATTAAAAATCTCTCTCACGAACGCCAAGACTTGCGAGTTAAGAGAATATAGTATGTCCATTCATTCGCGAGGAAAAATGGGCACTGTTCACCCAGGAGAGCCCATACATGATCGACAAGAAAGAAGAAGAAAGGTTTAGAGGCCCACACGGCCCCTAATCCCATTACTAATGCAACATTAACCCATTACGCCGCCACCATCCACCAGGCCCCCGCCACGATACCGACGAGGACAATTGTGGTCAGGAAACCAGCTCCCGCCCTGTCACCCGTTGTGATTTCGGAGAAGACGACGGGTGGCTCCTCCGGTTCGCCTCCTGCACTCGGGTCACTCTTGGAGATTCCACCCTTGCTCTCGGTAACGGGTCCGGAGACGTTGGCGATCAACAAATTCTGGAAGATCTCCATGGCGGCCATCTGTTCTCCAACGCCGAATGTATCATCGGGTTGGATGCCCTGCCACCATCGCAGAGGGCACGATGAGCCCTTCGCGCCTCCAACGCACACCTTGGCTGCCGCCTGCGCGGAGGAAATCATATTCTTCCACATCAAATCCTTGGTCCAGGGCGCAGAGATGGCGGTGTAGCCCATCCAGCGGGCAAGGTAGGCCTTGAAAGAGCGCTGATCCGTGTTGCACTTTCCGTTCAGCTCGCATGCAACCTCGTACATGACACCGTCCTTGTAAAAGACCTCGTTCATGGTCTTGATCATTTGGGTGATGCGGGTTTTCCAGACCTCATCTTGGGTCTGATAGTATAGTTAGTTTACGTCAGTTCAAGATGGATCCGATAGGGACAAACTTACGGCGTTCCACATGGCAGCGGCGCCCGACAGATGAACTCCAAGGTTGTAGGTCCATTGAACCTTGTCAATCTTGGTACAGTTTGTCTTCTCGTCAGCACCGTCGTAGAAGTGCAGGTCCTTATCGATCAAATCGATCGCACGTTCCCAGTCCCAAGTTTTGTCGGCCCAGTCGCTGTAGGTCTTGTTTTCGGTGTATTTGTAGAGGCGGGCAGCCATGTTGAAGAGACAGCCGTTGGAGATTGTGTTTCGGTAGGTGAAGCCCTTGTTGTACTGGAAGATCTGCCAGTTGAGACCACCGCCACACGTTCCGGTCTTGTTCCAACGGTCTGCCTGCCTGTTGAAAACAGCCTGGGTGAGAGAGCCACGATGGGCCCTTGAGAGGGCCATCGTCGGGAAGATCGGGCAGCTTGTTCTCGGCTGCGGACATGGAGGCCATTGCCCAGAAAGCCTGGTCGTCGTTTCCGAGCGAATTACTTTGGTTCTTGGGCTCGAAGGCGGCGGCGCCATCCGCAAAGGCCGACTGGTGCTGCAAGGCCTGGATGGTGATGTTGTTGTATTGGTCGTCGCCCGTGTAGTACCAGTAGTCTATGAAAGCGCCGAACATGGCGCCGGCCTCCCACCAGTAGTACGGGTCTGGGAGATTGCCCGCGACATCGCCAGGCCGATCGCCAGTGTAGATGACACGCATGTTGCTGGCAGCGATGCCGGCAGCCTTCTTGATGGATTCTGTACTTGTCAGCTAGGCCTGGACTGGGCGGCAGGTGTTCGTACCAGGATCATTCACGTCTAGTTCGATGGCGCCTGCACCGGACAGCAGCAGAGACGAGGCGCTCAGCGCGCTGAGGGCAGCGGAAGTGTACCTCATCGTGTGCGATTACGAGGACAGACGGTGAGCATGCAAGGGCAAGCTTCGACCGGGGACAGGCTCGGTGTGGAAAAGCAATAGGCCGTGTGGAGGTCAGGCGACCCGGTGGTGTTGAGTGGGCAGAGTGATGAAGGAAGCCAAGTCGAGGGGGCCGAGGGGCGTTGGTCCGGGGGCAGGGTGAAAGGTGAAACGAGCGACAGGCGACCAGGACGGCGGGATGGCAGACGTGCGGTCGAAGGGCACGAGGAACGGGTATCAGGAAGGGAGTCGCAAAGGTCAAAGAGCGTGGTAAAGTGGGCGCGCGGCAGTGGATATGGTGTGGTGGTGGTGAGGGAACTGGGCTCCGTTAGCCTACTACGCCCCATTAGCTTGTTCAGGGGACTGCGGAGGTCGGACTTGCAGACGAATTGCCAGGATGCGCGGCGCCAAGGGGGATTGACGTTCACGCCGAAGGACAATGGACACTGCCGGATGCCATGGTCTATTGGGCTGTCTATCTAATCGTAGGCGCACGAGAGGCAGCGGGACGTCGACGGCGCAGCGCTTCCTGTCGCGCACGCTGCAGCTGGACTGTCCAGGCCGTCCGCCTGTTCATCTGCGTGAATCTCTGCTGTCGCAATGCGTGTCTCAGCCACCTTCGCCAGCTCGGCGGTCTTGGAATAGCAGCAGCAGCCCTCAGTACCCAGCACGCGCACCCGCCGGCATACGTAATCGCCAGGGCTCCGCTTTGTTGCCACAGCAGCCTTTGACCGAGCCGTTGCCTTGACCTGCGCTGTCCTGTGTGCGCGGCCCATGCGTGTTGCGAGAGAGGGTCAGCAGCACGGCGCAACGCTGCAGCACGGCGGCGTACCTGGCGTGCACACGTGACCTGTCTGCCGTGGCGCAGGTAGGGTAGCTCGGTCAACGAGCAGCTTGCTCATCAGCAATAAGAAAGCCCGCGTCCCCCGAGCGCATTCACGCGGTCTTCACGCACCGTTGCCCAAAGCAGTCGCACGTTGTAACCCCCGATATCCAGCCCAGTGGTGATTATCGAGTGTTGAGTACTCAGTGTTCGTTGAGGAAGCCCCCAAAGCTCGACGCTTGCACCGCCGTGACCTTCAGCCTCAGCCCTAGTTGGTTCCAAACGGCCCAAGCACCAGCTGTGTCTCGCCGCTTCACCCGCCTCTTCCACCCCCGTCCTCTCCACCCCATCACCACATCACCACATCACCACTCCGCCCTTACCACCCAAATCTCCGCCGCGCTTCCGACTACCCATACCCTTTTCTTCCTCGTACTCAATCACACACTCGACCGTCATCGCCATGGCCGACCGCGAGCAACCCTACGACCCGTACATTCCCGCCGGCGGCAACGCCCAGGGCCAGAGCGGGAACCACCGCACCGCGGCCCTCCAAGCGGTACGTCGATATCGTCCTCTGTCTCGATGCGCACCCGCCAAGAACCGCTGGGCCATGGTGCCCAAGCCCAGCGTCTGGAGGTGAATAGGAGTGCACCAGCCTGGGCTGCCGACGAGCTGCCACTTGTTGCCGCCCGTCGTCCAGCCTGCTGTCGCATGGCCTGCGCAGAGTCCTCGCCCGTCGCTCTGCATATCTGCTCTGGTTGAACGTGCGCGCTGACATGCTCTGATACTAGGAAATCGACAGCACCGTCGGCATCATGCGCGACAACATCAACAAGGTCTCAGAAAGAGGTGCCCGTCTGGATTCGCTGCAGGACAAGACCGACAACCTCGCCACGTCCGCCCAGGGCTTCCGAAGGGGAGCCAACCGCGTGCGCAAGCAGATGTGGTGGAAGGACATGAAGATGCGCATGTGCCTCATCGTAGGCATCATCATCTTGCTCATCATCATCATTGTCCCGTCTGGTAAGCGACCGAAGATGGACGACCGACACTGGGAGCCAGGTCGCTGACGCAGACAGTTGTCGCAACGAAGCACTAAAATACACATACCCCATCTATCTAATAATGTGAGGAGCAGAGGAGGGCTGCCAGGCAATGCCGACACGACCAGGCTTGCGCTGGCAGCGGACGACACGGGTTTGTAAGTTTAACGATTCTGGCGAAATGGGAGCGACGGGATGCCTTCTTTTCTTGTCTTTCTCTGCAAGCGACTCATGGGCCTGCAAAGGAGATGCAAGTGTTTTCCTTGTTCGGGGCATACCTGTTCTATGATACCTGACGAGGAGGTTTGAGTATGGCCGGTAGATGATATCAATGGAGCCCCAACCGGGCATTTTCGATCGACAGGACCTCTCGACCGCACCGTGAATGTCACGAGACGTGTCGTCATTGCACAGTGGCCACGATGATGACGACGATGATCAAGGCCCGGGTGAATTCAGTTCTGCGTGAATACGAGACGTGCATGCGTGATTTTGCCGGGTGTCCAAGATGGAGCCGCGGGATTTTTGGTGTTTGGGTGCTGTTCAGGTAGCAAGCAGTGCCACCGGACAGACAGACAGACGAAGACGGTCCACCCAAGCGTTGCACCCACCAGGCGTCCCACGGCCAGGGCGACTGGAGCTTTCTCCCATTCACCGGCCTGCACATGCTGCACATGCAGCTGGCAAGGACGAATGGGGTCGCATGGCCGCCGTCTCCAGCTCTCCAGGCAGGAAAATTTCGGCTGCACTCGGGCCCATTCGCTAGGCGCTCGCCGTCGCGCCACTTTCTTGCGGGGAGCAGCTTGCGGCGGGCGGAGCGTTATCGGCGTCGAAAAATTGACGCACTGTTCAGACCAGCTTTATCTGATCGCTGCGCTCTTCCACGCTCCCACACCAATTCGCCCTCTCGACACCCGTCCCGCGCCCGGAGAGAGCCGTAAGAGGCCCCGCCAGCTCGAACATCAGCTACAATGCAGGGCGCCGTGCGTTCTGGTGCTCGTCTGGCAGCACGCTCGTCGCGCCGAGTCACGGCAGCGTGTGGACCTTCACGCACACTGCGCACCGCCCTCGTCCACACCGCCCGCGCCTATACCTCGTCCGCCGACAGCCGTGATGCCACCTCCATGCGCTCGGCCTTCCTGAGCCTGCTCGGCAGCGTCAGCTCGCGCCGCGAGATTGACCAGTACTTGGCCCAGTTCCGCTCCGTCTCGTCGCAGCAATTCGCCGTTGTCAAGGTTGGAGGTGCTATCCTCACCGACCACATCGACACGCTATGTCTGGCCCTGCAGCACCTGTACGCCATGGGCCTGTACCCCATCATCGTGCACGGCGCTGGCCCGCAGATGAACAAGCTGCTCCTGGACGCCGGCGTCGAGCCCGAGTTCATTGACGGCATCCGCGTCACCGACAAGAAGACGCTGGGCATCGCCCGCAAGCTCTTCCTCGAGGCCAACATGGACCTCGTGCTGAAGCTTAGGCAGGACTGGGGCATCCCCGCCCGCCCCATCACCGCCGGCGTGCTCGAGGCAGACTACCTGGACAAAGACAAGTGGAAGTACGTGGGTGACATCACCAATGTCAACTCCAGGCCCATTGTCGATGCCCTCAAGGCGAAGGAGCTGCCCATCCTCTGCTCCATGGCCGAGACCGTTGACGGCCAGATCCTCAACGTCAACGCAGACGTCGTGGCCGGAGCCCTGGCCCGGTCGCTCGAGCCATTGAAGATCGTCTATCTCTCCGAGAAGGGCGGCTTGTTCAACGGCGAGACTGGGAAGCTCATCTCCACCATCAACCTGGACGAGGAGTACGATTCGCTCATGAAGCAATCCTGGGTCAAGTACGGCACCAAGCTCAAGATTGTAGAGGTCAAGAAGCTCTTGGATGATCTGCCCAAGACTTCGAGCGTCGCCATCATCCACCCGCAATACCTCGAGAAGGAGTTGTTCACCCACACCGGGGGTGGTACGCTCATCCGAAAGGGCGAGAGCATCCAAACCGCTACCAAATTCGAGGAGTTTGAAGATGTAGCAACCCTTAGGGAGGCCTTGCTTAGGGATCGTGAGAGCATGGACTCAGGAGACGTCATTGACCGCTACTTGAACAACCTCAAGGACCGACCGTTCGAGGCCTTTTTCGACGATTCCATGGGCGCTGTAGCCATCGTATACCCCCCTACCAAGGACTCTGATTTTGCCCGCCTATCTACCTTCACCACCACCAAAGACGCATTCCTCACAAATGTTGCTGACAACATCTTCGAGCGTATGAAGAAGAAGTACCCTAAGATGTACTGGACTGTAGAGACTCAGGACGAGAACCTGGGGTGGTTCAAGGAGAAGGCCGATGGCACGCTGCGTCGTGAGAAGGAGATCTTCTGCTTCTGGGGCTCTGCTGATGCCGGCGAGGTCGTCAATCTGATGAGCGAATTCTCTCAGCACGGCCGCGCCATGTTCGGTGACCAGAATCTGGAGGCACAGCTGCGCAGGGCAGCCGACTATGCCGCGAGCCTCAAGCAGGGACAGCAGGTCCGAGCCTACTCTACCATGAGCCAAGGTGCTCGTTCTATGGGCCGCTCATATAGACCGACCCTGCGATCTTCTCCAGCCTTCTCTGCCCGCGCATTCTCTACGAGCGCACCTCGATCCGTCGAGAACACCAACCCCAACCCACCTTACGGCATCAAGTTCAAGAGCAGGGATTGGCCAGCAAAGGTTGCCTTGATTGGTGCCCGCGGCTACACTGGACAAGCCCTTATCGATCTCCTGAACCGACACCCCAACATGGATCTTCGCCATGTCTCCTCCCGTGAGCTCGCTGGAAAGAAACTTGAAGGTTACACTAAGCGCGACATCACGTACGAGAACTTGTCTCCCGAGGACGTCAAGAAGATGGCCGAGAATGGCGAGATCGATTGCTGGGTCATGGCTCTGCCCAACGGTGTCTGCAAGCCATTCGTCGATGCTATCGAGGAGGCCGGCAAGGAGGACGCTGTCATTGTAGATCTTAGTGCGGACTATCGTTTTGATTCCTCCTGGGCGTACGGCCTCCCCGAGTTGGTCGATCGCCGTAAGATTTCCAACTCCACACGGATAGCAAACCCTGGCTGCTATGCTACCGCCGCTCAGCTTGGTATTGCACCTCTGCTAGAGTTCATTGGTGGCCAGCCTACTGTCTTCGGTGTGTCAGGTTACTCTGGCGCAGGTACCAAGCCTAGCCCCAAAAACGACGTCAAAAACCTTGAGAACAACCTCATTCCCTACAGCTTGACGGATCACATCCACGAGAAAGAGATTTCTGCGCAGCTCGGCAAGGATATCGCTTTCATCCCACACGTTGCTGTGTGGTTCCAGGGTATTCACGTAAGTTTCCTCTTTCAACCAAATAGCGAAACATGAAGTCTAACGTTTACCAGCACACAATCTCTATCCCTCTCAACCGCACCATGACCTCCCGTGACATCCGCAACCTTTACCAGGACCGCTACGCCGGCGAGAAGCTCGTCAAGGTCGTTGGCGAGTCCCCACTCGTGCGCGACATCTCGGGCAAGCACGGCGTGGAGATCGGCGGGTTCGCCGTCCACAGCTCCGGCAAGCGCGTCGTTGTCAATGCCACCATTGACAACCTTCTCAAGGGCGCAGCAACCCAGTGCCTTCAAAACATGAATCTCGCGCTTGGGTACGGCGAGTACGAGGGCATTCCCTACTAGGTGGAGGGGCGACGGTTGGTTGGCTTGACTGATTAGAAATGGGGGCCGCAGAGCGTCTGTATCTCAAATGTAAAAGGTCTCTTTGGCGCCAGAGCTGAGCAGGTGTTTGTCTGATTTGTATATATCCGTTAGTATGGCCGGGGTTGGCTGTGCTGTATTGTATGGTCTAGCTTCGGGCGTTGGCTCACGCACGAGCGAATCAAATGTTAAACATACTTTTTTGCGTCCATGCGCTATTGTGGATATGCAGGTTCAGCTAGACTACACGTTTTGCGTTCGCATCCGTCATTGTGTTGACCCAGGCGGGCCGTACGGTTGTCTCTGACTAACGGGTATACGATACGTAGCCGGCTACGGGGTCTTCCTGTAGTAGCATAGGCTAATGTAAGCTCTACGGTGTTTTCATTAACGTTGTAATAGGTCTAAATAGATTCCGAAAGCTTTATGTATCCTGCCAAATTTATTCTCACATCCTCTGTTAAAAGTGTAGTGGATATTTGGCATAACTTAATATTGTAAAAAACGTGAAGGAGATATCATTCATTTTAGATCTTCTGTATTCAGCATAGGTTAGTAAAATAATCAAGTGTAGTTATCAGCATCAGTACTTGAAGCTTCGTACGAAATCTTGCATTCAGTGTTCTCTGCTCTCTGTTATGCTGTCGTTCCTCATTCCTACAATCATTTGGCGCGTAACCAAAACTTCATTTCACAAACGCTCGTCACTTTCTTCACAATCTCTAACTAGACGCTTCTCATCATGTAGCATGTCTATTCACATTTTGGACCTGTCCCCCTGCACTTCTTGCATTGGTTCCTTCATCTCTTCACATACCAAGCACCCCCGGCCTCATTATCTTCACAATCAACAATTCCCATGCAACAAACATGTTCGCTAGACTACAATTTGCCATTAATCCTCCCATTCTATCCTCGCAATGCGCACTCGATCTCCAACATCAGAAACCTACCGCCACGAAGTTCAGACCCGAGTTCAGAACCTGTTATCCGGAAAACGCCCACGCCACCCAGTGCTAAGTCAGCACAGTACAGGACGTTTGATTCTCGAAGGCGTCGTTGAGGAACTGCGAATCTACCGTTTGAAAAAGGAACAGGAAGTATTGAGGTCAAGGGAAGAAGGTATGAGAACGAACAATAGCCCCAGAAAACACGGCGGAAGAGATGAGCAGAGAGGGAAAGGACAAGAAGGATTAGGATGCAGGGGAAGTAGTGACGAGGATCGAGATACCGGGCATGGAAGGAGATCAAAGCCTCGGGACCACGGAACTTCCCATGACGATCGCAGAAATACGCCGCGACAAAGCAAAGAGCAGGACAAACACGACCGGCGTCGAGACCCCTCAGGAGAACTATATCCCATTTCCCCACCCAATGTACCTCCCCAATATCTTCCCTACAGCTCTCCTCATACCAACCACCCCATCAGTCCTCCAATAAACCCCATTAAACCACCAAAGAAACGACTAAATCGCCATGTCACCCCCTCCGGAAAAGCTAAATGGGGCCGGAAAGACGTGGGTCCCGGTCCGTTTCCCACGTATACGCCGAAGCTGGGGCCGATGCTTGGGCTGGGAGATCATTTGAAGGATAGATATACTTGGGGTGTTGAGAATTATAAGTTCGAGGAGAGGAAGAGGGAGAGGAGGGAGCGGAGAAAGGCGGAAAAAGAGGTGGCTAGGGATAATGAGGAGGTGAGGAGGGGAAATAGAAAGGGTCCGGAGAGGGAAGGACATGTGGGTGGAAGAGGCAAACTACCGATGGAGCAGTCTCGTTACCGTGAAGGAGGTGGTCAAGGGAGTGGTAGGCTTCGTGATGGAGAAGCTGGTTTTTCGTACGCCGACCCTGCATTCACTCCATATCCGCGGGATATTTACGAAAAAGGTAGCCGCCATACACCTTTCAAGCATCAAGCAAGTCCCTTTTCATTCAGAGGTCCAGATATCAGAGGCGGTAAGAGTCACACGAGTAGCATTTCGACACGAGCCACTTCTAAGACACCGCACGATTCGCCACCGGTGTATAAAGCGACGCGTCATAGTCGTCCCGTAGAAGCGCGGGAGAGAGCGGAGGAACATCAATCCAAAGGTCAACCCAATGCGGAGTATCCCCGAGAAGTCTTAACTACTGACACCGAAGATTTAGGACGTAAAGGTGTACCATATGCCTCTGAATCGCGGAACATCTATCATGATAACCGTGACAAGAATGGCGCGCACGACGTTCGCGCAGCTCCTTCCCGGGCTTCCCCCAGTCTGATGAATCCAGCTGTGCCCACAATACAAGGCACAAAGCCGTGGTCGAGATCTTCAAGAGTCGTCTCATCGGCCTCTAGATACGAACCACATGGTCGTGAAGACGAGCAGTACTTTTCTAGTCATGCTTCGGAAGAGCGAAAGAGCCGGTCAGAATCGATTAGGTCGTCAAAGTCTACGCTAACTTCTCGGTCACTGGGGTATAGCGAATCTGGTACGTGATAAAGGGTAACTTTGTCGTTTTTTCTTTTGGATACATTGCTAAAGGTGCTGTTAGAGATTAGTAGACGTTCTTCACTGGACAGCCGATTTAGTCGGATGACTCGGTCGAGTTTTGAAGAAGAGAGTGAGAGGGGGATGGAAGTGATGGAGGGTCTGAGGATAAGGTACAGCGTGAAGATGAGATAGCTTCCCATAGTACCTCCACACTGTACTCGCCTCCTCCACCACCACCGCCTCCTCCGCCTCCTCCGCCTCCGCCGCCTCCTGGTCCACCTCCATTTTTCGCACCTCGTGCGCAGGGCACTCAACCACCACCGCCGCCACCGCCTCCACCTGCTGGACGTGCGCAAGCGAGCGCGGGAACCCCGGCTTTCCTGAACGACATCCACAAAGGAATAAAGCTTCGAAAGACCCCAGCGCCAAAAGAGAGGAGTTCCTCGGGAGTTGGCAGAGTTGTAGGCGAGAAAGCGGATGATTCAGCCCAGGTGCAGGAAGAAGTGGAGCAATCTAGTGCGTATCCAGCAAGGGTGGCTGGAGGAGGGGATTTCTTGAGTGAGTTGAGAGCGAGGATGGGTGCTAGACGTGAAGGGCGGTAAGGGGAGTCTTTGTAGCTTGTCTGGGTGGTAAGTATGTTTGTGGTTCAAGCACGAAGCTAGTTTGTTGCCTCATTGTAGAGGTGTGATACTGGTATGAGACCTCTTAGATCAACAGAGTAGATGTCGATGTATGTACGAACAAGTGCTCTCATACTTCCAAAGGACCCGAGAACGTAAGGAATGTAGGAGTTTCGTGGCAAGAGTTTTCGGCGGAAAACCACGGTACCTAATCATGACGCCTGCCATTCTGTATGGACTTGTGATCATCTCTTGTATTTTAGATCGGATTTGCTTGGAAAGAAATAACGAAGCCTCGATCAATCATTTTGTGACTATAATAGTCGATATGGCAGTCTCTGTGAGACTATCAACCAAGAGAGGAGGCCAATTCCAGCCTTGACAGAGCAATGGACGAATGCAGCTCGGTTTGCGGGAACCTTGTATCGATTGATGGCCTCCTGTATAACTTGTGCCACTGAACCCGTGTCTGCCTGCAATATGACAAGTGGCGTATAGCAAGTTGGATGCGATGTGATGTCGCGAGCAAATCTCATCTCACCTGAGCGCGCCCTGGCGGATTTGCGCAGTCAGCATGAGTGCCCCGAGACACACGAGCTTTCTCTACAAAGAAACGGTCCTTTATGTGTGTGAGTAATATCTCCGAAGTTCTGTGATACTCCATAATTCTCGTAATATCTCTATTTGAGCGTATGTGCTGGTGGCAGAAGGATTCTTATCATTAGTTTGCTGATAAAAAACATCATGTTGCTAATGCATCGTGGATACGCAGTTTGAAGTGAACAAAGGTGGATATCAAGCACGCAATGCAAAGAAACAATGAGCACATAAGGCTCAATCGTCTTTCGACACTATTTGGTGAAGCAGCTAGACCCGGGCATGGAAAGTGTGAGTACAGGGAGGCCTTAACCCCAGGCATCGCATTGGCAAGGCCTCAACTTGACCGAAAGGGGACCATCCAGTCCACACAGTTGCCCGTATTAGCAATTGTCGCTGTCCTCTTGTTTGGATGCTTACACGGTTTCGCACGATACGAGCATGCGGAAATGAGAGCGTGCAATTCTCCGATTTCTTTCCTATGCGGGAGCGACCTTGCGTGCGTACCCCTAACTCTGTTTGGCTCGCGCGAAGGCCCCCGAATGGGACAAGCGCTCCGCAAAAAAGGGAGAGTGGAGCTGATCATCACTCTATCCGGTCGTCGAGTTCGTGTTCGTCCTGGTGGAATGCGGGTGAGATGTCGCCCCCAGGCTGTCGGGGGTTGCGGCGGACTTCACCCCCACAAACGAGCCAATCAAGCGCCTCTGCACCGCACTTCGCCTCACCTGGGCACGACAGCTTGCCCGTGACTTTGTCCGAAGCTTGTCACCACCACCCGTTCGGTGAGTCCATGTCTGCTCGATCCGTTCGCGCACAAGCAGCTCGCCAGGTCGCTTTCGATCCAAGTCTACGTGTCGCCCCACAGCGAACGCCGCTCTGACCTTTACGAGCACACAGCTGGGCCCGGGGCCGACCCTCCGGCTTGCTTGCTCACGGACATCTTGAAACATGCGGTCGTGCTTTGTTTCTCTGTTTGTCGAAACAATAGTGCTCGGTGTTGAGTATGCCGCTGAGATGTTGTCAACATGGACAATGCGGACAAAAGGTATATAGCATCAGGCCTTGCAATCCAGTCTTTCCCATCAGCATCCAGCTTCATCACTCTACATTCACTACCAGTCTTTCGTTCCAACTTCACTCTTTTACCACACTCGCTTAGTCGATTCTACATTACATTAATACACAATGGCCGTCATCTCCAAGCCCGCCGGCGCGCTTAGCAGCCTTGTTTTCCTTCTTCAGCTCCTCACCCTCGCCTCAGCCGAGGGTTACGGATATGGCGGCGGTGCCGCTTCTTCTTCTGCCGTAGCGGTCTCTACCTCTGCTGCCGGCTACAATGCTGCTCCTGTCCCCAGCAGCAGCGTTGTCGTCTCCGTCCCAACCGGTGGTTATGGCTCCGGCCCATCTGTCCCGGTCGCTCCCTCGACCAGCGCCAAGGGCAACGGATACGGAAGCCCAGCACCTACTCCTTCTGCTCCCTCCACCGGCGGATCGTACGGTGGCGGCTCTGGCTCTGGCTCTGGCTACGGCTCTGGAGGCCACGGTTCTTACAGTGGAGGCCACGGTAAGGGTGGCGACAAGGGCAAGGGCAAGGGCAAAGGAAAGGGTGGCAAGAAGCACGGCAAGAAGCCCTGGGGCAACCACGGTAAGAAGCCCTGGACTGGTGGTATGTATCCCAAATGATGGATTCGAAAACTCGATGCTGACTACATCAGGCTACGGAGGCGGCAACTCTGGCTACGGAGGATCCCACGGTGGCAGCGGCAGCGGCTCTGGCTACGGGGGTTCTCACGGCGGTAGCGGCTCTGGCTCTGGCTACGGTGGCTCGCACGGCGGCTCTGGCTCTGGTTCTGGCTCTGGCTATGGAGGCTCCCAGGGTGGAAGTGGCTCTGGCTACGGTGGCTCGCACGGCGGTAGCGGATCTGGATCTGGCTCTGGCTACGGTGGCTCTCACGGTGGCAGCGGCTCTGGCTCTGGCTCCGGCTACGGAGGCTCGCACGGCGGCAGCGGCTCTGGCTCTGGCTCTGGCTACGGTGGCTCCCACGGTGGCTCTGGCTCTGGCTCTGGCTACGGTGGCTCTCACGGTGGCTCTGGTAGCGGCTCTGGCTACGGTGGTTCGCACGGCGGTAGCGGATCTGGCTCTGGCTCCGGCTACGGAGGCTCGCACGGTGGAAGCGGATCTGGCTCTGGATCTGGCTACGGGGGCTCCCACGGTGGATCTGGAAACGGTGGATGTAAGTCTCATCAACCAGTCACTTCAAATCATCGATTTCAAATACTAACTTCTGACAGCTTACGGCGGAAACAACGGCGGAAACGGTGGTTACGGCCAGGGCGGAAAGTCTTCTACCGCTGCTGCTGCCCAGCCAACCCCCCAACTGGTGGCAACTACGGTCCCGGTGGCTCTCCCCCTGCCTCCACTTTCCAGACCATCGCCACGTCTGCTGCGGCATCTACTCCCTCCGCTCCTCCTGCTGGCAACTACGGCTCGGGATACAATGCCAACTACTAGGCACAACCTAGATATGCATGACTGGACTGCAATTTTCCTTTTCCGATAGACATTTCTTTTGGTACGTCATGGCTTGGGATTCAGCGCAGAATTAGAATATCTAGCCAATAATGGGTATGATAGTGGGGGTAATAATAACATCAAATGATAAGAATGCATAGATGAAACGGGAGCTCTTTTGCCTATATGTTACATGTGAGAACTATAGACTTTAGTATATAACCCTGCCATCCTATGGGATTTTCATTGCAAAAGTTTGCAGAGCTAAGCTTCCCGTCTCCCTCAGGCAATAGACAGCCTCTATCAATTGAGTAGGATTGTGCAGAGCATCCATCAGCTGATTTGCTGATCAACTACGCCATGAAGATCGGGTCTATTTTGTTAATTGTAGAGGTGCTGCCAAGGGACATTGGGTGACAGACTCGGTATGGTCGCTAATATTGACCAGTAGTCGAGGGGTATCTCACCAATGATCAGTGGTGCCGTCTCCAGCGACAAGTTGCTCGTCAGCACCGCGGAGGTTGGCGCTACTATCCAAGTCTGGCGTTGGAGGATCATTCACTCCTACTTCGGAGTTCTCATGATCCTCACCCTCTTCAGTATTATCTTGGCCTTCGTTCTCGTCAGCGTTCTCGCCAACATGAGCACCGACGTCTGAAGTATCTTCTCCGCCGTCGTCATCATCCTCACTATCGTCATCTCCGCCGTCCTCATCTTCTCCATCGTCTCCATCTTCTCCGTCGTCTCCATCTTCTCCGCCCTCCTCTGGCTCCTGTGGCTCAACAATCGGTTGTAGATCAAGGACCACTCCGTGGCCCACCCACTCATCCATGATCTGCATCAATGCCTCCTCGCGAGTGTCCTCATCCAGGCTCTCGATCATGGCCCGCTGGTCCGGCTCAAGTCGAGCCATGACCTGGTTCCACGCATTCTCCACCTCTGGATTGTCGTCGCCTTCGTTGCCGTCGTCGTCATCATCATTTCCATCGCCATCGTCAGTCTCTAGTGCGCCCCGGTGAATCATCTCCTGGCTGTGTGTTCTACCCTCTCGGTTAAGACCTGTATCTCGGTGGAAGCCAGCTTGATTGTAGCCGTCATCATCGTAGATTGCGGGGCCATACTGTGGGCATCCGTGGATTCCGTTCCACTGTTTGCCGCAGATATAACAGAACTCGTTGCCGCACTCACATGTGATGTGGTTACAAGCTAGCTTTTGTTAGCATTCTTTTCATCAAGTATGGCCGGACTCATTGTAGGTACTAGATGAACGTACCTTCTGCAAGCTCCACCGTCATGCCACAGACAAAGCATTCCTTGTAACCATTCTTGTCAACAATATCCTTGAACTTCTTGTCGTTATCTTTGACCTGGCACACGTGACCTTGGACGCCATCGATAATCAGCATCTTGCAAGCGCAGCACGTAGCCTGGGAACAATCCGCACTGTCGCAAACGGCGTATTTGATGTTAGACTCCTCGTCCTTGATATGACCGCTAGGATGAATGAACTTCCCACAGACTGAGCTGGCGCAATATACGCGATATCTGTGGTTGTTAGTTATATAGACGAATAGACAGACATACGAAACTGCTTACTTGGGCAAGATGGTGTATTCGCCCTGCTCTTTCTGGTAGTACGCAAGCTGTACATGTACAGGGATATGCTGCTCGAACTTCCCCATTGGAATGGGCTCGTCACAACACTGAGGAGGGAAGAGGCTCTCGTTGTTGGTGGCGTTGATAAAATAGTCTGGGAGACAGTCCTGGCACACCCAGTGGTTAAAACATGGTAGCTCCAGCAGCGGCTTGTCCTCGCTGTCTGGCTCTGTGCAGACTACGCACTCGCGGGACATGGTTGCAATAGATGGTTATGGTACCTGTGCGTCCTGGTAACCGTTGAGAGAAGGTAGGTAAGATACTATCTTTGAGTGGTTAGGAAAGAACAGAAGTCAAGGATCGAAAGCAGACCTAGTATCGAGTGAAGTAGATCGATGGAGCGCTAAAACACTCATGAGCTAGTTGCTGATTTGTCGCGAGGCAGCCTATTTATAAAGCGGAGGTGGGAGCGTCGTGGAGTGCCTGCGCACGGGCCAATAAGTCTTGTATGACACTTTTTCGGTCAAACCAGCAGGCGTGCAAGTGCTTCGAAAGCCGTTTGAGCTATTGCACGTAGGTTGAAGAATACAACTGTTTAGATATTGAATTTTTTGGCTTGAGCGACGCTGAGAATCCCGAGATGGTTCTCCGTGCAATCAAGTGGTGGCATAGACACAGCCTTGGAAGTTTTAGCTGTCACCAAGTTAAAAGGTAATTGTAACTTAAAGTGAGAGAATATATATGCAGGGGAGTGTGAGGTGAAGTAGCAAAAGATTGGGAGGACGTGGAGTACACAGGCCATGGTTCAGCCAGGCACCAGTGGCTTAGACAGCCAATGAGACGCCTAAGCCACGGCTGCGGCGCGTCCGGTTGATCCATAGTCTCTGTTCAGGCCTCAATATCCAGTAACAGCCATCGAAAAACTTGACGTGTAAGTCAATTCAGTTGCTTTTGATTGGAGTTGCTGCCTGCCCTAAGACCTCAGGTAAGTGTCCAAATATCAGTCGCCAAGCCTGAACACAAGTACGGCCAGAGAAAGAAGGCTTCAGCAGTACATTCTCGAGGCCAAAATGAAATTTCAGTGACCCATTAAGTTGTAGTTTTTGGACTTTCCGTGAGTATGCATATTTAGATATGGCTTCATGATTTTGGAAGCATCCATGTCGCGTGCCCTTTTGGTACATTATGGTCCCAGCCCAGCCCCAGGCCCCACCCTCCAGTTATCACGTGACTCTCAACAGGCCCGGGGACTTGGGCATCGAAATCTCAGTTCACGATATGGATAACCACAATTGCACCCAACAAACTTTCTATTATTAGCAACACAAACAGACATGATTACGAACGGCTTCCAAACAACTTCCTAATGCCAGTTATCCCATCCTGTTGCGTAGAATCAACTGTGTATGTATTGTATTATTACGCACCTTCACCATGGCACTAATATGTAATTCACCAGCTAAAAGGGAAACTAAGAAGCGCGAATCTAACTTATTTATTCACCGTGAAATTGCAATTCACTTCCAAAACACCTAAACTTCGAGCGGAAATCCCCACGTGTGCTCTTTACATGGAGCGGCTTTTGTCGCAGAGTCTATACTAATATTCATGTAAATATATACACACTGTTGCCACTACCACTAAATGTGCTTGATACAAGATCCGATGAGATTTTTTTTAGCTATATGCATGTATTTTCTACATGAATGAAATTGAGACCAAGTCGCTTATGATATGAATATTTGCCTGCCTTCTGATTCCATTCACGATAGCGTTCTTCTCTTACCTATTTAAATTAATTAACGGATTGCTAAAGATGAACCTTTTAGCTTACTTACGGAAGTAGCTCTGTGTCTGAAAATCTTATTTCCCTTCCAAGTTTGCTATTATATACCAAAGCTGCCCACGCTTAGAAAATCCTTAAATCACCTCCGAAACCGCTATTCAACCGCGGGTCTTAACAATCGATCTCTCGACGCGAAATGAAACTAAACGACGAAATCAAACTACGTCGTGTTTTCGTACGGAATATGATGATTCTTCTTCCCAACGGATATCTTTGCCACTCAAAATAAAAAAAAAGCCCGAACTCGGTGAAGAATCCTGCTCATGAACAAAGCTCACGATAGGAGCGGGGACTCCCGAGTTCGTTCCCGAGAGAACGAACTAGTATACCCTGGTCACTCTTCACTTTCCCCGCACTCGGATTTAAATCAAGCGACCATCAATATTGATCGACCGCACTTCCCTAATGGGGAAATCATAACTCGAATCGCTAGATTCACTAGTACGATATGTAGCATCTTGGCGATCTCGGTAGATATGAGACAAGCCTCTGCAGATGCATCGGAGAAAAGCTCTGCCGGGACGGTCTTTATGGTTCCACTCGAGGTTAAATGTGAGTGTAGATCTCCCGGTGGCCAAATTTTCCCACCCATCAAGATAGCATACCTTATTGAATGTTCCTCTACTAGAAAATAGTGGCGTTACTATCATATATGGCTTTGCGAGAGGGGGACATTATGGATCTGTTAAAGGAGTGATGCCCCGCAGCAACGTATTAACTGTTCCATGTTGTGCCTTCTATCCTTGGATTTCCAGAGATAATTGAAAGTGGTACTACGAAAAATGCGTCTTTCCACGACGCTTCTTGGCTTCTATGGAGCAATCCTACCAGCCTCGGCCCAGGTTGCACCGGTAGTCAGCGAGACCGGTGTTACAGCCCACCCATTCGACATAAACCAAGTCTCTCTTACGAGTAGTCGTTTCATGGCCAATCAAAACCGTACGGTCAATTACCTCAAATTTGTGGATACCAATCGTCTCCTTTACAATTTCCGCCTTAACCACAAGTTATCGACCAATGGAGCAACGCCGAATAAGGGTTGGGATGCGCCTGACTTTCCTTTCCGGACTCACATGCAAGGGCATTTCCTCACTGCATGGGCACAGTGCTACGCGCAGCTAGGAGATACGAATTGCCGTGATCGTGCCACTAGCTTTGTGGCAGAGCTACTGAAATGCCAGAACAACAATGCAGCCGCTGGTTTCAGCACCGGCTATCTATCTGGCTTCCCGGAATCCGAGTTTGTCAAGCTAGAAGGTGGTACGCTCAGTAACGGAAACGTACCTTATTACGCAATTCACAAGACTCTCGCTGGACTGTTGGATGTCTATCGTTGGACGGGGGATGCCAACGCAAAGACAGCCTTGCTTGCCCTTGCAGGTTGGGTGGACACACGGACAAGCAAGTTGAGCTATGACCAAATGCAGAAAGTCATGAAGACGGAATTTGGAGGCATGAATGAAGTACTGGCCGATATCTATCATCAGACTGGTGACAAGAAGTGGCTGACTGCAGCGCAAAGATTTGACCACGCAGCTGTTTTCGACCCGCTGGCTGCCAAACAAGATAAGCTAGATGGCCTGCATGCCAACACTCAGGTACCAAAATGGATAGGTGCAGCAAGAGAGTTCAAAGCTACCGGCACTACCAAGTACGCCGACATTGCACGAAATGGCTGGGAATTCACCGTCAACGCGCACTCGTACGCTATCGGAGGCAACAGCCAAGCTGAGCATTTCCATGCACCTAACGCAATCGCCCCGTGGCTGTCGAGCGATACTGCAGAGGGATGCAACACTTACAACATGCTCAAGCTCACTCGTGAGCTTTTCACCATGAACCCTTCCGATACCTCGTACTTTGACTTTTACGAGCGCGCCCTGATCAACCATATGCTCGGTCAGCAGAACCCAGCGACAGACCATGGACACATCACATACTTTACGTCTCTGAATGCAGGCGGCCATCGTGGCCTCGGCCCAGCGTGGGGAGGCGGCACGTGGAGCACGGATTACGATTCGCACTGGTGCTGCCAGGGGACTGGCATCGAGACCAACACCAAGATGCAGGACTCGATTTACTTTTACGACGACTCTTCTCTTTACGTCAACCTGTTCACTCCTTCCAAGCTGAACTGGAAAGTAAGAAGCGTCACCATTGATCAGTCCACGACTTTCCCGGCCAGCGATACGACAAGCTTGACTGTGACCGGAGGAGGAGACTGGGCGATGAAGATCCGCATCCCGTCGTGGACTTCTGGCGCTACCATTGCCGTGAACGGCGCAACGCAGGCCATCACAGCGACGCCGGGCTCTTACGCCACTCTTTCGCGTAGCTGGAAGTCGGGGGACGTCGTTACCGTCAAGCTCCCGATGAAGCTACGCGTCGTGCCTGCGAACGATAACAAATCTGTTGCTGCCTTGGCCTTTGGACCGACCGTGCTCTCTGGCAACTATGGAAGCAGCCAACTCTCTGCGAACCCGAAACTCGACTTGGGGTCGGTGAAACGGACTGGTACGTCCGGTTTGTCATTCACTGGTACGGCAGATGGGAAGACGGTGAACATTGGACCGTTCTATGAGGCTCAGGGTTTCAACTATGCGGTGTACTGGGCGGTTAGCGGCGCTCTGCCTCAGTAGAGTCAGACCTATATAGCTTCGTGGGATAGTTTGTATGCAGGTTGGTGGAACAAATTTCAGCAATCGATATTATCTTGGTAAACAAGCGAAAGACTTTATGCATGTGTCTGAATGTTTTGCAATATTCCTACCACGCACTTGACATTGCCCAAAAGAAAACTTCAGGACAAGCGGGGGTATCAGTCCTTGGTACCTGGGTTTATTGTGTTTTTCTAAAGCAGAATCATGTGAGCATAATAGAGTATCCGCGTGTGGTCAATAGTTTAGTAATGATGGGAGTGTACACTAGTGCAGAGGATAACGCGCTAGTCATTTGAAGCTAGCCGATTCGCGAAGAAAGTCGCGATGTCATCATCGATCGTGTTAACCCAGGCTAACCCAACGTCCAATTCGACCAGGTCGAGATTCTTAATTGGAAACATGCTTTAGACACCCTCGCCTCGGTCCTTTTTTTTTCTTTTTTCCCTTTTTTCTTTCGTTTAGAATCCCAATCTATGGCTCCATGGTCTCTTGTGTCGCCCGCCTCGCGCGGCATAGGATTCGCTCTCGCCAGAAGGGTCCTCCAGACGACAAAAGCGCCGTTGGTAGCCACTGCGAGGAAGGATTTGGCAGGGACGAAAGAAAGGATTCTGGAAGGCCTTGATGTGGACGAAGGCCGACTCACCATGGTCAGAGTCGATGTCCTTGGTACATCTCACCTTTACCTCTGCGACACAATACGCACACGCTAATCTTTACAGACGAAGGGACAATCGCCGAGGCTACTGCAGCTTGTGCAGAAAAGTTTCCGACAAGCTCGGATAGACTGCATCTGGCCTTTGTCGTACCGGGGATCCTGCACCCAGAGAAGTCACCCGCCCAGATTGATGCGGACGAGGCGTTGCTCACGTTCCGCACCAACACGCTCGGACCGATGCTCATGATGAAGCACTTTTCGGGATTCTTGCCGAAGAAGAAAGCTGGGTATTTCGAGGAAGAAGAACTGCAAGGCCTCCCTCCAGTCTCAACCATGGCGTTCATGTCGGCGCGTGTCGGCAGCATTTCCGATAATCAATTGGGCGGTTGGTATAGCTATCGTGCGTCCAAGGCGGCAGTAAACCAGCTGGTCAAGACGTTTGACAATCATTTGAAAACGGCATCAGGTGACAAGGCGATGTCGGTTGCACTTCACCCAGGGACGGTCAAGACTGAGTTCAGCAAAGAGTTCTGGGGAGGGGTCAAGAAAGACAAACTGTTTGAGAAAGAGTGGGTAGCCGAACAACTGGTAAATGTGGTGAACAATGTAGGCATCAAAGGACGAGGTAGATGCTGGGATTGGAATGGAAAGGAGGTGCTGCCCTAAAGTCTACTGCTACCAGTTCGTCCTGCAGATCCACAGCAAGACGGAGTGCAGGGGAGTTGCTACGGTCCTGGAATCGAGGTACCTATTCCGGAGACTTGATACTACTGCATCGCTCAACACCAACTGAACCGAGACCCCTGTTCGATACTGCAACGATACAATCTCACCTGGGACATGGTCACCAAACGATTGCGTCTTCCCCAGCGCTCATGGTACAAACATGCAATGCGGACATGTTACACGCGAAGGCAATGCAATCACAAATACCTCAACGTCACACCCGCAACCAAGGCAGCACAGCTCGGGCAAATCGCCAAGCCAGCAGCGGGCCAGGTTTACACCTGTGCATGGAGCAGTTGGGCAAGGACGCCACCAATGTGGCATGCACTATTGTTGAGCGTCGCAGAATGAGTGTAGACATAAATGGTTCTCTTGATAGCCAATCAAGGTGTGTTAAAGAAGCGATTGCGATCTCTCCCAAGAGCGTGCATGATAGCCGACGTGCTCAATCACGGGTAGAGAAGCACGGCCGCTGGATGCTTACACCACCTGCAGCGTCCCCCCCACAGCTACTCAGCATCCCGCCTACCCGCAGCCCCGGTCGGGTCGCCATGTAGGTGTAATCCATCTCAGTACGGCTAGCGACATTGCGTCATGCCGCAGTCAAGCTCGAGTGCGGGCTGAGGCTGAGGCTGAAGCTGAGTACCGGCGGAATGTTTTGAGTTTGATGGTGCATGGCGCCGTTTCCAGGGAGCCATATCTAGGTACTGGCGTCCGCGGTCACGTCGACCTTTTCGATATCTATCTATGCCAGACTATCGTCGAGGCTATGTAGGGTGCAGTTGCTTCTCAGGTCCCATGATGCAATGTAACCCCACCCTCGTCACGCTGCAGGTACAGTACACAGGTCGCGTAACGCCGAAGTTCTCCCTGTTGGAGCAAAGGCTTCGTGCAGCTGGCCATTGGGGCTACTGCGACGCTGTATTTGCCACCAGGCGCAGCTGGGACACAAAGATGCGAAGACGCAAAGACACATGGTGGACAGCTCACTGCCCCAGCGAGGCATCTGCAAGGCGTTGGCCTCTTCAGAGACGCAGGTACTCGCGTGTGTCGTCTGGACGAAGCGCGCGTCAATGTGAGTCGCCAGGGCAGACAGGCAGGTTCTCGAACGTCAGCGTGGGCTGGAGCTGGCCCAGGTGGCACTTGCCGGTAGCGATTTTGACGGGCGTTCCTGACATGGAGGCAGTCTAGACTGTGCAATTGGCCGGATGTCTCTGCCTATTTCTAGAATGAGACGTCTCGCAGGTTTTCCATGGCAAGAAAGAGTCGTCTCTGCTGGTTCGCCAGGCTGCGAAGTCCCGGGCTGGGTGGAAAGAAGAGTGGGGAGAGCGGGGCACTGGCGGAGGCAGGGCAACAGAGTTTGGCGGCGGACCAGGCAGGGCAGGCCGGGCAGGTAGAGTACTTAGGTACTTCGTCGTGTAGGTGCCTCGTCCTGTAGGTAGACTGACTGCCTGCGTCGAGCACTGGAGAGGGTCGGTCAGGTGTCAGGTGTCAGGTGTCAGGTGTCATTGGGGACGGTGGGTCGTAACGGCCCGGGGCCATGGGTGGGTACGACAGCCGAGGGCGATCATGGTTCCTAGGATCGAGGACTGACTGGGGGCGCTGCTGGGGGGATCGGCTGGGGGTGGATGACTGCTGGAGATGCCACACGTGTCGCAGGACTCGAGCACGGCGCACCACGGCGCACCACGGCGGTCCCTCGATATTGTGTCCAGCACGGCGGGGCGGCGGTGTGGCGGGTTGGGCGGCGGTGGTGGAGGCACCGCTCCCCGCCTCTGTGTCTGGCGCCATTTCACGACGAGTAGCGCTGGCCTGAAGCTGGGGAAGAGCCGCCGCCGCCCGCACTGATAACCAGCCTGCTAGCGCTCGCCCGTCTCCACCCACCTACGACGTCCTCTCCGCATGCCAGCAGCCCGTCTGCAAAACACCAGCCTACAAGTACACGCCAGCTGCCCAGGCGCCCGCCCACTGCCCATGCATCCCTGGATGCCACACCCCCGCCGCCTATGGCTTCCTCCGTCGCCGTCAAGTCGCCCGTTGCCTCGCACTTCCCCCAGCCCGACACCAGCACCCGCCTGGCCAGCAGCCCCCAGCCGCGTCGCCCGCACAAGGCCGCAGTGAAGGACCCCAAGGACCCCGGGACCGACCCCCAGAGCGCCAATGGAAAGCGCAAGCAGACCAAGAGCCGCAACGGTGCGTGTCTTTATTACCCTGCATCCTGCATCCACTATCCACCCACCATCCATCATCTATCATCCACCATCCACTATCCACTATCCACTATCCACTGTCCACTGTCCACTGTCCACTGTCCACCGCAGCCGCCGCGCCTGCTAACTCTCTGCCCGTCCCGTAGGATGCGTGACCTGCAAGGCGAAGCGTCTCAAGTGTGACGAGACGCACCCGCACTGCAAGCAATGCGCGCGTCGCAGCGTCCCATGCGGCGGCTACAAGAAGGAGTTCAAGTGGCGGCCCTTCGAAGACACCACCACCGCCGCCAGGCCCAAGAGAGCCTCGACACCACCCCCGCTGCCCCCTTCTGCGCCCGCTGCCGCGCCCCCATACCCCAACCGCCAGACACACTTCACCATCCACGTACCGCCAGACCACCATGCCCTTCGCAACCAGTACCAGCCGTCCCCGCCTCCGCAGCCCCCACTCCAGCCCTTGCCTCTGCCCCCAGGCTTTCCCGAGCCGTCGCAGGCCCTCATGAGCCGCATGTTCGCCATGCCAGAGATACAGCCTTTTGTGCTCGCGCCGCCGCCCATATCGCCCGTTGATAGCTTCGCCCCGCCCACCGAGAGCACCACCAGCACTCTAGAGACGGCAAGTGCAAACACACGACTCACCAGGACCTCGGTGGCCTCGAGCGTGTCTTCGGGTCAGTCGCCACGCCTCGTCGACTTGCTGCAGCCGGGGACCGACCTGAGCGACCTGCCGGAAGAGTACATGTCGTTTCGTGAACAGCACGAGGCCTTCTACCAGCCCACCGGCCTTACGCCGCCCGCAGACGCCCTGGACGACCTTGTCGACGAAATACCCCGCGACTTCAATCAAGTCGAATGGCCCGCTCGACTTCCGTCTCCTGCTTTGTCCGACTCGTCAAGCGAATCTGCAGAGTCCAAGGAACTGACCCTCTATCAAAGACCGCGTCTCTCCATGACTTCGCCCGACATGCTGACAAGACGTTTCGACCAGGAGACATGCGGCATTCTCTCCGTCAAGGACGGTCCTACAGAGAACCCATGGCGCACGCTAATCTGGCCCCTGACGCGTGACTCTCCAGCCCTGTACCACGCCATGCTGTCCATGACCTCGTTCCACCATTCCAGGGATTCGCCTGCATTTCGCATTCAAGGGATAGACCATATGCGCACCGCCGTTCATGCGCTAGCCTCGGGCATGGAAAACATGCGCGTCGATGCTGCCATTTCCACCACCATTGCCCTCGCCTTCTCCGAGTCGTGGGATCAGCACATCAGCACGGGCATAAACCACATCAAGGGGGCTAGAATGCTGATCGATCGCGCCCTTGTGCAACACCGCCAGCGCCCCGTGCGTGGCGAGGAGCTGACGCGCTTAAAATTCCTCTGTAATTCGTGGATGTACATCGATGTTATTGCCCGCCTGACCTCTGCCGATACGGATGAATCGAGTGATTATGACAGTGTACTGGAAAGCTTGCACGGTGGTGAAGATGACGCCTGCCAACTGGATCCGCTCATGGGCTGCGCACAGACACTGTTCCCCATCATTGGCCGTGTGGCGAATTTGGTGAGGAAAGTAAGAAGGATGGAATCCAATACTTCCACCGTTATATCTGAGGCCATGGAATTGAAGCGTCACCTTCAGGACTGGATGCCTCCTTCCTACATCGAAGACCCAGAAGACGAGACTACTAGTCCACACGACTCGATTAAGACAGCGACAGCTTACCAATATGCAACCCTGCTATACTTGCATCAAGCTGTTCCCGAAATCCCCTCTTTGACTTCAGCCGTCCTCGCCCAAAAGATTGTACGTGAGCTAGCTACTGTAGATCACCGCTCGCGCTCAACAATCGTCCACATATATCCCTTGATGGCAGCTGGCTGCGAGCTAGTAGATCCTGTCGACCGCCAGTGGATATGCGACCGATGGGATCGCACATCCGCAAGGATGAAGATAGGCATCATAGAACGATGTCTCGAGGTCACCAAAGAAGTGTGGTCGCGCCGTGATGCATATGCTGCAGAAGTCGCGTTAAACCAGCAGATGGATGGCACCTCCAGCATCTATTCCGCAACGCCATCGCTCAAACGTCATTTCAGTACCATGTCTGACGATTCTGATGCAGTGGAGGATGTTCGATGGCTTGAGCCATCGGCAAAAGCCGTGGCCATGGAGCCCACCTACGAAGTCGATGGTGATTTTTCCTGGTTAGATCCCGTGGAACGTTGGAGGGCTAGTAGCACTGGCTTCGATTTTGAGCACCCACGGAGAGTACCGGTTCGATCGCAAATGAGCGGGGGCATGCGCCGATCCGAAATCATGGGTACGGAGACGCTGACGCTGGAGTTCACAGTCAAAGGACGTATGCATTGGCTGGGCGTCATGAAGGACTGGAATTGGGAAGGTATGTTCTCGTGCAAAGAGCTTCCTGCTTTTTGGTTCCCTGGCTGATAACCGCAGTTTTGCTGGGATAACATCCTGCTGATTGGGTTCCTCTCAACGACCCACCCCATCGTTCCAGAACCAACAGGAACTCCTCTTTTCTCTCCGTTCCCACTTTCTTGTCGCTTTTCCATCTCTATGCTCCATGTTTGCGGCAAAGGTTTCGCCAGCCGATCTTCTCACTAAGCCTCTGTTCTCATATACCACATTTCGCGCCTTCCGATCACTCAGTCAGCGTTCTATCTTTTCATCTTTTCTTCGACCTTGATCTTATCCTCGAACCCGTTTCCTTTTGCTTTTTGGGTAGGCGTTGAAGCTTTCATATTGATCTATGGTTTGCGCTCTGCCATCCTGGGGAACTGATATTATAGAGCCCAGTTTCGGAATAAGAAAGTGTCTAGGGTTTATCAAGCGGGATATATTGATCGAATCTGGACTAATGGCTTCGGAAATCGGTGTCTGGTGCTATCAAAGTCCATCTATGGGAGCGATTGTGATCGCAATGTCACGTACAGTCGGGATTTGAACCTTTCTTTTCAGGGTAAGATTATTAGAATACTAGGTTTTGAATGTCCAAATTTGAAGGCTCTTATTTCATCTGTAACCTATCCGTACCAGCAACTTCGTCAATGTGGCTAAAAACATGACCGACCATGTGGATCATCACGACCGTAGCCAAACAGCACGATATATAGCATCTTCTCCGCTTTGAAACTTGCCAAAAAAAACATCTCATCCAACTATCCAACATCACAGTTTCGGCAGCACTTTACCCGCCCCATCTTCCGCACTCGCATCCCCCTCAGATACCTTACTCTCCTCCTCCTTTCCCCCTCCCCCTCTCCCCCTTCCCCCGAAAAACATACGCCGACCCCCCGCCACCACCGCCGCCGCTCCCCCCGCAACCCCCTGCACAACCCCCAATGCCGCGCCCCCCATCCCGGCACTCGTAAGCCCCGCGAACACACTCCCCGCTGCGACGTTGCCGATCCCGGCTTGGATGCCTGCTGCTATCGAACCTGGAATTTGTGAGTTGTGTGGTGCTTGCTTGCTTGCTGGGTAGGTTTGATAGGTGTGTGTGTGTGTGTATGTATGTACGTTTATGTACATGGACATGGAGATGGACAAGTTACTCACCCGCAGCAACACCTCCCGACGTAAACCCCACAGCGCCCAGCGCCACGGGCGCCGCTACGACGGCGACGGCCGGCGCGGCGACGACAGAGGCGGCCGTCTTGGGGTTGTCGACGACCCAGTTTTTGGCGCCGGTGGCGGCGCGCGCGGCGGTGTGCGAGGAGGAAATGGCCCAGTTCTTTGCGCCCGAGGAGACTTGAGATAGGTTGAGAGTGGCTTTTGCGAGGGTGTTGGGGGAGACCATGGTGGGTGGGGGTGGCGCGAGGCTGGCGCGAGGCTGGGGTGGAGAGGAAGAAGGTGGAGGGTGGGAAATGGAGGGATGCAGGAGGGTGGGTTTTTTTTAGTAGAGCTTGTACTTGTTTGGAGTGAAGGAGAGGCGGTAGTGGGAAAGTGGAGGTGGAAAGGGATGGAGTCGTTATATCTGTTGCCTTGGGGGTTCAGCCGTGGGGTCGATGGTTTACCGGGGGTGTTCTTATTGGCTGAGTTTCATACGTGCAACTTTGATGGCCTGCAGCGCCGTGGAATATGTACAGCTGAAATGCAGTCATGGCCGAGGAAGGTAATTCGTGGGTTGTAAAGCTGAACATGTGCAGACCAACTCTTTTTGAAGAAGTATTTGGTACCTTACCTTGCTGTGCTATCGGATGACATTGGTATCGTCTTGGCTAGATATTTCACGATTGATTTCCTTGGAAAAACAAAGTTTCTAGCGAATTGTTTGGATATAAGTTTTCGCGCTGGTCATCTACATGTAATGTTTGAAGTCTACACGTGGTAGAACACTGCATTCGACCTTGATCAACGACCATGCAAAAGCTACGTGGACGTCTAAGAATCACGATTCATTCACTATGAGCGTCCAGACAGCTTTGGTCACTCGTCATGTGACTTCACAATGACATGACCCTTCACTATAACACTAAGAAAGACTGCAACGCAAACAGTCTGTCCTGTGCACCTATTAAATTCCATAAAGCTATAAGTCACAATACAATCATACGGACTGAAGTCAAAGCTCCATCACTGTACAGCGGAAAACACTCAACCCTCTTTGCCCAATGCCTGACTTTTCATCCCAACATCGCCGGCCGCAGGCGACACGTAGGCGCCGCCCCGATACTGATGAAGAACCCGAAGTCATGACACTAAACTGGCACATCCGCAAGTTTGCACAGCAACAAAAGGCGTGGCAGTCATACCAACGCGAGGAGGAGCGTAGATCGGGAGAGCGTGAGGCCTCCACTACTCCGTTCACGCGTCCATCGACTATCCCGGTCAACGCGAACAAACCACTCCCGGCGCTTCCCGCTTTGAAGACAAGAGAACAGTATCTTAACGAAGAATTCGTTCCGGTGCTTGGCTATACACAGCCTCTGCCAGGAAGTGGCCAGCCTCAACATGGATCGGAAAACTTGGGTGGTGGACTTCCAAATCATCAATACGGTATCCAAGCAAATCAAGACACTTCCAATATGGGTAACAACCTGCATCAAAAGTTCCACACCGATGACAAGAACAATCTTGGCGGAAGGACGCATCGCGCCTCTGACCTGCCCCCTTCTCTAGTCGCAGGACGAAACACGAACGAGCGCCCCCACCGCAATCAAAGCAAACCCGAAGTTGGGGAGCGCGGAATCTTGGGTGTTCCCCTGAGTGTGTACGATTTCCGAGGTACCCTTCCCGAAGAACTGCAGCCTAAGGGACCGCCGTTGCGGTGGGATTCCGAACCAGCGCCGCATGTCTCTTTGATGCTTCAGAGGGATCCGACACTCCTTGAAGACGGTGAGTTGGCACGGTTTCGACCTACAGGTAGATTGGGGGCGAAAGCGGTGGAGGGGAAGACGCCGCTGTTGGGTGCTTCGGACAGGCGGGGTGCTGCTGCGGACAGTTTGGTAAAAAAGAAATAGTCTGGATTTGTTTGAGAGTCTTGGAGATTTGAGAATGTAGATTATGTCAACTCTCAATTCATGCCATATCAATTGTTCGGGATACTGATTGGATGAGTGTTGAGTTAGCACTTTGGTATATGAGGTTTGGTGGCAAGAAAGAGAATCACACATGGTAGAAATCTCAATGTAAAAGTTTACCGTCTGTGATCTGATAGCACTCAACCTCTTACATGAATTCACGAAGTTACTTAGACTTCTGTGTTATGTATTCTTGTAGAAGACTTGATACAAGCGAGTCTGGAAATCTCGAGGTTCAAGTACAAAACTAGCTCTACACTCAGATTTACGATTTTTGGTTTTGTCTTTAGTGTCTGTGATACGCCCTTTTTGTCGTGATGAATCGAGCTGCTAATAGTCACTCAGAATATGGTCACTGCCACTTCTTTCACTCAAGGTCTGATTGCTCGATATAACTGTTCCGTCGGAACTGGTTGAAACACGCGATATGTAATATTTCGTTCGCACTGGTTTAAATAAGAGAGGCTATCTGTCTTCCTGGGTGATCTATAATAAACCAGTCTTGGAACTGACTCACTCCACCGATCATATAAAGACACTCTGCCGCTAGAGCACTCAAACCTTCTACATACCTTCCACTAACGTGCGACCAAATCTCAATCTCAACAATTTCCATCAAATCCAGAAACAGTGCATTATCTCAGCCAATGAAGAAAAATCACTCTAAAACGCTTGAAGATGTGCTCGCGGAGCTTCCCGACTTCAAGCACCCACGCTGGGTAACTGTGAATGAATTGATTCAGCACGGCCGATTCTTCCCTCTCATTCCGAAACATGTTCCAGGACCGACTGAATGGTGGATTGATAACAAGAAAAAGAAGCATCCAATGCGGATTTTCCCCCAAGATGAGTGGGAGTGTCCCATACTTGCTAGCCAATTCCTCCCTTGCAAAATGCTTCCGCACATAGAAGAGGTCAAGCTCGTTCTCAAGGAAGAGATCCGGACGCAGGAATTTCACTTCTCACCTGAGATTATCGATGCAAATACTAAGCATACTACCGCACTACAGCTAATCGAAAGTCTCGAGACAAAAGAAAACAACCCAGTGCTACCTTTGAATCGTGAGAATTGGTTTCCGGCTGCCAAACCCCCTACCGTCATCGACATCACGGGCAAGATATACGGGGAATCTATCGTTCATATGTTTTCTCCATCACTGCAAAACCACTGCGATAAGAAGTTCACGGTTGATGGCGTGAAGGGTACGCTGAGCCAATCACCTCATCAAGTGACAATAATGCCAACTGGAGGGTATCTTGAGACAGTCTACCACCATCACTACACTGTTTCAACGCTTTTTCACGGAAAGAAGCTGTGGATAGTATTCCCAGAGAATCCCCAGAATATAGAAACACTCTCCGCCGCTTTTACAGAGCTCTCCTCCGGGGATAGCGATTTGGTACATAAGTCATGGCGAGAACAGATACGCGTACTCCAAAACGGAATTGTGTTTGTGCAGAGCGTTGGCGAGACTGTAATCCTGCCACCATTTTGGCCGCACATGACGATGAGCATCGAAGCCTCTCTCTCAACAACCTCATACGTGGCGAAGAGTACGTATTTTCCGCTGCGACTAAAGTATATGCATCTCTCCAATCTGGTAAACAAGATGTGGCCGGATGATATTCAATTTCAAGAACATACGGTAGCATTTGCGAAGGAATTTGCCAATCACTTTCATCAAGTGATGAGTGCGGAGGGGGAAAGCAGCCAGTCGGTGGACACGAAAACTCATATCTGCGGTATATGGAAGGATACACGTAGAGAAGTGACTGGATTGATAGCGTCGATCGGTGACCTCAAAATTCGGGAGAGCTTGGCAACAGACGTCCAGCAAGCTTTCATCACCTGCCTCGAATACAAAGCTCGTAAGTCACGGAAGTGCTCCATCTGTAAACAATCTGTGAACAGCATGGTTGCGCCTCAGCAGGTTCCCAAAGAGGACCTCTTGAGAAGTAAGCTCGAGAGGCATTTTCTCCGGCACCATTGGGACTGAAGAACAATTGCCAATACCCGTGGTAATGTGACAATATAGGGTGAGATAGGGATACGTTGCGGTGGCTCAGAAAGTAATTATACTTGTGTTCGCATTTCGTTGGGGCGTAAATCGAGGTGCTTGGTTTCCTCTTCGACGGCGTTCATCTCGTACGAAACAATTCATACCACATGAAACAAATTCATGGCATGTGTAGGTGAAATGGTTAGTGGAGTGTTCACTATGAGCAATTCCACACTGAGTAGGGATCGCTTTACACTGAATAGGAGTAGCGGCAATAGGCCATGTTATCTCGTCCACATAATTCTTCGAGTTCGATGTTCTTGGTGATGATCTAGAAATCTGTCAAAAGGTGTCGAGTCAACACGACGACGACGGCGTAAAAATGATTGAAAAAAAAGTGTCCCCTACTGGACAGTGTAAAGGAAATGGCGTAGAAAAAAGAGATTCGATGCAGTTTCCTATTTTGGAACTCCGATTCTTTTCGTGCGGTAGCCTAGCGGGCGTGCATGCGATGACGATCCTTCTGGGCCTAGTGGACGGCTTCCCACCAAGCTCCAGTGTCACCCGATGGCTCAATGGCCATCGAGCCGTAAAGTAGCTATGTTGTAACTACATATGTATGCAGGGGTTATATGCATATATTGAATGCGGGCTGTACTACTTGCCGGTTCTAGAACAGGTCGAATACACAACTTTTAATCTCGTTTGCCAGGTACTCTGATTATTCACCTTGTCGATTTCGCGGGCAGGTTTGTACAGTTTATCGTATACCTGTTGCTCCCCCTCCTCTGCTACTTGGCAATACTGTAACTCGCGTCGATGGGCCCATGATCCATTACTCGTGCCCCAAACCTTGGTCCAACCTTGTTCCTTGTTTGTTGCCCTTGTGTAATTAGATCCTCTAAACGGATAAAGTGAAATGCCCGCAAGAACCCAGTATACGCACGTAAACTAAAATGTTGTAGTCTAGGTCGACTGCAAGGTACCAGCGATGGTGTTTGCTTGGATGTGAATGAAGCCGCTAGCCAGTCCCATTCAAAGTGTCGCTGTTGGCGGGATCCACCAGTCGTACTCATGACGAGGCAACTGGATATCTGATAAAGTTAGCGCCATGCAGTCGCACAGTGTAACTTGTGACTGGCTGAAGACGAGTCGTGATTAATCCTGCGACAAGGGTTCCATGATCTGCCAGCGCTTTGCTGCATACTGTTTAGACTGCCCACTTTTTACTCGCGTACAGAGCCATGCCACGCCGTATAGCGCGTATAGCGTATAGGCACGTAGGTTCCACCGCCATGCTACAAAGTTGGTATTGACAGTTCACAGAACGGTTTTCGGCACCGGTTCCAATTCGGTGGAATGGATGGATCGGTAGTTTAAATGCCGCTGGATTCCAAGTAGCCGCCGCTCACTTCCTCGACTTCTAACATCGATTCACGATTCACGACACAGATTGGCAGTATGGAAGTCCAACTATTAGGCCTTGATCATTCGATTAGTACAGTGGCAGTAGCCACTGTGATTTTTCTGGCATGCTTACTCTTTCCTAAGATTAGCTATTACACCCAGCTGCACAGGTTGCCAGCTTTTGGGAGTGGTAGCAGTGAACACCGCAGAAACAGATACTTAAAGCAAGCGAAGAATATGTACCAAGATGGTTACAGGAAGGTTAGCTTTATGACATGGCATTGTACGTTCTTTTGCTAACATATGCCAAGTTCAAGGATAGCGTTTTCAGGGTCAGTGCCGACGGCGAACAGCAGGTCATTATTGGGCCTCGTTTCCTACCCGAACTGCGGAAACTCCCCGACTCTGTGCTGAGCTTTCCCAAAGCGGTTGAACTGGTAAAGCTCGAACTCTCGGTCGAAAATAAACACTGACATGTTCAGGTTCTTGAATCAAAGTACACCATGGCGGAGGTTGAAGAACCACTCCTAACTCATTCAATAAAAGCGGATTTAACACCAGCGCTAGGTGAGTAACAACATTGACAGTCGTTTTCACAATTCAATATTGACCTTTTTAGCACGTTTAAATCCTATCATATTCGATGAGGTTGAGCGAGCGTTCGAAGAAGATATGCCCAGTTGCAGCGATTGGACTGCGGTAAATGTCTGGTCAACAATCGCAACGATGGTAGCAAAGGTTTCTGGTCGTCTCTTCGTAGGACCAGAACTCTGTCGCGATGAAGACTACCTGAGACTAGCGGTACAATATTCTATGCAACTCTCCGCAGCGCAAGAGGATATCAAAAGATTGCGACCAATGTTCAAGCCATGGACCGCCCCTCGTCTGGATTCCGTCAAGAAGCTCCACGAAGCAAAGAAGCAAGCCCGGGAATTCCTCGAGCCAATCATTCGAGCACGGAGAGAAGCTAAATTGCATGACCCGGATTGGGTTGAGCCGGATGACATGCTGAGCTGGCTCATGAAGAGGCAAGAAGATGTTGGTGATACCTCGACAGATCGTGCTGCAAGAATGCAGCTGGGGCTTACTTTTGCGGCTATTCTTACGACCACACTCACGGCTACGAATATGTGAGTCGTATTCTTAATGACTACCTCCATATCATAAGCTGACTGACCTCTTCAAAGCTTGTATACCCTCGCAGTGTCCCCTGATGACGTTGCCATGCTTAGAGAGGAGGTCCAGACGACGCTAGCTCAGCACGGTGGAACGCTCACTTCCCGGGCACTACAACAGATGCTCAAACTAGACAGCTATATGAAGGAGTGCATGCGCTTCTATCCACCTGGTGAGTTTCTTCGTCTATTATCTCTCTCCAACATAGCGCTCATCCTTTAGGTTACACCACTTTCATGCGGAGAGTTCTACAGCCTTTCACGCTGTCAAACGGTCAAACGATACCCGCTGGTGTTTTCATCGAGACTCCATCTCATGCGGTCTACAATGACCCTGAACTCTACCCCGTTCCAGAGTCAGGCGATTCTTTCGACGGTCTTCGTTTTTACAAGCTCAGAGTGGCAGGGGGCGCGACGGAGCACGCACGCAACCAATTTGTCACCACCAACGAGCACAACCTCATGTTTGGATACGGGAGGCACGCTTGCCCTGGCAGATTCTTTGCTGCCAACGAGATCAAGATGATTTTGGCGAGGTTCCTGCTGAATTATGATTTCAAGAATGAGGACGGGAGTAAGGAGCGATATGCTCAGATCGAGTTGGGTAAACAGCCAACCCCTGATGCGAGGAAAAACCTGCTCTTCAAGCGGATATAAGTATGGCAAGACAGAGGTTGATTGGGACCGCTTGTACTTCTTCCATATTAACTCTTCCGTGGCCGAGGTACTGGCAGTACATGGAATCAAGGCACTTGCTAGCGGACCGCGCCAACTTGTGTTACTTGGCGAAATTAATCTTGGAACCTGGTGCAGCCCATTCAGACAGTAGTCTTCAGTTCTTGTCACCAGCACTGTTTTTGCATCCCACGTGTAAATATATGAAATCACGTGATATCCGGTATCGGATCTTTAGCCAATGACCTACGCTTCAACAGTCACTGACATCATGTTCAGAATGAAAGATTCTTTAATTCCATGGTCTGTAATAGCTTTCCATAGTTTCGGTGCCAGTCACCTGAACACCTTCTTGAACAGGCTAGCCCTTCCGTATTGGTGTGTTCCCCACGACCACCTCCTAGCAGATTGCTGTGCATTGAAATCATGTGGTTTTTATCGCATTTTATATACCTACAGATAGCGTCCATTTCGTTATACGTCCCGACGAAGCATTAACGCGCTGCTACTCGAAAACGTAGACCTACACAGCGTCGGAAGCGGCGCACCAAAGTGGAGTTGTTGTAAAGTGGTACAGTAGTAGGGTGCTCATGTGGCTACCCCTGCATGATCATCACGGCGCTCACAAATTGAGACATCAAGTCACCAGAACAGAGCGGCGGACTGGGGACCCCGGAAAGATCTCGTGGAGTTCTTTCACGCTTGAAGCAAGAAGGTTGCATCGCGGGGAAATGCTATAGCCAGTAACGGCTAGTTGGTGTCTTGGGGACACTTGATGTCTAGCGAATGCAACTGGATGCAGCTCTGCATCATAGAGACGCTACGAAGCGCAGAACCTTATAGAGATAGTGTCCCATTCAACTGCAAGACGTACTCTGTCTATTTTTTATTGTCGTTTACGGTGTGCCGTAATTGGTTAATCTTCGTTTGAAGAGCTAGTAAACCTATTGCGCCTACTGACCTTGACAAACAGGCAAGCCGAGTACTTCTATCGGCAGCGCGACAGACATTTTGTTCGACACAACAATGACCTGGTCCAAGGTCGGTGTTCTTGTGGCAGCGATGCTGCCGCTTGCACCAGCACAACAGACCAACTATTCGCAATACGTGAATCCCTTCATCGGCGCCGAGGGACCTATTCCAGGTTATGCATACGGAGGCGGCGACATATTCGTTGGCGGTGCAGTGCCATTTGGCGTTGTAAAGCTCGGAATTGACACATGGTGCGAGAGATTCTAGTACAAGCTATACGCATCGCCACTGACTTGGAATCCACACATATAGGGAAGATAGAGTAGACATCGCCACCCCAAATGGCGGCTACACCCCAAAAGGCGTGGTTACTGGAGTTTCCATGATGCACGAATCTGGTACCGGAGGTTGTCCCAAGTACGGTGTCATCTCCCAAATGCCGCTCACAAGCGTTACTTCCCCGGTAAATATTCTGAACGAGACAACATACTGGCAGAAGCGCGTCGGCACAGACCAAGCAACAGTGGGTCATTTCCACGCCGATTTGGAAAACGGAATCGGTATCTCTTTGGCTGGAGCTAGGCATGCAGGTATCTTACGTTACGACTTCCCCGCTAGTGGGGAGAAGCATGTTCTTGTTGATGTATCTCACTTTCTCCCGGATCCGCCAGGTGGATTCTGTACGCAGTACTACTTGGATGGTTCAATCAGCATCTCTGATGGGGGCAAAAAGTACACGGGCCACGGCACGTATGGAGGCGGATTTAATCTTGGAGCACCGTACACAGGTTCGCAAGTCTGACTAATTTTCTATGTTTTGGTGCTAATTATCACTAACATAGTGTATTTCTGTGGAGAATTTGAGAATACGCCTGTCGAAGCCAAGACATTCAAAGGCTTAAACACTACACGAGTTGTAAGTGGAGCACCACCGGAGCCAACATACGGTGGCGAAAGCGCAGAAGCAGGCACAGAAGGTTACCGAGTTGGTGCATTATTCAGCTGGGGTTCTCCAAATGAGACCTCATATGCTTCCATGGTCAAATCGAAAATAGGGATATCATTTATCTCGCAAGAAAAAGCATGCAACTTCAAAGACGATGAGATTCCCTCATGGGATGAGCAAGACACAGTCACGGCTGCGCAGGATGAGTGGAATAAGGATATTTTCAGTACTGTACAGGTTGATACAGGACCTGAGGCGAACCAGACATTACTGACACTCCTGTACTCCTCCCTCTATTTTATGCATCTCATGCCCTCCGACCGAACCGGAGAGAATCCCTTGTGGGAGTCTGATGAGCCATCTTGGGATGACTTTTACTGTATCTGTACGCTTCTCTATCATTAGATCGTGTGAGACAATACCATTAACGTGAAACAGGGGATACATTTCGCAATACATTTAGCTTGAGCCATCTGATTCAACCCAAGGCGTATGAGAGTCAAATACGGGGATTGATTGACATATGGAGACACCAAGGATACATGCCGGATGGTCGGTCCGGGAACGACAATGGTCTCACGCAAGGCGGAAGTAATGCCGATAATGTCCTTGCCGATGCCTACGTAAAAGGGCTCCGAGGGGCTATCAACTGGGCCGATGGCTATGCGGCTATGGTCAAAGACGCCGAAGTTTCGACAAATGGAAGCAACAAAGAGGGTCGTGGAGCGCTTGACGATTGGCTAACCTACGGATACCTTACCGTGAACAGTGAGCGATCCATTTCGCGCACTGTGGAGTATTCCGCAAATGACTTCGCGCTGAGCCAGGTCGCTAAAGGGGAGAAGCCCGAAGATGTTGAGAAGTATCTCAAACGCTCTGCAGGGTGGCAAATGCTTTGGGACGAGACAGTTCCGAGCGTGAATACTACCCCTATATTTACGGGTTTTCTAACACCCAAGTCGGCTAACGGGACCTTCGAGTCGGCAGGTTACAATCCAGCCACGTGTGGCATATGTTCGTGGCCTTCGATCACCTACGAAGGCACGCCTTTCGAATACTCGTTTGTCATCCCCCACGACGTCGAATCGGTGATCCAACTCATGGGTGGCAATGAGGGCTTCGAATCGCGTCTTGATTATATATTCTTGCCAAACACTAGTCAAACCAATCTCGGTGCTAATGGCGTTGGGATTACCTCCATCATGAACATCGGCAACGAACCTGACTTTGCAACTCCATACCTCTACAACTATATCAACAAACAGTGGAAGAGTGTAAATCAATCCCGGGCACTGGGTCATCAGTAGTAAGTATAGCGATGCCCTTTGAAGAGTCATGGATTAACCCGGACCAAAATAGCTTCAGAAACGCCCCGTTTGGTGTGCCGGGCAACTCCGACTCTGGCGCCCTCAACTCCTGGCTCATCTGGCAGATGCTTGGCATGTACCCAGTTGTTACACAGCCCATCTATCTGCTGGGCTCGCCGTGGTTCTCCGAGATTAACATGACTGTCAATGGAGATAAGACTTTACGCATTACCGCTGATGGCCTTGACAAGGACAATTACTTCGTACAGAGCGTGAAGATAAACGGAGAAGCGTGGGACCAGAATTGGATCGAGCATGATGCCTCAGGACAGCGACTCATGATTGATGGCGGGACAATTGAGTTCGTACTGGGCAGTGAGCCGGTAGTGTGGGAAAAAGGAAATGTACCACCGAGCCCTGGTCACATGGTTCTTAACAATACCGTTGGAGACAAGAACTAGCTTGTATAACTCACTTGCTAGATGGACAGAGCAAGTGTATTGGAATACTTTTTGTATTGGAGTTGAAGAGCAATGACGAACAGGCATGGTACACTACATGATTAAATAGTACACAAATCCAATATTGTACAAAGTGACACTCGTCTGCGCCCTTTCTTTACTATACGCTCGACCGAATCTCCGCCCGTCGCTTCTCGGCTTTAGCTTTCAAGCTCGCATCCTCGTCCCTCAGCCGCTGGGCCCTTTCACTCGCACGCTTCTCGTCCATCTCCTTCTGCGCAATCCAAACTGACACACGGCAATCAGTCATTGCATCACCATACACAAACATCGCTTGACTCACTAGGCTTCTTGGACCTGGACGCTTCTTTCAGATTCGAGACAAAGTCGTCGAATTCCTGCTGCCGCGCTTCCCTCTGAGCGAGGGCTCGCTTTTGGAGATCAGGGTTGTATTTCTGCCCGAAGCGATTTAGTCAGACACTCGGAACACTCGATCGGGTAGTATGTGGAGTCGTAAGGGGGTTGACCAAAAAGGTGGAACAAGCACGTGGGGAGGAAAGACGGCTGACCTTGAAAATCTCCTCCTCCGTCGGCGTCACGTACCAGACGAGCGCTGGCCCACCTATGCAAAGAGCAGCACCCCTTGTAGTTGTTAGATGGCGTGCTTCAGAAGTGTACTTGGAGATGCGGGTGATGCGTACGCTCCGATTGCTTTGGCGTACGTTGCTACGCTCGGCATTGCGGAAGATTGACTGCAAATGTGGTGGTGGCGAAGTATGTGCGTATTTTATCGATGGCTCAGCAGCGCTTTCAGGAGCGACTAGTCAAATGGAAAGTCTGATGATTTTGCTGGCGACGGTGACGATCTGGATGGATGAGCACGAGACCGCTAGCGCGCGCCATGCGCCACAGTGGCGCAGTCATGTCACGTGCGAGGGCCGCGCACAGGCGGCCCAGCCCGGGCCAGGGGCACGGGCAGTAGGATACCAGTGCAGTGTGGAATGACGGAACATACAGAAAGCGCCTATCGGCAGCATGGTGACGGCATAGTGGAGATGGGCGGAAATCAGCAATCGGAAGTCGGAACGTGACTATCGCTGGCGCTTGAACCAGGTACTGCGGTTCCGGTATGATCTTCTGAGCGTCAGGCACAAAGTGCTTGACGCGCGAGCGAATAAGTGTAGCGACGAACAATGCTGAAACCTTGTGTCTCACGCTGGAGAGCAAAGTCATCGACTGCCCGCCACGGCTTTGTCTCCTTTATGCGAAGTCAATAACCAGGTGGTCGTTTAGGTTTTGCTCTTGGGTGAGTAGTTTGGGCATTTCCTGGATCCCTGGCGGGTAGGCGATGCCACGGATTGATTACCTTCCAAGCAACGAAGCGCCAGGGCTTGGGATTGCTCTGAGTGGCCGTCCCTTGAAACCAAAGTGGTTTCTGGGTTCGGTAACGGGCTGTGGCGTCTGAAACCGAACCCTGCGGCAACCCCGACTCGCAGAGGTTGCCAGCACCATCAGCACACAACCCTCGAATAACAAGGTGTATTTGGCTCCCCCATGTACGGTGTGCTGGACACACTCGTATTGCCGTTCGTTTAGAACCTAAGGACACCCCTGCCAAGCTGGCTGGCTGACTGACTTACTGCTGTTCGCATCCCACGCGCTTCCCCGCCACAGCTTCCGCATTCACCTTTTATAGACTACACGCCCTGCAAAAGTCTGACGCTGTCAACATAGCATTGACACACGTCGCCGCCGCCATCCTACCTAGTAGCAACTAGCTCTGTTGCGAATACACCTGGAACAAGGCTGGCGCGTCCAGCGCGTTCCCTGACCCAGACTTGTGAAGGCGCGTCGACGCTATTTCCCACCCGTCCGACAGCGTGCAGCTGCGCCAATGGCCTACCAATACCAACAGCAGCGGCAGCGGCAGCACTACGACGAGTACCAGCAGCAACCGCGACAGCAGCAGCAGCAGCAGCAGCAGCAGCAGCAGCCGCAATACAATCAAGGCCCCCGCAGCAGGCGAGGCAGCAGGCGGGCTACAACGCTCAATACGGGCAGCAGCAGCAGTACGACGACTATGGCTACGACCAACATGGCCAGTATGAGCAGTGGGACGACGGGTATCAAGACCAGGGCGCTGGCTGGGACCACGGCCACCAACGAGGCTACGGCGACATGAACGAGCAGGCACGACCGCCGCCGCAGCAGCAGAGGAGAGCGCCTTCCCAGGACTATGGCTACGACCAGCAATATCGCCAGCCACCCCAGCAGCAGCAGCAGCAGCAGCGAGACCCGCGGGGCATGCCGATGGGACGAGGTGGCGGTGGACCGGGAGCCATGCGGCAGGCCCGTAAGTTGTTGACTGAGGGGAGCTGGTAGAGTAGCATGTCTGACTGATCTCAGCGCGAGAACGCCCGCGGATGGCGCCGCCGTCTCCCACGAACATCCCCCAGGATAACCCTTTCCCGACATTTCCCACGCAACAGGCCAAACAGCGGCCCAAGGCTGGATCCATGGACGAGGCCATGTCGCTGATGAATCTGGGGACCGACAATGCGGGCCAGGGCAGAGGGATGGCACCGCCGCCAGGCAGAGGTCGAGGCCCGCCCCCGATGCAGCAACGGGGACCCCCCATGGGACGGGGGGACAGCCCGACATGCAGCGTCACGATTCGGGACACTACGAGGGCTCCGGACGGGGTCAGCGACCACCGCCCAATCGTATGCCCCCAGGTCGAGGCCCGCCTCCCCCGCGGCAAGGGTTTGGACCTCCCCAGCGCTCGGTGACCATGCCGCAGAACATGCCAGGGCCGGGAGCTCAGAGAATGTACGACGACCGCCAGCAGCAATGGGCGGAGGGGCCGGTTGCTGGTTACTCCGGGCCACAGTCACCAACCTACATGCCCCCGCGGCCGACCACTGCAGGTGGCACCAAACCCAATAGTTATGGGCCTCCGCAGGGTCTTGAACAGACACCACCAGTGCCCCGAGGTCTGCCGCAGGGTCTTGAGCAGACAACACAAGTGCCTCGGCAACAGCCCCAATACCACTACCAGCAACAACCCGCGCAGGCTCACCAAGGAGAGGAAGCCGCGCTGGACAACGTCTATGATGACTATTATGGGGAGGACCGCCAGAGCAAGGCTTCCATTGACATGCCTAATTTCGATGCCATCCAGCAACCCATCGGGGGACATCGAAGAGGGGACTCCTTGGACGACCATCTTTCTCCCACAGCTGCGCCATCAGCTGACAGCATGACACGAACGGCGGGTGCTGGCTATGCGCGAGCGAACAACTTTTACCAACAGGCCGCAAAAAGTCGCTCACAACCAGATCTAAATGGACAGTACAATTCTTACGAGATGGAAGGCAATGCTCCTGCGGTACCTGCAATTCCCTCGGCACATGGACTTCCCGCTGGACCGCAGAGTGGAGGTCCTTCGAGAAGCATGACGATGAATGAATCAGGACCGGGATACGGCCAAGCACAATCGTCGAATTATGATCCTAGGTTTGGGCGCCCTCCTCTCGGGCCTCAACGAGTGTATTCGGATGAGACTACATACTCTGAACCGCCACTTAATGCCATGAGGAATGCTTCGCCAATGGTACCTGGCAATCCAATTCGCAGACCTGGTACAGCAGCTCCTGCGCCTGGACGGGTTCCCAGCGATCCGCTAGGGCGTCGACCAGGAACAACCCAGCCTCGAAACCCTGATGCTCTACCAGCTCATCCCGCTCCTTTCCGCCCCGGCCTGATGCAACAACAAAGTTCTCAGGCGCCCTCGCCTCAAGCTGCTAAGCCGCCGCCTGTGCGACAGTATAATACCGAACCTACGCCGAACGGGCACAATGCCCAGCAAGATGGCCTTACCCAGCAACGACGTGCTTCTGTACCACATCCTGTGACGCATGATGAAATAAATCGTTTGAAGAATACATGGGGTGGTAACGTCCACGATCCCAAGACCGGACTTCAGTTGGCGAAGAAGCTGGTCGAAGCAGCGAATGTGCTGGCGGATGAAGGTGGCACTGCGGATACGCGTACACGGAACAAGAACCGTGAAAAATTCGTCATGGAAGCACACAAGATTGTTAAGAAGTTGGCCTCCGCCGGTTCTCCTGATGCCATGTTCTACTTGGCAGACTGCTATGGTCAGGGCCTTTTGGGTCTGCAGGTCGACACAAAAGAGGCCTTCACTTTGTATCAATCGGCTGCAAAGGCTGGTCACCCTGCTGCTGCATACCGCACAGCTGTGTGCTGTGAAATGGGCCACGAAGAGGGTGGTGGAACAAAGAAGGACCCTCTGAAAGCCGTGCAGTGGTACCGCCGTGCTGCTGCCCTAGGCGATACGCCTGCTATGTACAAGATGGGTATGATATTGCTAAAGGGCCTGCTTGGACAACAAAGACATCTCGGCGAAGCTGTCAATATGCTCAAGCGCGCTGCCGATCACGCTGATGCTGATAACCCGCATGCTCTACACGAACTCGGCTTGTTGTACGAGGCCCAAACCAGCAGCGAACGGATTATGCGCGACGAGCCATACGCATTCTCGCTCTTTAAGCAGGCTGCCGAACTGGGATACAAATTTTCGCAGTTCCGCTTGGGACAGGCTTTCGAGTACGGGCTTCTTGGCTGTCCCGTTGATGCGCGTCTCAGTATCGGGTGGTACACCAGAGCTGCTGCACAAGAAGAGCATCAGTCTGAACTTGCACTATCAGGATGGTATCTGACTGGCGTGGAGGGCATCTTAGGCCAAAGTGACACGGAGGCTTATCTGTGGGCCCGCAAGGCCGCATGTGCAGAGCCACCGCTGCCAAAAGCATTATTTGCCATGGGTTACTTTACTGAGGTCGGCATCGGATGTCCCAGAAGCTTGGATGAGGCGAAGAGATGGTATGGACGAGCTGCTGGTAAGTAGTAGTGCCGTGATCCATCTTACCACATGACGAGTTTGGCTAACAGGCTTCCAGCATACAAGTTCCCGAAGGCGCAAGAGCGGCTCGAAGAACTGAAGAAGGGAGGGTCTAAGGTTCAGATGAAGCGCGAGCGATTGAGTCGCACGAATCAGAAACAGCAAGAGGAGAACTGCGTGGTGATGTGAGAGCATGCCATTTTACATGACTGTTTTATATATACCCATTTCCTACCGTTGTTGCGCCTATGAAATGAGAAATCCGGACATTATGCGTGCGTGGACATCACTTGAACGGCCGCGGGAGTTCGTGGCGAATTCCCCTCGGAATTGAGGAACAGTGCAGTTCGATTTGAATACGAAGGTGGATGGCAATGTACGATTCGTAGCTTATGTTAAAAATCTTTGGGTGGCACCTATTGTTTCAAATGACCTTTCATCTATCTGGTGTTGTGAGGACAGCTTCTCCAGGGCTGGCTGGCAAGCAAGCAATGCTCGTCATCTGTCTCTGGCCTCTTCGCGCATGCACGAGACAGGAGCCAGGTATTATAATAATTGCACCTGACAAACTTTGAGCATTGGGCATTGGAGTAAAGGTCTGCCCTGGTAGTGTTGGGCCAGAGCCTGTGAGAGTCGGCTGAGTTGGTATCTAAGTAACTGAACAGTAAAAACCTCAACATTGATGACGGCTCGAACAGCTCTGCCAAGACACAACAGGGCGAACCTCATTTAGATGAGCGCGTGCAAGTTGAGCGCGTGCGAGTTGAGCGTACGTACGAGTTGCCGGAGTGATTACAGGCGGCACTGTTTACCTTCACTTGACAACCAAAGCACTGTTTTTCAACGCGAACACCTGTTTATCAACAAACAGAGCTTCCGTAAATGCTACAGCAACCTGCGCGCTACTTCCTTATATTTCAAATCCGCTGTTGTTGCTACACTCAACCTCGCACACCCACACACACACACTCTCACCCACACCCTATCTTTGCAAAGGCAAACCCTTATATACCACAACCATTACCACACTTTTCAAAAGCTAAACAAGCACTTACTCTTCACACTCATGGCGTCCTCCAATTCTCGTCCCGAGACACCACCTCCCAGCATGGCGCACTCCGCCCTGGCTCGAGCCGCCCACTTCGCCACAACCTTGAGCACCCCCTCCACCTCCATCTTCTACGGCTCAAGCCCATCCAGCCAGCTGAACGAGCTGTTCGAAGGTTCCTCACCCCCAGCTTCAGACACTGCTGCCCACCCCTCCTACTACGAGATCCTCTCCACCAAGACGCCCACCGATCCCAAAGCCACCTGGCACCCCGAAGAGGGCCGGTACGCCTCGTGGGAGGAGGCCGAGAAAGCCGCGAGGCGTCTCCTCAATGCCGTCGCGGCTGCGACACCCGGATCGGATGTCTTCGAGGGCGGCAACAAGTTTTGGGTGGTTGACGCGTCCATGTTGACGATCGTCCAATATCAGATCAATGCTGTTCACGAGGTGCCAGACACGGAGGGTGCACAAGACCGAGCCGATGGGTCTTCGGCGGAAGGTCAAGAGTCGCATAGTGACGACGAGCTTTATAGAGCTCCGACTCCGCCTTCGAAGCGTCGGGGGAGAAGGGAGAGCAGCAAGAGCCAATGACCGATGACGATCTTTATAGAGATCCAACTCCTCCCCCGAAGTGTGGCTCTCAGAAGGAAGCTCAACAAGAGCCAATGACCGACGACGATCTTTACAGAGATCCAACTCCTCCTCCAAAGCGTCACTCTCAGAATGAGGCGCAACAAGAGCTACAAGGCGTGGATAGCCTCGGTGCAAGGAACAACACACCTGCATATTCTGCTCGCGACGATGTTTCCAACTTGGAGGAGCTTATGACTATCAAGCAAGAGCAGGATGACACTCCACTTGCCTCCATCCCGCTGTATCCCACGCCAAACCCCGAGGGTCTTGCGCATGAAGTGACCCGAGGCACTCGTGAAGCACCAATCGAGATCGATGACGAAGTGTCTGAGCGATCTACTCCGGCGGCTCAAGTCGCAGCAACTACACCGCCCATCACCGAAGCACCAGCTCCCAGCGTGACGCATGCAGAGCCGACGGAGAAAGCTCAACAATACGTGAGCTCAGGCCGGTTTGGCCTTTACCTAACCATTGCCCGTCCACCAAGCGTGCCAGTCACCTACCTAGTCCACTTGAACACCTCTCTCGGGCAGGCACAAAGCGACATGAAGGTGATCGCTACGAACGAAATCAAGAAAGACATCGCCGAGAACGCGGACAGTCTGCCCCACATCACGTTCAACGATCATGAGGTCGACATTGAGAAGAACGAGGGAGCTCAGCTCGTATACGAGATTGTAGAGGGATCATTTGTGGATGGGCGTTTTCACAGTCACATGGAGCAATCGGGTCGCGCTACGGGGAGAGCTACACCAAAGAGATGATGAAGGCGGAACCTACCTACCAGCATCAATCTCAGGCCACTATCGGCACACCTGATGCCGCCGGCTATGCGACTGATATCCAAAGCGTTCGGGAACAGTCACAAGACCTCGCCATTATCCCTTCAACAGAGCATACGGAAGCCGTCTCGCACAATGAGCAAGACGTGCACCACGCCGGGGACATTGTCATGAATGACGCAGATTCCCGCACGGTCATCAAGATCGAAGACGAGCAGCAGCACCCAAACCAAGTTACCACGCGCTCGCGCTCGCGAAAGCGTACCAGAGAGCCTGAGAACGAGATCACGACCCGCACTCGAGGCGCCAGAAAGGCAGCCTCCGAGCAACCCCCGCAAGAAAGCGAAGACAGTGGTCAAGCAGGACTCAGCGGACGAAGACGACGAGATGATGGATGTCCCAAACAACAATAACAACAACAACAAGATAGACGGGGCTACCGAGGACCCAAATGCAGTCTACTGTCGCTGCAAGGAGGGAGACGACGGAACGGACATGGTTGGCTGCGACGGTGAGGAGTGCCCGAGTGGCGGCTGGGTCCACTGGCGTTGCATCAGCACGAAGAAGGGGAAGCCGGGAGAGGGAGAGGAGAGCTGGCTTTGCCCGGACTGCGATCCAGAGAAGAAGAAGAAGAAGGGTGCCTCGTTCTACAGCTGGACGAGGGCTGCTATCTCGAAGGGTGCCGCGGCGAAGAGGAGGCGTGGTGGGACTGCGAGCAGGAAACCCTCGGTTTGCTAGGGTACTCGGTGAGGCCGTGAGGAGGCCGGAGTATTGTTGATTCCGGGGAAGACAAGAATTAGCAGCAAGGGGTGAGCATTCGGGAGGGGTGTTTTGTAAGAGAAGTAGTGTATGAATAAGGTGGGGAGGTCAACCAGGAGAGTTCCAAAAGGCCAGAGGGTTTGTGTAAGATTGGCGGAAAAGTAATTGATTCAAGGTGCATCGTGGTATCAGCGCCGGAGTAGCGGACTAATTCAAAACAAACATGATTACTATGTTTTGATCCTCTGGTGTTTTGTTGTGAGGTTCGACTGTTGAGGCAGTCATTCGCCTAGCGGCCGGAGACAACTCCTCCCTGCATCACACTGCAGGCGCTGTGCGCGACTCGGGCGCTACCGCTATGTCTCAACTTCGACGCCACGGAAAAATGAAAGACGTCGACGAAGAGGTTGCGATTGCTAGCAGCCACACGAGTCCGATGTTCTTCTCCAGGCCGTTTGCAAAGCCAAATGAAAATTCTTAACGCCCGAATCAGCGGTGCGGCGGCAGATGGTGCAAGCCACCTATTGGTACTGGCAAAAGGAAAATACACGTGTACTATCCTCATTAAGCATCCAGGACAGCACATCAAGTGCTACTGCAGGAACATGTACATATGCAGCGGCGCACGTACGCGGGCGGCCTGTTGCCAGACAACGCGATGCACGCATATATGTATCGGCCCCGCTTCCCTCGCACATGCACGTCCCGGAACAGATTTCTACTGCTCGCTCATCTTCTCTTATCATATTTCCTGTGGATAAAATATCTCGAGACGGACGGTATCTGCAATGCTCTTCGCGAATGAATTGTGGGCGGTGTACGGCATTGCAGTCGAGGCGAGGCCACGTTCTGTGCGTTTCTGCATCATGATTGTGCTCGTGAAGCATTAACACAGTATAGGAATATGTGGGGAGCGAGAAAAGAGTGGACGACGGGGTCTCTTCTGGGTCTTCGGTGACCTCGGAGACTCCGAGCCAAACCGCATCATCTGAATCGCTTGTGTCTGTTTCTAGCACGGTATCCCCTTTGATTCAACCCTCACCCACCGAAACATCACAATCAACGACCTCTATAACTCCTTCGTCCCCAGCACTTGCCAGCTCTCCACCATCTTCCGAGTCAGCCAATGGACTGGATACCGGCGTCAAGATTGGAATAGGGGTGGTAGTCGGCATCTTCGGCGCAGCGCTGATTGCGTATCTCGTCGAGATATTTTACCTTCGAAGGAGGAGACGAGAACGGGCGCTTGAGAGGGCGGTGGAAGAAGTGGAGAGGGGCGAGATGAGCACGCCGAATAAAACTAATGACGATATCCGTGTTCTGGAGAGCAGGGTCTCGATCGTGTTCGACGATGTGTCTGGGAGTGAAGACGAGGAGCCGGAGCGAGGCAGGACGAGGAATGGGCTGTCTTTGCCGAGAAGGGTTTATTGAGGTACATACATAGCGGGTGTACTTGAAAGGTGTAACGGCGATGATTGTGTTTATTAAGCAAGGTTCTGTTTTATTCCCTCCTACGAGAAATTGGTTGCGTGGTCGACAGAGGCGATGCTAGCTAGCTGGCTAGGGCTAAGGTTGTTAGGATATCATTCACCAAGCTGTATTTACTATATGTATATTGCTATTCTTTTTCAGCAACTAGGTCCATTCTTGTATTTCCCAATTCAAAACATGCCCGCATGGAAATCTCCTCGCCTCAGCTTCGCAGCCGCTTCCTCTCCACCAGTGATCAAGTTCGTCGCTTTCCCTATAGCCTGCGACACCTTCATCACGTCCAACACGCCCATGACATGCTCCTTCTTCTTCCACCCCAATTCCGTTGGAAACCGCTCATTCACGAAGAAATACTCCATCAAATCCCTCGGCACGGTAAACTGCTCGATATCCCCGAAAGCGATGATGGGCGCCGCAACCTCGCCGAGACTAAACTGCTCCGTCGAAGCGGTAAACCTGTACTCGGGGTTGAACGCCTTGCTCTCGATCTGCCGGTAGATCTTAGAGTTGGCGAGCATGTCGGCGGTCACGGTTTCGGCGGTCCAGAACGCGCGGCTGGTGTTGAAGATGGTTTCGTTGAAGATGTGGTTGGAGCCGAAGAAGGCGTCTGTGCGGGAGAGAGAAGCGTCGTGCTCGAGGACGTTGTGTACGTTGAGCTGGTCGAGCGTGAAGAAGGTGGCGTTCGGCTCGGGGTTTGCGACGATGGCCATGTCGAACATGAGCTCTGCGAGGGACTCGTTGAAGTTCAATCCGCCGGTAAGCCCATTCACGACGGTGGGTTTCGTGACTGTGATGTATAGTTTTAGCGGCTTCTTACTCGTTTTGAACACATGGATCACTTACGGTTGCGGCCATCGCGGGGAAAGAACCCATGGTTTGCAAGTGTGTTCAACATGGGACAGGGACCTCTGACTGGTAGCTGTTAGAAAAGTCTTACTAGGCGTTTGGCAGATGCCATACAATCATTGGGTCCTGCAGGAATCCAGTCATGTGGCGAGACAATTTGATATTGACGAGCGAGATGAGGACTGGCTGACGAGAGAACCGCAAGTTGCAACACGAATAGCGACGGAGTCTTCATACTGGGCTGTAATTCTTGAAGATTTTGTTTTTGTCTGAAGATAGTCGTTCACCGTTGATGGTGATAAACACTGATGTCTCAAAACATGTCGATGAGTTCCAAGGTGGTATTTATACCTCTAGGCGAACATGATATCACCGCATGCTATGTAGGTAGAACAGAAGAAAATTACCTGTGCATCTCAAGTCCGGCCGTTAGCTGTGTAGATCTTCCGCGTGTACCGTCAGGAATGCCTACCAGTACAGGCAAAGGCTAGGAACGACCAGTAGCCGAATGTGAATTCCTGTGCAGATCCACAATACCATACTCCCATTGACGAATGAATAGAAGTGTATTTGACACCATGGGGAACGCCAATGTAAGAGCCATAGTAGCATAGGTAGTGCGAGGCAGGAACATGTCGTGTTCGTACTCAAGACCCGGTATACGATCGTTCGTATATCTCGTATACGTGCATGATGGCGTATAGCGTATCTACGACCAATCAGATGCTCGGTATACCATACGACGCTTCCATCTAGAACACTAATTATTTCGAGAGAGGCTCAGGATTAGCTCCGAGGTCTGAGATGAGAGGTCCTTGGTTGAAGACTCGCACGCTTGTGTGTCTTAATGCATGATACGAAAGCGTGCCCTGAACAATATTTGTCTTTCCATTGCACAGCGCACTCTTTCTACGAAGCGACGCGTTATAGAAGCTACAAGGGGTTGTTTAAAATTTGGGTGATGTTTCGGTAAGGTTCACAAGAATTCGTAGAACGAGCTATAATCACCTGCAGGCAGACGCGTGTTCCCGTGACTTACCATGCCCCTGGGCAGGTGCAGGTGCAGAAGGTGCTCAGTGGACGCGAAGATGGGATCATTGCATACATACTGTATCATTGTCCACCGCCTTGGCATAATTTTCATCAATGATCTTTGGCAAGCGGGCGGACACTGGTGTAAGGCAAAGTAGAGAAAGGCGGCGAAAGGCGGAGTACTCCTCTACGGTACTAGTTCCGTTTACGCAACGAAGCCCAAGCTGGTCATCCACCTACACCCCACACTTAACGCGCGCAAAATCGCCCGGGCATAACTAACGCAGCGTCAATTTACAACTGTTCCGAACCTCTCGCACACGTTTCCACAAGCCCCTTATATTCATAGAGTACCTTTTGCAATGCCGGAAGCCGCGCAGCCTTCGACGGCGAACGTCGCAGCTGCCTGCGCCATTGTCGGCCTGGCCACCGGGTACCTCATCGGACAAGCAAAATCGCTCGGCTTGTTTGGCGGCAGTCCAATCTCTGCGCCCCCACAAGAAAAGGCTACAAAGGTGAAATCGGAAGAATCAGAGGACGACAGCGACGAGGACAGCGACGAGGACGACAGCGTACCAAACGAGTTCCCTGGCCACAAGGAGGAATGCAAGATGGTCTTGGTTGTGCGGACTGATCTGGGCATGACCAAGGGTAAGAGACGACGATACATGATTGCACTTGGTCACTGACTAACTCATGTACAGGCAAAATCGGCGCGCAATGCGGCCACGCCACGTTGGCGTGCTACAAGCACTTCCTCCGACATGCACCCGAATCTACCGTGTTGAAACGATGGGAACGGCTCGGGCAGGCCAAGGTGGCGCTGCAGGTCAAGAGCGAGGAGGAGCTCGAGGTGCTGCAGGCACAAGCGCTGAGTTTGGGGCTGGTGGCACACATCATTCACGACGCAGGACGGACGCAGATTGCGAGTGGGAGCGCAACGGTGCTGGGCATCGGGCCTGCGCCGAAGAGTGTCATCGACCAGGTGACGGGCGGTCTGAAGCTTCTCTGATAGCACCAGACGTGTCACACTCAGAAGGCATGCTCGGAAGGCGTACATGTATGATTTGGGGGCGCAAAAGAATGTAGGCAACTGGGTTTTTCCCAAGCATCAGCGGCCGACGGCCTAGCATAAGGGAGTAGGAATCAGTCGCCCTGGCTGCCGCCATCCACCGAGCTCAAACCTTGCGGCGAACTCAGGCTTCACAGCAAACAGCCGACTCACTCTCAGACCTGTCGGCCGGAAATTGACATCATAATAAAGATGGCTCCTTGGGGCGGACGAACTGCCAGCGCGTCGACCGAACACATCCCGGAGGATGGACGGGAGCTCTGGCACAGGTCGTTGGGTAGAAGAAAGGATGGATGGCGCTGTAGAAATTTATTTGTACCGACTCTGGCCTTGGCGCACTAGTGAAAAAGCTCGGGGCAGGTGCGGTGACCGTGTTTGGACCACTGCCTGTGGACCATCTCCTCGCCGCACTCGCACTCGCCCTCGCCCTCGTGCATCCACCCAAACCTTGGGAAACTCCCGACCTCATCACCCTCTCGAATCAGCACCGTGGGGTAGCAGAACCCCCAAGGCCTGCCTCCATTGCACGGGACGACACGACCCGACACGTTGCAGCCTGTGCCTTCCTCTCACCTCCGTCCTCCCCACCGCGCGCGCCACACACACACACACACATCTCCATCCGCTGCGACACCTGCACCTGCAGCCCAACCGCCCGCCATGGCGGACCTTTCCATCGAGGAGGCGAACAAGATCCGCCTGTCTATGGGCTTGGCGCCGCTGCCTGTCTCCGGCGCCGCTGCCCCTCCGGCCCATCCTTCAAGCAGGCAGAGCCCAGCGAGGACCCCGACGAGGAAATCGCGAGCACCATAGAGTCGCGCGAGGCTCAAGGCTTCGACAACTGGAAGAAGCTGCAGGACGACGCGGCTGCGAAGAAGAAGCGCGACGAGCGTCTGGCAGCCATCAAGAAGGAGCGCGAGAAGGCGGCGCGCTTCGCCAAACTCGAAGGCAAGGGACTCGCCGATGCAGCCGAGGATGAAGACGACCTGGCGTGGCTCAAGGGCTCCAAGAAGCGCCAGAAGAAAATTGCCAAGGCCGAGCAGACGCAGAAGGAGCTGGAAGAGCGGGAGCGCCAGGCGAGAGAGGCACTGCAGTATACCGAAGCCGATCTTGCCGGCGTGCGCGTCGGCCACGAGGTGGACCAGTTTGAGGATGGCGAGGACCAAGTCCTGGTGCTGAAGGATACTGCCGTGGATGGCGATGATGACGATGAGCTCGAGGCAGTTGCACTCAAGGAGAAGGAGCGCTTGCAAGAGAAGCTGGATTCTAAAAAACGAAAACGCGCATACGATCCAAATGACGACGGTCAGAAGTCTATTCTCGCCCAATACGACGAGGAGATCGACGGCAAGAAACGCAGTGCCTTCACCTTGGACGGCCAGGGCAGGACCGTGGAACAGGTGCAAGCAGAATCCGCAGGCGCAGCTAAGCCGAAGAAAATTGCCATCAGCCTTGACATCCTTCAAGACGATACACCGGTCAACGACTACATGGATATATCTGAAATCAAGATCAAAAAGCCCAAGAAGAAGAAGTCCAAGTCGTCCAAGAGGAAGCGGGTTGAAGACGACGACGACATGTTTGCCGTGCCCGAGGACCCTGCCGATCAAATGGAAGTCGATGAGCCAGAGACCAAGATCGCGCCCAAGAAGGCGAAGAAGAACCTCTTTGACGAATCTTTTATTGACGATGATGACCTCCAAGCTCAACTTGCCGTCCAACGCAGACAGGTACTGAAGAAGAGGAAGAAAATGCGACCAGAGGATTTAGCCCGCCAGCTTCGCGAAGAAGGTACCTCAGCACCAGGCACGCCCGGCGATGTGATGGACTCCACTGAACTCGTCGATGATGACGCCGGCGCTCTTGTTATTGACGAGACCACTGAATTCGTCCACAATCTCGGCGCAAATGCCGACGATCAAGAAGCTGAGGCGAGGAGGAGGCAGCAGTCCAAGACGAGTCGCATGTCCCAAGAAGTCAAATCTCCACAAGTGCAGGTCGATGACGAAGGTGATGTGGACATGGCCGAATCCTACGCGGAAGCAGCAGAGCGAGAAGAGCGCAGTACTTCGCGCGCCAAGTCCGCCGACCTCACTGGCACTGGTCTTGATGACGAGAAGACTGTCGATGGCGGAATGGGTGCCACACTAGCCCTTCTTCGCCAGCGAGGTCTCGTATCTTCAGCTTCAAGCGATGACAAGAATGCGCTCTATCGCGAACGCCAGAAGTTTCTCGCTGACAAGTTCCGTGCCGAGGAAGAAGCTGAACGCCAACGAAAGATGGAGCGCGAGCGCGAGCGTAACTCTGCCCGCTACCAGAATATGTCTGCACGCGAGAGGGAGGAGTTGAACCAGCGTCGCAATGCCGATGCTGAGAAGAACGTCAGCCGTAGACTCGCCGATATATTCAATAAGGAGTACAAGCCTACATTCGAACTTACGCATACGGACGAGCATGGCAGAGTGCTCAATGAGAAAGAAGCCTTCAAGTTGCTGAGCCACCAGTTCCATGGAAAGGGCAGTGGCAACACAAAGACAAAGAAACATCTGGAAAAGATCGACCAAGAAAAGCGGAAGATTGCAGAGCATTCGCTGGATACCAGGGCTGGCGGTCTCAGCAATGCCCAGGATCAGCAGGCGAAGAAGAACAAGTTTGCCGGTGTACGACTTCAGTAGGGTTTTTGCTGCTTTCGACATGCAGCCGGAGCTAGGTACGCAGGCCTTGTATATTTACCAATCAGTCATTTATTTATCGTCATGAGGATCTAGACAGCTCATGCCGACATCAGCCAAGGGCAAACCATACATAACGGATTTTTTCATCATTGAATAGTCGAAAGGTAAGTCGCTTCTTGTTGACGAAGAATTTGAGCAGTCAATTAATAGAGTTGTGCCCTTCAGGCTAGATCGAATTCATTCGTGACGGTATGTGTAAATGATATGTGAAGACTAACATGAGATCTGTACTCTCACGATCCTCGGAGCACTGTTCACCATGCTCAAGCTATGCCTTCCCAGACAGGCCAAGTATCGTATTTTGTTTTCCTGGATCTAACCTACCCCCGTGTGCAGATCACCTCCCTGTCATTATCGGATGTCACTCCCTACTAAACAACTACGGTTGCCCCATTTGCCGTAGCACCTGTGATCAAGAAGCTTATCATACCCCTTCCTGGAACGCTGGCGCTCGCATTTCCATCGCTCCCTACTGTGACGGTTGTCTCGCTCATGTCATGCGTATTATCTGTATACCAGGCCTTGACAGTTGGACTAGCAATCGTGCTGCCTGTCAGACTGATGCTCACTGATTGAGCGTTTGTACTAGTGTTGATTATCTGGGTGTATAGGGTTAGTAAAGTAATTGGCGAAGTACCCGTTATTTCACCTTGGACATGTGACCTAGCACGATCCATGGATGTCGCGAGAGAAACTCTTTAGGACCGGAAAACTCACCACCACAGCAATACTGCCATCCTTGTTGACAAAAGCACCGGACTTGAGGTTGCTACCTCCGCTAGCACTGACGCGCACAGCTTCAGGACGCACAATACGGAACTGCGCAAATGCCCAGAGTCGCTTAGATACGGTGTAGGTTTGGCCGTCGACTAAGATGAGTTTCTCGTTGTTGTTGTTGTTCGTAGCCCGGTCTTGCACGCCTTCCCAGAAAATGTACGCGCTCAGGTTGGAGTTTACGATGCCGTTGAAGACTGTGTTGGCCCAGGTATATCCGTCTCCGCTCCCTCCGTTCGTGTACCAACCCGTGCTCCACCCCCATTCAAGTCACTGTACTCTGTCTGCCACACTTTAGCTTTGGTGTTCATGACCCCGCTGATTCTGGACGAGTACTCGTGCGATGTGATTGCGTAGACGGAGGAGATGGCACCCGCGGATGCGATTTGGGAGGCGTGTTGCGTGGCGACATTCCAGCCGGTTCCTTCGCAGCAGTTGATTCCCACGGAGGTGAGGTTGGCCTTGTCGAGGGTTGGCCGAAGCACTTTGATGAATTCGGCGGCTTGGGTGCCGGAAGACTGCATCGAGGCATAGGATGCGGTGCTGCGGTTTACGTCAATGGATTTTCACTGGAAAAAGAAAGGTACAAACACTGACTAGTCTGGCTCATTCAAAAAGCCAATATGCGTTATGGCTACGCCAGATTCAGCGTACAGTTGAATGTTCTTCACCAAATAATTGGCATATGCCTGCTTCCAGTCTCCAGATCCGCAGTTTGTACCGCTGACCTAATTCATCCAGTGTCAGTTCATTCTTCTCTCCACCACAGTACATCCCCTTCTCTTCGTTGCAGTCGAGAGGATAGGACTCACACCGCAAAGCTGGCCGCCATTGGCATCGTTGTTATTTGTCTTCATGCACCCCGGCGCACTCCACGCGTTCGCATAGAACGTGCGCACACCATAGGACCACGCTTTCTGGGAGAGGAAAAGCTGGCCGCTGTCCTTGCCGTCCCACTTGTAATCCGGGGTCCCGCTAGGCGTCGAGGGACAGGTGGGCAATATCGTGTTCATCCAGTCATTTTGGCTGCTCTTGGAGGACCCGATGCCGTTGCGGAGGATGGAGAAACCAGCGCCGGTGGTGGTGTTGAAGAGGAGGTTGAGAACCTAGGAATGCTATCGTGAGTACAATTGCTTCGGTTGAAAGGTGTGGGGAAAGAAGCACCTCGGTCTGTTTGGGCTCTTGGAGGTTCACGATGAGGTTTGCGCGCTGGAAGGCGGCGCTGAAACCGAAGCCGTCGATCGTTTGGTAACGCTTGGTCAGATCGATGGTGACTTTCTGTGCCGCTTGTCTGACCTCGAGACTGGGTGCGGCGACAGCGGCGGCGACAAAGGTAGCAATCGTTGCGAGATACATGGTAGCGGCGAGAGTGTTTCAACGCGGGCCGATTGAGACCGCACATGTACAGCCATTGCGGGCTGTTGTTATATTTCACGCCGCGTAAGGATAAATCACGCTGATTCCAATATCTACATGTGCGAGATGCATGTCGAGTGTCGCTCTAGAAGACCACATGCGAAGACGCGCATAGTGCACTCGGTAGTGCACGGGAGGCAACACGAACGCGGAACGAACCACGTCCCGATGGCGAGATTGAGACAGAAATAGGCCAAGATGTGGACATGGATTTTCGCCTGGGGTTCCTTTGCGCCGGGTACAGGCTGCATACCCTTTTAGCCTAAGGATGATGGGGCAGCATGGCGGACTGAGAAGATTTGCATGTGGGGAGGGTGCTACACGGTGGAGGAAGCTTAAAGTGCCCTAGATTGTTTGGATCTGGGGGAGGGGCTTTGTACAAGATGGTACCTTGGATGTGTTGGAGACATGACGGGAGGTACAGGTAAAGCCGAGAGGTGTACAGCCCACCCAATTGATATGACTTTAGGCACATGCAAATGAAAAGCATGCGAGTGGAGATATTAACTACTGATTTTGAGAAAAAGGACAATTCTAATTCCACCATTCTCATGTCACACTTCAGTCACGTTGCAGCTTGTGCACATACATGCATGCTTAGAGAAGCTATCCAGTTTAATAATCTTGTAAATATCTGAGCGTCGCTCTGCCTACAGTTTCAGTGAGAAAGGATTACCTGTAACGCATTGATTCCTTTGTGTTGAAAGGCATGTTTGTGACGTTGTAATTTCTCGATACATCCATATGGCATGTTCATTAGACAGTGGATCTTGGACACCACTCTTCCAAGGCTAGAGGGGAATAGTTATTGCTAGACGGACTTTATAACATCAGAAGTTCGAGAAATTATACAGCATACTATTTTGCTCCCTTGAATACGAGTTTCATCGTTATCAAAGATAAACGCCCCTGGGCAACACTTAGTCACGTGTCGTCTTGATTACATAAGAAATATTTTCTTCGGACCTCCGCGTCCGAGCAGAGCAAGGCAGGGCAGAGGAGTGCAGAGCAGCCATCAGCGCGCGCCATTGCATCGCGTGCCACACTCCCACCATGCCGTCCCGCTGTGCTGCCCTCCCAGGCACTCTCACAAGATCGTCCACGCTGGTTCGCAGCTCGATACCCGCCACGCGCACCTTCACCACCACGCCATCCGCCCTCGCTGCGAACCCGCTCGCTCGGAGAAAAGGCGGCGACCTCGGCTCGCACCTCCCCAAATATGTCATACCGCAGGGCGTGAAGATACCAGAGTACCCGTACGGCCCCTCGCAATTGTTCAAGCAGCAGGACCGCGGTCTGTACGGCCGCAAGACCATCCAGTTCGGCAACAACGTCTCCTCCAAGACCGAGACCACGACACGGCGCTACTGGAAGCCCAACGTCCTCTCCAAGTCGCTCTACTCGGTTACCCTGAAGAAGAAGATCAAGCTGCGCATCACCTCGAATGTGTTGAAGACGATCGATCGCGAGGGCGGCCTGGACGAATACCTCCTCAAGCAGTCGGAGAAGCGCATCAAAGAGCTCGGCCCGCTGGGCTGGGCGCTGCGCTGGACACTCATGCAGAGGCCTTCGGTCATACGCCGCATGCGCGAGGACGCCGCCGCACTGGGCCTGCCCCAGGAAGAAATCGACGCCCAGTGGCCTGAGCCCGCCCCCGTGCCCGCTGAAGCCCTCGAAAGCGCCGAAGAAGCCATCATCGAGGCCCTCGCCAATGCCGAAGAGAGCGAAGCAACATGGTCGCGGCAGTGGGAGGAACACGAGCAAGACGGTGATGCCCAGGGCTGGGATGCCCTTGCCAGGTCGACCGAGACGGAATCGCCAGCCGCAGGGCCTCGCAGCTAGTTGGCGGGCGAGTGCGACTTTTGTAAAGATAGCGTGTTCGTTTCGTGTAAGAATACCACCATTGTGAATACCATCTTGCTTCTTCCGGCCCAGTATTTACTGTCAAGTCTTCGCCCTGGTGTGCAACATGCTCTTCGGATGTGGTGCGACGGGGAGACGGGAGAAAGACGTCATACGTACATGTGCTTACATATCGTTGTACCCTTCCGAGCACTCCCCTCTTATCACTTCACTGATCTCTATTATCTTCGTGATCAGATGTGAAAACAATCAACGCATCATTTCACGATGCCCACCGCAGTGATAACAGGCGCCAACTCCGGCATTGGCCATGCCTTCGCAAAGCTTCTCATTTCCGAGGTATCCCAAGTTCCTTGAAGTCCATTTTATCGCAGTGTTGCAAATCCCAGGATTTACTTTTGACTAAGTCGATACCTTTGTTTTCCCCCATGAAATTCGCATGACCCTTTTAGTTACATGCGCTGAACAATGTTCAGGGATACACCGTCATCGCCGCCGACATATCCACTAACGGTCCCATCAACGACCTAGGATGCGAAACACATGATCTAGATGTGACTTCGCCAACCTCCATTTCCACTTTCAAAGCAGCGCTTTCCCGGCGCCCTATCGACCTCCTTCTCAACGTCGCAGGCGTCATGCCACCCGTTCAGAAGGATAGCCTCTCCACAATCACTCTCGACACCCTTGAGAAGACTTTTGCGGTAAACACATTCGGGCCGCTGCTTCTTACACAGTACCTGCTGCCCTACCTTCTTCTGGCCAAGGATCCAAAAGTGGCCGTCATGTCCAGTCGGATGGGGTCCATCAGCGACAATACCTCTGGTGGCCAGTATGCGTATCGCGCGAGCAAGGCGGCGGTCAATGCGGTGTTCAAGGGTTTGGCCGTTGATCTAAGGGAGAAAAACGTTGCGGTTGTGCTGCTGCATCCCGGGATCGTGAAGACGAACATGACGAACGGTGTGGGGGACTTGGGGAGCCAGGCTGTGGAGCCGGAGCAAGCGGCAAAAGAGCTGTGGGAGGTGTTGAAGGGAAAGGGGTTGGAAGATAGTGGGAAGTGGTGGCATAGGAATGGGGAAGAGTTACCTTGGTGATTTTACCGGTTTAGATGTCATGATACCTCCTTTGGAGAACATGAATCTTAGAATAGGTATGAGATGAGTGGTGTGTTTTGAAAATCCATTCTATGATCCTGCAGTCTGAGAGACGACCATAATCTAACACGCACCTGATAATGCGCCTTTCAGTTCCCCCTCTATTTCCGCCAAGCATGCAACATAACTATCCTTGGTAATTTACAACCTTGTTGCTTGCATCGCTCCTTCCCTGACGCAGTGGCCAAATCCTCTTGACAAATCGCATACCTCATACAAGTCCTGGATCACGTCTCGCCATCATCTTCCAAGCATCAATCCGGACCTCCTTCCTCCCCAGTAGCACCGCCTGGACCCTGCCGTTTCGACCAGCCGTAATCGAATTCGCTGCTTGGCTCACCGACAGGCGGATCCTGGACTGGATCATTCAGATATACGAGATCACCGGGCTTAGTATCTCGCAAGAACGCTTCAAAAAACTCAGTAGAAACCTCCGTCGTGTCTGTGTGTGCCTGGCCCGACGCACTGGATTCCCCAAGTAAATTTCCAGGAGTGTGTCCGAGTGACCAGCTCTGTTGACCGGCGCTCATCTCTTCCAGCCTGGGATCGGAGAGATAACTGTCGAGGTCTATGTTTCCAGGAGGAAGTGGCGCTGCGGGTCTGCTGGCGCCGGTGACAAACCCGCCAACGGTGCTGACATTCTGGTTGGGTCGCATCGGTTGGAGAGCAGTGCGAGGAGGGGGTGGGCCCATGACGGTAGCGGGCCATGTGTTTGCCCAGGTGTCTTCTCCTGTCGACGTATGCATAGTATTGTGAGCAGCTATGATGGTACCCGCATCACCCAAGTCGTGGTATTCAAGCTGCATTTGGGGATTGAAAGGGCCAGTTCTCGTGATACCTTTCTCAGGGTAGTGCTGATCGAATACATGAGCCTTTGTTCCCTCCAGGTTGGTAATCGGATGGTTGCAGATTGCACATCTACGGCCAAAATGCTCCGCTACCTGAGTGAGGAAACGTACCCAGATGTTTTGCAGCTCTTTCTTGTTCTCCTCGCTGAGAAAACATCCAACGTTGTCTTTGATTGAGTCCCACCGTCTAACCAAGGAAGCTACCGTGCTTTGTCCATACTTGTCTTGGAGAAAGTCACCTATATCGTTCTTGCCGAACTTGTTGTTGAGAATGTTCTTGATCACTGTGACAAAGCCGTTGCCATGACCGGTTCGTAAGCCCGCCCCGACTGCCTCATGGTTGTAGAACGAATGGCACAATGCCACGCGACTCGGATTATAGGATCCCAAAAAGTCATCGATGCGTAGATGCGAGTATGCGACAAGGACTGTCGTCTTGGTTGCAACGCCCGCCACAATGTGAAAGGGCGGGATTACCAAGGAGTCGCCCGCCTTCTGGCCCCATATCACACCGTGTTCGAGATCATTCGCGATGTCCTCGAGACCTGGCGGCGGATGACCGGGGTTCTTTGCCTTGTCCCCTTCGACGCGGCGTATCGTGGAGGCATTGTGCGGCGTATCGGGCCAGATGATCCACATCATTTCACCACTCAGGACAGTTGTATACGACCACTTTTCACTGTTGAACTCGACCGCCAGGAAAAAGTCATGCGGTAAGACAGAGCACGTGAGGCCCTCACCACCAATGTCCAGCGTCTGATCCGTCTCCACCTTGCTCGTCTTCAGCGTCGCTCCGGCGTTGAGTTCCGGAGACGGAAGTCGGCAAATGAAACCTTGAGACTGGAAGTACGGATTGTGAATATTGTCCACGAGCGTGAGAGCCTCGTCATAGTCACCGGTCGCATCTCCGGCTCCTCGCACATAATGGCCCGGGAGCGCATTCTTCAGATCGTTCTTGAGTATGTTCTTCAAGCCTGTCATGTCTCCCTCAGCACCGATGTCAGTCTGGTAAAACGGGGACAGCTCCTTGTTCATCCATGGGCGAGGATTGCCTTGTCCCCAGATGGGATCATCGCGCTTGGCGTACGCGATCTTCTGGGGCTTGAGGCCGTTGTTCAGAAGCTTTTCGAATAAAGCTGTGGTGTTTGTCTGTCGCACTCGTAAAGCGCCCTCGATGTTGTTCCTGTTGATGAGGCGAGTCTCTACTTTCTTGGTAGAAGGCGCCATGACTGCCTCGAGCTTTAGCCTACATAGATGTTATCAGCATCAAGCAGCCTCTATGTTTCATGGGGGTTTACATGGTGAATTACCTTGGGTCAGACGTGTGAGATTGCCACCTTTCCTCAGAATCGGGTGTGAGTGCAGGAGAGAAGAGTCTTGCCTCGAAGTGGAACACGTGGTTTATATGGGTTGGGTGGGCGACTGATTTCAGCGAACGCCAAGAAGTTGATATTTCGTAAAAACGCCCTTGTCAAGAGCTGAATTTCGGGTTGAGCTTCGACCGCTTAAAATAAGAAAAACACTTATGCAAACATGAATAGCCACAAGTGTTGTCGTTTGTTATTAAACCGAACTGCTAAGACCGCAACTAGCGGATTTCACCATCAACCTACTATATAAACAAGTTACGCGGGGTGAAAAATGGTAATAGTTCAAGGAAAGGGCTTTGTGGTCTGCTTGTAACGCATATCCCCATGACCACTTTATACAGATGGGTGGGCAAGGGAATTGCACTGTGGGTATCATGCTGTCTCGCTCAATTCCTCGAGTAGCCATTCTCTCGAGACTCAAGTCGTTAAGTTCTTTATCATCTGATTTAATATACCAATTGTAATGCTTAATTAAACATTAAAATAAATGTCATTTCAGAAGCTTACGTTCCCACGAGTCCACCGCAACACCCCTTTCCGGTAAGGAAATCCAGCTTTCACGGTCTTCCCTCACTCTGTGCGCCATCGCATTTATTGTCTTTTACTTATTGATGCTCTTGCATGACCACAAATCGAAAGAATTTTCAGATATTGTCATTGATTTACTATATCTCAGAAGAACGAGTCACTGGTTCCAACACGATACCACACCACTGCTAATGCAAGAAGTGAGGGGGGTTATTGTAAATACAGCTGGACTTGTCGTTCTACTTGATTTTTTCCACATTGTCCTTTTCAGATAAATGAATCACCAAAACCGGGTCATGAACGGACCCAAGAGGATATGACTCGTAGGTCTCAGCCTATAGAAGAAGAAAAACAGGGTTCGTTCTGACACCACGCATTTGCTGCATCGATACTCTAGAGCTGAGAAGGTTAGGTCACTTCAAGGTCTACGCGAGAACTTCTTCATAAGGCATGATGAGTGTCCCATGCTTGATATCTATGCACTATATTCGGTGAGTGACATTGGAAGACAAGCAAAAGGCTTAAGGCTAAGTGCTATTATGATGGGCTCCCGGGCATCCACAGAATTGAACAGATGCTAGGTGGATTGAGATTGGAGAGATTGTGCGTAGAGGCCTTTGGGATTGAAAGCTTCTGGTGAATATAATGCTGATTCGAGGAGTAGAGCGAGCATATATAGGTGGTTGAAAGTATTCTAAGCGACATACAATGATGATTGGCTCTACCCATCAGTGGTTATTTTTGTATCAGGAATTAATGTGCTTCAGTGGATTGGGAATTAATTCACGCATAATAGCATATTGTGAAGTCTTTAACATGAAAATATGGACATTGAATCGAAGGTAAGCTTAAAGTTTTAGAGGAAAGCGTGGTCTGTCAGATGGCTGCTTTGAACAGTCTTGATGTCTAGTCGCCGACCACACGACACCATCGCTCAGCCCCTCATTTGCTCCATTTATGCAGTGATCTTGCTCTTGATGAACGATAGGGCCTGCGAGCCGTACTTGTTGACGTACTGCTGGTGCGAGTTGGCATCATTTCCATTGCAGCAGTAGGGATCGGTCGAATCGCAGTAGCTCTTGATAATGCTGGTGTTGGCAGGCGAGCACTGGAAGCCCTGGGGACGAGCGGCAAAGCCTTGAGCTGCACACGTTCCGACGTTGTAAGGAAGACCAGCGCGGTTGTGGGGGTCACCCATGAAGATAGCAGCTTTGACCGCGCTGAGAGCAGTGCCGCTCAGAGTGGATCCAGAACCGCCGCAGAGAGCGTTGTCCATGATCTGGCCACCTTGCGAGTAACCGATGAGAACAATCTGTGTGCTCGGGCACTTCTTGTTGTACGCTGTTACGGCCTGAACGACGGCCTGGGTTCCTTGCGCGGCGGAGCTATCGTAGCTGGCACCACCACATGAGGACTGTCCACCGCAAGCTGGGTAGTTGATGGCTTCTGATCCAGCACCAGGGTATGCGGATTTGACTTGGTTGACGAGGCCACCTGCAGTACCATAGCCAGCAGGAGCTGTGGTCTCGCGGGCACCAAAGATGTAAACTTTAGGGCACGACTGGCGAGGCTCGACGGGGCTCGCAGCGGCGATAGTAGCCAAGGAGAGGGCAGCAATCGAGAATTTCATTGTGACGACCGGGGAATTGTTTGATGGAACTTCTGTGGCGGATGAAGAGAGAATGTCTCGATGTACTTGACTGGACCACCGTGAAATCCGACGATTATAAGGACGACGTCGCGTCAAGCTTCACAATGTTTGCCTCCGGTCTTTAGGCAAAATAGCGCATAGTCTAAAACACTGTTAATTCAATCAGTGGGGGGCAGTGCTCCATTTTGCAAGCTAAAAAGGGGATCTAGGCGGGCTCGTCCTTTCATCCGCGGCGTGCGATCCATCCACGGCCTTGCGTTTCGAAATTTACCAGGGTCGGGAATATATTTTTGTGGGGATACGATCTGGGGTGCATATAGAAGCCGACCCGTTGCCGATGACTTGTAGCGACGAATAAATAGCCGTAATTTCATTAAAACCGGGAAACGTTAGTCAGGTGCTGCAAAGAAGTACATGTTTTATTGCCTCCCGACCGGGCTTGCGGCTAGAACGATAGGTTGCGTCCATCTTTCCATATGTCGTTTTAAGTAGGAACACAAAATCACACGTAAATAGCAACAGAGGTACAACCGAGATGATCAGGAGTCCATCAATCATAGAAATGGCCCAGACCCGTTCTGAAGACCAACTCAGCTATGTCATACGATCATCGGCTCAAAAGGGGCGACTAGGTCAATCTGTGCGAAACAAAATTATGCGTTTCAAAACGCTAGCAGACCCGCCAGTGGGATGATTTTGCGCTACACAACATGAACAAAGCAAGACTGAATTGTTATGAATATGCATGAATTTAAGGTGGAAAGCATGGGATGGTGGGCCAAGTGATCTGCGAGTTTGTACGTGGGGGCTCGCTGCATACTCCCTGCGGCCCTGCCCTCACGAACGCTTTAGTCATCCGCGACTAAGTAATGACGTCATGCTGCCCTATCTTGTCTATCGAGAACATACCTAGTACCTAGATATTGCCCTACAACACATAGTGGAAGCTCGGTGTGAGCCGTCTGCCATTTGTATGTGTAATTTGTAGTGCCAGAATGAATCTTCCGACTACATATGTACTGATGTGTATCAGAGGTACGCAGTGCAACAGCACGGAATTCAGCCTTCATTGTGCGTACCGTCAATAGTAAGAAGTCTCAACTATCGATTATGTGAGGACCAAGGATTGAACTATCCGGAGGATAAATCTAAGAGTCACTGTTGCTGAGACCATTTTGATACATGGGACCCGGCAAAGACAGGATGAGATAAGTAGTCTTTAAGTTATACTTTTGAGACATCATTGTGGAGTGTGAGTTCTCATTTGCCCATAAGAGGTATGGAGCATTGGTGAGACATCTTAGTATATCAGTAATATTGCATTTACAAGGCCTTCGTAGCCTACGTGGTCTTTATGATCTTCGTAATGGTGTCACGTAAAACATGTAAGCAATAGCTTTGTGGTTTTGGAATATCTGTACACATAATCTCTGACTCGTTAGCTATCGTCGTCTACAATTGACTGCTGAATAATCAGGGCGACGCCATGATACAATTTTGTGAAACTTGCAGACTACCTGTTTCCAACTTCGATTGAATCTAATGTCGAGTTGTGTCTACAGAAGCCTATGAAAACTTTTCAGCTTGGTAAGTACAAACAAAATCAATTTCTAAACCAGGCGAGCGACAATCACAGACATATGTATGGAACCAAAGCTGCGTTGGCCATGATTCAACGCCAATATGGTAGGTAGTACCTGGGTCAAACGCTGGGGTTTTCAACCGACATTCGGTTCGTTTGACCAAGTGCCTAATCCACAAAGGCGGACAAGAAGCTGTCTTCGCTACCTTATAAGCTCAACAGCGCCCCTCTTACTAGTCTGATAGCACCGACCCGGAACACACACGCAAGAGTACACCCGACACCAAACACTTGTCAGATCTCTGGTGTCCTACGAAGACAATCCTAAGGTAATCATGCTGTTCTTCACTTTCTCCACTTACTTCATATTCTTCCTGTTAGGCGTACTTGCTGCACCTCCCATGCAGCCTGAACTCCAACTTCGCGCCGAGGATGCCTGTGGCACTTACCGAAATGATGACAAGGTCGGCACACTTTGGCTATATCCTATTTGCCACAACATGGATTTCTCTCCGGTCAACGCCACACGCGTCACTAATTCCAAGTGTCAAATGTGCTTGTTATTCACGTCAGTGAAATCTAGTCAGTGGGTTAAAAGGCTTTGGCTGATGATACAACAGTGGGAGTACCTGCTCCGGAGATGTCATCTACATTGGCAGTGAGTGATAAAAGATTATTTATGCTTGCAACTTTTCACTGAAATAAAAACAGAGACCGATAATGAGTACCAGTGGTGGGATGAGAAGAAACCGCGCAGCTATTACTGCAAAGACACATTCCCCTGAGGAGACTTAGCCTTGTACGTTAATCTAATAGTTTCTGATACATTTACATCCTCACTCTAACGTCTTCAGCTCGTGAATACGGTCTTGGACCCACGTTGGGGTTCTTGGTTTACTTCGACTATTTACCAGGTGGCGCAAGTAACCTGCGTACATATGAGCTACTCCATGGTGTGATGTCTACCAGATAACAATGAATTCAGATTCATCGGTCTGAACTTTCTACATGTTTTGTTTTGTAGAATGGTAAAAAGGTGTCCAGTCAGTCAACTAGACGTCGTAAAAATGATTGATAAAAGAGTGTCTCCCCACTGGACAGCAGAAAAATGTGGCGTATGAAGAACTTTCTACATACGTGAAAGTGATCGAGTGGCTAAAAAAGCTCTTGAGTTGCTGAAAACCTTATGAGCCTTGTACGACGGTCTACTCGTTTGTGAAAGTGTTGAATGTCGTTGAATATCTCTAGTTCACGAAGATTTTCTTCTTCTGGGCTTTCTCACTTGTACTGAATTACTTTACTTCACGCCACAAAATATTCACGTTTGAAACAACAGTATTTGCAGTACAATAAGCCGGACAGAACCACCAGGTCCATGCTTTGTTACACTGCTGAGTGTTTGCATCTGTTCAAGTGACACAGACGAACGATCAATGTCAGTGCGATTTTCCAAAGGGTATCGAGACGAGAAGTGCGATGCAAGCCGTGGTTGAATCTGATGACAGCCACCCAGCATTTGCACAATCGCAGGAGGTAAAGGAAAAATTTCCATGGATTTACGATTGGGTGCGAATGCGCGAAGATAGTGAATCGGATCATAATACATAGTTCCAATAATTCAGGAAATTGATGGAATACTTTCATCACCCAGTAGCTCCTGGTACATGGAAAGTTGCATTGATGTTCTTCGTGGGGGTGCTCGTTGACAAGAATCATCGTATTCGCCTGGGCCAGTTCGATTGTTTCTTCAGGACCATGCCTCGGAAAGAAGAAACTCCCAGAACAGTGCCAATCGCATACAATTCTTTTACAACATCGGGCACTCCGTTAGTCAGGAGAACATATCCCAAACTACAGAGACGGTGGGCCCCGTCAAGATTTTAGATCGCAGCCAACGCGATAGACTGCCTACAGTCAATCGCGTAAGCTTGATTAGGATCAAGGCTAGCTGGATAGGGTTAGAGTTTGCTTGAGCTAGGTCTGTATCAGGGTTAGTGTATACTAAATTTGACTATTGGGTTAACCGTAGGCAATTTTTTGGTTGACGGCGAACATCGCCGCTGTAACAGGGTGATGCTCAAGGATCAGTAAGTAGTGTGTATTCTCTAGCTAGCTATCTCCAGGACCTAAGGTGGGTAGGCCATGCCAAGACTACGTCATCCTTGACAGCCGCTTCGAATACGGGCGCGAGTCAAACTGGAATTGCGCCGAATTTACAAGCTAGACCTTGGTTTGGTAAAGAGCAAGCCCTGTGGCTGGCAACCACCTCTCTTTAGGCAAAGTTATACTCAAATCTCAACTTTATGAGAAAAGCCTCTCGCGTGTGTGCCTGACTAGCAGACGGAAGGCGCATCTTGCATGGCATGTCGCGATCCAGACCCTAACTGTTCCATGGACTAAATAGCAAATATATATAATGAACCAGTCATTAGTTTTAACTGTGCTCGATACACGGATCATCTCCTATCAACATGCGGTTCAGCCTTACTGTCTGCCTCTTCGTGAGCATATCGGCCGCGGCTTCAACTTCGCGCTCTGGTAAATGTGGCTCGGCGGTAGGCTTGACATGTTCTGGTTCTACATTTGGATCCTGCTGTTCACAGCACGGTTATTGGTGAGTTTTCGGAAGGAGAGTACATGTCATAGTGCTAAAGCATCCACAGCGGATCCACGAAGGCATACTGCGGAACTGGCTGCCAATCAAGCTTCGGTAGTTGCGGTTCTTCTGCGTCTGCATACTCGTCTGTGCCTGCTTCGAAGAAAGTTAGCCCGAACGGGACTTGCGGTGGGAGCAAAGATTACACTTGTCTTGGTTCCAAATATGGGAATTGCTGCTCACAATATGGATACTGCGGGTCGACGAGCAATTACTGTGGGAGTGGATGCAAGCCAGGATCCGGACTTTGCAGCTCCTCGTCCTCGCGAGTGACGTTGTCAACTTCCACAAGAGTGGCTTCTTCGAGCGCTCCCTCGGCAAGCTCTAACATGGCCGTCTCATCGAATGCGCGCTGCGGTGTCTATCAGGGCATCAAGTACGGAACGACATGCCAGGGCTCCAAATGGGGTAATTGTTGCAGTCAGTACGGCTACTGCGGCAAGACCGAGGGATACTGTGGCTCCGGCTGCCAGGCAGGCTATGGGCAGTGCAACGGTCGACAATCGTCCTCGTCCTCGTCACATGTATCGACGCAGCCTTCGGCGACGAGCACCGCGCCAAGCTCGGTCTCAACGAGTACTGCAGCGTTGGCGACTCCCTCATCTTCGAGCATACAGTCGACAAGCAGCGAGTATTCATCAACAAGCAGCGAGTCTTCAACAACAAGCAGCGAGTATTCGTCGACACAAACGTCATCAGCGGTTGAGACAAGCACGGGTCCTCAGTCTTCAGAGGCAGCTTCGAGCGTAGTTACGACGGTGGAGATGGTAGTATCGTCGACCACGGTTGCTGTATTCGTGTCGACAATCGAACCAAGCTCGACCTCTTTACCGGCGTCTACAGACTCTTTAGTTGTTCCAGCGCCGACGTGCGCGCCGAACCTCGCTCCGTGCACGTTCGAGCGGCCAGATCTATGCTGCGGTCAAGTTTGTGCCGGAGCGAATGTTCTTGGGAACACGAACAGCTTCCCTGCTTGTATTTCTTTTTAGGTTGGTGAGACAGAGTGTCGGTTGGTGGGCTGGTGGGCTGGTCCACAGGGCTATATGTAGATATGTGTATCACGTAGTGCCGGATGAGGTAGCCTTGTAATATAGGAGGACTGAGGAACATATGTAGTGTTCTGTGCGTAGCAATCGTTCCGGGGTGCTCATTTGCATCTGCGTTCGGCGGTCAGTCAGTCCTTGAACCGCCTTTTGGGTATTGACGGTATCTTTTCTCGATTATATACAACAGATGTAATACTAAAAACATTAAAAAAAATATATAAAAACTATAGTCTGCTTCCACTTATAATGTAGATCTCCTGGGGATTCATGATTAATATTACTGCATATAATATTACATTTACATTAAGCACGAGTGGCTCCACTGCATAAGAGCAGAAAGGCGTCGTATTCATTATTGATAGCGCTACGCCTCGACTTCAAAAGCCTTGAAAAACTCTGGGACCTCGGCCACACCCGATCCATTTCTCGCAACCTCGACCTTCAAAATAGTTAGCAAGTAGTCGGAATTCTCAACACTTATGTGATACATACCAATGCACCGACCTCCGCCCGCGACATTCCCTGGATATCATACTTTGTCCCATCTGCCAAGTACAAGCTATCAGCCTGCCGACACGGTTCCTTTGGCTGCTGCTCTCCCTGCTCCTCTCTCTTCTTGTTAAAGAACCCCCACTTCGCACTGTGCACCTTCATTGTGTTCTGGCAAATATCTTGGCCCCGAACGCCGCTCACCTGAATCGCTTGGCTTATGCATTCGTTGTCTCCATAGGCCTTGATGAAAAGAACCCAGTTGCTTGGGGTGGCGGCGATTCGTGCGTACATGGGATTGCCTTGCCAGTATGCATATGTGCAACAAACACCGGCATTGATGTTGGAACAGGCAAAGGCGAAGCCGTTGCAGCTCCAGTCGTCCGTGAAGCGGATATCAATGGCAATGGTTGTGGCGGCCAGGAAGAGGGTGGTGATGGGTGTGTGAAGCCTCATTTTTTGATTGAGCTATAAATCTGACAACTATTCAATTATTGTTGGGTATGCTGCGGGTCGAACAAAACTGGAGAGTCAGAGCACATCGTAGAATCTTTGTAATATGGAGCTTTAAATAATCAAGGTACGGACAGATATGTTTCGATCACTCGTGACTCGTGCGAGAGAACACGATAGTTTTTCTCTAGTTGAGCTAGGACGTGAATGATTGTGATCCTTCTAAGAGGGAGATATTATTGTATTACAGGCACCTTCTTTCCTCAGTAAATAGGCCCATATATGTTCATTGTGGTTGATGCCATACTTCCAAAGGTTCCAGTCCAAAAGAAAACACCATTGCGCGGGGCAAATCATATTCAGCTTCTATCTCAGTCATTAAGTATTGTGTTAGACTATTTGCCAAACGCCATCACGGGTAGAGTCCTTAAAATATCCTAACCTGTTGAGCTTTAGTTAAAATTCGAATCCGCCTTACCAAGCCGCCAGAAACATTCGCAACGCAGTCGATTTGAGGTCTGGAAGAGTCCACAAGAAATCCCTCGCCAGCTAGTTTAGTAACTTACATATGTAGGTAGGCTAAAGTGTATCCTCCAATTACGTTGCGCTCCTTCCGTCGGAATAACAATCTCCCGTATTTTTAGTCTCCCTAATCGGATCAATTGAGCCCCATGTAGTTGGTGCTGACATACCTATCGATCACGATTGCTTGTCAAATTTTATTTCACGCGCGAGATTTGGCAGTCTTCAAAACTAGCCTACAAACACTTTTCATGGGAGCACGTAAGAGAGTGGAGAGAGAATTAGTATACTTTCATCAATGACAGTGGTTGTATTTCCTTGGTTTATCTTCTTAGTTGTGTGTTTTGTACGATGATAAAAAGGTGTCGAGTCAACTCCATGGCGTAAAAAATGGTTGGAAAAAAGATTGTCTCCCTACTGGACAGTGTAAAAGTGAGTGGCGTATGTAAAATTAGTGCGTAAAAAGGTTTATTTCTGAGTTATATACAACAGTCTGATACTGCATGGCCATATTGAGAACTCTGAGTCCTTTTCTTTTCAGTACTGCAGTATAGCATGAATCGACAAAACTGCGCTCGGTGTCTGATATTTAGCCCGTAAGACATGCATTGGCAGATTTGGCCTTCGATGGAACTAAATTCAGATCCACTGCTGAAAAGACATAGGTGAACGAACAATCGCCTTCAATAGAATCAATATGAGCGACGAATAAGCAGCATCAAGTTGAGTAATATGAACAAGTTCTAAATAAGTCTTTTCACGATAACAAGGTAACCGCCCATAGAAGAGAAGACTGGATTAATAAGACTCTTCCTATTTGAAGCCAAGATATTAGTACACTATCTCATAACAGTCGCAATTACACTCTTATTCGTAGAAGTATCAAATCTTGTACGCCCTCCTCTATCAGAGAAAGTCGCATCGATATTCCAGATGACAGCAAAAGCGTCCCTCGGGCCGTCTGAAAGACTCTCCGTAGCCGGAGAATCGTCTGGTTATGTGGGGCGTATATCAAATAAAGTTTGCATGTGTGAGAGAGCGAGAAAAGAGAGGGTGGAGATTCTGGTGCTCTGACAATATCTCAGATTGATACTTCTCTGCTTATGCAGCTTGATTGAATTCACCCCACTAGCTTGTGTCTTGCTGACAGGAGAAACCAAGATGACGCCTTCTTTTCGAACGAATTGCCGATTCTAGTAAGCGTTGGAGGGGAACCTTCACTCTACGCTCCTGCACCTCTTTACAGCTTGCTATTCCAACACCTTCCAATATGCTCTGTCACATATTGACACCGATGGGGGCTGGCACCACGTGCACCTCTCTCAGGTTCCATATCGCTTAGCCAGTGTAACATCCAGCCGGCTGATTGTCCCTGTCATTTGTGCGGTCCGCATGCCCGGCAACGGCAAACTCCAACACCGTACTGCCAAATCCCATACGCGCCGATCAAGTTAGCGAGATCTAGGGCAAAATCCTATCTGTTGTTCCTCTCGCAATGAAGACCTTGACGCGAAGCCGTATGTCACTATCACCGACAATGAACATCCATTAAAGCAGGCAATCGCGGCCCTAGGTCGCACAATATATCGGCGCCTCCGCATCGCACCACCACACCGTGAAATCTACCGCAAGCGCTCTTGGGCGCCCAGGCACTCGCCTCTCCCACTGCATCTAAGAGGCACTTCTGAGCCCTGGGACTCGCTAACGCAGCCATTCAGCGGCCGATTGCGTTCGAACCGAAGCACGCAACCTATCAGATATTCGCCTTGCATTTATCCCGTTCGACTCGACCGCCAGCACGCGGGAAGATCTCCAATCGGCTCGGGCGCTGCGCAGAAAGCTTGGTATCCGCCTAAACAACATCAATCTATGCAGAGATGACAAGCCACGGGTTCGAGAAGGTTGTACTTTCATCAGCCGCGGAGACTGTAATTGCGCGGTTGTACGCGAGATGCGGGGAGCAATTCTGGAACGACAGATTGATTGCTGGATGGGAAGGATGCGTTCAAGGGTGATTGGGTAGACGTAGTGTGCTGCCTCTTATACGGTTAGGATGCTCGCGTCTTTCTTGTCCTCTTGATGCTTTTTCTTTGGCCTTCCCTTTGTACCTATTGATCCTTGTCGCCGCCATGGCAGGTGGTCGTGGTGGTCGAGCCAAGAGGCTGCGAATGAGTCGGACACTGTGCATCTGGTGTGCGGTTTGGACCCCCGTTACTGCTTTTACGTCGGTCCCTTTGGGTGAGCAGTCCACAGATCGTTCAATGTTTTTGGGGAAGTAGGATGTCGCTAACAAGTAGTTGTAGGTCACGATGCATCTGCATCGGCTGTAACGGAGATGGCGGCCGAAGGAATGATAGTAGCAAGCGGCATAGCTTTGATACCTTCTGCTTCAAGTGCGTAATTCTCCGCGCCACTATCTCTCGCTCGCTATAGCATGGGTTCTGACCAAGGCGTCACGCGTGCATTAGGGACAGTTGTTATACCCTCCGCATCTACGACGTCTAGAAATCCTATTGCCTTAATTCCGTCCGCACCCATACCGTCGTCTAGAAATCCTACCGCACTCATCCCGTCTGCGCCTCGGCCTTCAAGCATAATACCATCGGCTCTTCCTACTTCAGATGAACCGTCATTAGCGCCTTCTAGCACAGATCTTTCCAGCACGACGCCTTCTCCAACTCCCACGGAATCGATATCATCAATACCAATAGGACTCATACCATCCAGAAAAACTTCTTCAAGCCAACCTACCACGCTGGATACCTCGCCCTCATTCGCAACACTAGACCCCACATTCCTCAATGGTACACTCCCCGTGAGTGCCACCAATGTCGTTCCCACACAGCCCACTCTACCAACGGGTATGACCTCTACACAAGAAGGCCTCCACCCAATACCTGCCCCAACAACCGACCCAGGCGACCCCGATGGCCACCACGAGATCCCCGAGCCAAACTTCAGCATCACGCTCCCCTGCCGCGGGTGCTCCCCCGCCCTCGAAATCACAGCCACAGGCTGGGAAACCGTGCCCACGATACCGATCAAGATCCCTCCGGCGCAAGAGCAGGAGACCAAAGGCGATAGCTCCCCAGCACCCCTTCCGATCTTCACAATCAGCGCAGGCCATTCAAATGTGGTCGTTAAACCCAACCCCTCGAACGGAGGCGGCGTCATCATCGGCGACGGGCCAACCGTCAAACCAGGGCAGACCATCACGACGGGGAACACACCCATCGCGGTGCACACGTCTAGCGGAAAAACGGACATCATAATAGGCGGCACCAAAACCATCCCCTTGAATCCACATACCAACCCCCCAGCCGCCACCTTCACCCCGGGAGGCTCCACCCCCATCGTCGTCCGCCCCGCCCCCGACGGCTCGCATTTCATCATCGGCGACTCGACCACCATCCCCGCCAACCACCCCATCACCATCTCCAATACCCCCATCTACATCCACGCCGACCCCTCCACCACCGCCCTCATCGCCGGCACCCAGACCATCCCCTTCACGCCCTCCCTCATTACCCCCGCCCCAGCCGCAATCCCCTTCCCCATCTCCCTCTCCCCCTCCCTGACGCTCACCCCCTCTACCCATCCCCCCTTCCTCCCCCGACGACCCCTCCCCCAACCCCACAGCGTACCTCCTCGCAGGCCAAACCCTCCTCCCAGGCAGCGCCCCCTCACCATCTCGGGCACCACCTTCTCCCTCTCGCCGACGCCCACGCTGCTCGTCGTCAACGGCGAAACCACCACCCTCTCCCCGTCTTACGCCTCGCTGTTCACGAGCACAGGCGCGGGGCCGCTCACCCTGTTCGACACCGTGTACACGGCGAATCGGGCGGGGTATTACATACTTGCGCCGGGGAAGACGCTGGTACCTGGGGGGCCGGGGGTGGAGGTCGGCGGGGTGGCTGTGAGTTTGGAGGCGGGAGGAGGGGGCGTGATGATTGGGGGGCAGAGGAGTGCCGTGGGGGTTGCGACCGAGGTGCTTACGGAGGCGGTTACGGGGGTGGTGCCGACGGGCATTGGGGAGGGTGGGAGGCCGACGGTGGGGAGGCAGGAGGGTGGGTGTGGGAGAGTGGTAGGGAGGGTGGAGGGGATGGTGTTGTTTTGGGTGGTTTTGGTGGGGTTGATGGGGGTGTGGTAGTGATGGTGGTGGGGGAGGAGGGAAGGAGCGATAGGAGATGGGAGGGGACGAAAGGAAACGGATTTTAGAACATCATGGGAGATACAGGGTGCATGGGTGGAGTTTGGGACGTACATAATTTGGGTCTTTAGGGGAGTTCTTCCCTTTTTCTTTTTTCAACGTCGCGGCTGGAAAGCGACGGAAAGAACGGCGCGAAAGTTTGAAATACATATCGTATCAGCTATATACTCGAAATACGTCAATACGAAACAAACATGATCGGTGTCAGTACAATATGGGTGTTCGGAGATTTTTCAATATTATCTTCCTTTCCACATCTTAGCTGGAAAGCGACAGAAAGCACAACGCAAAAGCTGGGAAAACGGAAAAGTGTAAACTATACACAGAAAGACACGAGTGGAAAAAAACATCATCAGTGCCTTTGACGACAGTCTTTGATTATTTTTCTCTAACCAAATGAACCCATGCGTCGCTATCTCTGCGCGCCTTTGTACCTCTTGATCCCTTGTACGCCTATAAATCTCAAACCCCAATCACCTCCCCTCCTCTTCCATCGCAGGAGGTAGGGTAGGCGACCCATACGAGTACACAGATACAACAAATCGCCGCGCCGCCACCACGGCAGGCATCTACCGCACCACCTCTCGCCTCTCTCCTCCACACACAGACATACATACATACACATGCATCCCCTTATATCACACCCTTACATCCCCTCCTCCATGCCCACATTCCGCCACCAGGGCGCCCCCGGCCCCTTCTCGAGAAACATCTCCTCCGCATCGCCGACCTGCCTACGCTCGCTGACCTCCATGCCGACCTGGCCGCTGAGCTTGAGGCGCATGTTGCGCGCCGCATTACCGGGAGTCCGTCCTTGAGACGAGCGGATCATCTCGCTAGATGTCCACTCGTCTCTCCTGACTGGTAGTTGCTATTGGAGAGGCTCGGAGGAAGAGCTGAGGCGGTTGAGGTGGAGGTAGACGTCTGTGCCGTAGCTATGGGGGTGGGGGTTAGTTGTTGTGGGGTACGGGTACGTAGAGGGAACAGAAACTCACCCTTCCATGCTAATCAGCTTGAGATCCCCGCCAAAATACCGCGCATAAAGCCTGGAGATCGGAAGACCGTATCCGAACCCCGCCATGGGCGCCTTGAAGTCGCTCTTGTTGAAATCCGGGTCCAGGCTCGGCGTCTGGTCCACCGTCGTATACATGTACGTCCAAACGAGGGGAATCGCCGACCGCGGGATGCCCCCTCCCTCGTCCGTGATCTTGATCGTGATGTCCTCCTGGCCCTCTGCGACGATGACCTTGGTGACCGGGAAATCCTCCTTGTCCTGACCTCTCGTCTCCACCACGGCGCGCAGCGAGTTCTTGAGAGTCTCGAACAGCATGTGCGACAGGTGACCTGGGACGTACATGAAGCTGATGTCGGGGTTGCAGATGAGCTGGATCTTGGGCGCCTCGAACAGGCCGTAGTGGTCCTCGCAGACGAAGCGCGCGTTCTCTATGGCTTCCTGGGCGAGTTCGTGGACGTTGGTCTTGGTGCAGATTATGCCGACGTAGTTGGGGTCGGAGCGCTGGCGCTGGTCGGTGAGGGCAATGTGCTGGCCGATGAGCATGCGGATGCCGATACGCGACATGTAGAAGCGGTCGAGGAAGGCCTGGATATTGTGATCGATCTGCATGCGTTGCTTCTTGCGCTTCCACTCCAGGATGCCCTGTGCCACGGTCGTCACCACGCTGTCGTGCCGCCGCTTGATCTTCTCCAGGGCCTCTGCGAACTTTGTGTTGTAGGCGCTCAGCTCCACGGGCCATTCTTGGCCATCGTCGGCAGCGGCATAGTATCTGCGCGCTGTGGCGGCGCCCTTGACCTCCCTAGAGTGACCGTTGCCGTTGCCATTCGCACTCTCGGGCAGCGACCGGTATTGGCCCTGCTTGATGCTCGGGTTCTGTGTGCCTTTGGAAGTCAACGCATCGGATTTCTTAGCCGGCTTGAGAAGGCGGTTCTTCACTTCGGAGGTGATGTTCGGCCGGGGCAGGTTGGTGAGCTCCTGTGGTGGATGATGAGTCAAGAGGGTTCGGACGGAACAGCGTGGGACGTACTTCGAACGACTGTGCATACCAATCCCGCACGCGGCAGATAGAGGGCATCTCATTGAGGCCATCGGGCAGCTCGTGGAGCTCCTGCACGCGATGTGCTAACCGAATGGGCAGCTCTTCGGAGAGGAACTGGGAGGCGCGGAAGAGGGTACCGGTGGATGGCTTCTCGCCAAACTGCACCATCTGGCGGAGGGATACACCTGGCAGCTGTTTAGCAGGGCGCGACAGAGCGAGCGGGCGCGGTACGCACTGGTTGCGGGAAAGTTGCTGTAATGCTGCTGCTGTTAGCACATGGCATTCCCGGGCACGAAGCTCCAGAGGCGCACCTTGATGGTGTCCATCAGCCGATCGGAGCGTTTCCACGACATGATGCCAATTGAAAAAGGCCACCCGGCCTGCTGCTCTGGTCTGCCGCCAAGATGTAGAGGTTGTGCGTGAGTATGGTATGCGACCGAAGACGCACGAGCGGTCTATCCGCCGAAGCACTTCCGCCCCGCTATGACGCTTGACTGAAAGAGACGCTGGGCCGAGGTTCGCAACCAGCCCAACTCGCTGCTATGGAGAGCGACGAGAGGGAAAACGGGCAGAGCACGAGACCATTGAGCATCCGCGGTGGGAACATTGGGTGTTGGCAACGTCCAAGACGTCTAGACGTGCACCGGGCGGTAACGGAGCATGCATCCCCACACTTTGAGCCTCTCATCATGTCAACATCTCACTCTCTCCACGCATTCACGTGGAGGGAATAAGCAAAGAGACGCGCGCATGACACACTCGCATGACTGCGCTTTTAGCCTGCCTCCCACGCATGTAATTGACTGCCGCAAACTTTGTTTACAATGGCTCGTCGACGTGCAACCTGCAGAGGTGATGCAAGGGTGCGTTCGGCAAGCGACCAGAGCTGTCGCTTTCCGCTGCGCCGTCATCCTCGGGAATCAGCGCCTGGCTGGAGAGCCTTCCAACGCTCCGCGCTAGTGCCCTGCTGCAGCCCTGACAATTGCTTTCGTCACGCGATTCAGAAATTTTCCCTTTGATCGGGCATCAGGCAATTGATGGTCGAGGTTTGCGGTATTTCATGGTCACATCATCACGGCTCTCACTGCTCAGCAGGTGGTTCACGGAAACGCTTCGTCTCGGGAGAAGAGGAGAATTGGTATTGGAGAGTGCGGCCAAGTTCTAGACCAGTCCCTATGCTGCAGCCGAATCAAAGACACCGTCTTGTGTAGAACACCGCACATATATTACACATGAATACAAGACACCAACTGCAATGCACCATCACCCTAATCGTACGTCTATCATTGGTACAAGTCGGAACAAAGAGATCTTGAGCCGGAGAAAATTAAAGGTCGTGTCGGAGGGGGAATCGAAGAAAGCAAACGCGCGCGGTCACGTTTACTTGGTCTCGTTCTGGAGGAAGGTGATGAGGTCGTTGCGGTCCTTGGGCTTCTTGAGGCCACCGAACGCCATCTTGGTGCCGGGGATGTACTTCTTGGGGTTCTCGAGGTACTCGAACTGGGCAAGGTTAGCTCACGGTTGGATGCATCAAGCGCTTCGAAACGTACAAGAGTGTCGTTGTTCCACTCAACACCCTTCTGCTTGTTGGCGTCGGTGTAGGAGAAGCCCTCGACCTGGCCAGACTTGCGGCCGAAGAGACCGAAAAGGTTGGGGCCGATCTTGTTACCCTCGCCCTCCTTCAGGGTGTGGCACTGTGCGCAGCGGGTCTGTTTGTCGTTAGACGTAGATCGGATGGCTGGGGGCGCCGGGTACTGCTATCGCAGCAAGCGGAGTCGTCGTACCTTGAAGAGGTTGGCACCCTTCTTAGCATCGCCTGTAAAGATGCGTAAGCATTAATCTTGATGAGAAAGGCAATTGCGGATCCAAAATGTCCGATGCGCCCGTTCCTGCTGATCACCGAGCGCAAAGCGGCCACCTGGCGGTGACAAGCCGGGAGAGTTGGAAGAAGGCACCATGGTGCATCCTCGTGCTGCTCTCGCTCTTCCGAGCACTATCCGGTGCAATGCGCTGGCTCAATGACCGAGATGGAAGCGTGGCGAGCCGGGCAACTGGAAGACATTGGCGGCGGCGGTGACGACGTACCCTGTTCGAAACCCATTTTGTATGTGGAGAAGCTGATGAGCTGTGGATGGAGAAGTAGAGAGGTAGTAATGTGTGAGCGTGAAGTGGTGGTATGGGCAGTTGGATGGAAAAAGGAAGATTTGATGGGAAAGCAGGGTGAAAAGAAAAGCGTCATGGCCGCTAGCCCGCTTACGGATGAGCCGCAGGGGTGGTTTTGCACCAATCACGATGCAGCCCATTCTCAGCCAGCGGGCGAATCCGGGCTTCCTTGCCGCTTTCCTGTTCCGCGGTAATGAAGCCGTTGCCAGGTGTTACCGCATTGTGGGTTGCTCGACTAACGTGCTCTGCACCTTTGATCGTCGTGGGCTTCCGCATCTGCAGTTCTCAGCGTGCGAGTAAAAAAAGCAAACATGAGGCGTAACGTCTGTACAGCACCATGCCACCGTCTGTCCACGACAGCCTCGGGACAGCTGCCTCGTCATCGCCATCCGGTTCCACCCTTTCTCATCGCCGCAGCTGCCAGTTTGGGTCTCCCTCCCCGTGACCGCTTCTCCCATTACGCATTGTGACCTTGAGCCCGGCTAAGGACCGGCCGGCCATTATCTCGAACTACGTTCCCTATACCGCATCCCACGTACCAGTAACCTCGGTGCGTTTCGCCACTGCACCAGCCGCTTGCGCCACATTAGCCAGCATGAACCAGATCCCCGATGTCCTCTATGCAGATCGCGAGTCCACCACCTGGCTGATACTTGGTGCGAGCCGGGGCATAGGCCTAGAATTTGTTCGCCAACTGCTGGCTCGTGGCGAGAAAATCATCGCAACGGTGCGCGAGCCTTGGGCATCCCACGCCTCGGCCCTGTGGGGTCAAGCTGGAAGTGACCATGGCCGCTGCCAGATGTACATATGCGACATCCTGAGCGAGGACAGCATCGTCGTACGTGCATGAAACGCGATCGTTGTTGTTGTATCGTTGCTACGTCAGAGGCGCCTCCAACTGACCCGGCATCAGAAATTCGTCAGCCAGCTCATGGGCCTTCGCAATCTCAAGATAGATTATGTAGTCATCAATGCAGGCGTGCTACGATACCCCAACGTAAGACTTGCGCGCGGTTAATATCTTCAGGGATTGCGCTAATCTTGGTAGAGAGCGACGGAGCTGTAAGTCTACCCTAGGTTACCACCTCTACCATGTTTCCCTTCGGCACTGAGATCGCATGCCTACAAACTTGATTGTCTATTATTATGCATTGTATCAGGACATGATCTTTGGGCTTCAGAACCTGACAAGATGCAGTTCTTTCGATGAGTTTGCTTTCCATCTCCACACTAACACCATCGGACCCATAATCTGTGCCCAGAAGCTCCTTCAAACCAACATACCCATCGGGACCATCACCTTCATGTCTTCCGATTCCGGCTCTCACGGGAACTTTCGCGAAATGGAGGACGGCTTTGCAGCCTATGCAGCATCCAAAGCTGCTTTGAACATGGCAATTCGGCACATGGCAGCAGAACTCAAGCGAAAGGACGACGACACCATCATATTAGCCATGCATCCTGGAGAAGTTGCAACGTAAGTTCCAGGCATATTTAGTGATCTTGGTTGACCTGGAAATAGAGACATGGCCAACATCAACGTAACGTGGGAAGTGCAGGGCATCATCACGCCCGAAGAATCGGTCACTAAGATGGTAGACGTGATACAGAGCAAAGGGATTCAGCATAGCGGGACATTCTGGACGTATGAGAACAAGCCGTATACCTGGTGAGCCAAAGAGAAGACGGAGCTATACCCACGGCTTGACAACGTGTTTGGAAAAATTAGAAGCCTAACTAAACATTCGCATTCTCTCTGAAGAGAAAGAGGAGTATGTAACAGTGAGTATATAATAAAAAAAAAAATGATCAATTGAACCAACAACTTCCGGCTATCGTAGCTGATCACATCGGATTATCAGTTGATTTCACGTTAGTATGATTTGAAACCACAAGTAACTGAGTTAATTTTGGTGAATACCTTACACATGTCATGATTCAATAAAAAATGAACATTCAATAGGTTGCTGCACGAGTGGGTCGATCGATCATGCAGAGATTCTAAGGGTTCCGCTCGATTGTCATGCTAAATTTCATGGAGGTGCCGATGCCGCGGTCCCTGCGCAAAAAGCAATTCCATGTATACATGGAGTAGTTGCCGTCCGTAACATCATATACATCACACACACAAAAAGGACACCTTGGGTCCATCTAAAAAGCAAAAGAAAGGACTCTCCGACGGGGAATCGAACCCCGGTCTCCCGCGCTCGTTATCCTTGCGAATGACAAGCGGAAATCATGACCACTAGACCATCGAAGATTGGTGGGCTGTTGCCCGATGGTGATTGCTTTGATCGATGAAGGAAAGGTAACTTAGTTAATATATATATCATGACAATCATTTCTCAGGCCATCGAATAGTTGGTTGCAAAGTCTGAAGATTTTGAGAGTGGGGTTTGCGTAACAGTCGACCTATTGCCTACTTTGCCCGGCTAAGATGTTGTGGCATGCACTTGGGATGATAGCGCTATCGCCGAACACGTAGGGGGAAAGATTCGAGCCATGCCGGTAAGGCACGTATTGTCATTACTGAACTTCATTCAGATGGGCTCCGGGACTTGCATGTTGACTTTGATATATCAGGGAATAATATTCGGCTCGGTATCACTGTGAGAAGTGCCAATTCTGAGGTTCTCACCCAAACAGCACAACCACACAAGAACGCGGCATTTAATCATCAATAGTGCAACAGAGGTATACACCCAGCTTGCGGCCATCTCAGATGCATTTGCACGATGTGCATCTCATCAAGAAAAGCACCCAAATTCAATATGTATCGCCACATTCGAGCCGCTAATTCAGGTAAAATCCATAGCGGTAGATACCGGACGAAGAATCTCTTCTTCACGCTCTCTCCGTTGCAATGAAGCCCCGGGTGCTTTACGAACAGCTCTATTAGTAAAAAGTGTTCTCAGCGAGCGTGTTGATACAAGAAGTTCGGCCTGACGCGTGGAAGATTTTCACCAGCACCAAGGCACGTGCACGGCTTAGTCACCCGCGCTAAGCATTGCTCAAAGTTCTGACGCGCACGCTTCTGTTCTCCCACCATCCACCATGGACACACTCGACAATACCGACTGGGACGTCGTGATAGCGGGCACCGGCCTGCAGCAGTCTCTGCTTGCCCTGTATGTACTTGCTTTCCATGGCGACTTGTTCCGCAATCTGACTGACGTAGTACTTGAAGAGCTTTGTCGCGCTCGGGCAAGAACATACTGCATGTGGACGAAAATCCGTATTACAGCGGGGCTGCTGCTGCCTTCAGTGTGCAGGAAGCGGAGGAGTGGGCGGCCAGGGTAAACCAAGGTAGACACTGTCCGTCTGCTTCTACCTTCCTGGACTCACATGGGCGCAGGTGCCTTCCGTGATGCTTTTTCCACCGCATCTACCCATGAGCCTGAGCATGTTGAGCCCGACTCTCCTGCTCTGTCTCGCAGACCTGGAAGGCATTACAACCTCGCTCTTGCCCCGGAGATCATATACTCAGGCTCGGCGTTCAGACGCTACCTTGTTACTTCGCAAGCTCACCATCAGGTCGGATTCCTTCCTGTCGGTAGCTGGTGGGTGTACACTTCCCACGAAGATGCCACCGGCAGCTTTGAAAAGGTTCCCAATACGAGGGAAGATCTCTTTGGGAACGACGCCCTCGATTTCGCGGCGAAGCGTAGGCTTGTCAAAGTTCTTCGCTTCATCGTCGATCATGACAGTGAAGAGGAGAAGTCCAAATGGGAGGAGCATCGCAATGCTCCATTCTCCACATTTCTGTCGGAGGTTTTCAAAGCACCTGCCAGCCTGCTCACGCCTTTGCATGCTCTCACCTTGTCGACGCAGACTATGGAAAGCATGACGACTGGGTATGCCCTTCCAAGGATTGCGCGTCACCTTCGGTCCATCGGCACGTTGGGCAAATTCAGTGCGCTCATTCCCAAATACGGTGGTTTGGATGAATTCTGTCAGGTCGCCTGCCGAGCCTGTGCTGTCGGAGGCGGGGTGTATGTTCTTGGAAAAGGAATCTCTACCTCTACGGATTCCATCTCGACGGCGCAGGCTCCTGTAGGAGCTAAGCAGGAGGACAAATCAGCTGCTGAAGTCACATCGCCTGCTGGCACGACTCCAGTAGAGGCAGATACCTCTGCGACTGAAACAGTACCGCAGAGCGACCAGCCAGACCAATCTCGTCTAAAGCTTCGCCTGAAAGATGGCGAGACTATCACAGCACGGTGGGTCGTGAGCGAAAGCTCATCGGAACAGATAAGTGACGCTCTTTGCAAGTCGATCACTATCTTATCATCACCCCTATCAACACTCTTTCCCCCGTCGTAATTGAGGAGAAACCGTTCCAACCGGGCTCTGCAATTCTTGTCTTCCCTTCAGGGTCTCTAGAGCTACCAGGGCATGAGAACCTTCCTCCAGTGCATGTACACGTTCACTCCAGCGAGTCTGGAGAGTGTCCTGCCGGTCAGAGTAAGTACAACTGTTTCCTTCAACTCGAACACAAAGCCATTATGATGATTGATTTTCGAATACTTATCTACATTGTCCGAACAACATTGACGATAGATATCCTCTGACAAACTGATCATGGCAATTCCTTCCACGTTTTAAACTTCAGTGGTTATTTGGCAATTGCTAACAATTGATCAGGTGTTCTCTACGCATCCACTAGCCTATGTGGCAAGGATGGCTTCGAGCTGCTCAATCAAGCCGTGTCACGGCTGGTAGCCAGCATTGATGTCTCGCCCTCGCCGACGATCCTATGGTCGATGCAGTACGAGCAACGTGCCTCGCCCTCCATGGATCCGCTTCCATTGCCGGATGGTGCGAATGATCACTTCCTCGGCTTCTCTCCTGCGCCGCTTGACCTCGCCGTTGATGACGCTGTGTTCGATCATGTGCGGGAGATATGGCAAACCATCACGAGTGAAGATCCTGAGCAATTTCTCGCTTTTAAGAGCAGGGAAGCCGAGGATGATGACGAATTTTGAGCGAGTGATTGTAGTGATTTAGTTCATGGCCATGATGAACTTATGATGTAGACCTTGCCAATGATACCCTAGCTGCATAATACGATGTCATGAAATATATTTGATCTCTATAATCTGATTCCACGTTTCCTTGTGATGTTTAAAGCGTACTATGCACCTGGCTTGATGCTTGTTCGTCGTTGATCGCGTCCTTACTCTATGGCACGTAGTCCAATCCCGCATTGTACATTATCGATATTTCAAAACAACTTCGTAAAGCATAGTAGCAATGCATATTCTGAATCATACCATTCATAATGAGGGTGTACAGCACAATATCAAGGACCGTAGTAACCATTACCCTTTGCAATCCAACCTCATTCCCTCGTCCTCCCATCCCCCCAAATTACCCCCACACGCCAACTAACCCCCATACACTAATCACCATCCCATCAACCACCACCTACAAAAAAAGCGCCACCCCCAACGCCCCCAGTCCCGCCGCCGCCGCAACCGTCTGCACCGGCGCTCCCCCGTCGACGAGCTCAAAGCCGCCTCACTCGCCGACGTCGACCCCGAAGCCTGCGTTCCAGATGCCGAGGTCGACGCCGAAGTCCCCGTCGAGGTCACAGTTGCGGAGGCACTCGCCGGGCTGGATCCAGATTGCGAGGACATGGAGGAGAGGATGGAGGATGCGGCGGAGGAGACGTAGGTTGTGCTGGTGAAGGAGCAGGAGGTTAGGATGTCGTTGACGTCTGTATTCCTCATTAGCTACAGTGAACTCTTGTGTTATCTGAGTAGGAATATGAGCGTACCGTTGTCCCGGTCGCCGTTCTGCGAGATGCAGGCTGCGCAGAGGGGGACGAGGGTCGAGGCGTCGGTGCCGGTGCAGAGGCACTGAAGTTCGGCGTTGTCGTCGTCTGTGGAGTACGTGTATTAGTGTATGTTTGGTAGGGAGATTGGGGGAGAGAGGGTCCGTACTAGTGGTGTTGTCGCAGTTGCGGGCGAGCGTTACGATGGAGGCGCAGACGGATTGGCATTGGAAGGGGACTTCGTCGGAATCGATGTCTTGGGATAGAGCGGTGGTGGAGAGGGTGAGGAGGAGGGAGAGGGTGAGAGAGGGGAAGTGCATTTTGGTGGTGTTGGGGTGGGAATTGAGGGTGTATTTATGTGTATAGATATATGATGATGATGAGAGAGATCAACAAAGTATGTTTTTCAGTCGAGCGAAGGAAGAGCTGCTTGAGTACTGTGCGTGATGAATCTACCTACCCACACCCAACCCCCTACCTTTTATACACCCCAATCTCCCTCCCCCATCATCTACACATCTACGCACCTCGTCCCTGCACCGCCTTCCACCACGAAAATTACAAGCCCGCCGCCTCATATTTCCGCGTCATCGATACCTTGGCAGGGACCTCTGGGGTTGCATCACCCTCCACCTGACAACGGGTACCCCAGATGGTTATTCCCGCTTCTTTGCCATCATCGTCGAAACGGGAAAGGGGGATACGCAACACTACGACCTTGGCGGAGAGATCGCTGCAAAACCGCGCGAAAAAGGACCGAATGGATGTATTTCCCGACCCCAAGGCGATGCTGCGGCCCTGCGGATAGAATGCTTCGATGCGGGGCGACGCGGCGCGAGAGGGCTATGCTTGCTGCGTTGGCGTGCTGGGTTGTTTCATGTTTTGCTTGGCTATGGGAAGGCTGGCGGTCGAATTAGAAGGGTTTGTTTTACATGCAGTGCTGGTGTAGATCGGGTGGTTTTGGCAGTGTTGTTTGTAATGCGGGAGGGCTGGGTAGGGGTGCGAGGGAGCTAGGGGGCTTGGTACCAGCCGGACTAGGGGAGATGTGCCACATGACTTGTGATTTTGTTGGCAGTGCGGAAAATTTTGCAGAAAGATAGATAGCAGTGGAGATGTGTGCGAAGTCCGTTTGAATACGAGTAAAATTGGTTCAGGTAGCTGGGTTCATGTCGTAGCTAATTCCATACACTATCGGGGTTAGCTTGGATGTATTGGTACAGAGGACGCTACCCATAACCAAATAGGCATGACTCTGTACCACTCAGATGTCTCGCAACTTATGTTCAGCACTTTGATGGCCTGTTGGATACCCAACAGTAATGGAAGCTGCGATACCGGTCATGGCTTGGCATGGAACACACCGACTTTTCATCTTTGCATCACGATAATAAGCACCAAACAAAGCTACACGGACGTTCTACCAAGGCCGCTATCCTCTACAGTCCTTCGATATGTCCGCTCGCGCTGTAATCTTGGTCTCCGCGGTTATAGCTCTTTTTGCTGTCCTCTGGTCTTATCGTGATGATTGCTCGTCAATTTGCTCGTTCCTCGGGCATCAAGCTGAACGCTGTTACTTACAGTACAAAGATGCGGATAGACCATATTATGCAAGCTGGGGGAGTTGGCATCATCCGCAGCGGGCACTGACATATGAGAAGCAAGGGCAATCTGGACAACGGACTGGGGCTATGACACAAGACTGGAATATATTGTATCACCTTGGCGGTAACGGACCTTGGATTGAAAAATTGGAGAATACCGTTGAGGGTGGTATAGCTGCACCGGAGGGATGCAAAGTCGAGCAGGTCCATATGATGGCACGTCATGCCGAGCGGTATCCCACGTGGAAAGTTGCGATAAGTAGGTATCTATTTATATCACACTATTCCGAGGCTGACTTACATGCGTTAGGAATCGCGAATCTTGTGAAAAGGATGCGAGATAGTGGCGTTCAATTCAAGGGCGACATGGCATTCTTCAACAACTGGGAGCTTTTCTGGTCCGAAGATACCCAGATCGAGCAACTGACATCGACTGGGCCCTTTTCGGGAACACTCGGTGCTTTCACGACCGGTGTCCGGCTGCGGACCCGATACTCTGAGCTTCTTTCCCGGGCCAGAGCCCAAAGTCACAAGATTCGGTACTGGGCCAGCGATTGCCAAAGAGTCATTGACACGGCAAAGTTTTTCGGTGCTGGCTTTTTTGGTCTCGACGCCGAAAATTCCACGGAGCTAGAAGTTATATCTGAGGACGCCTCCATGGGTGCTAACACGTTGACGCCGGGTGATACTTGTTTAGCCTACGTCAATGATAAAGAGAATGGGCACAGTAACGGGTATGCGATGTTTTACAAGTTCCGGTCGGCGTATCTTGATGCTATAAGTGAGCGATTGCTGCTGGAAAATCCGGACATCAAGTTCACAGAAGATGAGATTTATGCAATGCAGGAGATCTGCGGCTTCGAGACTACGGTGCGAGGAAAGAGTCCTTGGTGTGACGTTTTCACCCAAGATGAATTCATTAGCTTTGAATATGCGCGGGATATTCTCCACTATTACCGTGCTGGGCCAGGCACACCGTATGGACCTTTGATGGGCTGGCTTTGGTTAAACGCTACCACAAATCTTATGCTGGAGGGTCCTTCCGCTGGACCACTCTTCTTCAGCTTGTAAGTACCCCACGGGCTGCGCAAGGGAATTCCCTAATGCTATATAGTGTCCACGACGGTGACATTGCACCCATGCTTGCAGCCGCTGACATCATAACGGATGCTGAACATCTCCCGACAACGCACATCGTGCATCCACGAAAGTGGAGGAAAAGCCAAGTTTCTCCCATGGGCGGGCGAACGATATTCGAGCTTCTTTCGTGCGAAACAACAAAACACTCTGCAGATCCGACAAAATATGTCAGAATTAACATAAATGACGGTATCACAGCACTACCAGACTGTAAGAATGGCCCGGGGGAAGTTGTTCGCTTGAAAAGTTTGCGAAAAGAACGGCAAGGAAAGGGCAGGAGGTGGGCGACTTTCGTGATCGATGTGGACTGGACAAGGACGTACCAGATCGTCTTACGTTCCTACATCAATGATTCTTGCCCAAATGCTTCGAAATATGAATTCGGTGTCAAAGGAGCATGTATATAGTGCGATTTTGTCTAGATTGGATGGTACCAGATTCAATGTAAATAGGTCTCAGTGAGGTCCACCTATCTTTACAAACAAGAAACTGCGGTTGAGAAAAAGGCCCGAGCAAAAATAAAGAAGACATGCAAGTACAACATGGGAAATCCTAATTCCTCAACAGCTTTGCACGAATCAGGCGTGTAGCTCAATGTTGGCCTTTATAATAGCAAACGATCGCGCTACACTGTTGAGCATATTGACCGCTTAGCCTATATTTGACGTTGTGCTAGCAATTTTCTCTCTCTATTGCGTTCGATTGTGTATCTGTTGGGATGGCCAGCGGTTGCCTAGTATCTGTTTTCTCTCACCTCTACGTTAGCGTGTTTATCACTAGGACGTGGGTATAAAAACCTCCTTGTCCCGCTCAAGCCTACTTTCTCGCTCTATCTCCTCTGCTACTTCACAATCATCCACAATCATTTTGAGAGGAAGAAAAAACTCTCGTTCTATTCAACAGTACCTCGTGTGTCACCCCAGCGCGCAACAATGAAGGTCCTCGCAATTGCCCTGAGCATTATCGCTCTCGCTATTGCCGTGCCGGCAAACGTATGTAAACAAACTCCCACACCAGCCAGCTCATGCTCAATATCTGTTTGCAGTCCGAAGATGGTGTCTCTCCACAAGCCCACAACCTCGCCGCTGTCCCTACCCCAACCACTGGCTCCTGCTTCCCACAGGATCCGCCCACTCTACCATCTAACCCGCCTACTCTCTGCGGCCAGCCTATGGCAACACCCACCTGTGATCCGCGTTGCCAGAAGTACAATTGCTGCCAGGATATCGGCTGTCGCTGTGAACCCGAGCTTCTCGACGAGTTCGAGCGCTTGGAAGCTCAGCCCCAACCCGACGACATTGTCTCGATTAGACCCGGACCTCCTCACTGCAACAAGAACTGCTACAAACACGATTGCTGCGGTCCCACAGGATGCACATGCCTCGCGGAAGTGCTCGCAGAGCTAGAGCGCAACCCAGCTCATCAGGGCGACAAGAACGCTGCACTCCGCAATCTCAGCCCCTCGGATATCGATCTGGGCTCCGCAGCCAATGCAAACTTCCAGTGCGAAGTGCCGTGTGGACCGGTGAAACTCGGATGTTGCTTGATGGATACCAAATTGGGTCAGCAATGCGTATGCCAGAAGGGTATAATCCCCACCATTGACGAGAAGCGAAGCGCGCTGTTCGGACAACTCGATCCCTCGCAGAATTGCTCACCTGCTTGTCAAATACTTCGCAATTCGTGGACAAAGTGTTTGCAAGATGGGAACAAGAAGGAGTTTTGCGATTACCGTGTCTGCATGATGAAGGGGATCAAGGAGTGTAATTATCCGACCTGCCATCAGTATGCCACGTGCATTTCGGATCAGCCAGCGAAGACCGCCTAGGAAAATACGTGGATGCTCTTATGAATAAATAGGAATCTGTGGATGGAAGGAGAAGGTCTAAAAGTTGATTGAGTTGCTAGTGCATTATCACAAAAATCTATTCCCTTTGCCAAAAGCTGAAACAAGGTCCTTTTCCTTAAATTTATGACTTGATACAGACAGTGTACCCATGTATCTTCTACATCATCACATCCAAACAGACATCAATCACCCCCGTAGCACCTCCAATCACTATCCACAGGTCTTAGAAGCCGGACAAGAACTCTCCGCAACAACCTGAAGCTCCTTCTTATTACCCAGATCAATATTGTAGATGCCATGCAACCCACACCGCATACCATCAAACGGTGGTCCCGACATACAAGTCAAGTAACTCGTCGGTGACTCATGATCATTGCAAGTAATCGCAACCTCACCGAACCAGTCCCTGTCGTGACAAAATTAGTATCCTTGCCCCCAATCCCAAAATACACACATCCACCACAAACACGTCACAAAACTCAACAACTCAATCAAAGAGGAAATTAAAAAACTCACAGCCCATTCGCCAACCTCGACTTCCTCCCCACCCCCAACGTAAACGGCATCTCCGCCGGCGTCCCCGGCGGCACATCCTTCCCTGGAATCGCATCTACGCCACACATCAGCACGTCTTCCATCACCCACCATCCCCCACCACAACCCCATTAAAAATAACAAAAAAAAATAGATGAATAAATAAATAAAATACTCACACGGCGCCACCCCAAACACCACATCCTCATCCTCATCCTCGCCCCCTCCCTCCTCCCCCTCACACACCATCTGTTCCCCCGGCAAAACGCCATGCTCCCACTCGGCACTGCACGTGAGATTCCAGGCGCCAGCCGCGGCCTTTGCGTCTGGGATGCGGACCTCGAGGGAGAGCGTGGTTTTGAATTTCTTGTCGTCGGGCCAGGGGGTGTGCGGGGGCCGATGCCCGGGTACGCGGACATGAAGTGGTAGTCTAGGCGGGTTACGGTCCAGGTTTGGGTGGTGAGGGGGTGGTTGGGAGGGAGAGGGCGAGGGGAGGAGGGAGATGGGGAGGATGGATGAGAGGAGGGGAGGAACATGGTTGGGTTGGCTGGGGGAGAAAATGGGGGAGTGGTGGTGGAGTCTAGTGGGGGGTATGCCACGCTTTTGAATGGGAGGTCGATGGGAGAATTGCCTTGTGGTGATGATAAGAGCCCGATTGGGGAGTTACCGCCTGTTTGTTGTGGTACGATGATAATCAGCGCTGGGGCAAATCGTTACACGAGGAAGAATTTTCTTTCCTCTGTTATCGGGTCTTGAGCTTACGTTTCCGCGGCGTGTCCGTTTGGTACTTGATTTCCCACGTTGGACTGTGGACGGCCGGATAAACTGCAGTTTTTGGTACAAGATGAATGTATTGCTGGGCTGTTGTGGCATAGTGGAATTTGTGCAACTACCGGCTCAATGCGAAGTGTGTCCAATGGCAAAAGAACGCTGTATGGAACTTGCAAGTGACTAGTGGCTGTGATAAGTGGTGTGCTTGATTTTTTGTCAGGACATTGTAATCGTATGTACCGTTGCTAGCGCTCCTGCTAGATGTGATCAAGCTGTCTGACAGAAGGAAAATCTCGCCATTGAACCGTAATGCTACCATGGTATCTAAATTCCAAAACTTGCTATAAATCGTGAAACGAGAACATGTAAAGCTGTGGGTATGGAACAATCCTGTCCCCCACGCTAATCGTCTCCGCTAGAACGTCCGTGTTGGCCACATCGTTTATCTCCGTGAACTCCCAATATATAATGCCGTGACGCCTGTGGTGTAACCTAGGCAGCAGCTACTCCTTTCCGCACCCTGAGTGCCAACTCTGCCAAGTCCTGGAAGTTGAGATTTGTCTCCTGGTCTGGCATATACTCGCTGCTTGCGATACAATGAACCTTCATCTTGGGGTGGAATTTCAAGTTGTTAAGCAGCTTTGGCGTGACAAGAAAGTATTGACTTGTACCCTCAGCGCAAGCAATGTCCACCATTCGCTCGTGTACCATGCGCTCATTGCGTGGGTCCATGCCCTGGTTGATTTCGTCTACAACGCGGAAAGGCGAGCGCGCAAGACTTTGCAGCGCCATGAGGTAGAAAATAGTTGAGACGGAACGCTCGCCACCAGATTGGCGGTGAGCATCGAGGATGGCCATCGGTTCATTCTCCCTAAAGATCGTTAGAAGACGATACAAAGCATCACAGAAGGGTAGCTTACCGAAATCTAACCTCGATCTGAATGGCCCATTTATCGAAATCTTCATCTTTCTTCACCCCAACATGGCCCGCACAGCCTATTCTCTCAAAGTTGTGAGAGAACGCATCGTTGATCGTAGACACTATCCTATCCAGTTCTGGCTCCCATTGCTCACGAATTTCGGTGATCTGCAGGCGGTTTTGTTCCATCTTGGCTTGACTTTCGCGCAGGGTCCGCTCTATCTTTTCAATGTCTCGCTTTCGAGCCTCGAAGGCCTTTATGGCGTCGGGGTTTCCATGCTCCATGAGGTTAAGGCGAGAAGTTACCGCGAAAATCTCGTTGTCAAGATCCTCTATGCCTGCGTTTTGGAATTCTTCGTAGATAGCTCGATCGACTTCAGTCATCGTTTTTTGTACCTCACGTACTTCGGCGTGCAAACGTTGAATTTCCTCCCGCGTTGTCTGCCTCTCGCCTTCAAGTTCCTGAATCCTCTGTCCTTGTCTGTCGATAGCTTCAATGAGTTCACGATTGTCGTTTCTGAATCCCTCCAGTTCAGAGTCTGCTTCGATGAGACGTATCTCGGCTTCTAAAAAGGACTCATGTAACGAACGTAATTGCGTTATATCATTCTGGCGTTGCGTTAGCTGCCGCATTTGCCTGAGAAATGTGGCCTACTGACTGCATATGAGAGAACACTGCTCGCTAGAGATAGCGCGGCCTTTTCATGGCTTTCACGTAATGCTCTTATGCGACCAGCTGAATCGCGACTCGATTCTCTGATATCGTCCAGGTCCTTTTGTTTGGTAGCTGGTCTATGTTAATACTTAGCAGTCATAAAAAGTAGTCCACTCACCTATTCTAAAAGGAAGACGCTGCTGCGCTGCATATGCCTTTTTCACACTGTCCTGCTCAGCTTGAACTGTGGCCTAGGCTAATTAGTCTCGTCAAAAACACCGATACATGGATCTTACCCTTTCAGCTTCGATATCATTAAGTTCACTATCTGCTAATTTGAGTTCGTCAGTCTTTGCAACGTGGAGTTTTTTCTGTTCAGCGATTTCACTCGTTAGTGTTTGAATCGCCTCCTCCGCCTGTAGCAGTTCGGCCGTGGCCATAGGCTGGCCTGTGAACCATTGAGCTTTCTTCACTTGGTTGGTCCTTGTGGTATCAAGACCGTATTCGGCTCGTCCCACGCTTGTGTATACAACCCTCCCGGCCACCCACTTCCGTACTTGTGTTGGTAAGTCTTGGCGACTATTGTATTGCTGCAGCGCAGCATATTGCTCATTTGTCAAGTCCTTGGGCGCGAAAGCTGTCTTGTGAATTTTGGATACGTCACACAACATTGCTAGAACGGCTTCAGGTCCTTTGATAAAGTCGCTCATAACTCCTTCGAAACCAACGTTCGCAAGTTCTTGCGATATGACAAGAGGTTTGTAGGAAGACAGCGGATTTGGGATTGTGCGGATGGATATCTGCTGCAAGCCCAAACCTCCTGCCTCTGTTCTACCCACGAGCTTGTTCTGAATCACTTGCGCGTCTGCAGAGTTCGTGCATGTGATAGCCATGAACTCTGTTGAGCCCAGCAAGGTTTCAACAGCATCAGCATATTTTGGATCGGGCACTGAGCATTCGACGATAGGAGGACCGTATATTTTATCTCTCAAAGAGAGGGTGTTCATGTTTGCTTTTAGCCAAGTCCAACCTTTGAACGTATCCTGGGATAGTTTGGCGAGAAGACTTTCCTGCTGGCCAGTTCTTGAATTAAGATGCTCTTTTTCGCTGACCTTAGTTTTCAGAGCATCTGACTGTCTCAGGGTGGCGGTACGGATCGCGTTGAGCTCGTTCAAAATGGCCGACTTCTCTCGATCGGCTTTAGATTTCTTGGTGCGAATTTCTGCTAATCGTGCTGTGAAGGAGGCTTGGTCAAATTCTACAACATCGTTTTCTAACTCATGCTGTAGATTGATTATTTCGTTTTCGATGCGCTTCGCATCTAGTTTTCGTTTCTTTTCACTTTGCTTTATTGCATCGATTTCAAACTGATCCTTGCCAGAATTCTTCTGCTTGTCTTCGATCTCCCTGGAAAGTTCTCCAACGGCTCTTCTTTTAGTTTCATAGGCACCTTTCCGGTTGTTTGCAATTCGTTGGACGTCATTCCGATACCTCTTCATATCTTCTTCGGCGAGGCGAGCGGGCTCTGTGTCGGCCTGGAACCGTTGCAGCTCCACCTTCTTTGAACGAATTTCACTCTTCAGGTCGTCATACTGCTTCTTAAGCGTTTTCGCCGTGATGATTGGTCGGTAATTTTCGAGAGCTTTCTTCCTTACAACAAGATCCTGTCGCTGATTGTAACGGTCCACCTCTGTTCGTTCAACACTTTGTTTGGCTTGCAATGTTTTCAGATGGTTCTGCTCGTTGTGGTGTTTGAGTTCGGCCTCTTTCTCTTCTGATCGGAGCTGCTTGAGATCTTCGTGCCACTGTACCATTTGACTGGATGCAGCAGCACGTAATGTGACTCCAAGCGTCTCGACCGCATCCATCTTTGCAAACTCCACAACACGATCCTGCGGCAAAAACTGACAGAGATTGTTGATTTGGATAGAGAAAGACTCTGCCAATGCTTTTACGTCTTTCTGCGATTTAGGTTGTCCATTGATGTAGAACGCAGATTTGCTGCCGGCCTTTTGGATTCGGCGCCGAATGATAGAATTGCTCGAGTGCATCTCTGATGCTGCGAGCTCGATCTCGATCTCGGCTTCGGCACTGCCATGTTTGACGAATTCACCAACATCTTTAGCTCTTCCGAGATGCTGCAATCGTCAGTATATCCTGATAACACGAACCAAGCCAGTTTATTAAAGCTGTTTTACCTGGGTACTCCATCCAAGTCCTAAACAAATAGCACAAACTAGTGTACTCTTGCCCGTACCATTTGGGCCTATGATCATATTCAGGCTGGGACCTAGGTGGAATTCGGCGAATGTGTATGTCACAAAGTTGATGAGTTTGACGCGCACGATAGATCCGGGCTGGTACACATCCTGGCCAGATTCATCGTTGCTTCGGCTGCTCGAAGGACCATCAAACGCGTCGGGGAGGTGGCGCGCACGTTTGCTCGCTGAAGAGACGAGAACCCTCTCTTCAGCCTCGTCAACAGCCACGGAAGGTCGCTTTCGTGCACGAACTACACCCGGCATCGTTGCGTAAAACGAAGTGGGTTCCGAGGGTTGTAGAGTGTCGTGTTCCGACGGAACGACACTTCGAACGCGGTTTGTACCTGCCAAGACTTTAGCTGCGCGGGCACGATCACGTGCTCACGTGTTTGCCCAGGTGTAAGAACGCGTACCACTTTGCGAGCCAGGCTGTTGCTCGCATTAGATTGCATTTATCAAACGCTACGATATATCTCATCTCATCTAGGATAATGCAATGTTATCTGCACTTGATCTCTACTGCACGCTAATTTGTTCGTATTGATGTTGATGTTTGATTGCATGTCACTTTTATTTACAAAAAAAGACTGACGTTCTACGTATACAAATGTGTTTTACTATTTACAGATGCCATGTCTATTTTTTCTCTGCGGGAGCAATCATGAGCTCTGGGCGAACGTACTTGTCAAAGTCCTCTTCGCTGATAATCTTGAGCTCGAGCGCGCTTTCCTTGAGCGTGATGCCCTTCTTGTGTGCGTTCTTCGCGGTCTTGGAGGCGGCGTCATAGCCGATAACAGGGTTGAGGCAGGTGACCAACATCAAGCTGCATTCTTGTTAGTAGTGGTATATCGCGGGGGATCTAAGAAAAGGCTCACCTCTCGTTTAGGAGAGCGCCAATGCGCTTCTCATCAGCCTCAAGACCCTCTACCAAGTTCTTCTCAAAACTCCTCATGGCATCGGCCAGCAGACGGGAGCTGTGGAGCAAGTTGCGGATCATGACAGGCTTGAACACGTTCAGCTCGAAGTTACCCTGAGATCCGGCAAAGGTGGTGGCAGCGTGATTTCCGAAGACCTGGGTGCACACCATCGTGAGCGACTCGCACTGGGTAGGGTTGACCTTGCCTGGCATGATCGAGGAACCGGGCTCATTCTCAGGAAGCTTCAATTCACCAAGACCACATCGCGGGCCCGATCCAAGGAAGCGGATGTCTTGTGCGATCTTGAACAAAGATGCAGCCAGGGTGTTGAGCTGGCCGTGAGCCTCCACAATGGCGTCGTGTGCCGCAAGCGCCTCGAACTTGTTGGGCGCAGTGATGAAGTCATGGCCGGTCATCTTGCTAACTTCAGTAGCAATGTCTTCAGCAAAACCCTTGAAAGTGTTGATTCCGGTTCCAACTGCAGTTCCACCCTGAGCAAGCATCTTGAGGCGAGGCAGAGAAGACTTGACGCGCTCAATGCCAAAGTCGAGCTGCTGGACGTAGCCAGAGAATTCCTGGCCAAGAGTCAGGGGTGTAGCATCCTGCAAGTGTGTCCTGCCAATCTTGATGACCTTCTCGAACAAGTCGCTCTTCTTCTTGAGGGCGTCGCGAAGGCTCGAGAGCGCCGGCAGCAGGGATTCCTCGAAATCGATGACAGCGGCGATGTGCATGACGGTAGGGAAGGTATCGTTGGAGGAAGCAGACATGTTGACGTGGTCGTTGGGATGGACGGGCTTCTTGGAACCCATCTCGCCGCCGAGGATCTCGATTGCGCGGTTCGAGATGACTTCGTTCGCGTTCATGTTCGACTGGGTGCCGGAGCCAGTCTGCCAGACGACAAGAGGGAAGTGGTCGACGAGCTTGAGGTCAGCGACCTCAGCGGCGGCCTGCTGGATAGCCTGTCCGATCTTCGGGTCTGGCGGTGATGAGCAGAAGGCAGCCATGTGTGGGCAGGATACGTACCCAGCCCGAACTTCATGTTCACGGTGGCGGCAGCGCCCTTCAGAATGCCGAAGGCCTTCACAATGGGCGGCGGCATGCGGTCCTGCGGCTGGTTGATCTTGAAGTTCTCGAGGGAACGCTCCGTCTGGGCGCCCCAGTACTTGTCGCCGGGCACCTGGATCTCGCCAAAGGCATCGCTTTCTGTGCGGGTGGAAGCCATTCTGGTGGTGGATGTGAACTGGCGACGTTGCGGGGTCTGTTGTGCCTGCAATTGAGCGTAGCGCGGGGCTGTGGAGAGAGCAGCTCGCCCGGTGGGAGCCGACCAATATCTGGTCACGACGGAAGGGCGAACTTTGGCATGTGCCAGGGCAGAGCGCAGGCCGGCCTCGGCTGCGCGGGGGTCAACGCAGTTCGATACATGGCGGCAGTCGGCAGAGATGGAACAGCAGAGGACGAGGGGTTTGCAATGGATTGACGGATGCTACAATTGCGCTGAAGAACTTCTTCAATTCGCCAGACAGCTCCAAGCTCAAGCTCGGACCGGGACAATTCGGAGGCGCCCGCACGTGACCGGCCACGAGTGGACCTGGAGTGGACCTCGGGAGCCATCCAATCCATGGACCCATTGGAAACAGGTGCGGTGCGGGGCGTCTTCACCGAGTTCCCCGCCGTGCTGCTGGACCGCATGTGTTTTCTGGCGCACCTGAAGCCTGGAATTCCAGCGCGCCACTCTTCCCTGCTCCCATCGTTACCTACCTGCTGTAGGCCACTGGCTTGAGCTATTCTAGCCATTCTCCCGGGTGCCATTTTCGGATACGGTACGCCGCTTGCTGCATGCTCGGCGCAGTCTCCAGATGTCGAGCTGTCGCCCAGCGTGCTCCTCCCGCTATGATACGTCGACTGCTGGCATCCGCTCGCGTCTGCGTTCGCGTGCACCTGTTGCCGGTGCCCAACATCCTGGACTCTGTGCTCTGTAGAGTCTCGCAGCCGTGCCGCCGCCGCCGCTAGAGCACCACGCTGGCCAACCTTGTCCTTGATGCGCTCCCGGTGAGGCAACTTCCATAGTCAGCCTGTCCGGCCCTACCAGTGTTGGAGCGCCGCCGCGACACCGGGGCCGCTGTTGGCCTGTCTGTTCCATGCTTTCCATGCTTTGACGCGCTTCGAGGTGCCTGTACAATGCTTTTCCTTCTGCTTCTTTCTGAAACCGTCGGTGCTAAGTGCCCTGCAAACGCTCGGCCTCCGCGCAGCCGGTTGATTCCAAGCTCGCGGCAGGAGAGCTGTAGCTGCGAGTGACGAGGAGAGGCGGCGCTCTGGCGCTTGTCCCACGTCTGCCGTCTCAGTCGTAGTAAAGTCACTTGCCTCCGGTGCAGCTGACACTCAGGACGGCCTCTTGCAGCCTTGCTTCCGTCCGCATAATAGCACTCTGCCCGCTCTTGCCCCTCATTCCATTGATCGCATCTTCACCCCGACCTTCCCACCTGCTCTACTTCACCGTGCCCCACGCACTGTCCAGAGTCGCCGTGAAGCACACACCGCTTGCCGTGGTCCCACGCTGACACCATCTACCCCAGGCTCGTTCGCTCGTCGTCGGTAGCTAGATAAGCCAGCCGCGCCCGCCCTCTTCTCTCCACCGTGCCAGACTTGGCTCCCCCCTCTCTCTCTCCCTCCCTCGAATCTTGGTCTGTTATCCTGCCGGGAGCTTCTATCTTCGGAAACACCGCCCCCGAGCGGTACGCCTCCGCTCCACCAGTCTCAACATATACCCTCGCCTGCCGTCGGCCCGTCCTGCGATTCAACCACAGGCGAACACGCAGGCGCCTGCTACGCTCTGCACCTGGATACGACATGGCGGAACCGGGCTGTCCGTATTGGGGAGCACATGTTCCACCGCACCACGATCAACAGACCCACGGATCCGAATATCAGCACGACTATGGTTTCACTCCTGGATCAAGCAATCTTCGTTCGACTCCGCAGCACAACGCGACTGCTCCTCCATTTCGACAGTCTTTTGGGTCAAACTGGCAGCGTCAAACTCACTTCCAGCATGTTGACTACCAATACGCCGGCGGCTTTCCACCAGCAGCCTACGTGGGAGGCACAGGCGTTGGGGTTCAACAAGGCCCGACTGGAACAATGGAGGTGAGTCCTATGTGTTCGTATGAAGTCTTTGCATTCTGTTGCGCGTATGATTTTCTTTACAGGTCACCATGTCAAAAATACACCTTCCCTCTGTAGTCTCCAACAACGACACAAGCATTCCTCGCACACACCTCTGCACTGTACAGAGTAAAAACTCCGCTGTCGACTCTGCTATACGCCCGCTGCCTTACATAATTTTCATGATGCAGGAACCGACTATTTCAAGGCCTTCAATAGGCACTTGTGATATTGCTCTTTCCGCTTCAATCAAACTCAGAAAATAACTGACTTTTTTTGTAGACGTACAACTCCGATACAAATCCGCTTTCTTGGTCTGGAAGAGAACGTAACCCAGATGGATCATATAATGATCAGAACATGACCCGACCTTCGTATACAGGCATGGATCTGTCGAACTTGGTAAACCCGCCTGCCTACCCTTACTGGGCATATCCACCATCACAATATCCGTCCCGGCATCTTGGTCGACATGCTTCTTCTATAACACCTCTGCCATTCCCTGAACCCGAGCTAAATGCGGATGCTGGCGGGGGATATATGTATGCTAATCGCGATGCTAGCGACCAACAAGAGCGGGTACCATCACTTCGAAGGCTATCATTTTCACGACATGCTCGACAAGGAGTGCAAGATACCACTAATAATCAACAACGTCGGTCTATGTTTAGACCTGCCAGTGGTGCTTCCCCCTTCCAGATCTCGTCCCCTTGTCTAGGTCAAATCGACGCAGCTTCGATCGGTATTCAAACGATATCCAAAACGATGGCTCAGGATCGAACGGACCAGTGCGCTCGTTGCCATCTCGTGTTGCAGGTGAGTTTCTTCTCGGTCGCCCTTGTGCAATTGTGCTTTCAAGCCTCAGTTTGCTAATACACCATTGTTTAGGAGATCGACCAACTCGCCGGCCACGTGGGATGGCTCACCCAAGTGTACATCGGCCTCGATATTTTGCTCAACCCGAGCACCCCAATGTCCCTACTCCCGGGCAGATGCAAGCACTTCGAGACAAGCTGCGACACTTTTTGCCTAAGGAATTACCGGAGGGAATCGACGCGACGTGTGATATCTGCCAAAAGGATTATTCTGCAAAGCATGTGGACCCAACGGAAGACGAAGAGATAGCAATTCAGCTCCCATGCAAGCACGTCTTTGGCGAGCACTGCATCAACACTTGGTTCGACACGTGCAAGAAGGACAAACACAAGATCACCTGCCCTATGTGTCGCAAAGTGCTCATCGAGCCTATGCCACGCGGAGGCGGGCTATCATCTCGCGCATTGCTGGAGGGTCTGCAGCGATTCCGGAGGCACGAGATGGGCCTACAGTTCCCAGAAGGTGTACCACCACGAGGCATCAACATAGCGGATGCAGGAGCGGAGGTGTCGTCCAACCTTGACCCCGGACGGCTCGATGGAGCATAGTCGAGGCGAAAGCAGATCATTTTCTTTTCTCTCTAAACATATGGCATTGGGGGGCGCACTCTGTCAGATAATATAGCGTTAGTACCCAAACTTGCATGGCTAGTAGGGTTTGGTTGTGGTATGGTAAATCGGACGATGGACAACTTCTCGGGGGGTCATTTTCCGAGCAGATGCAAAGAAGTCGGGTCCAATGAATACGTGGGGGCATGGTTGGAGTTCATCGAGTGATGACGAAGGCGCCGGCAGGGGTGTGCGGGGAATGCCATCTGTTGCCAGGGGTAGATCTGGGCCTTAGTCCGCAAATAAACACCACCCCACCAACAACACTCCTCAACGCACAACATCCTGCGTCACCCACCCTTGTCAGTCCCACTGGTTGACTGCTTGCGAATTTCATCCTGTATTCCATCGTGAATTCCATCGTTCCTGTTGTTGCATTGCATTGCACTAGATCGTTGCTGCTATTTCTGTTGTCGCGGCTGCCGACAGTCGGGCCGCTCTTTCCCAGACGGCGCAACGCGCTCGCCCTGACAAAACACTCCACTCGGGTCGAGCACCATGGCGAACACGCCAGAGTTCCAGCTGCCTGTTCCCCCTCCACCACTTCACACTCGCTTTAGCGATATGGACCGCCCCAGCACGCCCGCCCAGGAGGCCTTCATCAGCCCGCAGCAGACCCCACAGGGCAGTCCAAGCAAGCACCATCATCCACCGGGCGCCTTTGACCTCCCCCATGTCTTCGAGAATGCTATGAGACTTCTGCCGACGTTGGGATCGCCCTCCAGGACCAAGCCAGGCACCCCCACATCGCCCAATAAGGCGAACGTGCACGCCGCTGACGATGCCGACTACTCGACTCAGGATCTCACCACACTCGGGCCAGCAACTCCCACACGCAAGGCGAACAAGGAGAACACACCCCCGAGTGCTCGTTCCGGGCTGCAGAAAGAGCCTGGCTATGTCACCCACGCAGCACAGTCGCGCCAGGAACCGTATCGCACCCGTGAAGCAGACCAATCGAGCCGATACTACCATGGCCAGCAACGCCTGTCAGCAGAAGACTTGGAGAAGGCTAGGAAACCATCAGTCAAGCGTCTGGCGAATGTTACTCAATTGTGTAAGTGTAACTGTACATACAGGTGATGCGCAAACTCATCATCTGCAGATTTCCTCGATCACTACTACGACCTCCTGTCCTACGTTCATACCCGCCAAAACAGACTCGCGCAGTTTCAAGCGCAGAACCCACCACCACCTGCCACGCCTGAGGCTGAATACAATGAAGCCCTCGCCCAATATCTCGGACGCGAGCGGGCTAATCTGCGGAAGCGGCGCACGCGGTTGAGGCAGGGAGACTTCCAGATTCTAACGCAGGTTGGACAGGGTGGCTATGGGCAGGTCTACCTGGCACAGAAGAAGGACACGCGCGAAGTGTGCGCCTTAAAGGTCATGAGCAAGAAGCTCTTGTTCAAACTCGATGAGGTCCGCCACGTGCTCACCGAGCGTGATATTCTGACCACGGCAAAGAGCGAGTGGCTAGTCAGGTTGTTTTATGCTTTTCAGGATGATAAGAGCATATATTTGGCCATGGTGAGTGTGGCAATTGTTCGCCCAAAAATATGGGCATCTCTTTGCTGACTTGATTAGGAATATGTCCCGGGTGGAGACTTCCGAACCCTGCTCAACAACACTGGTGTTTTGCACAACCGTCACGCTCGGTTCTACATTGCTGAGATGTTCTCTTGTGTGGACTCACTCCATCAGCTAGGCTACATCCACCGAGATCTGAAACCTGAGAACTTTCTCATCGACAGTACAGGGCATGTCAAATTGACCGATTTTGGTTTGGCTGCAGGTATGCTCGCTCCGGCAAAGATTGAATCCATGAGAATCAAGCTCGAGTCTGTTGGAGACGTCGTCTCTCCTTTTGGACGACCTATGGAGGACCGGACGGCAGCAGAGCGTCGCGACAACTACCGTTCGCTCAGGGAACGAGATGTCAACTATGCCAAGAGTATCGTTGGTAGCCCGGACTATATGGCCCCTGAAGTATTGAAGGGCGAGGAGTACGACTTCACTGTCGACTATTGGAGTCTAGGCTGCATGCTTTTCGAGGCGCTGGCAGGATACCCACCATTCGCTGGTGCAACTGTGGACGAGACATGGCAAAACCTAAAACAGTGGAAGAAGGTTCTTCGCAAACCTGTGTACGAAGATCCGTCGTACTTCCTCTCAAAGCGGACTTGGGACCTAATCACTCGCCTTGTCGCATCAAAGACTTCTCGATTCCGTGGAATTTCTGAGATTCATGCCCACCAGTATTTCGCAGAAGTAGACTGGACGCGTTTGAGAGACCAGAAGGCGCCCTTTGTCCCCGAACTGGACAGTGAGACCGATGCTGGTTATTTCGACGACTTTGGTAGTGAGGCCGACATGGCCAAGTACAAGGAAGTGCACGAAAAGCAAATGGCATTGGAAGCTATGGCTGATCGTGACGAGAAGATGGGCAAGGGTCTTTTCGTTGGCTGTAAGTTCACTATTCTTTGCATGCATCTAAAAACTCACCCGCTAACCTATTGCAGTCACTTTCCGTCACAAGAAAACGGCCGACGAAAATGGCAAGCCGACAAGTGCACGCAAACCACTCCCTTCCGTGGACGAAGGCCCGAACACCATCTTTTAAAGCTCTGTACTTTCCATCGAGCACTGGTTGCATCGATGTTCATCTCTGTTCATTTCTGCACCTGGTATTGCTTGTTTACTTGAACTTCTTATCTGTTGCAGAGCTTATGGAATCTTGGTGACGTGTAATGGGGGTGGGTGAGCTTCCTCAACGCGCGAGTGGGCCTCGGTCTCCAAATGCGTTTTTCCAGCACAACGGCGTTTAGCAGGGGCGGACGGGAAGCATACATTACATTGTGGGAAACGTAACAAAGCGAGGAGGTTGATTTAGCTACGATGTGTAACAGTACAATGAAATAGGATCCACCACCAGTGTCTACTGCGCGTGCTTTTCCCCTGGATACATATTTTTCGAATCTTCTTTTGAATGTGGGGTGTGTAAAGTGTGGCAAGCCTTCCCTGGAACCAGTAAAGAACACACAATACTCGCAATCAACAAACCATCCCCCATAGCATCAATCCAGACCAAACACCATCCTCACCTGCCGCAACCACCGCCCCACTCACTCATCCCGAGGATTCACCACCCCACGCACCACCCGCTTCACAAATCGCTCAGGACGAAGCGATTGCAGTAGCTCGGCGGGACACTCCATCGGGTTGGCCCCGGGGTCGTCGTCGGAGCTCGGGTGGAAGTCGGTCATGGCGCGTGGGTCTAGCATGCTGGGGGCGGAGGAGGTGGGTCGGTGCTAGGGGGTGGGTTGGATTAGGGGAAAGGGTTGAGGGGGTGGTTAGGATGAGATAGACAGATGGATGGGAAGGGGTAGAGGGATGGGTGTCAGGAATGGGGCTGGAGGGCTGGACGAGCGTGGAGATTCATGGCGTTCATCATGGGGGTGGGGAATGTGGTGCTGAGGACAAGGAGAGCAGCTGTGAGGGCTAGATTGTTAAGTGCATTGATTGCTGGGGTGGTGAGATGGGTGGTTTCAAGGTTAGTAGTACTCTTAGAGGAGTTTTGAGAACCGATAGAGAGGAAAGGAGGAGATTGCTATCGAGGAGGAAAGATCAAGGAGCGAAACTCCTAATAGTAGAAAAGAAAAAAAATATAACCATTCATATCATCTATGTATATATCTCGCAAGCTTTTGAATTCGAAAATCGACGGGCAAAATGATGCAACGCGTGCGCGCGCCCATCTACGGTATCCCGCGCACACAATCTGTGCTGCGTACTAGCAAACCAATCTATGCTTAACGCCGCCCAATGCAAGTCTATCATGCAGCGCACAAGGACGCGCAAACATACACATCACGTTACTCGTCGGCTTCGTCATCGGTGTTGGGCGGGTGCGGTGTCCCCTGCGCGGCGTTAGTTACAAATCACCAGGTCGTACGTAACAGCTACACGGAGGGTGCTTACCTTGGGGCTGTTCAGCCACTCGATGTGTCTCAAGCGCCTGCGCACTTCCTGCTCCTTCTTCTCCTTCTTGGTCATCTTCTTCTTCTTGCGGGCGCGGAACTTCATGTCGTCCTTGTTGCCCTCGGCGTCGCTCATGACGGGGTGCCTGCGGCGCTGGGCACGGTGCTGGGGACGGCGGAGCTCACGGCGGAAGACGCGACACTGGATCCAGGGCGCGAGTCCTCGAAGCGGTCCATGGACACGGCGAGGTGGCCCTTGTGCGCGACGCGGCCGTCGGCCACGTGCCATTGCTCGGGGCAGAGCGCACCGACGAACTCTTCGTTGTGGGAAATCATGATGACACCGCCCTTGTAGTCGCGGATGGCGACGGCGAGACCACCGAGGGAGTCGCGGTCCAAGAAGTTGGTGGGTTCGTCAAGCACGAGCAAGTGGGGGTTGTTCCACATGGCACCGGCTACGGACACGTTAGCTATCGTGGATACATGAGCTGTTGCGGCGTGAACTTACCAAGTACGACCTTGACCTTTTGGCCACCAGAGAGACCGGAGATCTCGTTGTGGTTAGCAATTTCAGGGTCGAGACCCAAGTCCTCGAAGTGCTTCGAGATGACCTTGGGCTCAAGCACGCGGTAACCGAGACCTTCGCGGGACGACTCGTGGTCGTCGAATTCCTGAATCAACTTCTGGAAACCGAGCTCGGAGAGAGTCTCGCGGGAAACCATCGTGTTGAACTTGGGCAACATGTTCAGCCACTTGACCTCATACTGGAAACTCTTCTTGTACTTCTGGCGACCGATGAGGGCCTCGATCTTGCGTGCGCCCTTTCCGTCACCCAGGTCGATGGGCTTCTCCATCTGAGCCTTGTCCTCTGGCGTGAGCACACGAGTCTGCTTCATAAGCACCTCACGATCGTCGCCGTTGGCGTAACGCCATTGGAGGTACTGGTTGGGCGTCTTTTCCAAGTGCATCTCAACGTGCTCCAAAGCGTGCTGCTTGATGTAGCCGATACGCAAGTTGGGGTGCTTCTCGACCTTGCCCGTCTGAGGGATCGTTTCACCGGTCAGAAGCTTGATCAAAGTTGACTTACCGGCACCGTTGGCGCCGATAATGGCAACACGAGAAGAGAGCGACAGGTTGCAAGAGATATCGTGCAAAGACGGCTTGGAGGATCCCGGGTAAGTGTAGCTACAGTTGGTCATACGCAGGATCGAGCGAGTGTTCGACTTCACGCCGCTAAGAATGCCCGGAGGAGGGAACTTGAATTGAACCTGGGATGCCGAGAGAGTGTAGTAGCTCTTGCCCTCGGGCTTGACCTTGACGAAGTCGGCAAGGTTACCGCGGTAATGCACAAGCTTCTTCTGTTCGTAGTGATAGATGTCTGTGCAGACCTCGTCCAAGAAGCTGGAGTCGTGAGAAACAATCAAACTGGTGATTTCGGTGTTCTTCTTGAGGTACTCTTGCAACCAAGCGATGTTGGCGACATCCAAGTGGTTAGTCGGCTCGTCCAACAGAAGAACGTCGGCACGCATAAGCATAGCGCGAGCAAGAGCAAGCTTCATCTTCCAACCACCAGAGAGCGAGCCCACCTTGTGCGACTGCCTTCCCTCAGGGCCGGAAGTAAATCCGACTTCCTCCAAGACTTCAGAGATACGCTCCTTGCTCTCGTCGGCAAAGCGAGGATCCCGAACAATGTACTCAAGAATGCTCAGATCAGCATCCTCACCCTGGTTGTGCTCGACAAAGCAGGTCCTGACCTCGTCTTGAGGCGGGAAGCCCTCAAGCTTGCCGTTTGCAATGCTGCGCATGAGAGTGGATTTACCAGCACCGTTACGGCCACAGAGTCCGTACCTGTGGCCCTTGAGGAGTCGCAAGTTTGTGTGAGAGAGCAAAAGCATGCCTCCGTAACCGAGAGAGAAAGTGGCGTTAACAACCTCAACCTCTCCGTCATCTTCCTGGACGGGCTGTCCAAACTTGCGGTGGTCCTCCTCAACGTAGAACTGGTGCACCGCCTCAGCGACCTTCTCCGAATCTCCAGGATCCATCAGCGGCCCAAGGTAAGGTGCGATCAACTGGGCAACGCGATCCAGCTGTCTCTCGTGGACCACCTCAGCAACCATTTCCGAGATGTATTGCTTCGCAAGGCCCCAAAGCTCAGAGTCACCAGGGAACATGGAAATGCTACCGACAGACTTGACTTTCTGATCGATAACCTTTTGGACGTCCTCGGGGTGGGTGCGGTCGATGGCACCGGCAGCAGCGCTGTCATCCTGATCGGCCATAGCCTTTTCCATGACTTCCCAGGCAGTGGAAGCGATTTCTCGCACCTCAGGGAGAGATGCGCGGTCCTTTACGTTCTTTACACCGGGTTGCAACTTGGGCAAGAAAGCGCGAGCCTCAATGGGGTCATGGACGAGCTTTGTAAGGTTGCCTACTACAACAACCGTCTGGCGGAGGACCTCTTGCGATGTAGAGGGGTTGTTCAACGATCGCTCAAGCAAGGGAGTGACCATTGCCAGGACAGGCGAGGTAACGATGGCGACGAAAGTGGTTTGCGAGAGTGCGTGAATCGCCTTCTGTAAACTCTGCGTGGAAGGATCCTCGATGGACTTGACAAGGAGCGGTATCCGGGGCGCAATATCGTCGTTCTGTAGAAGCGTTGTGAGGCTGTTCATAGTCTTCAGCGCTTGCTTGGCGACCTGTTCTGAGTGTCAATGATTGTCTTGTAGGTAGGCTAGGTATAAAAATTACCTCATTCTTGAGGTCGTGCATGCCGCTCTCGACCACGGGGATCAGCTTCTCGAGCTTCTTGCCCATAGCCTCTCTGAGAACATCCTTCTCCTTCTCTACCTCGAGGCTCTCCATACCAATCTTTGCCTTATCTGCCATTCTTCCGATAAGCTCCAGGGCACCGACAGCACCCTGCCATTTGCCCGACTTCTTTCCCAGATACTTGATCAGCACCGGGAGCAGGCCGAAAACCTTGGCCTCGGCGCTCAGGTTGTTGAAGAGAGAATCAAGGGCGTATTGGGCGCTCTCCTTGACAGTCCCTGTCTTGTCGGACAGTGCGTCCAGGGCCAATACGACGGCGCCCTCCTCTTGGATAAGGAAGACAACCTCTGTGAGCCTCTGCACTGGCGGCAGCTTCTCGAACAGAGCGCCGAGTGCGTTCATGGCACCCTCGCGCTTTCCTGGGTTCTTCTTATCGCCAGCGGCCTTCTTGATCTCGTCGAGAATGCCATAGCTCTTGAGGCCGCGGAAGCCGACCGAGTTCTGCAGGAGGGTAACGAGGGCATAGGCGGCCTCGACCGAGCTGTGCGACAGTTTCGCAGTGAATATGCTGTTCAGGACGGCGGCGACATCTTCGTGCGAGGGCGCGGGGGCGTCGCCGGACTTGCTCACAACGATCGGGGAGGCCATGGGCGGCGACTCGGAATGGGGCATGCCCGCACGTACAAAGGGCTCTGTGCGGTCGAGGTCCGTCTACGAGGAGTGCGCGAGAGTAGGCGTGGGGCACTGAACTGGAATTTTTGAAAGGCCCCGCGGCTAGCTGGTTATCGATAGATAGTACCAGGTAGTAATCTCGTCTAAGCCCCTCGGGATTTTGTGCGCAAAACGCGCGGGTGGGCACACAAAAAAAGTAAAAACAGAGGTTGAGTGGAGAGTGGAGAGTGGAGAGAGGTAAGCAAAACAGGAACAGATAAAAGGAAAAATCAGCGCAAAGGGCGAAGAGTTGGGGCTACGGCCGCTGGGTTGGGCTCGGGTCAAATAACTTTTTGGCTGACACATGCGCCGACGCGGAGTGCTCCAGTCGGGCGGCGAGGGCGCGCACGTTCCCTCTCCATCCCAATTTTCGCAGCCAGGGTCTTCGCCGCTGCTTGGCCGTAGGGCTGATGCCCGCTCCGTCTGTTCATGGATGTGTCTGCTTGCTGGTGCAGTTGTGTGGCTGGCTTCTACTACAATGGCTGTGCGGGTCTGGCCTGGAATCGTGTTCGTCCAAACTCGGTGGATCTTGTGGGCGACAGTTGCGATCGCTCTTGCCGTATACGGAACCCTCATCATGGACTACCAGTGCAGTAGGACAAATTATCTATTAATTAATTGCTGCGCTTATGAAATAGTGAATCTGATAACGAGTCTTTCCAAGAGTTGATATCCATGCCCTGGAAAGCTTGGCTCTTGCGCAGGAGCCATCAAGTGTTGAGCTTGGTCTACGCACCACATGTTCACTTCACGACTGTGGATCGGATGCTAGAAGCCATTCATGGTAGTAGTGTCCACAGGCAGTATTTCAAGGTGTTGATTCAATTGAATCATAAACCGTGCTATAGATATGATATGAGATCGTAAGATACGCTCGTACGACTGCGCAGTGCAAACGGAAAGAGCAACTAGCCTCAACCGTCTTGACCCTACTCCCTCGTCCTCTCTCTCTCCTCTCTCACTGTATACTGAAATGCCACAAAATTCTCACTGCCTCTCTCGTTTGCCCTGGCATCTGCGTTAGTCAAAGGCTCACCCACACTTTAACTTCCCAGACTCATTCCTACCTGCTAGCAACCTCCATCTTGCCATCTTCCACGCGCTTCTCAGCTACTCTCGAGTACGACTGCAGCTACCAACCACGCCAACCTAGCCTCGCCCACCGGACCATCATTCAGCATGCCTCGCAAGAACAAAGGCAAGTTCTATGACGTCGCCGACGTGAAAGCGTAAGCAGAGCTCTCATCATTTAGTCGGTTTAAGCTCACCATGGAATAGGCTCGAGGGCGTTCGTATCCCGGAAAAGTATGCTCCCGCTCTTCCTCACTCATATCACCACATTATTCACGATTTAGGCTCAAATGCAACCGCTGCAACAAGTACAAGGGTCACACAGGCTTCTCCACCAAGCAGTTGACTGACGTTCGCGCCGCTGTCAAGGACAAGGGCCAATCCGCCAAATACAATATCAAGTGCATGCCATGCACAGGAGTGCAGCCAGTCGAGATCGAATGCACCGTTTGCTGCGTCACCAAGGGGTTGGAAGCCTTCGCGAAGAGCCAACGTAGACGACCAGACATTGCAGAATGCTTCCAATGTACCGAAAAGCGCTTGGATGTGGCCCCCTACGATGAACAGCAATACGTAGCCGAGAACCGCAGCAACGCATTCTCTGCTCCCGATGAGTCTGGTTTTCAGCCCACTATTTTCGATGTCTCAACTCCATCTGACACTGTAAGTTATTCGAACGATCATTCTTTTCAGTAGTAAAACTGACACATCATAGTCCTCTGACTGGGATGAGTCCGCACTAGATGATAATACATCTGGTGGGGTGAGTCTCTCTGCACATTTGGAGCGTAGCTTGTCCATCAGCGCCGATTCTTCTCGGGTCGAGACACTCATCGGTCCTGAGTTCGATCGTGGCAGTCGGGCATCGCAGGATGGAGGTTGGCAGGTGGTTGAGCGCCAGTCACAGCAATCTTGGCGCACCCCATCTGGCCATTCTCGAACCGCCACGAACTCGTCAAGCACCTCCCATTCTTTCAATCCTAACGCCTATGGTCGTCCTTCTGGAACCTCCGTGAATGAGACCCAGCGATCTTTCAATTCAAGCGTTGCTGAGCGATCCGAGATTCCCATGACTGCCAACGGCAAGTTTGCAAAAATCTCAGCATATGTATGCAAGAACTTCTCATTTGCATTTTATGATAGCTGACTTCTTCTAGATTCCTCCAAAGAAGGATTGGTCTTCAGATGAAGACGAAGCCGAGCAAGAATCGAACAGTGACGACGATAGTGATGACGCCGATGATTTGTGAACCAATCACGATTGCCAACCGACGATGCCTTTTCTATGGTATCATGCTACAAGGTGCATCACTCAGATCACACATCAATCGATGAATATGTCCCCGAGACAATTGTTTCCTTCAACCACATATTCCTGTAATTCTTGATTCGAGGTCAAGACTGACTCCACATCATATGCTTTCCAGTCACAGCACCTAAAAGTTCCTTTACCGGGTTATGGGCTTCTTCTGATTTGCTACATCAAGGTCTGGTGGTTTCCTCATTCACTCAATGGTTTCTTTCAGTTCGTGGCAATAATCTAGGCCATGTATTATATGAAGGATAAATACATTTCGAATTCAATTGGTCTCAGTGACTTGTCTTATAGATTGCGCTGTGAAATTTTATGGAAAAACGATTGGAGGGTTCATAAGAACCGAATCCATACTTTCAATTTTCTTAATAAGACAGCACCAACTGCTTTTGCACGGTTTGTCAAACATATACCCAAGTGCATGATGAGACGGAAATCTATTTGATTGGTGGAGAGACAGGGTTCATCTATAGCAAGTTGTTCAGCAACCGAAGCAAATTACTGGTTTACCAGCGCACAGATACAACTTTGCTCATTAGACTTTAAGACCTGGGCAAAATCGCCACCACGTGATTGCGCGCCACCGCGCTAAGCCAGGAACGCGTTGCCCGTTTCGCCCACCCCTCCGTTCTCAGTTGTCGCCACTCTTGCCCTGTTCCGTCCCTCACCTCTAATAAACACGAAAATTCACAACTGCGTATAACTTTCGTTCCACTCGCTCGTCCACACACTCAGCTTGGTCACCATGTAAGTGGCAAACACCAGAGCACTGGTAACACCCGCTGATTTCCATCCCAGGTCCTCACGAAGGGGCAGAGGCGCAGGAAGGGGCACCGGTATCCGTGGTCCCCATTCTGCATTGACGGACTTTCTGGCTGTGAGTATTCAAGCGTCGGCTTCACCTCTCGGAGAGCAGGTCTAACAATCGTAAGGCGAACAATATTTCAGCCCAAGAGATTCGCGATTCGTACCGCCAGCGCCAGCAGCAGGCCGAAGCCGAAGCCGGAGAGAACGAAGAAGTGGAAGATAATGGCGAAGGCCCATCGAATGCGAATGAGGAAGAGGACCTGCAGGCCGAGTCTTCTGCAATGGCAGCCGAGCGAAGCCGCAAGCGCAAGCGCAACCAAGAAGAGGCCATTGCGAAGATAAAGAAAGACAAAGCTGCGAAGAAGAACGTCAAGAAGAAGAAAGGCTCTGATGATGATTCCGACTTCGATGATGTCATGGACATGTATAAGAAAGCGAAGCCATTGCCTGGCCAGCTGGAGAATTGCGAGCTTTGCGAGAAACGCTTCACGGTTACACCGTATAGCAAAGCTGGACCAGATGGCGGCTTGCTATGTACGAAATGCGGAAAGGACATGGCGAAGGAGGTCAAAGCCACCGAGAAAGCGAGCAAGCCCGTTGTGCGCAAGGGCAGGAGGAAGATCGAGAGCAATCGACTTGATGGTCTGACGTTCCGTGGAGCGAAGGCGTTGCAGCAGCTGTGCATCGATACGCTTGCTAAGCACGCAGATGACATTGAAGAATTTGGAGATATGCCGGAGTCGATTATGAAGAAACTGAGTGAGATCTTCTCGAAGAAACGGGCGATGAAATCGAATACGTTCAAGCTGTTCTTACAGCCTGATCTTGATGTGGTGGCTATCCATGAGGCAGCTTGTAAGTTGTGTTCGCCGGTAGCTTTGGTATGGCTATGCTGACCTGCGTTAGATTTGGAGACGGAAGATTTCGACCAAATCTTCGCAGTAGTTCCCCATGTCAAGAAGCTGGCATTGCGCAATTGCTGCCAATTCAAGGACAGCAATGTCGATTACATGATCGAAAAGGCCAAACAACTCGTTGACATCCAACTTCTCGGCGCCAACCTTGTCTCTAACGACAAGTGGATCGAGCTATTCATCGCCCGCGGTCAAGACCTTAAATCCCTAAAGCTCGAATGGCTCGACGCCGCATTCGACGACCAGGCCGTCGAAGCCCTCACAACGTTCTGCCCCAACATCGAACGCCTCAAGCTCGAACGCTGCAAGCAAATCGGCCCCGAAAGCATCGACGCCATCGCCCGTCTTCAAAACCTCCAACACCTCACTCTCTGCTACCAAAAAGACATTCCCCGCGATCGCGTCGTCAACCTCATCACGAACATCGGCGCCAACCTCCGTACCCTCTGCCTGGAACATTTCATCGATGTCGAAAACGAAGACGGCCCCAACGACGACCTCCTCGACACAATCCACACCACCTGCACCAAGCTCAGCAAGCTGCGCTTCAGCGAGAACAACGAGTGCTCCGACGCCGGCTACGTAAATCTCTTCTCCGACTGGACCAACCCGCCCCTCCGCTACCTCGACCTAAACAGCACCCGCGACATCGACAACGCAAACCCAGACGGCCCGGAGGACACCATCGGCCTCGGCTCCGCCGGCTTCCACGCGCTGATGCAGCACTCGGGCTCCAAGCTCGAGTACCTGGACATCTCGTCGTGCCGGCACATCAGCCACGAGGCGTTCGCGCACATGTTCGCCCCCGAGCAGACGTGGCCGTGCCTGCGCGAGATCAACCTCAGCTTCTGCCCCGTCGTGGATACCGCGGTCGTCGCGGGCATCTTCCGGAGCTGCCCCGCCGTCAAGAAGGTGGTTACGTTTGGGTGCTTCGAGGTGCAGGATGTGGTTGTGCCGCGGGATATTGTGCTGATTGGGGCGCCGAGGGCGCAGGATGCGATCGAGCAGTTTGGACAGGTGGTTATGGATTTTCAGAAGGGGTTTGAGGGCGTGGAGAATCGGATGGAGATGAATCGCATTGTGCCGGTTATGTCGTGAGTGGGGTGAGGTGTGGGTTATACTTTTACTGGAGCATATGGTTTGTCGGATATGGTACATGGTATATGGTACATGGTATATGGTACTATGGATCTGGAAATCGGAGTTCTGGGCTCCTAAGGGATGGTGTCATGGGGGATATGGGGACTTCAAAAGTCTGAACTGCACCGGGTTGTTTGGGAATACATGATTACAATATCATACTTCCGGCCTGTAGCTAGGTTTTACGAATTCAACGATGAGTTTTTATACTCCCCATTAGCATACATGAGTTAGTTGCTCCAGGCGACCATCACGGCTCAGATCCTGATTGTATGTACCCATAGAAATTAAGTTAGCAGCCGCGCATTTATCTTTTATTTCTCTTAGCGAAAGCTTCACACTGATCAGAGATAGTATGGACGGGAAACGAGAGCACAATGACAATGTCATGATTCACTTGCAGTAAAAGGGTATCATTGGGAAGCACGCTCGTTTCGATCCTCATATGGGCCGAAGAGCTATACATTGATAGTAATCATCCTGTCGTTTCGCCGTGAGCAACCGTGTCCGAACCCTTTTTGTGATGCGTAAGCCACCAAAAGCCCTTCATGCAGATGATCCTATATCCATGTCCATACTCCGTGCGCAACAAGCTACTACTCAATCCTACGAAGCAGGAGCCTGGCCACCACGGCCACGTCCGAAGCCACCACGGAACTCAGGCTTGAAGTCACCGGGAGCACCGCCCTCGCCCTTCTCGCCAGCGTCACGGCGGCGGTAACCGTCACGGTCACCACGTCCACCGCGGCCGCCACCGCGGCGCTCGCGGTCGTCACCGCCGAGCATGCCACGCGGGGAGCGTGAGTGCGCTGCTGCTTGATGTGCGTCTGGGGCACAATCTCAGCGGGCAGGTGGAGCCACTCGCGGAGGTAGTCGAGACCCTCGGGGGTGAGGGTGTAGTAGTAGTACTGCCATGAGAAGCGGGTCTTGACGAAACCGCGGGAGTCAAGAGACTGGCCTGAAAGGTGTTAATTACACCACTTCTCCACTTGGCGGAAGATGTTACTGACAAGCCTTGATGACGAAAAGGTTCTTGGTGTCGATGTCGCCGTGCTTGGGCAGGTTGAAGTCCTTCTTTGCGACGAGAACGCCCTCTGTGGTGACCGTGTGTCAGCCTATCCTTATATGCAGCATAAAGCTACGAAAAATGTATATTTTGCCATAGCCATGGCGTGAGCGGGGCATATACTAACCGCGGAAGAGGTACCTATTGATGCACAGTCAGTAAAAGCTCAATTACGACAACAAGATAATTGGAGGACGGGGAATGGGAGGCTCATGGTCAAGGTGGACAATCTCTCGAAATTCCAAACTCGAATGCGCCATTGCGTGCGAGGCTGAGGTAGACTAACTCGTGGATCTTCTTGCGATCGGCCTTGGGGATGAGCATCTTGACGGTTGTCTTGACGTGAGACTGTGGTGCTGGACGGTGGTTAGTTGGTCGATGTTCAAGAAGTTCGTCCCATGAGGGAATTCGATTGATGGTGGTGCGCCTCGCTTCGCACGGACCAACGCCAAGTCCAGACCCCGGCCAAATCTGGAGCCGCCACTTCTTCCGCGACCCTCCCCAACACTTGTGAACTACTCAGCTTTCGACAGCCGCTTCGTGCAATACAGAATCAAACCCAAGACAAATCCAAACCCAGTTGATCACCTTGGATATTCAGCCATGATGGCGCACACAGCTATGGCCACAGCTCAGATGGGCGGCCTTACCCGCGATGAAAGCGCCAGCGCCAGCGTTCCCGTTACAGTCTTCGTCGACACCGTACGCGGTACAATAGCTTTTGCCACGGCGAAGGATGCGCCTCTATCTTCCATCTATGAAACCCTTTATGAGCGCGCTCCATGGGTCGCCAACACCTCATACATCCTCACCACAAACTCCCGTCGCACCGTGCCGACCACCGAAGAACCCATCTCCAGCCTCCTCTCCTCAACATGCGACACATTCATATCGCTACGCCTCACCGTACCTCTATGCGGTGGAAAGGGTGGTTTCGGGTCGATCCTGCGTGCCCAGGGCGGCCGCATGTCGTCGCGCAAGAAGAAGCAGGGTGATGTCAACGGCTCGTCGCGAAACCTGGACGGCCGGCGTCTACGCACAGTTGCTGAGGCGAAGACGCTCGCCGAGTATCTGGCAATCAAGCCTGAAATGGACAAACGCGAGAAGGAGGAGCGACGCAAACGGTGGGAGGACATTGTGGCGAGCACCGAACGCAAGCAAGACGAGCTTCTCAACGGAAGGACGCAGGCTCGATTGGACGGCAAGTGGGTTGAGGACAAAGAGGAAGCGGAGAATAAGACAAGGGAGGCCATCGAGAAGATGTTGATGGCGCAGCGGTCGAGTTCGGAGGAAGAGGAGGAGGATGAAGAGGAGCAGCCCGAGAAGCTTGCCAGCTCGTCGAAACCGGCTGCTCAGAGGACGATGTTTGGCTGGGATGACGAAGACGATGAGTTCATGAGTGACAGTGAGGAAGAAGATGTTTCGGAGGAGGACAAGCCACAGTGTGAAGGGAAGGGAAAGGGCAAAGCTGTCTAAACTGTCCGGTGTGTTCGGTTGTCACGTAATTTTTAACACGGAAGTGTTCAGGCGTTCGGGATGCATTTCATCATAATTCAGATACCCAGCAAGCCTAAAATTGCAGGCTGCTTCAATACATATTCTTCGTCAACATTGACATGCCAGAGCTACCCATTCCTCAAATACTCATTTTAACTAAAATTTACAACTCACGCTCCAATGTTGCGATCCATATCCTTTTGTCCACCATAGCCCTGCTGTCTTCTCTGTTGCGCCGCCCCCTCACCACCATCGTCCAGCTTCTCTGTCCCACCGAACCCGCCCTCGCTATTTGCCTGACCTGTGGCATCTGTCCTGCCAGCACCGCCGCCGCTCTCCTGGATTGTCTGGCCATACCGGAGCTTTTCGGCAGGCGTGACGCCTTGTGTGTTTGGGCCGGTAGACGCCGATTTGTGCATCTGATCGTGGGTTTGGGTACCGGTCGCTGGGTCTGCGGTTACAACGTTAGCATTTGAATGCTGTACAAGGATAACTTGTATAAGCATGGCAGGGGGTAAAGAGCGTACCACCCAGCTGGCCGGCCTGCTTGTTGTGAGGCTCGATGTAGCCTAGGTTGCCTTCGTACTGCCCCGACTCGCCACCAGGCTCGGTATCCATGAGCTTGTTCGACATCCTTAAATACAATTCGAATGTTCAAGAGGTTCTAGAGAGCAAGATAGCACGTAGTACGTGAATATGCAATTGAATGGTGTTTTGATTGAAGCTTAGATGTGGTGGAGCTAAATGATGGGGACCTCGTAGCTTGTGACGTCAACCACTAAACCCTCTCTAGAACTCGGAATGCTGCACTCCTCGACAGCTGATGAACTCCCTAAACGCCATTGCTACCTTAATTCCTTGATGCATGAGATCAGCTATGTGGACATGAAGCAATTATACAGCTATCATGCAGTCTGCTATTAAAAGTCTACACCCATGAGGAAGCTGCACGATTATTAATTAGCAAATGCACTACCTCAGTGCCATTGGTTATGGAACATACCTCTCGTATAGTCGCATGTATTTGGCGACAAAGGCCTCCAGATGGAAGATCTGTTTGCTACCGACTTTGCACCTGTGCTCGTAGAATGCCGCCCATTTTATGACTTCGGGCTTGAGCGAGTCATCGGTTTTGGGTATGAGTTTCCAAGTCAACGTCTTGAGGATGGTCGTGGGGTCGATACAATGCGAGAGAAGGTCGTAGAACATGGCGCGGACTTGGAGGAGACGAGCTGGACTGCGCTCTTCGACGATCTGGTTGGCGATCTGACCGATGAGAGCCTCCCAATCTGGCGGTGGGATAACTGTTGTATCTGTGATTGTTTCACTGCGCACGTTAGTTGCGGTTCTATTAGGGAAAAAACTCGGAGCGCGTACTTCTGTGCGTGAACAGCCTCGAACATGAGCAGAGCCTTCCTCAGATTCCTTCCACTCTCCTTTGCGATCCGCAGGTTGAGGCTGTCATTCTCCTTCCAGCCTTCCTTCTTCCCAACAACCTGCAGTGCAGAACAAATATCCTGCTCCGTCGGCGCTGCAACCCTCACTAACAGTGTTCTACTCCTTATTGGCGCAATAATGTTACTCGTCGAGTTCGCCAGCAGGATTAGCCTCAAATTCGGACTGTACTTTTCCATCGTCCTCCTCAACGCCGCCTGCGCATCGCGCGTCAGATGGTCCGCCTCATTGATCACGACGACCTTGAAGCGTTGCTTGGCATTCATGTCGACCTGCTGCGTCTGCGCGACCTCCTTGAGCAAATCCTGCACGACGACACGGTCATAGTTCCCAACATCAGAGGGTGTGATCTCAAGATGGTAAATGGAGGCAACGATGTTGAACTCGAGTTTGCGGTTGGATGTGGTTTGGAAGACGCGCGCATCGATCTTGATTTTCTCGACACCGGGGCCGTAGAGCTCTTTGAGGGTTGCGACGATACGTGTCTTCTTTCCGGCACCCGAGGGACCGTAGACGAGAAGGTGCGGGAAGTCACCGCTTTGCGCCTGCGTGAGGATTTAGAATGTTGTCCATCTCGTAGTAAGCGTAATAAGAGGTTGAGAGTTAGCCAAAAGAGTGAACGTACCAGCGATCGTAAACGTTCCGATAAGTCCGCATGATAGCTGAGCGCTTCAAGGCTCCGTGGCCGGTGTTTGTCTACGAGAAGTGCCATTGTGTGTATGTGGGATGTGTTCTGTCGTTGGATGACTTTCTGTTCATGCTTGACGCGTCGGCGGGACGCGTTCGCGTAAAGTGGGCTTGGCAGTGGGCTGCTGGCATCACGACCGTCACATACACCACTTCGTCTTCAGACTAACACCAACGACATTACATATTTGATAAAACCCATTCAATGTGCGAAAAATATCAACGGTACATTGGCCCAGAATGTAATTGATTTTGGAAAAGGTGCGAAAGAGTGCTCCTCTGACTGCCAAAATTCCCACTCCACTTTCGCCATGTAACCAGAGTAAGAAAAGGGAATGAATTCAGTTCATGGGATAATTCATTCGCAACTATACAACCGTATCGGTCTAGCTCTACTAAGCTGAAAGGTCGATGACGACCCTCCCCTTCATCTTTAGCTCATCCATCTCCTTGAACACATCAGTCAGCTTGTCCAACGGCTCCACTCGGTAGTGTGTTTTCACGACGCCTCTCGCTGCAAATGCTAGGGTCTCAATTGCATCACTTCTTGTCCCTACCGCCACGCCAACGACTTTGATGGCACGCCCAATAAGCTCTGATGCTGTAACTCCGAGAGGTACTGGAGTGCCTTCGGGAACACCAATGCAGACGACCGTACCCCCATTCGCAGGAGACTCGCAGAACTGTCGTATGCTTTATTACTGGACGTGAGGACTATGACAGCGTGAGCACCCAAACCGTCGGTAACCTCTTTGACAGCGGTGGCTAAGTCATCGGTTCCATCTAGAGGAATGAAATGCTCGGCACCGGATTCAAGTACAAGATCTTTCTTAGAAGAGTGGTCGACACCTATTACACGTAATGCCATACCTAAATTTACAGTTAGTATTTGAGATACCAGTGTCGCAAAGATCAACGATATAACAGCAAACTCAACAATATACTATATCCAGTTTTTACTTACCTCTCGCCGCGAACTGGGTACCCAAATGACCAAGGCCACCCCCAGCACCAAGAAGGACAACAAAGTTACCAGACTGAGTATTGCTCTTCCGAAGAGCAGAGTAAACTGTCACACCAGCGCAAAGCATCGGAGCTGCCGCCGCAGAATCGAGGTTATCTGGAATCGGAGTCACATAATTCGCCGGCGCGAGCGCATATTGTTGAAACGTTCCAGGCGTGTAGTAACCCGAGACTTTCTACATAATGCTTAGTTCTTCTCTCCCAATGAACAGCAACAATCTCGTTACTTACACCTTTGACGCAGCTAGCATCCAATCCCAACCGGCATGGCTCGCACGCTTCACAGATCCCAGCCATCCACTTGATACCGACTCTGTCACCAACTTTGACGGTGGAAAGGTCCGTTCCAGGTCCCATCTTGACGATTTTGCCAACGCCTTCGTGACCGCCAACTTGGCCGACTTGGGTGGGGAAGGGGAGGTGCTTCCATGATTGCGTCATGATGCCCATATCAGAGTGGCAGACACCCGAATGCGTGAGGTTGACTAGCACCTCTCCAGGGCCCGGCTCCGGCATGTCCAACTCTTCGATTTTCGTTGATATCGTACCCGGTTTGTCGTAGACTGCGGCTTTGTATTTTTGGGGATATTGGGCGTTGCCATTGTGAATGTACTTCGGTGTGTTTGGTGTGAAGATGGGATATACTAGAATACAGTCTAATATAATACTGGATATGAGATCAGTTCTTTGGATATCAGTCTATAAAATTCAACAACTAGGAAGCGCGTACACAAACGTTCTGTCACGTATGCCACCAACTGTCAAAAGAGGAACAAAGGAAGCACCTTCGGTAGTAGACGGAACAGAAGTATATGTATAACAGTTGCTACCCCTCCTCGCCGATCTTACGCGTCCCGGCTCTCGACCTTATCACATCGAACCCCACAAGTGCCCGGCACCGCACCAGAGCCTAGCCTCGATTTCGGTGGCTCCTCCACCTCATAGGAAGCGGTCACCGGATCACGAACCTCGTTTGTCGGTTTTATTTAGTTCGGTGGAGCAGAGATAGCATGAAACGGTGAAGCTATAGCTCGTGGAGCTACCTACGTCTACCCCGCACATATGTGGGTCCTGCTTGGGGTAGATGGCTAGCAGCTTATGTCGGATCGTGACCACGGCGTTAGGCTGACTCGATAGATCAGGCAAAGCTAGTAATACAACAGGTGTAGCGCCCAGGATGATGTGGCAGGACGATTGCAAAGGGTATTTGTGTAGAGCAGAAGGTTCGAATGTGGGTTCGGCGAAACGTACGTATAGTCCGCGAGCTCAACCACCAAAGATATCTGGTATCAAAATTTGAATTTATTATACAGTTACGAGATATTTTCGAAGTATTCAAGCCGGTTAGAGCAAAAAGGTTTACAAAGGAGCGCATACGATCAGCCCGACTTGACCGATGACGGCCCCGTCGTACTGCAAATTCGATACGAGCGACTACCACACGCTTCTCAAACAGTCGGTTTGTGTGTGGTCGAAACACCTCCTAGAGAGATCGAGGATTTCTTTGATCCCGCAAGAGCACCGAGACTCTGGTTATGCTCCCCGATAAGCGAGCGATCTTCAGTTATCCTCGTGCCACGGAAGCTAAAATGCAGGGAGTTGAGCAGCGATCCACCCTTTCCTCCCAACCTATCGAACAGGGGTTTGAGTGGCGGTACAGATCCACAGAATAGAACGACAAAATTCTCCGTGCCTGACCAAATGATGAGCTCGTACATCTCCCACGTCAGATCCGAACGCTCGCCAAGGTTGGCGAGTTTCGTGGTCTTTATGATTCCAGCCACGGCCGCGCTGAGTACTTGGTTAGCTGATTCAATGTCGAGAAGAGCTTGAAGCAAACTCACAAGAGTCCTAATCCTAATAGCAAGCACAGACTGGCTTTCTTTAAAGTTGGCATCTTGAGTTTCCAAAGAAGCGTAGCGGGGATAAATGCTAGCAGCACATCCACGTACACGGCGAATGCTACAACCGGTCAGCCATAACGTCCGCCATCAAGGTCTCTTTCCAGCCTTACAAGCTTGTGCAATGGATATTTTTGCTTGCACGTTAGGATCCCAGCATTTCGCATCCGTGATAGATTTATCCCATAGCGCTCTAGCCGGATTGCACTGTACATAGGTGAAGATGCTATCCAGCACATTCAAGATCGTCATCAGCGAAATCGAAACGACCATGATCACGAATCTCCATCCGCGGAACGGTCGCATCAAACGATTGATAAGCAGCGCCACGGAGATCTTAGCTGGGGTGAAAGCCAGTATACCCCAGCATTGGAAAAGGTAATTCCACTTCAAGATTTCGGTCATTTGCTGAGGTTCGAGATAGTACAGGTGCTTTGTCCCTCCGATGAGGGCATACTTGGTAACGAAACCTGCCAGCGCAATCTGCATAAACTGGAGCCAATATATTAGTATTGTTATCGATTTGACGGGAGGGACGGCTTACCAAAGTAAGTAACATCACCCAGTCATCGGCTCCGAAGTTTTTGTTGATGTTCCGGGCATACATTCGAAGCGAGATAATTATGACGGCGAGAAGCACCTCGACCCAGTAGACGGCAATGAGAGGAGCAGCTCTATCCACGTTCCCACCGGGCGGCGGTGGTGGGCGAGGAGGGGGAGACGTTGGTGTTCCCATTTTTGCGTCGCAGGCAACGAAAAGCGGGTCTCAGTGAAAGACCGTTAGACTCTTGACCTATGGAAGATTGATCACCAGTAGAACAATGAGGGTAGTGTGATTGGGTCGATCGATTCTTGTTATATACGCCTTGATACAGACCAGAAATTCCTAACCGGGGTATATCAGAAATACGGCCTTCGTGTAGGCCAGGCCAGGTCGTAAAGCCATCATGTCTATGGCCTCGGCCTTCAGCCAGAGTGGCATCACCTTGATTGACGATACTGCCGCAGAGAGAATCCGCCCCACACCAATACATATTATCCCGCATTCTCCGATGCTGCATGCACCTCTTTAAGATGTTTTTGCATATGCGGTGGTTGGCCGTAAAGAGTAATGACCGCCGGGATAAGCATCAGCGCGGACTAAGGATTCGGCCGAGATATCCCTGTCCACAGTTCACCACCATGTGCGTCGGGCTATGGTCGTACAACGAAGGATTTACATTGCAGTTCTTTGTGTTGGTAGAGTCGGGAAGGTGGCACAGCATAAGCATGGATGTGATTGGGGGGTGGGAGGCTGCGCCGCAAACCAAACTGTGCCTTGCTCGAAACCCATCCACAACGCTGCAACCTCTTCATACTCTGTGATCAAAGCTCATATCGAATTGGGACAGAATTTGCATGCTAGGGTACTGAAAAGGTACGGAAGGTCAACGGGCTTCGGGACACTGCTTTCAGCACATGCGATACTGAACCCTGTGCTCTTGAAAGGTACGGAGCATATTCCCTAAATGATCGTTTGATGCATTCTCAAGAGAATTTCCAGATGTGCCGACAGGCTCTAGCTGTGGAAGAAATTTGACTTCATCGTTCAATGACTGCTAGCAGGAACGAGATTGACACTACCAGTAAACTCTGAATCAGGCCACTGCTCCCTTATACAACGATTATTCTGACACGATTCATAACCCCTGAAGTATAAAACTGCGATATCGATATGGATGCTATTTTGAAGCTGGCCACCGAAGAGGTGCAGAAACTCGCGCAATCCGTTGACGAAAGTTTACGACGGCGTACCATCGACAAATTGAGAGAGCTTCAATATGCCCTCGAGACGCCGGAAGAGACAATGCAAAGGCTCATCTATGTAGTAAGTCTACAATCCCATTTCATTTCGTGGCAATGTTCTCAAGATGCTATAGGGTCTCACCACTGCGTCTATCCGCGTCGGCCTCGATCTCGGCATCTACAACAAGCTGGTAGATGCCGACCGTCCCTTAAAGCTTGACGAGATAGCCGAAGCCACAAAAGCTGATCCTCTCCTGCTTGGTGCGTATGATCGTATTTTTCAACGGACCCCTCATAACATATTGCTCAGGACGAGTGCTCCGTCACCAAGCCTCTCTCGGAGTGATTCACGAAATTGCCCAGGACACCTTCACCCATTCCCAAACAACAAGGAACCTTTCGAATACGGATATTCAAGCTGGCCTCAAGTTTTCGTACGTTCTGTCTCATCGTTGGTCTGTCCAATGTACTGTCAGTAACATGTCTTGCACAGTGCCGATGTTCTCGATCCTGCTTATGCCGCCACTGCTTCATTTCTTGCAGCCCGCTCCTACAAGAATCCCACTGATCTCCACGATACTCCCTTTAACACCGCGTGGAACACAAAGCTTCCACTGTGGGACTGGCTCGCAGAGCATCCAGAGCATCGAGGTCACTTCAATCGTTTCATGTACGCGCAGCGTTCGAGTGTGAAGGATTGTTTCTCTACTCTCAAACTGAACGAAGAAGCCGAGCATTGGCCGGCAGAGAAGCCACTATTCGTCGATGTGGGAGGTGGAACAGGACAACAGTGCGTTGCGATGAGGGAGAGATGGCCGGAACTCAAGGGTAAAGTTGTACTACAGGACTTGCCAAGCGTGGTGAATGGGGTCCAGCTACCAGAAGGCATTGATGTGATGGCTTATGATTTCTTTACGAAGCAGCCAGTTACAGGTAAGGCTTCACATGTTACTTAAGGGCATCCACTGATATGCGATAGGCGCGAAGTACTACTATCTCCGGGCCATCATGCATGATCATGCTGACGACAAGTGTCTCGAAATCCTAAAGAACGTTGCTGATGCTATGACTGAAGAGTCTACCATCTTGTTGGACGAGATAGTTGTGCCAGACACGAATGTGGAGTGGTTCGTGACACAAACAGATCTTGCGATGATGGTACAATTTTCTTCGACGGAGCGCACCGAGGGACAATGGCGTAAACTACTTTCTGATGCAGGCTTGAAGATCAAGAGCATTACAACATACACTCATTCATTCCGGTTGAGTATCATCGCTGCCATGAAGTAGAAATCGGTTGATATTGCAATGTAGCAAGAGTCGACGAATAATAAATTGTGTATGCTTTACTGTGTATCACATTTTTCAAGTCTCTCATACGCCACATCTAACGTAACTTCATTCAAGCAACCTCACTAAGTCTGCTTTAACTGATCAAGCTCATCCAAAGAGACAATTCTGCTTTGTAGAGAACCAGTCATTTCCTCCCAATCATGACAAGTATGTGACGGCCTTTGTGGACTCAGAAGTGGCTTCTTATACCTCTCGTCCCATATAAAAGTGGTCAAGCTTTCAACATCCCCGTGGCACATTAGAGCCTGCCTCAGCATGTCTACACAATGATCCGCGTGTACTTGACGATCCCTCAGATCCGCATCCGTCAAGTTGGGATGGTAGTACTCGCGATAGACCATTTTTCGGAGCACCTTGACGCAATGAAGTTCATGGTAGACACCCAGCCAGGCGAGTCTACCGCCATTAGGGAGGTCAATTGATGATTGTCGTTTAGTAGAAATTTCTTCATCAGTGACTCGGATAGACATGTTGCTAAAAAGGTAATTCCAACTCTCATCGGTGTGGTTGTCTGGATAACCAATGTACGGACTGTTTCTCATGAAATCGTATTGCTGAGACTTGAAAGTGATACGCATATCAGGTAATGCTATCCCATAATCGTCAGGTTCGTTTCATTGTCTTCGAACCTGGTTGAGATACGAACCTGGTTTCCACTCCCATCCTGGCGAGCAATTCGAATGCGAGGTTGCAAGAAAATAGTATATGAGTGTTCCGTAAAGCAATGAAATTGCACAATGGGCAGAAATGATTGATAGCGTAGATAGGTTTTTTCTCTGCTTTTTCCGGGCCCAAGCTGAGTCATCGTGGTTCAAGAACGATGCCCCCTCATCCAAAGATTGATATGACCCAGAAGTCCTTGAGCTACTTCCTTCTTCAATCATGTTTCTCTTTAGCAACTAATGACAATGTGCTATGAACTGTTCAGAGAAAGATTGGGTAAGGACCTTTTTCGGGATTATTTCCATCCAGTTTCCCAAGGCCGCTTTCATCAGAACGCTTGACATAGTTAGCTCACTTGATCAAAGGGAGGACTTACATTTTGGGACCGGATCAATTATTCCGCTTCTCAATTACTTCATGGTATTTCAAACATTACCGGACGATCCCAATCCCTGGAATAATGCCTGCACGACCAATATTGACAGACTTGCCAGCTGACTCGCCTCGAAGTCCGATGATATGCAAACCGAGCGTCGCCACCCTCATGCAGCGCCTCGCAGTTAATGAAACGCTAATCATATAGATCTAGGCAAACACATTGTTGGCAGAATGACGAGGGATGACCCATGTCTGCTACTTGATCATTCACTACCGCGGTGAATTTATCTTAACGGCCATTCCCAGACCAATTCGCGGTTCATCACACGAAAAAAATCATAGACCACCATTTTTAACTTTTGGTGTCTGTTCGCATCAACATCATGAAGTTCTTGATTCTCCTCGTCGCCAGTTTCACCGCAATCGCGGTCGCCCTTCCCACTACCAAATCTCGAGGTATTAAACAAGCACATCCTTCATTTATCATCACTAAGAAGTCCAGGTGGTGACCTTGACGAAACTATCGAGTACCCAGATGAGAAGCTCTACGCTGAAGAATATAAGCGCGGTATGCCAAGCAACTGGTGACATCACAGTTGACGCTGATTTCCGTATAGGTGCTGATGCAGACGAAGCTATTGAATATCCTGACGAAAAACTGTATGCTGAAGAATACTAGCGTCGTTCAGGGTTGAGGTGGAATTCAGCTGGGCTTAGGAGGTACTGCTTAGGACCGTCATTTGGATAAGACCCCCTCGCTCGTTTGCTAGGACAATTCACATATATCGTGACTGGAATAATGAATGCTATTTGATATATTCTGCAATTAACTTTTGTATTGTAAATATGTGATGTATCGTAAAGCTTGTCATGCCATTGTTGTTCCGTTCTCTCTTAATTTCGTCCCTTGTGATTGTCTAGTGCACTCGCTTTGTTAAGTGTGTTGCGTTCGACTTGCCGTTCTGCCGCGTTCACTATAATCCGATCAAGGCGATCGTGAAGACAAAAGGCTACTGCAACAGTGTTCCAACTAATCGGAATATTTGCCTGTAATTCTTGCAAAATCACGTCACAATATCCGTGACACCTACCAGTCTTAGTGCCTTCTTAGAACTTGGTTCACATACGACTATGCAAAATAATCAGTTCATTTTAACCCCCTCCCCGCAAAGATCCTCAGTTTGAAGGCAACAGACTTCCAAATTCGTTCCCCGAAAGACCTAAATTGGCAGTTGTGATGCAATGCATTCGAATAGCTGTTGCCTTGGGCGCCAGTTCCGCCACCTTTCTACATGGATCTGCATCTGATAGTGATGTGAGAGTGCTGCAGCCGTTGTTTCACACTGGACAGACTTGATGGATAGCCTGTGTACTGTTGCTGAAATTTCTTGCATGTCTTTTCACATAGCAAATGCCTTACCGGGTAAGGATCCGCGCTAGCTGGAGGCATACTTCTGTATCTGTTCTCGCAAACAGCTGTCGGTGATTCCTGTTTAGTTACCTCCGAGAATCAATCCAGGGTGGTTGCATCGCACCCAGTCGAGTTTGGGGGCCGTTTCGCACATTTGTAAGAACCGTTCGCATGTCTTACAGGAATATTCGTAATATCTAATATAAACAACGCAACCGCCCGTCACTTCTTTCGGTCCTAACTCGGTATTTCACTCTAAATGTCAAGCTCACCAAGCTTATCCGAGGCGTTTTAAGCTTCGTGCGGGTGGCGTACTGCACTGCGCTGCACCTTCGACGTTGGCGCCTATGCAAGTTTGCCTTTTTTTATATAATGACTTCCAATGTAGCGGTACCTCCGACTACTTAGAGAAAACTGTGCAGTATCGTGCAGATGCCGTTGCAGGATTATCCGTTGCCATGTACGAGGGTTACCTTCTGTATTTGACATTCGTACATCCTCCGAGGCCGGGAGGGATAGCGGAATACACGTTCTTAACTAGACAGAGCATGGATATGATGAATACAAACAGCCGACTGACTCAATATGCAGGCAATTCATGTGGTCTTGCATGGTATTATGTCTATTTGGTTGGCGGGTGGTTTCCCCACTTGGGGAGTAAATGGTGTTTGCGGACACTGCGATATGCGTGTTTTTCTCCGGAAAGAATCGAGCGGTCTGATCGAGTGGCGTTCTACACTAAACTAGATATCCTCGTTAGACGTTGAGTTCCTACAGCACCACCACTATCTTTCATGCTCTGTGTTAAAAATGGCACCAAAGGCACACCGGTACCTCGCTGTAGGCGACGAAGATGCTGAGGGAACAGTCTTTCAGTATCGCCAAACAAATACTTTCCAAAAGTCATCTGTGTTGATACTCTCGTTGAGCTTTTGTGCAGTCTTGCTCGTAGGGGCTGTAGGAGGTTTCTACGCAGGCAACTCGTACAACAGGAAAGCGTCTGGGGAAAACTCAGCAACACGGGAGAGTCCTATCATACGTATGTGCCAAAGTTACTGAACTGAGTATTGGCTTATTAGGTCGTAGTCGATCCTGTTACAGTGAAATTCACGTCCAACAGGGCTTTCCTTCAACGTCCCTCGACGCAGACAGAAGAACTGTGGAAAACTTTGTATCCGAAGGATACTCATGGATTGTTTGAGTATCCCGACCAAAACCCAGAGAGATCCGGTTTTGCTGCGTTTCACCAATTGCACTGTGTCGTAAGTCTGCACTACCTACATTGAAGTGTCCAAGCTTATGACTCAGGACGCGCTTCGCCGCGGTTACTACCAGCGAGAAGATGTAATCGATGCTTTATCAACTAACCAGACCCTCCCTGAATTTGAACATGAGGTTGACGAGACGCACACTTTACACTGCATTGAGTTTCTCCGGCAAAGTATCATGTGTCATGCAGATACTACGGTTCAAACTGAGGCTACGTATCATCAAGGCATTCTTGCTTTTGGGGTAGAGTATCAGTGCAAGAACTGGTGGCAACTGGTGAATTGGGTGGATCGTAGGAACGAACAGTTTCCCCCTAGCAGATAGTGAATACCTCACATTTAAACAATCCAATCGTTTGATCATAATACGGATTGACTACTCTTCACATACCATGCCCGTGCCCGTGACTATGACCATGAGTTCCATCAACACCCTCGTTTTCCCATAGCTTGACCCAATGAACCAATTGATCCCAATCATAACACTGATGCTCGACACCGAAACCCTTCACTCCGCCCGTCTCGACACTTTTCTTCTCAATAGTTAAGTCCGGTCTACACATTATGGTTTGCCGGAGCAGATCAATACAATGCCTGATATGGGGCGGACTCGCATCCATATCCACAGAGCTCTCGTTGAAAACTCCCTCGGACATAGCTGCCTCGTGCACTAGCCAATATCCGCGTCGAATGCTATTAACACAGTGAAGTTGATGGAAAACGGAAAAGGTCGATCGCTCTGGGGCTACAGTCGGATGTTTGAAGAAACCACCGTAAGACGGAAATAGGTGAAGCCATTTATAATCAACCTGAGGAGAGGGAGGTGAGCCAAACAGGCGCTCGTATGTGAAGGTTCTCGATACCGTGCGCACTATTTACATTCTTCAGTAAAATCTTCCAACTATTCTAGGATGCTCTTACAGTGAGGTTCTTGGGGAGTAACTGTGCGAGTTGCTGATAATCTTCCAAGAGAGAAACAACAAAGTGCTCCAAAAACCGCCCAAAGAACGGTAGCGATGCTTGGTTGTCGCCACTCCTTGCCCGTTTTACGCCTATTCATATCTGCTGCGAAAGACATTGTAAAATATCTCAGTCTGGTGTCGAAATAATTTGGTCAGGCTCCCACGATGATGTTTGATGGGCTAACTCAGGCTAGCTCAAAGAGAGGAGAATATTGACGGAACAAACGTCCTGGCAGGATTCCAAAAAGGTGCCAAAAACTGGACAAGTGAAAGGTGACATCAGTGACCACTGCCTTCTAGCTTTGGCAAACTGCGGAACTATTGCCTAAAAATGCAGCCCACTTGCATAGTAGTAATATTGCGTGGTGCAGAAGGGTGGCGTGAACATGGGTTGGACAGCAACCGGACCCCGATCCCTGTTCAACTGGTTAGCAGGCACAGGCAGCTCCTGGATCATCACTACACTGGGCCAAAGTCTTGGCAGTCTACCATTTAGCTGTTTGGTGACTGGTGACCGAGTTTGTTTCTAGTGTTTACATGCTAATTGGATTGTACCTTCTGAGCAGTTTTTACCCAGCTTTACTCCCAACACTTCATTCCCACCCCAAACATTTACCTATCCATCTACATTTCACAACTATGGACAAATCATCAGTTCCAACCGGTCGAATAGTCGAACTTGCAAGACTCATATGCGCCCAATCCGAGCAACTAGAACGTCATCTTTTCGAACACGATCTCTCATACCCATCATTCACATCCTCCTACGACATACCACCCGCCCTAGAAGAAACCCAGCACACCATCCTCGAAGCAACCGACGAACTCACCGCCCTAGTCCAAGGCCCCAGACAAATGCTCGCCTCCTTCGCCAAAGAAGTACGTCCTCACCCTCTCCCGCACCTCACAACATCCATCCATAAATCCACAAACTAATTCCCTTCCCCCCTTAGCACAACAAAGCCGCCTCCCTCCACGCCATCCTCCACTTCTCCCTCGCGCAGCACATCCCCCTCACAGCCCCCATCCCGCTCTCCACCCTCCCCACCCTCGTCCCCCTCAGCGCAACCTCCCTCTCCCAAATCCTCCGCCACGCCACCACCTACCGCATCTTCGCCGAGCCCCGCCCCGGCATCATCGCGCACACGCCCGCCTCCACCCTCCTCGCGACCGACGCCCCGCTCACAGCCTTCCTCCGCGTCGCCCTCGACGAGCTGCTCCCCTCCTCCGCCAACATGGTCGCCGCGATGCGGAAATGGCCCGAGTCGCCGCACCCGCACGAGAGCGGATTCCAGCTCGCGAACCAAACCGACGAGCCCATATTCGAGGTTCTGAACGGGGACGCCGAGAGGGCGGGTAGGTTCGCGGGGTCGATGAGGGGGTTTTTGGAGAGCGCTGGGTTTGCGGCGGGGCACTTGGGGGTGCGTATGCGTGGGGGGATAGGCGGAAGGTTGTCGACATTGGGGGCAGCTCTGGGGATGTGGCGCGGTACCTGGCGGGGAGGTTTCCGGGGCTGCGGTGCGTGGTGCAGGATTTGGGGGGGACGGTTGGGTTATCTGGGGGTGAGGAAGGCGATGTGGAAGGACGGGTGCAGTTTATGGCGCATGATATGTTTGGGGAGCAGCCTGTGAGGGATGCGGATGTGTATTTGATTCGATTCGTGCTGCATGATTGGAGTGATGAGTATGCGGCGAGGATTATTAGGAGGCTGGTTCCGATGTTGGAAGATGGGGCGGAGCTGGTCATCAACGATACGTGTTTGCCTGAACATGGGACGGTGTCTGCGTATGATCAGCGGTTTCTGCGGGCTACGAGTCTGACGATGAGGGCGATACAGAATGGAAGAGAGAGGGATTTGGAGGACTGGAAGAATCTTTTGAGACGAGCAGACGAGAGGCTTGTGGTCAAAGATCTTGTGAGACCGGAACGGAGCGAGCTCTCTGTTTTGGTGGTGGTGCTGCAAAAGTAAGCCATGAGACGGCACAAGAACTTTCTTGCCAAGTTTAGCCAATAGATTAGAGTCGATGGTTAACAAGTCACCTTGCTGATATTACACAAAGACAAATGATATCCAAGTATTGGTATATTCAATGAATCTCGTATCTATGATACAGTCTCGAAGCCCGCCATAACCAATCGATCAGCGAAGAAAAGACTTCCGCCCAGCGGCCTGGCTCAAAACACCAAGCTAATCCCTTCAGAATGGTATCATACAAAAAAAGAACGTAATGAACATTTCAACCCTCGACACGTGAACAGAAATGCATCCTGTATACTTGGAGAACCCAAGAAAAAGCTCTCCCCATTATTTTGATCCGTCGAATGCTCCACCTCATTGTCACATGAAATCATTAAAATGTCAGAAAAGACATCGACGTATACGATGTCGCGAAAATTCGAAAAGTCGACACCTGGGTGAAACAGGGCGAACAAATGAAACTGGACTGGAAAGGTGGGAAGTCGCAGTGTTTGTTGCTCCGGGGTATATTGTACAAAAGCCGAAGACGAAAGGGTAGATCCTGGACTACACTCTCGTATTCTAATGTGCCACGAAGGATGAGTGTAGCTATAGGCTGCCGAATCCGCCATGAAGCACCTACGACGGCTGCTCGATACAGAAGGGGCTGGCGAGCAGCTCATCGGCGCTTGGGCGCTTCTCGTGGTCGATGAGGAAGGTTTGCGACAGGAATGCGCGAGCATCATCACCTGCGTTCTCTGGTATGGCTGGGTTGGCTTCACCAGGACCACCAATCTTGAAAATGGCTTGCAACTGGCTCAGCGTCGGATGCGGGTGTGCACCCGTGAACATCTCGACGATCAAGCAGCCAAGCGACCAGATATCCGCACTGCGAGTATATGCCGTCTGTCGGACAACCTCTGGCGCCATCCAGAACACAGATCCTTGCAGTGAGACTCGTTGGGCTCCTTTCTTGCCGCCGCTAAGCAGGGTTGATGTGTCGACACGCTTTGAGATACCGAAATCGGAAATTTTGACGGCGCCCTTATTGTCGACGAGAATATTGGCTCCCTTAATGTCGCGATGGATGATGTCTTTTGAATGAAGATACGACAGACCCTGGAGAATCTGTCGCACAAAATTTTGGATGAGGGACTCACCCAGTGGGCCGTAGTTGATAAGCATGGTAGCAACGGAGCCACCGGGAACATACTCCAAGAAAATGTTCAAGTGTTGCTCATCGGAATTAGAGCCTAGATACTGCACGATGTTCTTGTGCTTGAGATCCCTGAGCAGACCGATCTCGTGCTTCAAGGCCTCAACCATGTTGGTTTTTCTTTGATCGGTTTGAGCTGTTCCAGAGGCGGACGGAAGTTCGACCTGCTTCACGGCCATGAGTTCACCCGTAACAGCATGCAGCGCCAGATAAACACTGCCAAAGGATCCCTGGCCGATTAGCGCGCCCTTCATGTACTTGACATTTTCCCATGAATCTTGCTCCAGGTATTCCGCAAGCTCGTCATCATACTCTTCGCCATCCTCAGCAATAGCCGCAGAGAGTCGTTTGTTTAGTGAATCGCCAGCCTCGGTGTTGCCAGCGCTGCTACCAGCGAGACTGCTGCCTCCGTCGTCGAAGTATGAATGCATGGTGGTTTGCCCCTCGGGGTCGGTGACTTGAAGACTGTCGGTGCCACTCTCTCCGCCGAAAGACACGTAGGACTTCCGGTTTGGCTCCAAAGGCGACTCTTCTTCCAAAGGTTCCAGAACTGAAGATGCTATAGAATCACGGTATCCAGACTGGGATGGAAGTCCAAGTCGCATTACCGAGAGTGGACGTAATGGGCGAGCTTGATTGTTGTTCTGAAGCCAATTGTCTGCGATCGAGGGAAGAGGTGGGGCGTCCTTGAGACTCGAGGCAACGCTGAAGTTGGACGCCATAGAAAGGCGTGAGGCTGCGCGGCTGAGGCGGTTGGACCTGCGAACGGACATGCGCAGGGTCTTGTCAATCTCGTCCTTTTCAACATCTGGGAAATACGACGTAAGGTCGGAAGTGATAAGCTCGCTTGGCGGACGAGCGCCGTAGAACTGCTTGAGCTTGCGAGCTCTCGACGCAAATTGCTGTGTCCTGGATGGACCTTCCAGATGTTGAGCAGTGGAGTTGATATGGCGCTCTCGCTCCCTTGCCGAAGTGGGCGACAATGGATAGCTGACGGCAGCCAATGACTCCCCTGTAATCTCTTGAATCTTCTTCTTGCTTCTCTCGTTCGTAGGTATTATGACATTGTGGTTCTGCTGAAGGTTCTGTTGATTATAGATTCCTGCAGCGGCCTTCAATTGCTCTTCTTCTGGTTCTCCAGAGTGAATCTTCCTCAAAATGAGACGCCCCCTCTCATGTCGATTAGAGTCTTTGCACAAGCGAATCACTTCGATGTCGCTCAATCTATGGCAGGACTCCGATTTCGGTTCGGGGCCATCTAGTATATAGAAGCAGTAGTTCTTGATGTGATTTTCGTTAAGCTGCCCCTTCCTCAGAGTCTTAAGCATGATCTCATCAGCAGTCTTACAACCTTCAATGTTGATAACAGAAGATCTGCCCGTATCGTAAATGACTCGGATAACCGCCTTGTCAGAAGGTAGTATAGCTGCGTTGGTGGCACTCTCGGAGATGCTCTGGTTTCGGATGTGGTTGGCAAATCGGGCGGTTTGCGGTGTTTCGGTCGGTGTGCTTCGCGGGTTACGGTACTGCATGCTTGTAGCACTGTTGCCTGCAGACAGAGTCTGACCACTATATGAAGAGTTGAAGGTCTTGTTGTCCTGAGGGCTAGTAACACCATAGTTGCGATCGCGTCTGGCAGCGCTACGGGTATCTTGATCGACCATGGGAGAGCTAGGGCGCGAAGGGGACTGGGCACCATCATACGCATATTTCAAGTCAGACATGGTGATTTGTCTCGACATGCGTTTTGAGGCACTTTGGTAGCTGGACGCAATGGAGCGTGCGGAGTGTGATGGTCGAGGCGAGGCAGACGAGGGTGGTGTGTAGGCAGCGTTGTCTAACATGGCAAGTGATTGCTATGGGAATTAGTACGACGTGAACAATCCAGGTAGCGACACTTACCCTATTCGACACCCTTCTAGAAGCCTTCTTGTATTCTTTATTGCGCAACTGCTTCGCTTGCGAGCCAATACGGACTCGATCGCCGACCTTCTTGATGCCCATGTCTTTCAGGTGGGACTGGTCCATCTCCATTAAATTCTCGCCATTAATGTTATTTTCTGACGCTGTTAGCGATGCACAATAGAGGCTGTATGGGGCGCCATACGTTTGAAGAGCTCCACATATTGAGCACAATTGATGCGCTTCAACCACTCACCCACTTTATCCTCATCCCAGTGCCTGGCCAATATTAGTTTTTGGGTGAAAGTTTGGGGGGTATTGTTCGCACCTTACGGCGTCCGGCGCATCGTAAACTTCAGAAAAGTCGGACTCTGTGGGGGATGCATAAACAGAGTGGTCCGCACGGGAGGCTGACGCCTGGCTGCGATAGGTCGAGGTGCCAGCGCTGTAGGGTGCGGGCGTCTGCGACGACGAGCCCAGCGAGGGCGTCGAATACGACGGCTTCGATGCCAGCATGGCCATGTTCTGTTCGAGGGTGGGGGTGACAAAGGACGTGTTGTCTGGTTCGGGGCTTCAGGCTTCTCGCGTGTCGCGATGACGGTTTCGTTCTCGGGGCTCGATGTTCCAAACTAGACACTCATGGCGGGAGCGACTGCGATGGCGGTGGGCGTCTGGGGCAGAGCTCGACACGGTCAAGCAGCAGGCGGCTCAGGAGGCCCTCGAGCGGCGGCGAGGTACAGTACGGAGGTTGCACGACAGTGGTGCGTGCTGGTGCTGATGGGTAGCGCAGCAGCAGCGATGCTATCAACACGCTATACCTAGGTGCTGGGAGGGAGCTCCGAGCAGTCGGTCCGGCGGAAGCCGAATGGGCTGGTTAATGAATGTGGGCGAGCTCGCAAAGGTGGGCCCTTGACTTCGCTGCTTCGGCGGCCGGCGTGCAGGAGCTATGGAGGGCTTGGAGGGGAAGCAGAGGATTCTTTATTACTATATCAACAAGCAACAAGCGTGCGGTAGGAAGGCTGTACGCGTCGACGAAACAAGCGGGAGGGTCGACGAAACAACAGAAATCATGAGCGGCGGAGCGCGAGCAGAAAAGGCGGGCAGCCACAAGGCAGGCAGGAGCGTCTGACAATTGGGATGTCGCGATGGGGGATCGGCCAATAGTGCGTCTCAGGTCGTTTCAGGTCGCCCTTGCCCCATTTCCACGCCGCCCTCACGCACCCTTCGAGCACGGCAATGCACTCGTCCCGTGCAATCACTCCGCAACCGCCTCTCCACACTCATTTCCCATGATTCCCATGACGCACCGCGAGAGATGACTTCTTCATGCGCCAACACGACCCTTTCGAGCAGCGGACGACCCCGAGTTTGCACCGCTGCGGCTCAAAATAGCGCCGCCCGGTCCACCGCCCGCCATCCATCTGTGGGACAGATGGCACATCGGTGGCCCGGTGCGCAGTAGGCTGACTGTGGCCTGGTGCTTCGGCACGTCTTTCCTGGCCCATCCGGTGCCTGCGCGAAATGCCCGTTCTGCACCACCGAACCGCCCTCTGTGGCCCTTCGCCACGATCCAGCCGCCCGTCGACGAGCGCTGCGGGTGCATAGCCACAGGCACACCATGTACCTACACCCACGCGGGCGCTTGTGCCGTTCGTCCCTTCGTCCCCTATCTTCTTCATCTTGCCCACCCCAGGCCGTCCCTGCATGCGTGAAACCGTCGGCTCGGCTGGGTGGCGAACAGTCGCCCATGCAACGCTTTGTCCGCAGCAGGGGCGGTACGCGTTGAAACAAACCTGACGAGGAAACAAACATTGTGACGCACCCGTCGTGGGCCAGAGGGCTCGCGCGCTTGCAGTCACACGCAACCGTGGCGCCAACGACTGTCTAAGCACACGGTGCGTGCTATGGGTCGACAGAGCTCTTAGTGACGGCAGACAGCGGGCGCCCCACGTTGCTACCGGCAGCTCTGGCAGACTCGTACCGTGCACAGCTATTAGCCATGTACCGCTTTGGGCGTGTGCGTCAATGCTGCGCTGTCGCGGTACGAGTCAATCGATTCAACGGCAGCACTCTGTTGCACAGAGCGACGAGCACTTGGCCCTCGAACATGCATGGATGTGTGCCGAGCTGCTTCCGTTCACAATGGCTCTTACGATGGCGGCGGTGGTGGTGGAGGTGTAGTCAAAGTTAAATGTTGGCATTGGCAACGGCAACGGCTTTTCTTAGAACGGAGGTGACGTCCCGCAGAAGAGGGCTGGCGTGCACGCCCGATGACGCAACACCTGTTCCCACTCCCTTGCGCTCCACTGCATCGTTACCAGACATTGCCCTCGCCGCACGTGTGAACTGCATCTGCGCCAGTCAAACGTCTCTACCGCGCAATCGTGCATGCTCCCGCCGCATCCTTGGATCTCCACCAACCACTGTCTTTCTGCCCCAGAAGCAAGCTGTTGTTGTCCAGCCCGGCAAGGCCAGCTCTCCACTCCTCTGCTTTGCCTGCTCGCCACAATATATCCTGCATCCAACCACTCCACCAGCCTTTCGCTCGTCTCCTTCCGCAGCATATCTCGACGCATATTGCATGGGCCCCACGCAGTGATTGCAGCTCGCCGTGCTGCACTAGTCTATCCATACCGTACACTTGCAACATCTTAGCTGGTCGGCTTTGCTCCTTGCACGTAAGCGTCATCGAACACGCCTACACCGCCTGTGTAAGCTTCCACTATGGACAGCAGCTACCGCAGCCAGCCGGACCCTCACCAAGCTCCGTATTCGTCCTCTTATGATCCGCGCTCCTATTATCCCTCGTCCCACCAGCAAGAGTCAAACTTTCGCGATCCCCAGCCATCGTCCAAACCCACAAACGATGGATACTCGCAGCCTTCGCAGCAGCCACTCAATAACGCTCTCAACAATGCTTTCGACAAGTCCGACTCCGCGGGCAAGGTCGATCCCCATCTCATTGCGCAAATCACAGAAGAAGTAAAAAGGTCGGTGCTTTCTGAGATCAAGTTGGGAATGGGTGTCACAGCGCAGCCTGTTGCACCACCGCCGCAACAGCCGTTACCCCCACAATCGCCAATCTCCATGGCATCTATTCCATCGCGGAACGTGTACACCCCACCATCGCCGAAGCAAGCAGACCTGTCCAGTCACGGGAGTGTCTCTCCCGATCCTCTCTCGCGCGATCCTCTCTGCGACGGTACTGCAGACACCCCGACAGCCCGGTACGAACGTAGCGCACCCGTGGACATTCCCCACGAAAGACCAGCTCCCCGGCCCGCCGCTCCCCCAGGATGCCTACAGAGGGGGACTTCACACCCATCGAGAAAAGATGGCAGCGCTTGTTCGATCCGCAAGGACAGCCAACGCCTCGCCTTGGCGAATTCTTACGGGGCCTTGCCGTCCATTTGGTATGTGGCGCTTCTTTCGTGGCATTTCTCTGTCTAACATTGTTGTAGATTGACGACTACGAGCCGAAAAAGAGCCTGGTCATTTCGCCCTCTAAAATGCTGCGGTTCTACAATGACGTACGACTGAAGGATGAGATCTACCCTTGGGACAGTAAGTTGATACCATTAAATTGATGATCACATGCTAAATCGGTTACAGCAATCTTTGGGAAGCTGCCCTATTCGACTCTGTGCAGAATCTACCGAGACATGCGTTGCGAACATCATCTCATTCAAGAGCATGTTGCAGCCGTACCAGACATTCCTGCCCTCACTCCTCTGGGGTTCCAGGAATGGATGATAGCCATGATTCAAGCTTATCCCGACGCCGAATATGAACGACTTTCGAGGGCAGTTCTCGACATGCCAATCAGCAACGCTGATGATTGCAAGGAGCGCTTCCCGAAGGAGCTTCCCCGTCGTCTGTTCCCGCAAACAGAAAATCTGCAAGCACAACAGCGCTGCGCCGCCATTCTATCATCTGAGGGCGTTGGGCCTCTTCGTCGGGCTCCAACATTCCCTCCGCCACCGCCAATGACCCAAAGTACAAGCGTCCCGCCCAGCCTAGAACGTGAGCGTAGTCCATACGCAAGTCGACCAGATGCAAGTCGGCCAGACCCAAGCGCAGTCGTGTCCGAAGACGAAGAACATGTCCCCCTGTCCATGCCCTTGGAGCGAGAGCGGAAGCCATATTCAGCCGCCCCAGGCGGAGGCAAAGTGTACGAAGACGAGAAAGGCCGCAACACGACATCGGACCCGCCACTCTACGAACAGCGCCGACGAACCCAATCGACAGCCAGCCAAAACCCATACATACCCCCTCCGACCCGTCTCAGTACCCTCGCACCGCCACGCAAGCAAACGGGCGACGCGGTAGGAGCCCCAGCTTCTCGAGCTACGGCAAGAGCTCAGACCCCAACGTCCGCGATATACCAGGCGGCTACTACGCCTCTGAAGTCTACGAGGAAGAGGAGGAGAAGCGGAAATTCACCAAAGAAGCTGACATGAGGAGGGGTGACTGGGCGCGTCAAGCTGAGCATCCCAGCGCGGGTCACCAGCGCCGCAGCACCGCTGGTACGGACAGCTCGTATGACTCCCAGCCTCGGTCCGTGTATGAAGATGACTATTATCGCGGTCGGGGCGGGAACAATGGCTACGATAGCCGTAGTGGATATGAAACTCGACGATACTAAGATAGGGTGCGCGAGTTTATGAGGCATCTATTCAGCGCGAATCGCTAGCGCTCACGACGTAACGACAGCAATACCCTCACTTTTCCCTCGGATCTCCTTATCGCCCCCTACCCCCTTTTTTCTCCCCCCTTCCACCTTCTTGCGTTTGAGTTCTGCTTCGTGGATACCTTTTGAGCGATTGTCCTTGGCCACGTATGTCGGTTCGTGTTTTGAATGTATTTGGAGTTGGCATACCCCTTCGTTGGTTACGGGATGGAAGGAAGCATGGTACAAATATATATATGAATCATTGTTAGCTTTTTTATCTCGATCGTAGATTGGTGTTTTGTAAATTGAGAAGATTTTGTTCTACTATTATCCGTTGGAAGTTTGATAGTTTGTCGTTGACTACTACGTTTGAGTGCTGTGATGGAGCGTAGATGGCCATATTTGGATCTACTTTGGAGATGGTTGGTATAGATAGTTTCAGTGCCAAACTCGTAACTATGAGTGGTGATATTTCAGTCGGTGCGCCAGTCCAAATAGTAACCTCTGCCATACTATAGCAGTCCACCAGCCCAGCATTCAGCACCACCGCAATCACACCACGACAAAACCCTCTCATCCCCCCTCCCCCTCCCCGCTCACAACGTATACGGCTCCTGCTTCCAACTCACCCTATTCACCTCCCTCATCCGATCAAACCCCAACACCGCCTGCAACACCACCTCGGCCCCAACCACGCAATCCTCCTCCTTACAAAACTCCTCCGGATTATGACTCACCCCCTCCCTACACGGCACAAACACCATGCTCGTCGGACACCGCTTACTCGTGTACACGCTATCGTGCCCCGCCCCGCTCGTCATCTCCATGGTCAAGCTCTTCGCCTTGTCCCCCAGCACCCGCTGCGTAGCCCGCGTCACCGCATCCACGCAGTTCGGATGGAACGTCGTAGCGGGGGATGAGAAATCCTCCGTTATGCGCACGGTGCAGGGCAGACTGGGCGTTGTGCCCGCGTTCAGGCCATCGATGTCCTCGCCCGCCGCGATGCGCGCAAAGTCCTGCTGCACGAGGGCCAGCATGCGGGCAACGGTGTCGTCGCTCGGGGCGCGGATGTCCAGCGAGAAGGTGACCTCCCCGGGCACGGTATTCGTGCTGCCGGGCTTGAGATTCAGGATCCCCGTCGAGGCCAGCGCCTTGTTCGCCGTCGCCAGGCGGTTGCTATGCAGGATCATCTTTGCGGCCGCGAGCAGGGCGTCTGCCCTGCTCTTCAGATCCGTGGTCCCCGTGTGCGTGTCGCGGCCTTGCACGCTGACCGTGAGCCACTTGTAGGCCTGGACGCCCGTCACGATGCCGACTTTCTTGTTTGCGATTTCGAGTAAGGGGCCTTGCTCGATGTGCAGCTCGAAGTGGGCGGCCATTGGGACCGCCTCGTGGGATGCGGGCGTGGATCCTAGGTACCCTATGCGCTGTAGTTCTTCCTTTTGGGTGGCGGTGCCGGGGTGGACTTCGGCGAGGGCGTGGGCCGTGGAGAGGGGGATGGCACCGGCCCAGACGCCCGAGGAGACCATGGACATGGGGAAGCGGGCGCCTTCTTCGCTGGGGGTGGGTGTTAGCTTGTCTTGTCTTGTCTTGGGGGAGGGGGGAGGGGGTTGCTATGTACTTTGTCCAGTTTACAACGCCGACGGGATACTCTGTTTCGATCCAGTTCTCGTTGAGGACTTTGAGCATTTCGATGCCGGCGTGGACGCCTAGGATGCCATCGTAGCGACCACCCGTTGGTTGGGTGTCCAGATGCGAGCCTACGAATGTGGGGGGTTTGTCGTTTTTCAGACCGGGACGCACGGCGAAGATGTTGCCCATTTCGTCGATGGTGACTTTGCATCCAAGCTCTTCGGTGGTCTTGACGAACCAGTCGCGGGCTTGCTTGTCGGCGTCTGAGAGCGCGAGGCGGGACATGCCGGTTTCGGTGTCTGCTCTGTAGGGAGGCCCTTCGTCAATTGCATGGCTGCTTGACGGGATGGAAGTACTCACTCTCCCCAGCGCTTGCCGGTGCCCCACTGGCAGGTGTGATGTAGATCATCCATCAATCGCTGCCTGTTGACTTTCAAGCTCTTGAGCGCATCGTCGTCCATCTCTTTCGTCTGAAGTCTCGATACCAAACTCCCACTGAACATCCGCCTAGCCCCATATCCAGCCACCGGCCCCCTCGCTCTAGCCCATCTCCCCAGCTGTCTTTTCGGAATGCTTGTTCCCGCCAACGAGCCCAGCGCCCGAGGAGCCGTGAACGCTGACCTGCGCGTCACGCGCAATGCCGCCTGAAAGCTGCAGACGGGCGCCGCCATTGTCGCAGCAAGTTTATTCGAGGAAGTAAGGAACCAGAAGCCATGGTGGGCGGGAGTGTTTTGTATTGTAGGATTCACGGCTAGTACGGCGCGTCGTGGCGTGAGGAGACGCGATAGGCGATAGCGAGCCATGCACGCGGGGTCAAGCGTGGGGTTCTCCGACGGTGACGGTGCCGAGCGGGTGCCGGCTTGGGGCGCTATGATGGGATGGGAACCTTGCGGGCTGAGGGTACGTAAACCTCCGATAGCGAGCATGGGTTGGGCTTTTAGTGGGTTTCATCGCTGTGGTGGGAGGACTTTCTTTCTTTCTTTTCGTTCGTGTCATTGCTTAGCGTAGCTTCACAGTGTTGAGGAAGCCTAGGTACTCGGAAGAGCGAATGCCTGCGGACATGTAGTCTACACAACCTACTTTCCCCGAAGCACACTCTCAATGACCTCCCGACCCAGGCTTCGTCAATCCACTCCCCCTCCTAAGCCACTGCAAGCCCACCTGCTCAATCGACGTCTCACCCCCATCTCCTTCTCCACCACCTCGCTGGCAAATTTCAGCCTCTCCTCCAGCACCCCCAGCCCCTCATCACCCTTCTTCCTCCGCCCTATGATGGCAATATTGCGTGTCGACGGTATCCTCAGATGTTCCTTCTCGGGAACGATCTTCATTTCAGCGGTGAGATGCGCAACGTAGCTGCACAACGACGTGTACGCCGACACCTGCTTCGCGGAATTGGTTGCCGCAGAGGGAAAATGCTCACGGTGGTACGGCGCCCTGAAACGCGTACCGCCAAAGTCGTGGCTACAGCACGGTATCGCCATGAAAGGGCTGTCCGAAAGGTAGGCGAGGATCGGGGTCCAGGCCGTGAGTTCGTCGGCGTGGTTGGACACGATGAAGGTTCCTCGGGGGAGGAGGCCGTTGTGCCAAGGTGGTATGTTATTCGTTGTTTCTTCGTCGGTGACACACTTTTGGAGCATCTCTGGGACGAGCAGCATTTCTTTGACGTTTTGCTGGAATGGCTCGTCGAATGTGTCCCAGGTTTTGCGGCGGCGCGCGTCGAAGCCCCAGCCTTTCCAGCCCTCCTTGTTGAGGATGTAGACTAGGAGGCCGTTGCCGCATCCGATGTCTGCGAAGCCTGGGAAGGCTTGCTGGGCGATGGATCGTCTCACGTTCTGGAGCTCGGTTTGCGCTTTCTCTGCATCTACATCTGCAGACATGGTGCTGGATGATTGATCATCTGCTTTGGGGACTGGACCACCGTACATATCCGTCCACAGCTCTATCAGGAACGCGGCTATGCCCAGATCCTCGAAAACATGCTTCTGTGCGGGGGTCTGCTCTACCCAGTTATCAATGAGCTCTTTTGCGTACTCGCCTTTCAAGTAGGCGTACGTGTCCTGGAAGGTCTTCTGGGGGATGATAATATCGTGGTGAACTCGCTTCTTGTATCCTTGCATGCGGCCTTTTGAGTGCTTGTGGATGATTTCCAGCATCTTCAGCGCAGTCCGAGACATGCGGTTCTCTAGCGGTCTCTCGGGGAAAAGATCATAGTATAATGACAGTGTTCCTGGTGCAACGTCCTGCGTAGTTGGGGTCTGATACGAGTATAATATTGCGACGCCTCGGACCTTGGGGTGGTAGAATGGAATTGATTCCACGTCTGAAACATGGGGGATGTAAATGATCAGGTAACGTTCGTTGTCGACATTGTTCTCGCTCTCGTCATTCCCGGGTGGAACAACTTGCTGCTTGGATATATACAAGTGACAAGTCTGTAGTAAAGTCTCATCCAGCTTAGGGTTCCTGGGTATCAGTTTCCTAACAACTGTCCACTCGAGCTTGTATCCCGGTATACCCCCAGGTACCAGCCGTGGTTGGTGATCGGGTTTCAAATGCTTGACAATGCCCGCAAGCTCATGTGGATGTGTTGCTTCAGGATTATACGAAGCATCTGTAAAACTTGTATACGACAATTCTGCTCGAGAAAGGTGGGACGCCGTCAAGTTTGGATTTTCTAACAAATTTCGGCTGACGTCGAGGAAGTATTGAGGTGGAAAGTTTGCGGGTGCCGATTGAACAAGAGTCCAAATTTCGGAGGGGAGACCAGAGTCGACGACAGGCGCGGTCTGCAAGTTCACGGGTTCAAACTTGCTTCCGGCTGTTATCTGAGCGTCGTCTGCTACGGTATCGTGACGAGGCTCGTTCGACGCAGATTGGCCACGGCACTCTTTTGCCGATGGTTGCTGAGCATGATCGCTCGGTGATGCCACCTCTGACTCCTCCATACCTTGGTACGTTTTGAAAATCTTAGAATGAACGTGACACGTGCACAACTGTCTTTTTTGGGAAATGCCTGCGAGTTGGGAGAATTTCTCGATGCGGTCGCCCGATTTTAGTCTCGTCAAAGTAGATCGTCGCCAAGATTGCTCTTGAACGTGTTCTTGCGGTAGTCTAGTCTGGTGGAAGACCTCTTGCTGTGGAGACTGTGGACCGGCATCTATCCAATCAGATAGATGCCAAGCTTTCCGCGCTCCTCCAGCGCCCCCACTGTCTCGCATCGAGAAATATTGCCCGGAAAATAGCCACTCTGCTCTAGGATGCACGCTATTACAGATTCAAAGGAATATTTGTAACGATGGATGTACCTAAGATCCATATGTCGGGTGTTTTGCCAATGCTAGTACTCGGGTGGCGGAAGAGCAATCTACATAAGCGTAGGGTTTAACTACAGACGCCGCTCAGCCCAAACGATGGCCCGTCGTCACGTCAGAAATTCTGTACATACACATCTCAGCAAGCTTTCCTTTTCTTTTCTTTGAAAATAGTCCTTTTGCAGCTCCAGGGCGGCTCTCCAACTGTGAGGCAACTCTGCTCATCACAACCATGTCTTCAAGCTCGACACAGACAATCGAACTCCAACCGATAAGCCAAACTCCCAGCAATCGGACTTGTATTACAGAGAACAACGACCCTGTAGAGTTTCTGCCACAGCCATCAACTACGGTCAATGTCGTAGAACGTTGGAACCAATCCAAAGTAAACATTGCACGGACAGGCGCAACCATCTTTGCGTTTATGCTAGTAGGAGCAAATGATGCGGCTTATGGTGTTCTGATACCATACGTGAGTTTTCTTCAGCAACCAGCAATGTACCTACAGTAGCAGCTAACAAGTATAGATCGAAGAATACTACAAATTGACCTACGTCGTGGTCTCTCTGATCTTCCTCTCACCTCTAGTGGGCTATTCGATCGCGGCAATACTCAACAATTTCATCCATGTACGTTTTGGCCAACGCGGTGTCGCCATTGTAGGTCCTCTCTGCCACATCGTCGCGTATATAGGCATATCGCTACACCCGCCGTACCCAGTGTTGGTTGTCATATTCATGATCGCCGGCTTTGCAAATGGAATCGAGGACGCGGCGTGGAACGCTTACTTCGCGGGCATGGCCAATTCCAATGAGATACTTGGATTTTTACATGGATTTTACGGGATTGGTGCGGTGCTCAGTCCGCTGGTGGCTACCAATTTGATTACCAAGGCAGGATGGCCGTGGTATGCATTTTACTACATCATGGTTCGTATTCCCTTTTTTGATACCCTTTGTGTCTGCCATAATGTTTCTTGAAAGATTCTCGAACAGTCAAGTTTCTCAACTGGAGTTACTAACCGTTGAATAGATCGGAGGCGCCGTCATTGAATTTGTCACCTCAGCCTGGGCTTTCTGGGCTGTCTCGGGCCGCGTTTACCGTGAGACAAGACCCCGAGCAGCAGCAGCCAAAGGGGGCCGACTTCGAGAGTCGCTCAAGAGCAGGGTAACATGGCTGGTAGCTGTGTTTCAATTATGCTACACCGGTGCTGAAGTCGCACTAGGAGGCTGGATAGTGACATTTATGAGGCGCGAACGATCAGGCGACCCTTTCGCATCCGGTATGGTTGCTACTGGCTTCTGGACTGGGCTTGCGGTTGGTCGCTTTTTACTGGCTTTTTTGACACCTAGATTAGGGGAGAAGTTTGCCGTGATTGTGAGTGTTCTGTCGATGTTACTCATATCTTTCACTGCTGACTATAGCAACAGCTATACATAGTCGGTGCCATGGTCTGCCAACTCATATTCTGGCTTGTTCCTTCATTTGCAGTTTCCGCCACGGCGATCGCGTTGCAAGGCTTCTCTCTTGGACCTCTTTTCCCAGCCGCAGTCGTTACAGCAACGAGGATTCTACCTGTCCATCTTCACGTGTCTGCTATCGGGTTTGCGGCGGCTTTTGGAGGCAGCGGTGCAGCTGTTCTACCATTCGGTGTTGGAGCTCTTGCTCAAGCTCGAGGTGTCACCATCTTGCAGCCTGTCGTTCTGGCTATTCTGGCTTTCTGCTTCCTTTTGTGGCTTTGTCTTCCTCGGATTACAAAAGCCCTTCCAGGGAGTTCCTCCGAGGCGCCAATCAAGTCACGGCAGTGGATCAACATCGACTTTGATCTTGTAGATACTGGGAAGCGAGTATTCAAAGGAGCAAAAGGCTGTACTGCTCAAAATGACGAACGGTAAGAAGACGCTTCACCGGACAATATTGAGGCTTTAGACCTAATAATGTCATAGGGTTCCCCAAGATACGACAACCTCCGCGCAAATTTCTATCAGCGAGCCCAGCCGGAAAAGTCTCCGACAGAAGCTTGCAGAGCGTCAACAAGCACATGCTGATAAAAAGTACATCAAGAAGGAAATCCACAGGATGAATCACGAAAGACAAATACCTGCATTCGTTGTTCTCGATGGCGTAGATCCTGCGTCAAATGAGCCGCCCCCGTACAGAAATGTTTATCTCATGCGGCAAGCAGCGCGGCGACAGGTTGCTGAGCCCAGGTGATCTTTCGAACTCTACTTGATTTGACTTCATTAGATAATTAGAAATGTTATCGTTTAAAACTCTCAGGTAATCAGGGAATAGTGTAAATACTATACACATTCTATGTATCATGCTATATCACGTAAATTGACTTGGATGGTAGAAGGTATTGGCTGAGTCTGGTTAGACTGAGGCAACACTTTTCCGTACATGCAACAATATACCGCCATTAGCTAGAGCAAAGCCTAGCATACAAAACAGCCAGTAATCCATCAAACGAATATCAACTAGAACGTGGCCCCTAATCTGTTGATCAGAGATACTGAGCAAGAAAAGGCAAGGCGCTACTCCCCATTATGATCACAGCATTGGCAGTAGCCCCCAGTGTCAATGGTTACTGGGTGACGACTAGGATCAGCATTGTCCACATCAACACCATTCTCCCTCTCTTTCAACCAAAATGGACACATTCTCCAAAAACAGCAGACATCGCAAAGAAATTCGCCCTCACGTCTATCTCCTCTCGATCCGGGCCGACTTGTTTCGATTTCTTGCGCATCCATCATCTTGTTGATATAATCGGGGGTGTTTCCAGGCTTGTATCGTCTAGCTTCATATTTTTCCCACCTCCTTTTCTCCTTGCGTTCTTCCTCAGCTTCGCGTTCCGGGGTCGTCTGCATTAATTTTGGGTCAGGTTTGACGCCGGGTTCGTTGTTGTATACAGAGTCGTCCCAATCACCATCGTCTCCATCTGGGTCTTCTATCTCCTCATCTTCTTGTTCTTGTTCCATCTCCTCATCTTCTATCTCTTCCTCTTCTTCTATCTCTTTCTCTTCTTCGATCTCCTCCTCTTCCTTCTCATCCTCCTCCTCGTCCTCATCCTCATCCTCATCCTCGTCCTCATCCTCATCCTCATCCTCGTCCTCATCCTCATCCTCATCCTCATCCTCATCCTCATCCTCATCCTCATCCTCATCCTCATCCTCATCCTCATCCTCATCCTCATCCTCATCCTCATCCTCATCCTCATCCTCATCCTCATCCTCATCCTCATCCTCATCCTCATCCTCATCCTCATCTTCATCTTCATCACGTTCTACAGAAGGCATAACTCCCATGTCTCTATACTCGTCTTCATCATCTTCCCTAGAAAAGTTCACCATATCCTCTGAAGCTGTTGACCAGGCGACCATGATAAAAGTGTTGTAAATATGTGACCAAAGATCAATAATGATCTGATAAAGTAGTCCGACGATGTAAAATTATGAAGCAAATAGTAGCAGTAAACTTAGACGAATAAAATATAGTTGTTTTGAATGTAACAGAAGTCGTGAATATCTGAAGATCGTTTGTTAACTGGTCTGTCTTGGATGTTCTAGAATAATTGAGAGCTGTATGGGCAAGAGAAGGGAGAATGGCCGTGGATGTGTTTTATAGCTGTTGTGAGCGTTTGATAGAATGGGGTAATTCACAAACTAGGGGTTGGAGACTGTATTCAAGTCACATTATTAGGTGAATTTTATGAAGTTTTGTCACGATTCGCTTGAATGAGGCTTCACTCGTTTGTGTGGCATTGAAGCGTATGGCTACTGTGGAGGAGCAACATTCACTTGACCAGAGCCAATGACAAGGGAAGGGAAGTCATTCCAACAAGCAAAGCATTCATTGTAGCAATATGGATTTTCTTGCAATACTATTTACTAAAAATTTACATGTATTGTATATTCAGAGTCTCGAGGGATACCTACTAGGCTTGACTAAAATCATGACTGCTACTGATACTGATGATCACTCGACCAGTCTTCCCTCTTACATGCAAATATTGATATTTCGCAAGTGGGTATCGACTATTTGAAAACACGGAGGTCGTGAACCTCGGAATGGCATGAGATCATCGCAACTCTAATTTTAGCAGGCGAAACGGCGCAACCGGGCACTCTGGACCCCCGTAGGGCGACCCGTTCCTGAGCTAACTAGCTCAGCCCTTCAGCTGCCCATTGACTAAACTAGCCTCCGGTCGTCCTTTGAAAAGACTATTAAGTCTCCTTTCTACCTCTACCGACAATTGCAATATACACCTTCATATCGACATCCCTCCGGACCCTCCGTTCGACCGCCCCTTCCCGAAACAGCCACGCACCCGCTCTCACCGCCCGCCCCACCACCCCGCGCAAGCATCCTCAACGCCAAACTTCACGTCGCGACAACACAACATCCCTTTTTTCGCAACCGTAAAGCTCTAATTCGAATACCAACATACACAGAATGTCTCTCCTCGCGCCCGTCACCGACGACTCGATGCCGCTCTTCAGCGCATCTCTCATCTCCCCGAAGTCGTCTCCCAGCTCCCAGAGGGCTACACAATCCGGCCAATGCAGCGCGGCGACTACGCAAAAGGCTTCCTGGACGTCCTACGCGTGCTCACAACCGTCGGCGACGTGACAGAAGAGGTATGCATCCCTTCCGACGTGGGGAGACCACCGCTTACACACCCGTCAGCAATGGAACCAGCGCTACGAGTGGCTCTCCCAACATAACGACCAGTACTTCCTCCTTTCCATCCTCGACCCCTCGTCCCGAATCGTCGGCACCGGCGCCCTCATCGTCGAGCGCAAGTTCATTCACAACCTGGGCCTCGTCGGGCACATTGAGGATATTGCGGTTGCGAAGGATCAGCAGGGGAAGAAGCTTGGGCTGCGCATAATTCAGGCGTTGGACTTTGTTGCTGAGAAGGTTGGGTGCTACAAGAGTATTTTGGATTGCTCCGAGGCGAACGAGGGATTCTACGTCAAGTGCGGGTTCAGGAGGGCGGGACTTGAGATGGCGCATTATTATAGGGAGGCGAAGCCGAAGGGAGGAGCGACCAAGGGTCAGTAGGGCAGAGCTATATGGAAAGGGGGTCGTCTGTAGGAATGCGGGCACCGTATAGAAATGATAGATGCGGAGGGCCGTACATTTGCGAGAGGCTTCTGATCGCATGCCAGACTGGTGTCGATTTATACACGTACGACATCACAGCAATCCCAAGAAAAAAAAACTAAAGCAGGCACAAAGCGGCAGTCATCTTTGGCGAGACAGCCGGGAACTTCCAAGCTCTCATGCTATGATTCGAACGAACTGACGCTCATTGACAGGATATTGACGTTTGACCCCCCACTGGTTCTCTGAAAAGACTCCCTACCAGAACACGCCCATTCTCTCCCGATACCTTCCATACAGACACACCCCCAACATACGTCCCCCTACCATCCCTACCCACAATAATCATTCCGTCCCGACCCCCCATCCACGCAGCGACTACAACCCCTATTATACTGAATCACCCCACTATCTCCACCAATGCAGTAAAACAAGCTATTATCGCTATTCTGTCCACACCGTCCAACATCGCACATCGCCTGGTCGAGCTGCGCGCGGTAATTGCCTGTTTGTAAAAAGCCCGTTAATGTTTGATGGGGTGGCAAGATAGGTGGAAGGACTCGCCTTTCTTGAGCAGGGTAGAGCCGCAGTAGTAGAGGTTTGGGGTGCAGTTGTCTGCGAGTACTGGGGCTGACAGGTGAGTGATTGCAAGGGTGAACAAGAGTGCGAAGAATCTCATTTTGAGGGTGGAGTATGAAGGACTGGAGGATGAAGGTATTGAGGTGAGAAGTGGATGGGGTCTGATGTGTGAAAGGAGGGTTTGAGGCTTTTATATATAGTTGTAGTACATTTCTAGTCATGTTCCTGCTGGTTATCAATTAACATACGTCGGTTGATCGGTTGTATAGCCCTGTGCAAGCTGTAGTTGTGCTACTATCGGAGAGGGTTATACGATGGGGGCAGTGCAAAAAAGGCAACTGATTTCACTAGAAGAAAATGGCTCAGTGGCGTAACACAGCGTGGCACTGAGTTCGCAGATATTAACTTTGGTAGGAACTAATCGTCTACCACTTTATCTTCGGGGAATACAGATTGATTCTCGAGACGCCAGTTTACAAGTCCACTTCCTAAGGCGAGTAGGAGCGCCCACTATTGAGATATGGTTTGGAGTGGCTGTGGTCGACTAGAACCTTTCGTGTTAGGATTGGCCTGATTGATATTAACTTCATTTCTCGTTTGTCTATTTTTTCGGCACCTGCTACTTTAAGAGGAGCAATGATACGGACTTCAAAGCCTCTGGGGTGATGGTTTCCAATTAACGTCCTAAGGATGGGGTGATTTAAGGCTACGAGCACACTTAGATGCAACCATACTGTTGATGCTGACCAAGAATAAAGAATTTTTGACCCATTTTCTAAACGTATGGAGTTATTTCAAGGGTTTTCCGAGTAAGGAATGGAGCATCAAGCCCCTTAGGAAGAGATGACATAAGCGGATGTCTACGGGACCCTACCTCTAGCGATCGTTTCCTCAACTCAGTTAGTCTTTCACACCGACCAATACGACAAAGTTGAATATCCGGCACTATCCCTACGTAGTTAGGTATATGGCCAGACATCCAATGGCCACCCAGGCAAAGTGTAGCAGCGTGGGCGCAAGGAGACAATCTGTATGTATATCTATATATTCAATTGATACGAACTCGCTGGCTCCCACAAACAAAGCTACATTCCGATACTCTTTTTCAAACCAACATCATGGAAAAAGTCCGCGCCGTCCTAACCGCGGAAGAAATTATCGAAAGAAGCGACCCTCGTTATGAGAAAGAATCCCAAGTATGGAGCCACCACAAGAATCTCCACCCGCAATTTTTAGCTCGCCCAAAAGACGCAGAGTCGCTGTCTAGACTGCTCAGAGTCCTCAACGAAACGGATGTGGAATTTAACGTCCGCGGCGGAGGATGCGGCTCTGCGTCTTCCCGAGGGGTGCTCATTAGCACGGCAGCCTTCGACGACTTCGAATTCATTGAAGAATCGGATGGGAACGAGGCGTATGCGATCGTAGGCGCAGGTCTGCTATGGGGCGAGGTAGATCGCAGGATGGAGGAGCGGGCCCCAGGGTATGCTGTAAGTACATCTACACATATTTACATACATATGTATATATAAACCCATCATCCTAGACTAAGTACCCCCATCTCCCAATACAAACAGTCCACCACCCACCCAAACTAACACCATCCACCCAAAAGCTCGTAGGAGCCCGCTGTTCCTACCTCGGCGTCAGCGGCACCACCCTTCAAGGCGGCCTCGGCTGGCTCTCCTCCGAGTACGGCCTCACCTCCGACCCCTCCAACCTGCTCGACGCCTTCGTCGTCCTCATGGACGGCACCTCCACCTGGGCGTCTTCCTCACCCGATCTACTCTGGGCGCTGCGCGGCGGCGGCGGCGCCTTCGGCGTCGTCACCAGGTTCAAGTTCCGGGCGCGCAGGTACGCGCGTAGTATCTACAGCGGGATGATCGTGTACCCGCGCGAGGCGTTGGACGTCCTTGCGAGGGAGGTAGCACGGTTTACGAGGGAGAATGAGGATCCGAAGGTGGCGATGCATTTTTATTGCTTGGATTTGGTGCAGGGGGCGTTTGTGGGGAGGGAAAGTGTGCCGGGGTTGGCGGTGCTGGTGTACGATGCGCGGGGGAGGAGCATGGGAGGGGGTGTTCTCGTGGGCGTTGGGGATCCCCGGGGCGAGGGATGCGACGAGGATGATGTCGTATCGGGAGGTGGTGGAGCAGGGTGGTGAGTATCGTCTATCTACTCTCTGGTGCTCAGTAAGTACCATGAGTATGGTTTCTCTGACCTTTTACAAGATGAATTGGAAGCAATCCGTGGACAAACAAATCAGATGATGACGGCGGTCGTTATCCCCGAGATCGACGAAGAAACCATCCACCGCACCTTCAAATGGTTCGACGATGCGCTGGTTCGAGAACCAAAGCTCAGCGCTGGCACTTTCGTCCTGATTGAAATAATGCAAAAGGCAGCATTCCAGTCCGTCGAGCGCGATGCCACCGGTTGGCCTCGCCCCCGAGGCAGACACATCTTGCAGCTCGGCTGCGGTGCCTTGAGTCGTGAGGCCACTCCAGACGTGCACAGAGCGGCAGTCGATACGCTAGCAAAGGGCGCGAAGGAAATTTTGCAGCACTATGAAGGGGGGAACTGTCTTCCGAGGGATTACGAGGAGTTCCATGATTCCAAACAGGTATGTGGACGTTAAGTACCGTCATATCAGGAGTTAGTTATCTAACTTGTACATTGTAGATGTTTGGAGAGAATCTGGCCAAGATGGTGGAGATCAAACGTAGGGTTGATCCAAACAACAGGTTGGCCGGCGCATTTATGTTATGAGCTACAGTAACAAGACACTTTTCCTTCCTTCTAGGGGTACTTCTGAAAAACTGTACTATCCTGATAGTTTGATACCGGGCTGTATTCACCTAGTGACGACGAGATAAATCCCGAGGCGGAAAACGACAAGTGTAAAGAAATTAAGTAAAGCGAAAAAAAAAGATATACACCCAGCTATTGCATACCAACCCTATCATCTATGGCCAAAGCTATCTAAGATACTCCCAACTTCCTCAAACCAGCAGACAAAATCACTGCTCCACCGTTCCCATATCTACCTATCCTTTACAACACCAACCATACTCGATCCCCCAACGATAGCATCCATCAAATTAAGAACCACAACACCTGACCCCTTTCCCGGAAAAACTATATCCCACAAAATTTCGCATGCCAAAATACAAAATTGAACAAATCCCCGAACGGACCGACCCGCAGGAGAAACTATACTCCAACCCGCGTGGACCGACCACTCACAGAATTCAGCTTTACCCGAACGGGAAATGCGGGACCTCACCCCGGGGGAAATATACTCCTCCCCAGCTCAACCATGTAAAATCCAGCCTATTCGGAAGAGAAACTGGGTATTTGATTTTCAAACCACTACTAACAACGGACTTGTAACAATCCCCAACACCGAACAACTGTGCTGACTCCTACCAAATGCCGCGAAATAGCACTTTGCATGCATACACACTCTCCCCCACACATCGGCCATTACATCCCCCACCGTTCAATCCTCCTCCCCCACCCGTAGCTCATCCCCTACTCGTACCCATCTCCCCAGCCGCAACGATGGGCTGAGGCTTCCACTTCCCCTCCTTCGCATACGACTTCCCGTTCAAATGGCCCTCGACCAACATGCCAATCATGTAGTCCCTCCCCTTGATCATCCACACCATCACGCTGGGCAACGCCATGCCGTTCGCAGCGCCGACCCCCTTCTGCGTCCCGATGGGCACCAGCTGCTGCTCCTTCGTGTTCGGCGCGTAGTGTCTGTCCGCGGCAGGAGCCTGGCCGGTGATATGCGCCGCGAGGTCGGTGCGCAGGTTCGTCATAGCCACGGGGATGGCGTCGTACTGGTCGACGACGCCGCCGCGGGTGTAAGACCCGCAGTCGCCGACGACGTAGACGCGGGGTCCGGCGGCCTCGACGCGCAGCGTCTTCGCGTTGCACGCCACGCGGTTGCGGGTGTCGAGCCACTCCTTGGGGAGGAACTGGGTGTTTGGCCGGGTCCCCGTGGCGTCGATGTAGATGTCTGCCTCGAGGGTCTTCCCGTCCGAGAGGTGGATTGTGGTCTTTGCGTCCTGGGCGTCGGTGGCCTTGGTGGTGGAGGTGACCTTTGTGTTGTAGAGGATGTCGACGCCGAGGCGCTTGAGGAGCTTCTCTGCTTGCTTGGAGATGGACTCGCGGAGGACGGGGAGCATTTTCTTCTCCGCGCTGATGAGCGTGACCTTTGCCTTTGGGTTCTTGGGCGCAGAGCTCAGGAAGCTGGGTTTGCCGTTGAGGAACTCGGCGATTTCGCCGGCCGTCTCGACGCCGACGGGGCCGGCGCCGCCGATGACGATTGTCTTTGCGGTCTTCAGCTGGGAGTGGAAGGCGTCGTAGGTAGCTTCCAGAGCAGCCCGGTCTGTCGTCTGTGTGAAGAGCGGGCTGGGGGTCGTGACACCCGTAGCAATGACAAGAGCGGCATATGGAATGCTTATTTGCTCGCCAGTTACTGTTTCCACAGAGACAACCTGACCAGCGGCATCGACACGGGTGGCCTTGCCCTGCACAAAAGTGAACTTGTCCTTGGCATAGGCGAATGCTGGCTCAATTGGGTAGAACAACTTGTCGTACGGCATCAACTCCTTCGACGCAGATGTCCTGGGGCCGGCTATTCTCCAGTAGAAATCCTTCGAAGGGTTGACGATGGTGACATTGTAGGAGGTACCCTCTTTCTTCGGAAGCTGCGGGATAACATGTTTGAGTGCGTAGTGCGCGGCGCTCATGCCAGCGAAGGCGCCCCCAAGGATGAGTATAGTTTCGGTGGACATGGTGGTGGGTATCTGGGTATAACAAAGCGAAGAAACAAAAGGGAAGCGCAAGGATTTAAAAGCAGAAAGGGCAGACGCGTCCCAGGTCGATAAGACGCGAAACGAGGCGTGATAACCGAGCTTGTGTCACCTGAAGTCCTTCCGCGCTTGGGAGGTATAGGGCGGGGACCCGAACGTGTCGCGGTGCCAAATATAAATTATGCTCGGTAGAGGGGAGCGTTTACAAGATTGGCGGGCGGGACCCTGATCCTATATGTACCCGTAGACGTAGAGGGGTGCACGATCGTGCTAACAGTCATGTTCCGTAAGCTTCACGCAGGCTGTTGGAGGATTATCAATGGAGTTTCTCCTTGGACTTCCGCACGGAAGTGGACTAACCGCTTTGGGGCATGGTTCTCAGTCGCGGAGGCAGCGACATCCGACCCGGAGGATGACCAAGCACCGACATTGCTTCTGATGATAAGCCTGTCATGGTAATTCCGCGTTGATTACTTCAATAAAGGTCGCTTCTATTGAGTTTGTCACTATTTGCAATAGTTGGCGGTTCTCGCGACATGTGCATCAAGCGCAATGTTCAGCCTGAGTCGGATGAAAAATGTGTACACAAAGGCCCGTAAGGCCATACCTACAGTAAGGTCTTACTGTTTCATTTGTTGTCATGACGCCTAGGGCTGATCATGGAACAAAGCGACATCCTACTTGAACTTTATCAATCCACTAGATGTCAGGGTTATACCAACAATGCACAAAAGCAAGTATAAGACAATGGATAGACACCGCTATCCAATAGCAGTGGCAGGGCGTATTGGCGAGCAGGTCAAAACAACAATAGAAAACTTGACGGTCCATCACAACATCACCAATGCCAAACTTCCATCAATATGTTGCACTCACTCCATCCTGTGAAATTTAAAGTTGCTGGGACTATTTTTTTCATTCTATATCTTTCAGAAGAAACGCCAGCCCGGCCGCATGCATCATGAGGTTGGCCACGACTGCCAAGATGAAAGAGGAATGGAAGTAAGGCCGTGTCCACAGTCCATCGTGTCACATACAGGGTCGCCCATATTGCGTTATTTCCGACCATTTCATGTACATTCCACATGTGTGGCGAGAGGCTTACTCGACCTCTGCCTTCGACTCGAAGTTGTCGCCCGCAACGAGGTCGGGGATATCGTCGTCGTCCTCGTCGTCCTTCTTGTCGTCCTCACCCTTCTCCTTCTGCATGCTCTGGTAGCTCTCGGCGAGCTTGCGCAGCGACGCTAGCGAATCGGGGCCGAGCTGGTTGAGGATACCGGGGACGAGCTCGGTGAGCTCCTTGTCCTCACCGTTGCCGTAGATGGCGAAGGTGTTGGCGGGCACGGAGGCGTGGACTAGAGAGGCATTAGCACCTGGGCCAATTGTCCGGGGTGGTGGGGTAGCATACCCTTGGGTGCCGAGAAGTGGATGACGTTGCCGTCGGTCTTGAACATGTTGACCTCCTCAATGGCCTGGATGGGCTGGACGTTGAGCTTCTTAAGCGCGCCCTGGAGCTTCTTGTCGTCGGTACCGGCGCTCTTGTGCACCTTCTTGACCTTCCTTCGTGGTGTGCCCTTGCCACTATGACGCAATGTTAGCCATGTTCCCAAGCCATTCGCGACATTCTAAATGCTTCGTTGTTCGATTGGGTGTCGATTCGACCATCCATGGGGGTGGAGTTGATGGGCGGGGTCGTCCGGGAAAAGAGCAGTTGTTTGCTTACCCTGTTATGTAGGTTAGCTTGCAATTCCGTCAAAAGCCCCGGCAATTCGCCTGAGAAAATAGGATGCATTGTATGAATGCGAAGGCAACGTACCAATGCGCACCGACTGCTGCATACGCGCCAGCTTTGCTTGATCCATATTTGCGGTGGGGAGAGAAAATGTGAGGAATCGGCGAGGCTGCGGCGGTTCACAATGTTAGCTTCCAGTCGACGAGGTTCGGACAAGACGAAGTATTTGTCCGGGAGATATGCGGAAACGGCGTTACGTACAGGATCCGGGCTGCTGGTGGGTGCTTCGCGGGAGTGAGTTGGTGATGGAGTCGAAGCGCGTGGACGGAGCAAAAGCGCCGAAGCCTCCGAATGTGGCCTCGCTTGTGGTGTTCCCTCCCCGCATCACGACTCTACACCTGGACTGCTGCTCTACGACTTTCAGCCAGCCACCAGCTAATTGCACGTAGCCATCTTCGAGTGTCCAACCATGTGTGTTCCCGCCAGCTGTTGATTGACAGCGCGCTCGTTCAGTTCAGGCATTGGTCTATAGCGCTCGCGCGAATTAATTCATGAATCCTACTGGAAACCCGGGATTGTAGCAGAGCGATTCGAGATGAAAGAAAATAGAAATGGTATCAATTCAGTAACGATTTATATACATCTACGCTGTCTTCATTTACAACAAAGCGAACGCCGCTACTCCAACCGCTCCCAACAGCCATGACCCGGCAGTCGCATGTGTAGCAGCGCCTGGCTTGGCAGTCGAACCAGCGCTGCCGCCGCTCTGAGTTGAGGAGGGAGCATCACCTCCAGATGTGGTGCCGTTGGGCTGGCCTGACATGTTCTCCTGTGTGACTTTGACACCCGTGCTGTTCTGGCAATGGTCCTTGTAGTCGGACTCGGAAAGCGTGCTGTTGACGAAAGTAATATCACCACACTTCACATGGTTAGCCAATATACTTTGCAAAATGTGTAAAGATTCGCTCACCTGGTATAGACCACCGCTAGGGTCGCCGTTTGTCACAACCTGGATAGTAGCATTGGTACCAGCGGTAATGTTCAGGTCTGAAGGGATGTTGGCCGAGCCCAAGCAGAAGTTCTTCGGGCCCTCCTCAGACAGTGTTGGGACGATAGTTATGGTGAAATCGTCTGCAGTAGGGTTGTTTCCGATTGCAAGGTATGCGGCCACAACTGTCTGCGTATGGTGCATGTCCAGCTGAATTGGACCGCCAGAGAGTGGGAATTCGGTACGTTTGTTGCTCGCAGTGTCGAAGCCACCACAGGGACCGCCAGTGGCCTTGCTGTCGTCAAATCCACGGCTGTCGGGCCAGGTGAGGAGGAAATGGCCCGAGGCGAGCGGGACAACCGCTAGAGCAGAGAGGGTGTGGAAGTGCATCTTGTGAGGTCGAGTCAAGGGAAATGTTGCAACAAAGATCAACTGCTAAGGAATAAAGAGGTGAATTGAGCGACTGGATGTTCGAAGCTCAAAGCTGGGCATGTACATTACTTATTGCAAGCAAGAGCTCCCACGCCGTACATCCCGAGGCAGGAGCACCTGCATGGCACCCAGGTCGAGCTTATTCGGCTACGAGACGCCACTGATCCAGAACAGCAAGTCATCCATCACCGTCGTTACGGCCGGTTGCCCATGGCTTGCCGCAGGTTAAACCGAGCAATATTGAGCAAGTTCCCAGCGACTTAGGCGCGATCTACATCAGCAAGGGTAGCTTTGGCGCTAGCAGGGCCCTTGTAGCCATAGCTTGTTCGCATGTCGGTCCCCTCTTTTTCTTCAAACGCCTTGTTCGGTATGCTGATCTCGACCGATGGTCCGAAACTCTAGCAGTACAAGCTTTCTGCTACCGGGAGTGGCGGGTCAAAAACGGTCACGTCTGCGTGTCCCACAGCAGCGGGACATGCGATCACACATCGATCTTTGGAATTAGGGTGCACGTGTGACGTATGGCCAATAGATGGAGGTGGTTGAACATGTGAATGTTTGAGCAGTGTGCTCTTCTGGTATGAAGTTTGATATTGTGTGCGCGTCGACAGAGACTGAACCCCGCAGATACTCTATTCCGACCACTACCAAACTGTCTACACAGTGCCAAGGTGGTATATAATCAGTGTGCTTTAGTGAGATACGTCCCGATTGAATCTGCCCAACGCCAGTTCACCAATGAATGCACCTGCAAGAACGGAAAGAAAATAGCCGACATTATAAGTCATAACCGCCAACATACTGGAGACATGTCAGCCTTCGGCCTTGTTTGCACGCAATGCCACGACTTACAGTAAATAACCAACACCAGCTGCCGCTGTCATGATGACCGCCCGCGGTAGGTCGACGCTGAATCTGAATGGCTGAATGTGTCTCGCCGGGGCCTCGACGATGCGTACGTTCTCTTGCAAACCGTTCGTGGTCAGAATGCCCGTCATTGAATTGGCGTCGTTGAAGGCCTTGTCTGTCGCCGTTTGCTGGTCCGCTGTGACGACGTATCTCCGCTTGAGGGCGCTCTCGAGGGCTCTGTATTCGAGAAAGGTCTTGGCGGTGAATAGTGCGCGGAGGATGATGGCGAGGATGATGAGAAAGATGCAGGTGCCTGCGTATGCGCCTGCGCTGCTGGGTGTCCATGCTTCCGAGTAGAGCGAGGTGGTGGTGGATGTGAAGAAGGCCATGTTCATTCCCATGGACATGTGCCCGCTGCTCGAACTTCCCATGTCCATGTCCATACCGCTCATGTCCATGCCCGCCATGGACGACATGTCGTGACCTTCGTGAGCGACCATTGTGGTGAGATGGGGCTGCGATGTGCGGGTGGGTCGGATTAGAAAGAAGCAGTAGTGAGTGAGTACCAGACTGGCGATCACAGGAGGCAGGCGCTGGGCTTTTTCAAGTCGAACGGGAAGGTGTCAAGACGAGCTTGGCTTTCCAGATAGGTGTTGGGAAAGGCTTGGGCATGAACGCACGGCCGTGTGGTCTTGGAGCTGTGCGAGTGTTTGCGGGGGATCTCGCGACAGTCGAGACAGGATGAAGCGTGGAATGTAGGGAAATGGCAGTCGTTCGCTGGGCGCTCCCTGCCGCTGAGGATCCGGCAGTTCCACGATAGAAAAGCGTCTGTCTCTGCTACTAGTACTACATGGGCGCGATGTTACTTTTCTGCTGGCACCCATGGTCCTGCGCCCGGCTCTGCGGTGTAGCGAGCGGCGGGCCATTGTGGTCGCGCCTGCTGTGCGTGCGTTTGAGCAAGTTAATGACCAGGGTGCACCACCACCACTAGCCGCAACAGGGCAAACCCCCTCCATCGCCCCGACTGTGGCGATCCATGGACGGTAGACCATGCCGCCGTGAACTGCACACTGGGATTCAGTGCTGAGAACCCGTGCCCAAGAACGCCGCCAGCCCGTCGCGGAAGTACCTAGTGTGGAGCAAACCGACCTTTGAGCGCATTCCTCTGACATCGACACTTGTCCACCGACGGATGCAACGGCAGTGTAGTCCAAGTCGCTCTTACACATGTCATAGTCTGCCTTCAATACATGCAATACATGGCCACTGTCGCCGACGCCTTCAGACCTGACTTGCGCCGGTTGGACCGGTAGTGTTTCAATACCTGCCTTTGCCGGAGAATTACTCGAAACAACGCAGAACATTTCGACTTTTCTGCCACCATGGACACCTCCGGCATGGCCATGGGCTCCATGTCCATGGGCGGCACTGCTCCGCTCATCGAGTTTCCCAAATACTACTGGGCCGCAGTGGGCGCGGCCATCGGTGTGGCGACGCTGGTGAACATATTCAACAACGTCTTGTGCAGACACAGGTACGTTGAGTGCGCACTCCGCAAGGATATTGGCTAAGTCATGCAGGCTAGCAGCAGCCCGAGCAGGCTCAACACACCCAGCAAAACCCCGATCATGGCTGCTGGTCTCCATAGCTACCACATTTGCCCTCACTCGCGAAGCATCCAACTTCTCCATACGGATACCCTTTAAGAGTCACTTTCTTCGCTTACCCACCGTCGGTCGCGTATCTTTGGTTCTCGCAAACGTTATCGTATTGTTGGTTTTGTGTTTCTACGGTCTCGATCTAAACGACAGGTGGGAGAGAGAAAACATCGGATACAGATGTGGGTTCGTCACCATCGCTCAGCTCCCGCTCCTGTTCCTCCTGGCTGGGAAGAACAACTTGATCGGTTATGCGACCGGCGTCAGCTACGAGCGCATCAATTGGCTGCATCGATGGTGCGCCAGGTGCTTTCTCCTGACTGCTACCATTCACATGGGCTACTTCTTTGCAGATTGGGCACCGTACGACTACATCGGTACACAACTAAAAGAGAACACACTGGTGTGGAAAGGTGTCGTTGCATGGGCACTGTTAGTATGGATTGTCTTTAGTTCCATGACACCAATTCGCGGCTGGTGTTACGAGGCTTTCGTTTTGCAACACTTGGTATCTTTTGCCGTCATGATCGGTTTCATTTACATTCATACCCCAGTGGAGGTCCACGTCTATATTTGGGTGCCTGTAGCTCTCTGGTGGTTCGATCGCGTCGTACGTGTGTTGAGGACTTTATACGCCAATATCTCCTGGTTTCACCCGCGGCAGCGAAAGAATGGCCAGATGTCTGGATTTTGGGCCTGCAAAGCCGAGTTTACGCCACTCCCACACAATACTACCCGAATCGTTATACAGAATCCGCCCATCTCCTGGAAGCCGGGACAGCATGTGTTATTGTCCTGTCACTCGATGCTTCCTTTGCAAAGTCATCCATTTACCATCTCATCAATACCAGAGGACAGAAGGATGGAGTTCCTGGTCAAGGCTGAAACAGGTGGAACTAAGCGGTTTTTCAAACACGCCGAGAAGCTTCAGGGGCTTTCTATAGCACCAGAAAAGCCACAGATGAAGACCGTGGCAATTGAAGGGCCCTATGGAACATTACGACCTTTGCGTCAATTTGACAGCGTTGTACTACTTGCGGGTAGCACCGGCGCTACATTTACTATGCCCCTACTTCGGGATATATTGCAAGGCTGGAAGGAGATGACGACCCTTTCACAAGATAAAGGATCGCTATTTCGTACCCAAATAGGAGCGGTCACTCGCCATGTGAGGTTCGTTTGGGTTGTAAAGAGTCGGGGCCAACTTGGTTGGTTTTCTGAACAGCTTTCGGCAATATCCGCTGGCTTTCAGAGTTTGCAAAACGATTTGCGACACATCAAACTAGAACTCACTGTTTATGTAACATGCGACGAAGCCTTTACCGAAGAATACAAGAATATTCTTTCGGCGATAACGGCACCAAAGGAAGCCAAACATGGGCCAGTTGAGATTCGTGGTCGAGCTCCATCTATGGAAGAGAAAGACAAACCAGACGAAACTATAGAAAAAATAACCGAAATCAGCTCTACAGCTGCCAAGGCTTGTGGACCTGACGGTGCGTGTTGTTGTAAGAGCACCGTCGACGAGTCATCACCAGACGCCATCCAAACCACATGTTCCTGCTGTGCGTCCGGCAACACCAAAGCGTTAAATACAAGACCTTCATCCCAATCATCATCCGCAGCATCGAGCCCCCAACCCAAACCGCTTATACATCCTTCCGTCCTCGTCTTTTCAGGCAGGCCGAACCCGCGAGAAATCATTCGGAGATCGCTAGAACAGGCATGGGGTGAATCTGCGGTAGTTGTATGCGGTCCGCAAGGTTTAGTCGCGGACGTGAAGCAGGACGTCTGCTCGTTGAGTGATGAGCGTGCTGTGCACAAAGGCACCGGTGCGCAGGGCATATATCTCCACACGGAGAGTTTTGGTTATTGAGCGTTTCGCATTTAAGCATTACATTACAAGCTATTGTTTGCCTCGGAGCAATTTCTTCAACGCCTTTTGATACCAAATACCATTTTATTCCAGAGATTCTTTACCCTTCCGAAGTGGAGTTTTGCAGAGGTCCACGGACTGGTTGTGATGTATCACATGATACGAGCAAAATAAATTCTGGGCTTACCAAAGGAGAGAAGAAAGTCTGCAAGAAGAGTATGGAAATCTGGTCATTTTCACAGGCAAACTCAGCCTGTGGTTATAAAATGAGTTCACCATGCACGAATCGACGGCCTTGAGATTAGCTGCTGTCTCCACTGGAAGTCAACTGCACGATGGCAGCTCCAAACAGGACACCAGCAACCACACCGAATCTGAAATCGCCAGGCCAAGCAAACAAGACTAAAACAGCGACAACCCCATTTTCAGCAACATCAGCTTTCGATCCCAATGCTGAAATTGTCGATCATCTCCCAAAGCTCAACAAGCCCATCAACACCGGCGCATTCGTCGTAAATCTATCAGATCTAGAATGGCCCTGTCCCGACGAACTGCGCACCACCACGGCCCCACGAACCCGCCTCTCTTCAAGGCAACCATCTACACCTCTCCCATCAGCTTTCCCCGGCCCATATCCCGCGCCTACAAAAGACTTCGTCCTCCACCGCAGAGGAAGCAGGGGATTTCTATACAGCAGGGCAGCAACCGTGCCGACAGCGCCACCGCGGAGAACAGCGCCGATGCCAGGCCCAGTAATAGTGACTGTGACAAACGACGGTGTGACGTTGCTAGGCTACGGATCGGTCAACTATCCACTGGATCACGGGAATAGGCAATCGGATAGCCAGATCCGAGCGGGGAATTTCAGGCCCGCGAGGGACAGGGGGTGGAGGCGGAGGGAGTTGGCGAGGACGATGGCGAGGCGGGGGGCGGCAAGGCGGGTGAGTGCTTGCTTTAACGTAGGGGTAGGGATGGGGGTGTTGGGTGTGGCGGGGCTTGTGGCCTGGGGGGTTGGGAGGGTGGTGAGGTGGTTGGTGTAAGACTTGTGAGACGAGGATAGGGGGTTAGAAGTGCATGCTGTGTTCGTTCAGACCTTTTGATAATGCCGCGATACATACAAACTCATGAACCACCACTCACCCTTTCCAACTTTCATCCCCCTTCTACCCCACCTACTCCTTAACAACAGCAACCCCCCTCCCCGCCCCCACCCCAACCCACTCACCGTATCCCGCACCCATAACGGCCACCCCCGTACCCCGGTCCACCTCTCCGCGCCCGCCGGCAGTATCAGCCTCCCGCTCCGCCCCTTCAAAACTTGCTCCACAACTTTATCCGACACCTCCTTCGGCGACCGCGGCCGGATCCCCTGCTGCGCGAGCGAGTCCTCCGCGCCCCGGAGGATGCCCGTCGAGTACCACCCGGGGTGTACGGACGTCGTGCAGATGGAGGAGCCATTCGGGTAGGTGTGTAGGCATTCTGCGCGGAGGCCTGGGGGGTGTTAGTGGGGTAGGGAAGAAAGGGTGGGTGGTTAGTTAGGATATAGAAAGGGAAGAAGAGGAGGGGGTGCATGGGGAGGGAGAAAGGGGAGACGTGCCTTCGGTGAGGTAGAGAGCGCCGATCTTGGTGCAGGCGTAGTCGACGAGGTTGTTTGCGGGGATGAAGGAGAGCATTGAGGCCATGGAGACGATGTGGCCTTTGCGCTGGGAGAGCACTGATCGTATGTGTCAGTTTTACATCCAAAACATAAAACATGTACAATCTTGGACGAGGGGTTTGCCTCACTGCCGGGGAGGAATTCGCGGATCAGCGCAAAGTGCGAGATGAGGTTTATTTTGAAGATTTTCTCCGTGGCTTCGTTGGTTGTCTGGATGGGTTTTAGTTACTGCTTTGATGGGGTGGGTTTAGGAAGGGGAGGGAAATGCCGTACGCTGAGGATGGGTCGCCCGTTGGCGATGCCGGCGTTGTTGATGAGGACGCTGGGGTCGCCGTGGACTTTGCGGACGTCGGCGCAGACTTGTTGGATTTGCTCGTTGTTGGAGACGTCGAGGTGGTAGTGGTAGACGTCTGGCACTGGGTCAAGTTAGCATGCGTGCGTAGTGATTGACAAATGTTGGGTTGGAAGCTTGAGCACGCTGCATCATCTCAACCCACGAGATACAAGGATGATAAATGCCCTCTAAGAAATGAATCGATGGTCTAAACTCACACTTCTTCAGCTCCTCCGGCAATTCACTAACATCCATCGACACCACCCTCGCAACCTGCGCAAACGCCTTCACCATCTCATATCCAAACCCCGAGCTCCCCCCGTAATAACAACCAACTCTTTCTTCTCGGGCCCAAATTCAAACGGCGCGCCCTGCCGCTTAAACGACCACCCATTCAGAGCAAAGCTGTTCAAAGCCTTGTTGACGCGGGATATCACCCCCAGGATGAAGCACGCTTTTACCACTGCAACCACCGTCGTGATACGTCCTGCACGGTTGGTAGCCAATAGATTGGTGCTGAGTGGCTCTAGAAGGCGCTCTCGAAGGTTCACAGGGCCCAACGTGAGGATATATAGCAGAGAACCCGTCGCGATGGGCTCGTATACGACGCTTCGGACGGCGCCTAAAATCCCGCCGTAGGACGCTCCTTCGAAGTGGATCACGGACATTGTGAGATGCGTGATGGTGCAAGTATCTTATTGTTACCGTGCGAGATGGTAGGAGATATGCGGCTCGGTAGCCTTATAAGAGTTTTTGGTCTCGAAGGATAGGAAGCAAGTGTGCGTGCAGGGGTCGTGCAACAATCAGCGCTGCCTACGCCCTGCCCTGCTTAGGCAAGTTTCACGACCCCGCATCTACACTATGTGTCTTATATGCATGCATAAATTGAGTCTTACACGAAATGCTTACTTGATTTGCTTCAAACGTGGTTTATACATTGCTCTGTGGGTATGCGCTTATGCACGAGGGTTTCGGCAAGGCTGTAGGGCTGCTAGCCATGGATGTACCTCGGTTGTACAGACGTATTTGGGCAATACTTAAATAACGGTGAGTTGGCACGCTTTTCTCTACGAGTAAGATTTCGCAGTAGGCTAGTCTATACATACATAAGATAGCTACTTACACGCACGGATAGTGCTATTCCACATGTATTTAGCTTCCAAAACTAGACCTTCAAATTCTCCGCAATCACCCCCGGTCCCCTATCGTAATTCAACATTTCTCCCACCGTCGCCTCAAGAGACTTTGGTTCCCTCCCCGCCTCTTTCAGCATAACCTCCAGCGTATCATCCTTGATGTCGCACTCGCCGTCCTTCAGCGCGTCGTACGTGGTGCTCCACCATTCCACCTCGGCCCTATCCCTGCCCTGGGTAGCGTAGTGATCGACGTACTCTTCCCGCGGCACAGTTTCAATACGCACATCTTGATTCACCCAGGTGCTTACGATGCGCGACATCCTGTCCAGAGACCAGGTCTTGTTCTGCGAAAGATAGAGTGTCTTGCCTTTCCAATTTTCGCTCGGTGCGACGAGGATCTTGGCGGTCCCGAAGGCCATGTCGGCAATGGCGGTCCAGGAAATGGGCCCGTCGCCTGCGACTACGATGCGCTGCCTCTTGTCCTCGAGCAGGCTGAAGTAGTACCCGAAATAGAGGGGCCAGCTCTCGTTGTACAGCCCCTCGCGGATGATGGTGAAGTCGGTTTTGCCCTGGTCCGCTAGTTCCTTTAGGTACTTTTCGGTGCGGATGTGCGCTCGCATCACGCCCGCCTTGGACGGGTTTCCGAAGGCTAGCGATGTGTAGTAGATGTGCTTCACACCGGCCTTGACTGCAGCATCGATGGCTGCACGATGATGCGCTTCTCTGCCTTTCCATAGAGGTGCATCGTTAAAGTCCATCTCTATCCTGGGCGTGGAAACGAGGAACAGCTTCGAGCATCCTGAGAAGGCACGCTCGAGTGAATCGGGCTCGTCGAAGTTGTTATAGCGTACAGTGACCTTCTGGTTGCGGAGCGCATCGAAGCGCTTGTCGTCGGGGTTGGAAGAAGTCTGTTTTACAAGGTCAGTCCAAGCCTCTAGATGAAGCCATGATATCTACATACGCATACTACAAGCTGCTCTGGGTCAATGAGTTTATTGTCGAGGATGGCATGAAGCACCGCGGAGCCGAGTTTACCAGTTGCGCTGGTGAGTGCGATAGACATGGTGTACCTATGCGATCCACAAACTGCGTAGGTGAAGATGTTGAGTTAAAGTGTCGGAGAAGGGCGAATCTAGTAGTCACGATGTTCGGCCCAAACCGAAAGATTTATGGGAACCGTCATGGTCATTGTGATCGTGAACCCTTGCCTCTCTAGACCCAATGAGGTCATGCGAAAATCCCATTGGATTGATGAGACGAGTGGAAAAATCTGCGTCTCACATCGCGCGGCGTTTATGTTGTAACACAGTAATTATTGAAGCGAACATGCTCTCGATTATCGAGCACTCGGAATTTACGGTCTTAGATGCTGTGTAGCCATGGGGAAAGTATGGTTGTGAGCTTGGGCCACGTTTGCAAGCTGCTGGCCCCACGCATCTGACCACCCTCACACCACGGCAGACGGTGTGCAATAAACAATCGATCTGCTCTGCTAAAAAACAGACACATCTCGTAACTTCCAGAGCTTACAAAATGAATCATATGCCATCCTTTGGGCATCTGTCGGGGCTGCTCGACCCCCAACAGATCCGTCAGCGACTCCAACGTTTCCATCCCGTGACTGCCCTGTCCGCAGTCGGCCTCACAGTGCTCATCCCCATCGCCATCAGAGACTATGAGATCTACCTCTCGTATGGCCCTGGGGGCCTGCCCTACAATGTCTTCGGCTGGCTACTAGCCAACACGCTCCGCATCTATTCCCGTGAACAACTCTCCCCAAAGCCGTATGATAACAAAGAGCTCCCTTTTGCCTACGAACCCAGCTACTTTGCCCCGGAATTTCCTCCACAAAGAAGCTCATCGCGACCAAAGCTAGGCACGCATCCCGTCCCGCAAAGACAGCTTGAGCAACTCCCAAGCCCGGACATCCGCCACAAGTTCATCGACCGCTTCGCACAGCTAGGCAAAGCCGCCGAAGAGCAAGGCCTCGTCGAGATCAAGCAAAGCAAGTACGAGCGTCAGCACAAAGCTCTCTTCGTGGCGAGCGCACGACCTTGGCACGCTGTGGCCCAGCAGACCCGCGGCGAGATCTCCCACGTTCACGCTGGACTGGACGGTAGCTTTCACATCGTATTGCACCCAGCCGACTGCAGGAAAGTGTTGGAGCGAGGATGGGGCCAGCGTCACGCTTTTTCGGGGTCTGATTTGAAACCAGTGCTGCCCGTCAGCATACCGGTGAATTACATGTTGATATATGCACCAAGAAACGTTGCAGAGGTCGAGATCGCTATCACTATCATCAAAGCCGGGATTCAGTACATGGCCGGGAGTCGTGAATCTTTGAAATAAATATACTTCGGGCTTGGGGGTGATATGGGGACTTATTTTCATCGTATCTGCTTCGAGTACTGGGCACAGCTACCTACATAGCTGTGGTGCACTGTCACCGCGGGAGTGACGCAGGGCTGCCGTTAGCGTCGTGGGTTGATCCAAGTGGGGCTTGTCAAGTGCTATGACGCATGGTGGGCATTCCAGATGTCACTGCTTCTGCTAGTGTCTGCAGTCACAGCGTGAGGTTCAGCAGGATCCATTTCTTTCAACGTTTAACTAAACATGTCTCTACTGTTTTACATACTTTAGCCTAAAACTAATCTTCTTTCCTACGTTTCGGGTGCTGAAGGTTGTAGTAGAGCCTATTTCTCTTGTAGTGCTTCTATCTAACAGCCATTCTTTAGAGATCCGACTTGTCTCTTTCTTGTTCTTATTCACATGCTTGTCCCCTCTCAACTTCTCTTATCGGTCCCTTGAAAAAGGTCTTAGCTCTAAAGACATACCACCCTGTGCAAAATAACACCATGGCCCCAAATACCAGAATGGCCCAGTTTGCCGTCTCTGGTGTTGTAGGAGTGGTTGGAGGCCAGAAAATCCAAACGATGAGGAACAGGAGGTAAGAACATGCGAAAATATTATTTGCGGTACCCCAGGGTTCCGGTATGCGCCAAGGTCCCCATGTGAGCGGGGGTTGTCATCGTACATCGGGTATGGGTCATGAGGCTTTAGTGCACCCGTGAGGCGGCGCCATAGCAGCAGCGTGCAAACAATGAAGTATGGAAAATAAAAGCCAGCCACACCAAGAGATGTGAAAGCATTGAAGGCAATATTCGATCCTAGCACTATGAGTGACAGTATCGTAGAGATGAGAAGCGTTGCTAAGATGGCGAAGACTGGAAGGGTGTTTTTAGAGAGCTTCATGAATCAGTATGAGAAGACTTTGACCGTGAGAGGTGATCTTACCTTTGCTAAGTGATGCGAAAATGGCAACCCTTGATCTCGGGAAAATGCCCATAGCATTCGAGATGCACAAGCGTATGCAGAGACCGCACTTGCTATCGACATGAAAACAAGGACAGTGACCATTAGTTGGGTGCCCGCGATTGATTTTACAGCTTGCCTAAAGATCTCAATGATAGGGTAAAACAGAGTTTGTTGAGACTCCAAGGCAGCATCGAGATCTCCTACGCAAAACAGCATGGCAACAGCGATGGCGAATGCGAGCATGCCATTCAGGGATATGGTCCAAACAATGGCTTGCGGAACAACAGTTGCGGCAGATTGGATCTCTTCGGATAACTGCAAGCTGTTAACAATTGGTCACGGAAGCACACGAAAAACCTTACATGGACAGCGCAATCTGCTGATATAAAGCAATAAGCCGAAATTGGGAGGCCGACCAAAAATGACAACGTCTGCGAAGACCATCCTCCCAAGTTCATGAACGTTGTAAATACGAGTGATGGATCTGAATGTGGTGCAAAGTATACCAACGGCACGATGATTAGAAAAAATCCCACCAGATGGAAAATAAGCACAACTCCCTCGAACTTTGCTAAGAGCCGACCTGTGGTGCTGTTGACACCCACCGCCAGCACCATGGTAGCCCACATCAGCAGCATTGTGTGATATGTCTTTGGAACATACGTGGTGCGTGCCAAAGCTACCATACCTTGAATCAAAGTCGCAATGCCATATCCAGTTGAGCAAGCGATTGATTGCCACGCGGAGATTGTGAGCCAGGCTGTTAGATAAGAGAGAAAGTTCTTGCATGACTCTGGCGCAATCATAGCTACCCAGTGGTCTAGACGATGATATTAGTGTCGCTTCCGAAGGTGTGAAAACCATGCCATGAATATTGGGACTCACATTGGCCTCCAGTGGTCGGTGCTATTGATGCTAGCTCAGCGATCACCGTGGATGTAGAGAGCGCGCCTATCCAATTGATCAAGAGACCCCAAACAATACCTGCTGGACCCCCATTGTAAAATCCTCCCACCGAGGAAAAGAGGATCCCTTCCCAAGATACCAGAGCAGAGCATGAAAAACCAAGGATGGACATGAATCCGAAAGTTCGGTTAAGAAGAGGTTTCTTTCCTAGTCTAAGAAGTTGTCTATCGTCACTAATCATTGGATTTTCATGCTCCTCTGGTCTAACAGACTTAATGAAATTGTTTTTGGGAGCCTGTAGCTCAATCTCCCCTTGAGCCATGGTGGTGAAACGAAAATATTTTAATGACCTAGAGGTCGGATTGACCGCAAGAGATGATACAGGTGCACTTCAAGTAAACTCTGTAGGAAGAGGCAGGGGTGTAATCTGATAAGCTCTGATGTTCGTATTCACAGCATATAGGAAGTACGATATTCCTGAGGAAAACTCCCAATCAAGTTTATGCCTCGCATTCTCTTATCTGGTATTATCACATGAAGGTAGCACAGCAACATATTATCCGACCAACAGCGTTGCTGACCACACCCCAGACAACCAACGATTCTCAATGCGTCGATGTCTAAATATAATAGGTAACAAGATGCATTACTCGAATTCTTGATGGATAAGCTGCAGGAGAGAAGGCAAACAGAGGGACTTTCATCGATCGAATCATTTACGAACGTTTCGTGAAGCAATGTAACACAACAGCCCTGCATCGAAAAATCGCCCCCGCACCCTTCAGCGCACATCATTTCAGAAAGCGGGGTGATGTTTCATATCAAAATCCTTTCGCCTCATTTTACAGCAAAAGACGGAATATCAGGTATTAGGTTGTGTATAGATTACAACAAAAGATCCCATGGCATTTCACCCAACAAGCTCGATGCACTAAGAGGGGACAGACACTTCATAAAAAACCGAAGATCTGCAAGTGGACAGTGTTGTTTGGCCCACAAGCTGCCGCTGCGCCTCCCAACCAATTTCATAGTTCTCACATTTGTCCCTTTACACGAGCTAGCGCTATGAGTGTACTGATCGCTCGCTCATCTTCTGGGATTTCTGTTACTTCTCGAAACTTGAATCCCATTCTCCAAGTTGTTACTTGGCTCTTGCTCGCTTTGACCACGTTGATGGTCTGCTTCAGATTTTTGACCAGATACTTCCTGAAGACTACCCGTCAACTCGGTCTGGAGGATGGATTCATGATTCTGGCATTTGTGAGCTGTCCTTGCAAGTTAGATAAATTAGCATATGCTCACAGACTTGATTTAGACATTCGGAGTCTGCCAGAGCGCAACGCTCCTTACCCGGCAAGCCTCACCGTGGGGGAAGGAGTTCGAAGATATCTCGCAGGATGAATTAGAGGCAGCTTTGAAGGCGAGCGCTTCCTTCCAATCTGACATATCTTTACTAAGTATCAGCAAGGCCGAATACGCTGGAGACATTCTGTTCATTGCCTCTTTGTGTTTCGCCAAAGTATCTGTTTGCGCGAGCGTACTATCACTCTCCCTAGATGAGTGGCACCGACGATCAAGCTATGCTTTGGCTGCGGTTGTCTTTTCATGGGCGACTAGCTCTATTTTAGGGGTCGCCTTCCAGTGTGGAATTCATGGATCGTGGGTCTCTGATACATCGCAGTGTTTCCACAGGGTGGGTAGCCAACTCAATCAACCGTGGAGATAGAATACTGACTATCCAAGTTGTCTTTCATGCGATACATTGCTGCCACAAATGCAGCGACTGATGTCGCTCTAGTTCTCCTTCCTGCTTGGATGATACTCCCACTAAACATGCCCATAAACGCGCGTTTGTTGATCATGTCGTTCTTCGCCACTCGCATACTGTCAGTATTCATATAACACTTCGAAAGAATAGAAGCTAATCTCGGGTAGAGTTATTGCTGCAACTGTCCTCCAGATGATATACCTTCCTCGACTCTACGAACCTAACTTTACACACCGAGTGTGTCCATACTTCATCACAGTCCAAATTGTACAGTTTACAAGTATCTCGACTGCCTGCTTCACTTACTTTTGGCCGTTCATGCGGTCTTTACGTAGCGGGTTAATGTGGGCAAACCAGACCACGTTCACAACTCAATATGCGCTGTCCCGATTGACATCACCTACAAGATCATCGTATAAGACAAAATCGGCAAATAGCGCAGGAAATACACGGCATTAATGTAAGATAAGTAAATCATCTATTACAAAAAAATGGGTGACATCTTGTGTAGATTTGTAAATGAGTACAAGGGAAGGAGTTCTAGGAAAGGGTGTAGTGGTCTCTGAGAATCAGGGAGTCGTTTGGCATAGCGGTGAATTTTGAAGGTTCACTATTTACTATTTTTGAGAAGCTGGATAGAAATTTCTAGGCCATCTTTAAGGATAGAGTGATGTGGCAGATAAACACATTCGCACTGTTTGGGTGTTGTTTTCTATGCGAGATAGAAATTACTCACAGGGATATGCCGTCAAGGAAGAATGACGGGGCTCTTAACATGCTCTCCGCAATTTCATCAATTACACTCACTCTCTTGTGTTTGGTCTATTTTTTAGTACTCCTTGTTAATGGATTTTTGCGTTTGGTCTGCCTCTAGCTAGATTTGGCACAAACTGTCTAGGTCCTTATGATAACAATCGAATAACTGACAGAATGATGGGATGCATTTGTTGATATTCTGGCTTCAGAGCATGCTTCAACATCATGATCAACTTGAAAGGTAGAGCAAGAGCTAAAATAGTTTTCATTGCTATTGAGAAATCGTAAACTGTCAAACTCAAACTCCTCAAGACAATTTGAATACCGGATCCACTCAATTTCCGAGGTGAATTCAGCAGCAAAGGTACCCAACCATTCACGGCACCTGCATCGTAAGCTATAAATATTCAGTCATAACTCGTCAAGCCCTGCCGTTAATTTGGGTGTCACAAACCCTCTGAATTCCTAGGGACTCTAGACGAAGTCGCTGGCTTCAGTCACAATAACGATTGCGTTTGGTGCTGTATCTGCATCTCGTTCCACCTCTGAACGAACTACTAGTTATTAATCAAAGTACACCTTCACTAGAGAAATACTTGAATCACCTTGATTGAGTGGTGCCGCGATGCTCATGCCCGCAAGGAAAGCAATAAGGAGGAACTTTAGATCCATCTTTGATGTGGTCGTGTATTGCTAGGAATCTGAAGGATGGAAAAGTGGCTGTAGTCAGAGAGATGAAAAGCTCTTTGTTTCTAATTGTCGATGCTTGATTCTATCAGCAACGATTCTTATATCAAATTCAATACGATAACACAGTGGTTTTACTGTCTAGATCTGACATGCATCTAGAACATCTCGATAGCTGGCCCCAAAGTTACGGCGCTCAAAGATTCTGGAATGTAACAGGATAATTGAACACGAGATCATATTGAATCGACATACAGGGCTATCTACCCAATCAAATATGGGTGCACGTCAATACCGATAATGATCCCAACAACTTGGCCCCAGGGTGTTACCTTCCTCCCCTGGTGCAGTAGGCCACTCGAACGTTCGCCGGATAAAGAAACCCCTACCCGAGGCATTTTTTCAATACCGCAAGCGTGCCGTTTGCTTATATATCGGTCAAGATATTCATCCCATCAATAAAGATTCCTAGGGAGGCTCCGCACACCTCGCGAGACCCTCTCAAACTTGGATGACTCCTCCATTCCATGCCGATTTACTTCACATCTACATATCCTTCAAACCCGTTCTAAATTCGACTCCGTAGTCTAAAACTTTTTCCTAGTTTCATTATGAAGAGATTTGGTTTCACTCGTCCTATGTTCATCAATTTTCAAAGAGTGTCAGGCGATCCTGGTTCTCTTTTGAAATGCGAACACGAACCTCAAGACTACGAAGACGTTCCACCGCATCGCTTCAGGTATCGCGATCAGTACTCTCTAGGAACACATGTCTTCCGAATTTCAATTATCGTTCTACTTCTCTACATTTCGGTTGTCTCGACTATTGAGACAATTTATTCAAAGAGCAGTGATCCCCCAGTGGAAGTAGATCACCAATACATACCTGAGAGTATATTATACCTGTCTCTGGAAACTGTTCACTGCTAAATTTGGAAAGGTTTGGCGAAAGATGTCCTCCTTCACGAATGGCGTAAGGAGTGGAGAGTACATGACCCTCCCTTCAACCTCCAGCCCTCTGATGAACTAGATCAGGCTTGGGATGATCTTCTAAGAGGTATCTTATTTTTTGAAGTTTGATTTGGTGAGACCTTTCCTGATGCGCATCTTAGGACTTAATATTCATGTCACTTCCCAAGAAATGTATGCCCTTGACGCGAACACTACTAACCGCCTTCGGTTCGCGAACGACAATTATGTTGGAGTTCTAGGGGTCTATCATCATTTACATTGCTTAGATCTTCTACGCCGATTCATTCATTCGGACTACTACAACCCTATCGCTTCTGAAGTGAGTATGCGTGGTGGTAAAGACAACATGGCCCATCTAGGTAAGCAGTCGCTAGATCGTAATACCACCTTACTTCTGTCTAACTGTTTAGACCACTGCATAGATATGATCCGCCAAAAAGTCATGTGTCATCCCAGTTTGGACACGTACACGATTGAGTGGAAGAGCAAGCACGCCTCAGATTTGAAGCATAATCTCAGGACGACATCTGTGTCACGATGCGCTAACTGGGAAGTGCTGGATGAATGGGCTCGAAATCGCGCTAGGATTAGAGGGCGTGATAAATTCCAGGTCGGTTCTCATACTAAAAACATACTTTATAGTAGTATAACTTTACCTATAGTTCCGTATTTTCAAAGAATCTCTCAAACATGATTACGCTCATCGTTGATGATTCTGTTGCTTCTGGTTTGCCTTTAGTTAATTTGCCATTGACTGTAGTTGACATGATCTTTATCTTGGTCCTTACAACGATATGAAAGAAAAAAAGTGACGGCGGCTAAAATAAAGCTGTGTTGAAAATGAGTGGTTGCGTCCTTACAACCGTCGCGTTCTCATTCGTTCACGTGTCCAACCCAACAGTGAGGCAGTATTCCTGGGTCTCGGGATTGCAACGTCCCACAAGCTATACGCTGCAGGGACCAGGATTTCACTTCAAGAACAATACATGCAAAAACTATCTACATAGCCTTGCCTTTGATCCGAACCTTTGAAATCGCTTTTGGCCAGCAATTTTCGTGTAATGTAATAGCTGAACACAGCCTGGTTCAACCTCTTATTGTCATCATGAGAACCTGGCTAGATCACTCCTACACCAGCCAATGGCAAGCCAGATGCAATGCATCAATAAGGAACATCATAACCATAAATCTCACACTTAGAGGGTAAATGAAATTAAGGAAAGGACGAGGGAGCATGTTAGGGCTGTAGTCGCGGATACATATGTATGTAGTTGGCTTTAGCAGCATGGAAGACAGCATAGTACATATCCGTATGCAAGACTTTTCGGTGACCGATTTATATTAACCTACAGATATATGGTGACACTTTCCACATTGAGGGAAATCAGATAATGAACGCAATGATACGGAGCTGAAAATGCTCATCAACGATAGTCGTGCCTCTCTTGGCAATGCACGGACAATGGAGGCGAAAATTACACAACTTGCACGTAGCATTGGTTAACAATAATACAAAACTCTAAAAGGCAAACGGCTATCAAAAAGGCAAACGATTGAATTTAGCCGGTACTTATCACAGCTTCTGACAGCCCCTCCTCACCCTCAGTTATAGTCCCTTGAGAGAACAAGCATCACGTATCCAATTTCTACCCTCTGGCTTCCCGGCCATCGCAATGGACGCGGATTTTCCGTCTCACGAAGGCTGGGTGTCCTTTGAAGTTCCAGAAGCGGGAAAGCCGGTGTCAACATTTTACAAGATCATTGGCGATGTCACCGAGGCAACCCCACTCATCGCCCTCCACGGTGGACCAGGCGCAGGTCACGAGTATTTGTACCCACTCACCGACCTGTACAAAGACCACAAGATCCCTATCATATTTTATGACCAAATCGGATGTGCAAGCTCCACGCACTTGCCTGAAAAACTCGGCGACGAGACGTTCTGGACCTTCGACCTCTTCATAAAGGAACTAGAGAATCTCATTGACAAGCTGGATATCCGGTCACGAGGATTTTACGTCTACGGATCAAGTTGGGGAGGAGTCTTGGCTGGCGCATACGCCTCGCGGCAACCACACGGTCTGAAAAAACTCATCATCTCTAGCGGACCGTGTGATATGGACCTTTACACCAAGGGCGTGCAGTCACTCCTCAAGCAGCTTCCTGAAAAGTATCAACAGGTATTAGCAGAGTGCGAGAGGAAAGAAAAATACGAAGGGCCTGAGTACGAGGAAGCGTGTCTGGAGTTTGCAAAACGATTTACATGCCGCTTAGATCCTTTCCCGAAGGGTTTGCAAGACGCATTTGTACATTTGTCAGAAGACCGCACTACGGAGTTGACCATGTAAGTGGAGAAATTAGGCGCGCTGTTTTGTGCCAAATGCTAACAACAGTTCGAGGTTGGGGCCATATGAGTTCAAGATTCTTGGGTCATTGCGAGGCTGGAAGGGGTGGACGAAAGCCCATCTCATCGAGGTGGAGACTTTGCTTGCGAAGGGGAAATATGACCAGACTCAAGATATAGCCTTCCATGGGTGGTTCAAAGCAATTCCTAAAGTGAAATGGGTAACTTTTGAAAATTCAAGCCACACGGCGCAATACGAAGAGAGAGAACGGTATATGCAGGTACTTGGGGATTTCCTTGTGGGTTAAACCATCATTAACACCATCGGCCGGTGAGAAACATTCCAGGTGGACAAGCAGTACTCTGTCATAGCTTGATTTAGAAGATCCCAAGTCAGGAATCTAGGGCTTGTGTTAAATGCAAACACTTCCTTTGTATCTAGTTTAGCCTAAACGTGGGACACAAATCCTTTTTCTCTTCTTACGAAACGAAAGCATAAACCGGATGGTTCTGGTACTGAGCGAAAACATGGCAATGAAGTCACGTGGTGCGAATAGATTCTAGACCCAGGAAAAAGAGCATCAGCTCCCTTAGTATCTAGGTGCCAAATATTAATCAACAAAATTGTTGTACACACATTACTAATTATCTGTTAGAATTTTATTATTGATATTGATCCATCATTAGTCTACTACAAACCAAGGTACTACTAATTTACTCCATGACGGGAGTTGCTCCGCCACGCATGGATGCACCTTTCGAGTTTTGCGGGGTAGCGTTCTTCCAAGATTTTGTCTCCACCACGTGGCTGCGCTACGGGCAATTCTTTTGGAGACAATTTGACCAGGGTCGATTCCCACGTATTTCGTCTCAACTCAGGCATCTACCAAAAAAATGGCACGCTGGTCATGCTAGAGAGAAACCAAAATACCCAACTGTCACGCTCGTTGCAATTAGCTATCGGCGACGCATGACATCGCGGATAAGAACCCTGAACTAATCGCACCCTGTCCCCATATTCCTTGGACAGACGGGGGTTCTCCAACGCTAACTCGAGACGTCCAGCAAAGCGACCTCCACTTGTGGGGCGAGGGAGCAGCACCCACGCTCCCCACAAGGGGTCTGCAGGCCGTTAAATGACCTGTGTACATCTGATCAATTCCCCAATGGATGGAGGGCGCATCCAAGACGCGCTACGGAGGCACAACCTTGCCTCCCTTTTTAATGTTCTAGAGCTGTTCCCCATGCTCGTCTCGTCCCTGCCTGTGTCATCGCAGCGCTTGTGTATCCCACCATCTGCTGCATCGCGGAGCTTGGTCGACGGAGGATCTCATCATCGATAGCTAGATACCCTGTGTTCTACGACGGTGATCATGGGTTTTCTCGGGGTGCTGGAGGACAAACACCTCCAGCATGTGCCGGCTACTGTTATCCTCGCGGAGGAGGAAGACCACAGGACGGAGGCTACGGCTGGGCTCAAACATGGGACAGGTAAAGATGCGGATATTATCTTGATACCTCAACCGTACGTTGCGGCTTGTACATTTATTTTTCCAACAACCATCACTGACGTCTCGCAGTTCGTCCGATCCCAACGATCCACTGAACTGGTCTTCCGCGAAGAAGATTACCATCATGGCCATCGTCTCGTATGGCTCTGTCCTTTACGCCGCCGTTCTCGCACCTCTTCTTTCGCCAGCTCTTGTCACTATCGCATTGGACTTCAACGTCGGAGTCGCCGACATCACGGTCATCTCGGGGTACATGCTTCTGGTGACAGCAGCGTCGGGGCCATTTGTTTCGGCCTTTTCACGAAAATGGGGGAAGCGTCCGCTTCTCATTGTCTCCAGTATCTTTGGCTTGGTCGGGACTATAATTGGGAGCGCTACGTATAGCTATGATGGGCTTCTGGCAGCGCGCATCGTGCAAGGCTTTTCTATGTAAGCTTGACCCCATTAGGTTTTGTTTTCTTGCCATGGTGCTAACTCTTTTTCTTACAGCTCTGCTTTTGAGTCACTCGTTGTGTCCATCATCGGTGATCTCTTCTTCGTACACCAGCGCGGTGTCTGGGTGACTCTTATACAGTTCATTCTGGGAGCTGCGTCGAACTTTTCTGCCATCATCGTTGGACCCATCACAACGAATCTAGGATGGCGATATCTGTTCCACATCCTCATCGCTTTCACAGCCCTAGAGTGTGTTTTACTCATATTGTTCGTCCCCGAGACGGCGTACATCCGCGATCGACGTTACGAGATCGACGAGCTAGCACATGACAACCTCTCAGAGCTCGCGGCAGTCGAGCGCCGTCACGAGGGCGACTCCAAAGAAAAAGATACCGACGACGACGTAGTCCGCGTGGAGACAAGCACTTCCACGCCCCCGTGCTCCGCCCCAAAAGACCTTCGTCCAAGAACTCTCCATCTTCAACGGCACCTTCTCCGACGACAACCTCTTCCAGCTCATCCTCGCCCCCTTCGCCGTCTGCACCAACCTCGCCATCCTCTGGATCGTCATCGTCACGGGCGGCCTCACCGCCTTCTTCGTCGCCCAATCCTACGACATGGCCCAAATCTTCATGGCACCGCCTTACCTGCTCTCCGCCGCGGGCGTCGGCTACCTCTCCCTCGGGCCCTTCCTCGGCGGGCTCCTCGGCGCCATCTTCCTAGGCGTGACCCTCGACCCCCTCATCAAGTGGTGCGCCAAGAAAAACAACGGCGTCTACGAGCCCGAGTACCGCCTCCTGGGCATGCTCCCGGGTCTATTCACAGGCATCGGCCTCATGGTCTTCGGATACATGGCAGAGAGGCACTTCTCGTACTACGCGACTGCGACATTCCACGGCATGGACCTCTTCGGCATCTGCTGCGCGGCCATCTCCACGTCTGCGTACGCCATCGATGCGTACCGCGACATGTCGTCTGAGATATTCATCGCGGGGATGGTGTTCAAGAATTTTGTGTTCTACGGGTTTAGCTATTTTGTGAATGATTGGACGGTGAAGGCGGGGCCGGCGACGGTGTTCTACGTGTTTGGGGGTGTGAGCTTTGTGATGGTGGGGACGGCGCCGGTGTTCTTCTTTTGGGGGAAGAGGTATAGGAGTTTTTGGCATAGGCACAATTTGTTGGAGAAGTGGGGAATTAGGACGCACGCGGAGATGTGAGGGCTTGGTCAGGGACGCTTCGAATGAGGTAATGATGGCCATATGGGGTTTTGGTTAGTTAATGGAGTTGAAGGATGATTTTTGTAAAGCAATCAAGTCCAATTGCGGTTGTCGATACTTACTTTGTACTAATCATTTGAATTAGTATGAGCGTGGGTAGTGACTTGATATGTTCACTAGCCGACTTTTAGCGGTGGCAACCGAGATTATACCGGCAATCAAGAGGTTGTGTGTAGGTTTCGGTATACCGACAGATAGCTTCGGAGTACCGACACTAGCGGGGATAACGCTATAGATCTTTACGCTAAAGCCGATGAGCATGCCGACTGCCTTGCATCATTTACGGCCGCGACTGATTTTCAAAACATCTCATTGGATCTTGAAAAGGGAAGTGGACTATGGCACTAGTCTTTAGAACAAGTTTGGCAATTATCAGATACATATATATAGCATGTTGTCTACGTCGCTACTCCCTCATTCCTAACTAAAACCTAAGTAACCAACACTATAATTACATCAATTGCTCTCAAAAACCAAACTTAACATCGACAACTCCTTCTCATAATGACCAGCAAAAGCGACCAAAGCAAGCCTTACCGTAAGTGCAACATGTAACAGTTTTCCAATGTAAGATATCAGGAACTGACCGTCACAGAGCAAGGCTGGCACCCAACGGTGACTGCCCAACACGCAGGCCGCACAGCCGAAGCGGAAGGCGCTTTCGTCCTCCCCCATCTCAAACCCCATTTCCACATCCTGGACTTTGGCTGCGGACCCGGCACCATCACCACCGGCCTCTCCAAGTATGTGCCTGAAGGATCCGTCACGGGAGTCGACCTCTCCCCCGAAGTCATCGCGCAAGCCCATTCTTTCGCATCTCAGATCGAGGGCGGCATACCATCCAACGTCACCTTTGCCACTGGAGACGCCCTAGAAGGGTTGCCGTTCCCCGATGAAAAGTTCGACGTGGTCTTCATGAGCCAGGTCACGCTGCACATCCCAGAGCCGGTGAAAGCGCTCAAGGAGCTCCACAGGGTGCTCAAGACGGGAGGCCTCCTCGCCGACCGCGAGGGAGACTGGCCGTTTCGATGGCACCCGGAGCTGCCGGGACTCAGGCTCCAGGAGAAGTATCTGTACTCTATGGTGATCACGCGTCAGCCGCCGGACGCATCCCGGCCTTGGTATTCACCGTATGGACCGGGACATCGGGGCGGGTCGAGGACACATGTGTTTGCGAGGGAGGCCGGGTTCGACCCGTTGAAGATTGAGAAGAGTGCACGGGTGACGGTTTACAGTACGCCGGAGGAGAGGGAGAGATATGCTGGGAATATGATTGCGAGGATTGAGGAGGGGGCCACGCGCAGAAGTATAGGGATGTGGGGGCGACGGATGAGGAGATTGATGAAATTGTGAGGGACCTGGGGAGGTGGAGGGATGATGTGGATGGGATGCACTGGATCGTGCAGTTTGAGGTGTTGGCTCGGAAGTAGATGGTTGTCCCTAAGATGAGATGCCTGTATCAGGTAGAGCCTCATTCCAGGAGGAGTGGAGGAAGAGATGGGGGACTTGGCGTTTCACGCCGGTGGAGGAGGTTCCCTGTCAAAGATGTGACGGAGGATACCTAGGTAGCGTCTTTAAACAAACACAAACAAAAAATTCAATGGGTCAAAGCTAGTCTACTTGATGGTGCCGTGCCAGAATGCATACCTAGTCTAAGCAGTGCCGTGCCTGGCCACATTAGCAGCCGATGCCGAGACGCGGCGCATGTACAGTAATCGAGTGGGGAACGACCTAGCGACGATCAAGCAGCGGCTCAGGTGGAAGCGAGGCTAATGAGGACGAGGTTGTCAGCTAGCATGTCGCATGCATCCACCTCGTCTCCTCCGCCCTTTGATACCCTCGAGCAGTCGTGCTGGCCATGATTGGAAGCGCAGCGCACCCTACACCCACGCCTACGCCCACACCCACACCCACACCCGCGCCCACCCTCCTGTCCCAATAGCGTGTGACACAGCTGCAGCTCCGGCGCAGAGCCCGCCATGCAGTCCACGTCTCCTCCCCCGCAGACCCCGACGATCCAGCGGCCCAACGCCTACGACGACTCGGATAGCGACAGCTCGCAGGTCACGTTGCAGCGCCGCTCTCCCTTGCCGCCACGCGTTGTCAAGTCCCCCCAGCCCGACGCAACCCCCAACTACTCGCGCCCGTCGCTGCAGCGCGATCGCGATGACACGTCCCACAGCGGGCCGCAGCTAGGGCACCGCCCGCGACAGCGCTCCCAGGGCTACTTCGAACCTACTCTCCCCTCCAACCAGTCCTCCATGGCCCACCTGGATGCCTCGCGCATCGCCGCCCAGACGGCCATGCAGCCGCAGCATATGCGCAAGCGCTCCACCACCATCCCCGAGCCCGGAGGCATCACGCCCGCCGCCCGGGGGCCCTCGAGTCCGCCCGCCATGCCTGGTCCGCATACCATGACCTTCAAGACTAACGGCATGACCTATCAGAATGGCCTGGTCGGCGGCAGCAGGATGGCAGCAACTACGGCCGCCAACGCTGCCTACCCACGGAGCCCTCTGCACTCCCCAACATGCAGCCCCCGCCAGAACTCGGATCGCCAAAGCCTTCGGCCGTCGACCTCGCCCAACCGCCAAAGACCAAGGAAAAGAGCAAGATGAAACTATTTTCCAAGCCCAAGAACATCAAGATTGACAAGCAGATGGACATCAAACACCAGGCGCTGCCGTCTCCAGGCAAGATCGGGATAGGCATCCACAGTTCGCAGGCTCTGAACCGCATGATGATGAACCAGTCTCAGACGAGCCTGGTCGAGCCCAGCATCAGCAGCAACTCGTCATTGTATTCTTCGGCCAACGGCTCGACATCCACACTGGTTCCTCGAAACGACTCGTATCTCCCGACAGTGCACGAGAAAGATAAGGACAAGCACAAGCACCATTTTCTGTCACGGCCAAAAAAGAAGGAAAAAGATGAACACGGTCTGCCGTTGTCCTCAGCAAGCAGCAATTCTCGGCTAGTCGACCCGAGTGCACCTCAGCCGTTGTACTCTTTTGCAGCCCCTGCATCACCTGGTCATTCCAGCACATTTGCCAACTCTGTGACTGGCCTGGATTTACGGCATGGCGGGCGTCACTTGAGACGGGCGAAAAAGGAAGAGAAGGCGTATCTGGATGCACAGCTTGAACCTACAAGAGACCGCAAACAGTCTTTCAGTACGGACCGGTCTGAGTGGCCATCTGTCAGCAGTGTTGGTGTCACGCCCATAGGCTCGTTTGGTCAATCGCCCGGAACAGGTCTTTCCCACTCCAGCGAAGCCATGCAAAACCTCGGAAACTCATTCAATCTACCTGGAATTACCCCCGACGACGCATGGCCATTGTTGAAAGCAACAGTATTATTAATCTTCGCAGGAGAAGACCCACGACCACCGGTCGAAGATTTCAACGCGCTAGTCGCCGTCCACATCAAACGCTGCATCCAGAAACGATCACCGATAATCCTAATCGAAGATCTTAACGAGCTTCTTCAGACCGGGTTCGGCTCGCTAGACCAAACGCTACGACACGTCCCCGACGATCGCCTCGTCCCCCACCTCGTCGAGATGTGGATCGTAGTCTTCACCACCATCCTCCCCTTCATCCAGGCCGTCTTCCTCCCCCTCGACCTCGAATTCCGCGGCTCGGGCATCATGCCGTCCGCCGCCGCCGCCGACTTCTGGGGCGTAAAACTCCCAGACGAAATGAACACAAAGTCCCCAGAGAACAAGAACATCCCCATCCTCGGCGAGCTCGACGTCCGCCGCATCACCCTCCTCGTCTTCCGCGACACCGTCATCCTCCCCCGCTACGACACCCTCATGGCCATCTTCTCCCGCCTCTCCCTCGAGAGCCTCAACGCCGGCCTCGAATCCCCCTCCCCCATCCCGGACGCCCGCCCCGGCACCGCAGGCTCCGAATCAGCCCCCACGGGAAGCTTCCAGTCGGCCTCCCACAGCTCAGCCGGCTACCTCGAGAACACAAACAGCATGACCTCCTCCACCTTCGCATCCACCCGCTCGCGCGCCACCTCAAACACCTCCGCCGGCTCCTTCTCCGCCCACTCCATCCACTCGAATTCAAACCCCGCGAACTTCCTGCAGCCCGGCCAGCACGTCCCCGCGTCGCTGCGCGCGCAGCCCATGGACTCGGCAAAGGTCACAGAGACGGTCGGCCGCATGCTGCAGTGCGTGAGCGTCCTGGTCAGCTTGCAGTCGGGCGACGATGCGCAGGAGAAGATGGGCAAGTTGACGCGCGAGCTCAAGTATAATTGGCTAGGGAGGGGGCGCACGGGGAGGCAGAGGCATGGGTTTGTGGGTGCGAGGAGGGGGTGCGGCGTTGAATTTGGCGGCGGGAGGGGTCAGTGTGCCGGGGGTGGGGGCTTGAGAGGATTGCTATGTGGGGGGTGAGGGTGGTGAGGAAGAGAAGGGACGGTAGTGGTGGTGGTGGTGTCACTGCTCAAGTGGTGGTGGTTTCTCACTTCACCGGCCGGCCAGGTGGTGATCGATGGCCATGACGTGAAATGCGACGAGTCTCCAGCATGCGTTACCGGAGGCCACGGCATGGAGTGTGACGATATTCAGCATTGCGCACGGCGTTATGAATTGCATGTACAATGGATGGGATTTCCCACCCCGCGCTTTTCATCTGGGAGGTGGAATCGGGCTTGTCTTGCACACAAGACAACATTTGGACCAATTTGCGTACCAACGAACTTTATGCTTTTGGTGCGAGATACCATCTTCATATTTATATAGACCAACTGGGTGTATTCCTATTTTCTACAAATTCGCAAATCTATTTGATGGGCTTGTGTTTCCTTCTCTTACATACACATGACATACATACAAGTATCTGGATGTTGGACCGCGCGTTGTGGTTTCGGTCGGGTTGAATGCGGTCGAGCTGAGGTAGCGAGCGCTGGGGACGCGGGTAGTCGGTCAGTTACGACGGTCTGTAGGTGAAACAAGAGTCAGCGCCATGTCCGATGTTGATTATTGAAATGCGTATGTAGACACGGGTAGGATGACTTGCTATATTGTTGCCTTGTCAAAAGGTGCCATACTGCGCCAGCAATGGAAATCAAGATCATGGTCAACAATTGGAGAAGGGCGAGGATATCTTGACGCGACCAGGGAGTTGGATCAACCACCAAGGATGATGTAGCCATTTTTTATTTGGCTTTTTCTTGATGGATAATGTATGATTGTAGATGAAACGTTTACAGAGATTACTTGTAGGTAGGTGTCAAACGTGGCAGAATCATTTCGTGGTATCATGAAATGGCTGCACCCATCTGCCAAGAGAGTCCTTTAGTCATCTGCATTAAACAGTATCACACCTTATCACATTGATTTTGCTTCGTCATTCGATTTCCAATGACGAATCAATTATTTAGTATTCTATGCAGTTGTTTTGAGTAAGGGCACTTCGACTGATGTCGTCAAACATAGCCTATCATGGTATTCCACCGAGGCTGAGCCTCCTCGCCCACACCGGACCATAGGAAAAAAGGTCAAGTGTAAGTGCGTTTGCGTCTGAAAACGGTACTTCTACTATTCAAATTAACGTGGGGCATTGTATCTGTTAGACGTTGCGTTTGTTGAGCATCAAACGAAGAGCTGATAATGTTGTGGGGGCGAAAGCTTACATGGATCTCGAAATTGTTGCCCAATGAAATGGAGGAACTGATGGTACGATTACCGACGACGACAGCGGAACGCGACCGGCGCCGGCTGCAGATCGCGACCGACGACGACTGCAGACCGCGACCGGCGACGACTGCAGATCGCGACCTGCGACGACTGCAGATCGCGACCTGCGACGACTGCAGACCGCGACCGACGACGACTGCAGACCGCGACCTGCGACGACTGCGGATTGCGACCACGAACGATGACGGATCGCGACCATGATTAAATGCCAGCCGTGGCCAACATTTGTAGCTTTAGAAACAAGAAAAATATAAAAATCCTGGTTTGTTAAAAAAGATTAGAAAAGAATTCCGTCTCTCTTCACCAAGTCACAGTCCGCCGCAGTGTGAAATGGACTAACATGCTTGAAAACGCCTGCATGATGGACGAACCTGCACCGAAAGAATGTGTCGGCTCTGTAGGTTCAATCGCAGGGTAGTTTTCTTTCTCGCTCACAACAAGGCTTCTGAATGCTGTCGCTCTAATTCAGTCCAATCATTCAAGACGATAAAGAAGTATACAGCGTTTTGCTTCGCGCACAGGCTTAGGGTGGCATCGAATCACATGGAGATGAGTTGATGTGCACAAATTGGCAATTAAGTATTTTTTTCATTCTTTGTATGAACGGAGCTTCTTCTTTTGTCTCCAAATGCAAGATGCAGCTAAATCAAACAAACTCTCTTTCATTCCCTTCACTGTGTGCTTGGCTCCGTAGTCCACAGCATTATTACTCTGACCGTCAGCAAACTTGCCCAACCGCTTTCTTCTATTTCTTCGATTTGAAGCTGAAGGTCTGTGACACGCGCTTCTTCAACTCAGGCATTGATGGGACCCTGCTCAGCCGCCGCGACCTCTTCTGTGGATCGCCTTCTTTCTTGGCATTGTCGGAGTCTTTGTGCGTCTCGCCCTTCCCCGACACATGCGGCGCGAGGAAAGAGTCGAAAGTCACATCCGGCCTTGCAACGTATTCGGTATCCACGGAGAAGGAACTGCTCAGTCGGCTGAAGCGGTAGGCTTGTTGAAACCCCGGGCGACGACCTGCGCTCGCTTGAGTTATTGGAGAAGGAAACAGTTCTCCTGACACCTGGGACGAAGGTGACATCGGGCTCAAGGAAAGACTGGGAGTGCTTACAGCGCGGAGATCGACCATGGATTGTGTTGATTCGCTGCGCACCTGTGCCTTGTAAGTTTTGTCTTCATGGTCGTCTTCTTGGACAACTTCAAGTCTAACCAAGGGTGAACCTACGAAACTGAGCCTGCTTTGACGCGCTGCTTTGAGTACGAGCCGCTCGCTGTTGTACTTTTCCCGGATGATGACCTCGATTCTCTCTTCACGTTCGTCGCTGGCGGGAACAAGCTCGATGCGATGCGCGTGGTAGTTCACTAGGTCGGTGGCACTCCATTCACGGAGGTTGTGATTGAGCTCGCCTACTGCCAGCGCATGGCGGTCTTCGTCTGTGAGGTTGTGTGCGTAATAGCGGCCGCCTGTGTACTTCTTCGAAATCGACGATTGGGCGGATGAGATCGCTGAAGATGAATCGCTCGAATGACCAAGTGATGGTGGCGGTGAGTCAGAAATTCCAGAAGGTGTGCGTGAAGTTTCCTCTGCTTGAGCTTGCGCAATTCGATCCAGAGTGTCATTCGTGAAGGAACCGCGTGTGCTGGGCTTCCGATCCCACTCTGGTTCTATACGGGCGCCATTTACGACTGTGGGGCGCTTGCGTTGCGATGGCATTGTGGATGCACGTGCTGAAGCGCGGCTACTAAGGGCATGCTTTTGGTGGGTTATACGGAGGGTCATGGTTTCAAGGTCGCTGAACTTCAATGCCTGCACTAAAGTTGAATCGGACTCTTCTAACTTCACGTGAGTGAGTGCTTGGGTGAATGACCGACCGAGTGTACTCACTTGCGACCCCAAGTCTGTCACCGCGAACTTGGGGTTGACTTTTTGATCGCAAACGCTGCCTTATACCACTTGAGTCGCATTGTAAAATCATTCGAAATGAACTGGCATCGTGAAAAAACAACATGATGCTGGGAGAGACAGTGTGTGTTTGCTAAAAGTTGGGCTTTGTCCGCCCGCAGGTAACACAACGATGGACGTGCGCATTACAAAGAACAAGATTACATACACTCTTGACATTCTGGTACTCATCTCAAACGATTTGGGAAAGGTTGTGTTGTGATTCTATATTCGCTGGTTGGGGGTTAAAGCACTGTGTGCGTTGATATTTATCCGTATTTTAGTAATTTGAGACATAAGATCGAACAGGTTGAATCAATTGGTTGCACATATAATTTCTTTTACAGTCAGTCAACTCTTGAAATTTTAATGCTCATGCAACGCATTATGTATTTCCATTCAATCCGATATCTGCGTTCTTAGTTGAACGATACGTTACCCTCAGTTTTTCTGTTGAGTCCACGAATGCTGTTCAACTGTTATATTCACCTGATCATCATTGATATTCAAGTGAAGCGCACAAAGCGTACTTAGGCGAGATTGATCAAGCCAAGCTTTAGAAGACTAGGCGTAGATCATGAAAGGAACGACTAAGAGCGATTTGCAGAACGTACATTGCACACACAAATTCCTGCAACTGCAATTCGTAAACCCTCTCTAATAGCCTCACAGATATCCAAGTGAGACGAGTCGCTATCGTCAGAAGAATCACTGCTGCTGGACCAGCTAAAGTGGCTCTGGAGTACTTCTGGTCGCGCAAAGTCAGTCATGGGTATCGGGGCTGAAGTACTTCCCTCGATCGTTGGCGTCCACATTTCATCCTGCCGCTGATTTGAACGATCCGTGCGTCTAAAAAAGCTTGGAGAAACACTCACTGGCCTCATCGGTGCATGCATCCGCCATGGTGCATTGGGTGTCATGTCTGCCAGAAACTGATCGGCGTTGTTGTCTTCGTCGTATTCGAGCCATTTCTGTAGAAACTCTTTTTTATACTTGAGGGGTATCGGCTCTTGTTCTTCCTCATATTGAGGCATTACTGCGTCCCTTCCTGCGTCCCGCTGGTGTGAATCAGGAGCGCTTTCTTGGAAGTCGTTCAAGAACGGATTCTCATTGGGTTCGAGAGTGCGTTGTAAAGCTTTCCGCGTAGCTGAAGCAATCTGCGGCGTGAGCAAATCGCGATTATTACGTCTAGTATGTGGTTGCGAAACGATCTGGGACGTAAGTAGATCGCGGGCATTGCGGTCAGAATATGGTTGCCAAGCGACCTGGGACGGAAGTGAATTGCGGTCATTGCGTCCAACCTGTGACGGAAGCAAATCGCGGTCAGTGCGTTTAGTCTGGGACGGAAGTAGATCACGGTCATTGCGTTCATTATGTGGTTGCGCATCGTGTCCAATCCTGGCGTTCGAAATATTCAACAGCGGAATCTCATTGGATTCAAAAGTGCGTTGTAAAGCTTCACGCGTAGCCAAAGCGATCTGGGACGTGAGCAAATTGCGCTCATTGCGTCTAGCATGTGCTTGCGCATCGTGTCCAATGCTGCCTCCCGACATGGAGGAAACACGACGTTCATTTCGAGGGCTAGCTATTCCACTAAAACGAGTTGTGGTAGATGGTGTTACAGGTTCATGATGTGCAGCCTGGTTAGGTGGAATATCAAACCTAACATGCCTCTCATATATTGCTTGCGGTTGAGAGTAGACACGTTCAACCTCGTAACGCCCTTTGAGCCTTGCATATTCTTCACCAGGTAGCCCCGGGCTAGAAATTCCTCCAGTGCTTGAATTGGGACGCATGTCTATCTTTCTTTGTTGCTAAACCTAAAAGAAGTTCAAACCAGGCAGATGGCAGCTCAGGTGCTGAATCTCACATACTGATAGGACGGTTAAAATACTAGAGTACTCGTTATCATTGTACAAGCACTATCAAGAGATTTGTACAGAAATATCTAAGAGGCAGACATTGTGAAATAATCTCGTTTTATGAACTACGAATTTTGGAAATCTTGTGATTGCAAAACGCTCATATCTACTTTCATAGTTGTTAAACAATATTAGATCGCGAGTGTATCCTTCTCGCTGCAATATATTGGAACTAAACATCGTAATAAAAATTGAAGATGGAAACTGAAGGGAACTTATCCTAAACACTTCAAACCTAACCGCCTGGCAACTTTCCTCGCCATCCGTCGTAGGTCGAAATTTATTCTTTCTTTCTTTTTTATCCCCCCGGCAGTCTCCTCTTTTTCCGCAACAGTGACTACTTTCCCGAGTATCGGGCTTTCTGCCACCACAGAAGAGGGGCAATGAACTCGAGGACTCCGTTCGGGATAGTAGTTGAAGTCGTCCTCCTTGACAAATGGCAAATCGATGTCGTTGAAAAGCATGTCTTCCGTCTCCACCTGCTCGTCGGGTTCGCGCGAGCCAAACGCTATCCACGACACGTCGGTGTAATGATCCATATTACTGTCGCTGATATGAGGTAAATAATATTGAAATGAAAAGGTATCTTGGGCTTCATCTGCTTCATCTGGCTCCTCTAAAGAGACTAGATATGTGGAATCCGTGCTGACGCTCCAGAAGCTGATGGGACTAAGTAGACCGTATCGTTTTGAATGACGAAGAGGCGATCTAGGCGATGGTGCAAGAACTTCTGTGAGGCATGGTGTCCCGGGTTGAGACATAATATGCGAATCCAGACAAGTACATGGGATAACTCTTGATATGCGTTTTCCGGGGTGGTACCGCACCGACGGCGTATAGAATTGGTGCTGTGATCTCCGATGCTGGGAACGAGGGCGAGAAGCCAAAGTGTTCAGCGAGAGCTTCCTCGGATTGGGCAAAATATTTTTCGTCATATTATCGCTGAAGTGAAAAACCGAACGATGCGCGAATGGGCAAAAGCCGAAATCGAAACGCTTTTTTGTTCTAGAAGTGAAGATGGTCAAAAAATTTTACATATATTGTGTGGGTACGAAGAGGACGGTAAGTCTCTTGTATGTCATTAGATTGACGCAATCGTCACAAAGAAAAACAACGAGTACAAGGGAACAAAGGGCCTACAAAGCGGCCATGAGCTCGGGCACTCCGAACAATTAAACTAAGAGCTCTATTTCCGGAAACAAAGGTACAGCGAGAAATTTGGTTAGTTTGCAGGTTTCTGCTAATTTACTTCACCGCGAAGATAGGTGGCGCGTCGAGTAGTCATTTTGTGGAAATTTAGACTCACGTACACCGTACATGGCTCAGTGATATCTCACACATTCTCGAGTAAATCGTAGCACGAAATTTCGTGACCTTATTTTACCTGAAACACGCCGATGCTAATGTTACATGTTTTGTACTACCTGCGCTATACGTCATGCCAGCCTTTCAGAGTAGACAACTCTAAGGATAGCTCTCATGGGAAAAATTCTCCTTCTAGTCGCCGAGAGAACATCCCCTTGAAATCAATCTCTTCGCGCATTGACTTGTTTTCGTCAATCGACCACTCATTGTATCACATTCTCTTCGAGCAATAGCTTGTCTTCATGGATCAACCAGTCAACGTATTACATTTTCTAAATCGATGAATCACAAACCCACAGATACATTATCTCTAAATCGATGAATCGCAAACCCACGAACATATTATCTCTAAATCACAAAAGCCACACTCAACCACATACCAAAAATCCCTCTTTATCTCAGCAGAGAGTAACCCTCCTCACCCCTTCTCGTCATCTCCCCACTCCAAAATTCCCTCTTGACTCTTCCTCCGCACGCCATCGAGCACAAGACGTCCTTTCCTCCTCAGCGACAAAGCACCACAGCATGCACGAGTCTCACCCACGCTAGGCGCCTTCACATCCCACGTTGACTCCCACACAACGTTCGGTCGCTTCGCCGGCCCGTCGTGGATCTTGACTGTGTCTTCCGAATCGTAGAAGAAGACGTTGGTTCCGCCCCTTAGGGATAGCCGTAGGCTGTCTAGAGCGGTGAGCGAGTGCGATCGAGGGCGAGGTTTGCATTTCTTGCAGAGGTGAGCTGGGTGGTTGGGTAGGAAGAGATGACCGGATGCTGAGCGGTGGAGGGTGGGCGGGAGTTGGTCGCTGGTAATGGGATCACCGTTAAGCTCGACAATGTCCGCGTGGACAGTGAGACCTACTGTGCGGAAGGGCTGGCGGTTGTGGGGTGACTGTTTCAGGAGGGCTTCGATGCGGTGTCGGAAGGTCGCCATGTTTCTTGAAGTGAAGGATACGGAGGTCCTGGATATGGAAACGAGATCTTAAATGACAGCGAAAGTAGAATTTCATACAGCAGAGATGCATGTGTACGAAGACGAGGTTCAAATCAGACAAGCAGATAGTGAAAGACAATGACTGAGACAGTGACTAAGTCGCTCCACGGCAAGCCCTCGTCATTCAATTCCATACGCTATGCAATGAAACGTAGGTACAAGTTGCTTCATACAGTGAAGACGCTGCTGACCGAAACCGAGATGCAGGATATCAAGCCACTCGTGTCATCGTGAGATGATATCACCCTAACGCCTAAAATGTTTGGAAAAAAAGATGCCCATGTCGACTTTTGAGACCAGATATTACTCCTTGTATTGATTTCAACGCCTCCGTGAGAGACCGTGGCGCGCAGCTGTTGATCGTCGTTCTGGCTTGGGTTCCTCCTCGCTCTCCGAAACCTCTTCGCCATCCAACTCATCGTCTGGCTCCGACATGTCGTCTCCAGAGTCATCATCCGTCTCTTCAGCTTCGTCATCCAACAAATCCTCAGAGTCTTCGCTTCCTTCCTCTGACGCTTCATCTACTTCCATGGTCGTTGGCATTTCGTCCATGGAGCTCTCGTCATCGTCGTCAACATCCCTGCGCGATCGTTTCCGCGAATCGTCCATGGCAACGTCGCCATCGAACTCATCCTCGTCTGACGATGCATCTTCTTCGCCCTCAACATATATAACAGCCTCGTCCATGTCGTCGCGCACGGCCCGTTCCTGGTTTCTTCTTCGGAGCTCCAACTGAGTCTGGAGCATATCCAATCGACCTTTGAGCGACAACAGGGGTTGCAGACCGCTCGAACGCTCCTTGAGCACCCTAGTCAAGGTGGCCGTCTGTTTCATGAGCTGTGACTGGGTTGCCAGATATCCACCGTGAGTCGCAAGCGACCACTGCACCCAGACCATCAGCATACCGGGCCGTCCGGGTCTCTTGTGTAACCGCTCGGCAAGCTTTTGCAACAGGCCACCGACAAGCGGGGATGGCAAACGTTCGATGGTTGAGTATATGGTATCGACATCGTTTACGCGCAGGCACGAGTCGAGGAGGTCCTGGTCATTTGTCCGGAGGGCTTGGGTGAGAACGGTGCTAAGCGAGGTCGCAGAGGGTGCAGCCAACGGTCGGCGGATGGACGCAGTCGCAAGCTCCCGAGAGTCGGCGTTGGCGCCGACGAACGCAGACTCAACGTCGACAATTCGTGATTCACGCACAGGTTCTGATTCCGGTTCTTGTTCCTTCAGTCGCTCGCCAAAGGATAGCTCTTCGGGTTCGACTGTGCCATCGTCGGCGCCGGCGTGTCCATTGGCCACGGAGACGAGCTCCTTCGCTCCTGCCACGGCATCTTCATCAGAGCTCGAGTAGTCGCTCTCTTCCTCAGCACTGCTTATTTCGATGAGCTCGGGCGCGGCATCCTCCATGTCGACGTCACCATGGCCGGCGTGGCCCCCGCTCACAACGGCGGTTGATTCTTCGACTCTGTCGCTCCGGTTGCTCTTAGCGCCGTTGGTCTTTGCGGTGAGCTTCTGCTTTGGGGTGCCGTTCACGAGAGCCTTGAGGCCGGTGGGCTGCGACAGCCTTGCTTTCTTGGTGGGAGGGAGCGCATCGCGGCTTTTGGCAGGCGTGTGGACGCGCGAGGAAACTGCGGCAGGCATGGTGTTTGGCGCGCACAGTCAGGCTGGGAGAGAAGGCTGGGGCGAGGCGCACACGGTATCGGGACCTGATAGAGAGGTTGTTTTGTCCCAAACGAGGCAGTAATTTTTTTCTATGCCAGCGGCGCACGGCCCACTAGCACAGGTCGCGCCTACCGGTTCGGACAGGGATGTTGGATCGCGCCTTCTCATCGCGTCGCAGTAGGCCCTCACGCCGCACACCAGGAAGCCGCGGGCAGAACTGCATCGAGTGGACGCACGCGGGGCATCCGCAGCGGCAGACACGGTGCAGCTGTGCAGCGAGCGTTGCGGCGGGCGCAGAGGCGACTCTGGGGCGCTGACACGTGATTTAGTGTTTTCAGGGGTCGTTTTATTTCTTGGCCGAGCAGTGCGCGGCGACTCGGGTTTAAATGGCAGCCGCTCCCCAGACCTCATTCATGCTCACAAGGACCTTTCCCGACGCTCCTGCTCCCTTAGGTAATCACCGCCTACTCCGAAATACACCCACGACTCGCGTCAAATCAACTGCCACCCCCGCCAGGCCTAATTCGCGACCCAGCTCCAGTCGCTGCGAGCCCTCCATTCTCATTGCGCCTCTGTCCTGGACAGTCCTGCCCGGCTAGCGCATCTGGAAGCTCCCCCCATCTGCATCCGTGCACCTCGTCGTCCCCTCTGCACCTTGCGGCGGTTGCGCTGGTCTGAGCGCGTATGCATCTGGCCTTTCTTTGAGTTGGACGCGCACAGCCTGCCACAACAACAAACGCGTCGGCGCATCGGCATATATCTCTGACTCATCTCCGCCATTGCCCTGCCTCCTGCCGCCACCACTAAACGTACGTCACGTGCCCTTGCCTCGTTTCAGCATCCGCCATACATATATCTGTCGCGCCCCTCCTTCACTGCGCTTCCACTACCCCGCGACGCGCGCCTAAGCGAGCATTAAACCTCCATCTCCGCCCACGTCACCGCGCCCTGTCGCGTGTTTTGCTTCACCCAAGCTAATATAAATACAGCAGCCGCAGGCTCCATCCACAGCTTCCGCACCCATCGCCCAAGCCACCCGAGAAGCTCCACTGAGCCAGATCACCACCACCCACCTGCGCGCAACTCGTCTATGGCCCTATGGGAGTAATGACCTCGCCTGCCATCGATCAAGCTCCTCTGGACCTGAAAGCGACGGCAGCCCCAGCGGCAGACGGGATGGCAGTGGACACTGAAACAAACGGGTAAGTCCCATTCCGCTCTCTCTCCATCTTGACGCTCTGCGCCTTTAGTGTCTCGTCGTCTCTCACTAGTCTGCACGCACTAACACTATTTAAAGCGTCCATGATGTCAACCTCGACGCTCCAAAAGCGCCCACCGTGAACGGCAACGGCACCCACGAAGAGTCTACCGACGCTGCACCGGCGCTCGAACCGACCACAAACGTCTCCAGCGGAATAGACGGTATCTCTGATTTCCTGCCTCAGAGCCAGCCTGATAACAATTCTTTGTTTGGAGATTCGGAAATGCCTTCTGTTGCAGATGCTGTGGAAGCTCCGATATCAGACGTTCGCGACGAGGCGGGAGCCGACGCGTTGGGCACGGTCCAGCCATCTGGCGAGAGCACGCAGAAGGTCCCAGAAACGCAGCTTCCATCTACAGAAGAGACTTTGGGTGGCCCAGTACAACCGAACGACACGGCTGACGAGGGCCCATTGGATCTATCCACCATTTCCTCCGACTCGGGCGCAGCTCCTACCAAGCCTCTCAATGATCTCAAAATCGAAACCCAGCAGTCCGCGACAGGATTGTCTTTCACTGGATCACCTACACAACTCGATGCGGAAATGGTAGATGCGCCAACGTCGGGCAAGGTCCGACCTCGTGAGGATGATCACGACATGGAAGATGCGCCCGACGCCAAACGCACCAAGACCCAGGACGAGGAAGAGGACAGCGAACACGCCGAGTTCAAGGTGCCAGATCTACCTTCTCACAACGAGCAGCCGAATGGCTCTGTCGAAGCACCACAGAGCGCTCCGTTGCCCGCACCACCTGCGCAAGAATCTTCTTCGATACAGCAAGCTGTACCTTACAAGGTTTGGCCGTCGTCGCCAATGACCGAAGGCCAGAAGAAGTTTCTCCTCGAGCGCATCCGAAACACAAAGAAAATCAAGGTCTCTAATGCTTTCAAAGTACCTGTGGACATTGTGGCTCTTAACATTCCTACCTACCCAACTATCGTGACGAAACCGATGGATCTAGGAACTATGGAACACAAATTGAAAACGGGTGCGTACACATATGTTACCGACTTTATGGCAGATTTGGATCAGATTGTGATCAACAGCGAGCTCTTCAACTCGACGAGCCATCCTGTTACTCACGACGCTTACAACATGCGTGCCTACTTCCTCAAAGGAACAGATAGGTTACCTAAAGATGGCGACGAGCCTCCCAAGGCTTTCAAGCCCGCGAAGAAGCCGTCTGTTTCGACCGCGCCAAAAGCTCGGCGTGAGTCTAGGGCACCACCTGTGACTAAATCACCTCCTGCTTCGACTCCAACTGCGCCTTCGCCTTCGTGGCCACTGAATGCGGATGGCTTGCCTATGATTCGACGAGACTCTTCCAGTGCCAACGACCGTCCGAAGCGTGAGATCCATCGACCACCGTCGAAGGATCTTCCATATTCGGCGGCGAAGCCGAGGAAGAAGAAGTACCAGTTGGAGCTGAAGTTTTGCGAGAACGTCCTGGCCGAACTCATGAAGCCTAAGCATGCCAAGTTCTCTTGGCCTTTCCTGACGCCTGTAGATCCGGTCGCTCTGAACATTCCTTCCTACTTGAAAATCATCAAGAAGCCGATGGACTTCGGAACGGTGAAGAAGAACTTGGACGCTGGTGTCTATCAGAACGCCAAGGACTTCTACAACGACGCGCAGCTCGTCTTCACCAATTGTTTCAAATTCAATCCTGAAACGGATGAAGTAAACAAAATGGGCAAGCAGCTGAACGAAGTTTTCAACAGCCTGTGGAGCGAAAAGTCCGAGTGGCTTGCACAGAATGCACCTGAAGCTGAGCATCAGTCTGCCGGTTCCGGCTACTCGGACGAGGAAGATGATGACGAAGAGGAAGAGGATCCTGCGCAAGCTCAGTTCCTGGCGATACAGAAGCAGATTGCGGCTCTTAACGAGACTGCTCAACAGTTGCTCCAGCAACAACAGCGAAAGGGTACTTCACCAAAGGCGCCTGGCAAGAAGAAGTCCAAGACGGCCGCGCCAAAGCGCAAGGCTGGCCCTCTCACGGTGCCTCCGCCGGCGAAGCCCATGAAGTCGAAGCCGAAGAAGGCGCAAGCTCCTTTGAGTTATGCACAAAAGCAGGAGATTTCCGAGGGCATTAGCACGCTGGGTGACGCTGATATGAGGCGTGCTGTCCAGATCATTAGGAATGGCTGCCCGCACCTCGCAAACACCAACGACGATGAAATGGAGCTCGATATGGACGAGATCAATGACGAGACATTGCGTGAACTGTTCCGATTCATCAAGTCGGTACGGGGCCCCAAGGCTGCGGTAGTGGACGACGACGACTATGAAATGCCGCGCCCTGCTGCACCTTCGAGGCAGAATACCAACCGGCCCAAGAAGAATAAGCCGATGGGCAAGTCTGAGCAAGAAGACAGCCTCCGTAGAATCCAGGAAAAGATGCAGTCGTTCAACGGGGCAGTGTCGGGGTCTAGTCAATCTCCACCTGGTGAGTCGTTAGTAAAACCTTCCCACAACCTCTCGACTCACATGTCCTCAGCCATCCATGAGTCAAGCGATGACGACGATGACGAGTCTGCGTCTGAGAGCGAAGAGGAGTGATATCCGTCTTGCTTTTCCTTGGATCCTTCTCTTGTGCTAAGCTTCTGCCCTCGTAAATCTCGTGCATCTTGTTGCGTGCGCACAGGCGACATTGTTGCGCAGCTTGGCAATGCGGTGGAAGCCTTAGCATTCCGTGTGGTGTTCGTTATTGGCGAATACATGATGGCGACGGGCAAGCAACTTGTACGGTGTCAGCTCGTATTCATGATTGAACGAACCCACGTGATCCTCTTTCCCTACCTCCCGTCAACCCATTCTGCATTTCTTGTACACTATTTTTGGCGTGTGCACGTGGATAGATTAACCGACCGGCAACGGGGTCCACGATTGATGAACTTTTCTGGGATTCTCGATTTTTCCCATCTGACTCGACAGGACAGTCAGGGTAATTGGCCGCAGGCGATGAGCAAGCGAATGGACGAAAATTGGGGATGACCGGCTTGAATGGTATCGCTGTATGATAGTTGCATAGGTCAATAGCGCAAAAGCCAGACCACAATTTCAGACTTTTTCTCTGACTTGATGTGTTCCTTGTATCGTGCTGGTGACGTCGTTGTAATTTGAAGGGTGAGAATCCTCTCAGCGGGTGGCGGGCGAGCGAGCGTGCGAACGAACGACTCTGGGTGCAGCGGGGTCGTGGGTAAAGGTTCGGTGCAGGGGCAACAGGTCGAATTCCACATGGGAAATTTTGCTCCTGTCTTGGTCAGCCAGTGTCTCGCAGTGCTTGGAAAAGTGTTTGGGGGGAAATACAGGTCTTGCGTACTCGACGCATGGTGAGTCCCTGGATGTCGCTTCCCGAGAGCGACCTGGAGTGGGCGATAGGGTTGCATTCGGCTTTCGAGCAGAGTAGAGCTCGCATCGGTAGCGTAGTTGAATCTGCAGCCCTTTCAATATGAGAGTAAGTGTCGGTATGGCATGTCGGTGCAAAGGTAAGTGTGCATGCGGAGTCGAAGTGGAGTCCTGGCCTTGAGGCCGCCGCTGCGGATGCCCCATCCCATGACCCGCACCGCTTTCAGCTTAGCGGGCCACCCGTGCAGTGTGCTGTGGCTGCAGAGAGCTTCGCGCATGTCTAGCCCAGCTTCGCGAAAAACAGCAGCAACGCGCGCCCGTTCGCTCCACCACACCACAAACCATCTCGTACCCGGCCCCAATCGCAACCTTGTTGACGTCCTCGATTCTTTGCACTCCGGAAAACATAGCTGCATACAGCCGCCATGGCCACAACGGTGCCGGTCAGCGAGGTCAAGAGCAACACGCGTGAGAGCAGGACCGCCGCGCACTCGCATATCAAGGGGCTGGGCTTGAAGGGACCCGATGGCCGCGCAGACACGTCTGGAGGGGGCTTTGTAGGCCAGGCCGCAGCTCGTGAGGTACTATTGGATGAATCGACGACCTTGATCGGCTACTGATGGCGCGTAGGCATGCGGACTGGTTGTGGACCTCGTCAAGGCGAAGAAGATGTCGGGTCGTGCAGTGCTGCTCGCCGGTGGGCCAGGCACGGGAAAGACTGCGCTCGCGCTCGCCGTGAGCCAAGAGCTAGGCACCAAGGTTCCTTTCTGTCCTATTGTCGGCAGCGAAATATACTCGGCAGAGGTCAAAAAGACAGAGGCGCTCATGGAGAACTTTCGGCGCGCAATAGGTAAGTGATGCACCATTCATTCTGACTAGATAGCCAATATGCACGGTTGCACCATGCGAGGTGATCAAGCTTCACATAATCACATACTGACTGCTTCACAGGTCTCCGTGTGAAGGAAACGAAAGAAGTCTACGAGGGAGAGGTCACAGAACTCACGCCCGAAGAAGCTGAGAACCCGCTCGGAGGCTACGGCCGCACCATCTCACATCTCCTCATCAACCTGAAGTCCGCCCGAGGAACCAAGAAGCTTCGTCTCGATCCCTCAATATACGAAGCGATACAGAAGGAGCGTGTCCGTCTCGGAGACGTCATCTACATCGAAGCCAACACGGGTGCAGTGAAGCGCGTGGGCCGATCAGACGCCTACGCCACTGAGTTTGACCTTGAGGCTGAGGAATACGTCCCCATACCTAAGGGAGATGTGCACAAGAAGAAGGAGATCGTACAGGACGTTACCCTGCACGATCTCGATGTCGCAAATGCAAGGCCCCAGGGTGGTCAGGACATCATGAGCATGATGGGCCAGCTGATGAAGCCCAAGAAGACAGAGATCACAGAAAAGCTGCGATTAGAGATCAACAAGGTTGTAAGCAAGTACATCGACCAAGGTGTCGCGGACCTGGTCCCCGGTGTGCTCTTCATCGACGAGGTATGTTTTTCCCATCGAATCCGCCTCACGATATATACTAACAAGCCCAGGTCCACATGCTCGACCTTGAAGCTTTCACCTTCCTCAACCGCGCCCTCGAATCCCCCTGTCGCCCCTCGTCATCCTCGCCTCCAACCGTGGCCTCACACACATCCGCGGCGCGCCCAACCTGCCCCCTCCGCGCACGGCATCCCCTCCGACCTGCTCGCCCGCCTCCTCATCATCCCCACCCACCCCTACACCCCCGCGGAAATCAAATCCATCGTCGGCACACGATCGAGAACCGAGGGCCTCAACCTGGCGCCCGCCGCGCTCGACAAGATCAGCGCACTGGGCGAGAAGGTCAGCCTCCGGTACGCGCTGCAATTGCTGGCGCCGGCCAGCATCCTGGCCAAGGTCAGCGGGAGGCAAGGGGGTGCGATCGAGGTTGCCGACGTGGAGGAGTGCGAGGGCTTGTTCTTGGATGCGGGGCGGAGTGCGAAGAACCTGGCGAGCACGGATGGGTTCATTGCGTGAGCGCCTTCCGGATCGCTCCCTGCTATGTATATTAGGTTGGCGTTTTGCGGATCGAAGATGGATGGGAACGCGGGGTCCGATGTTTGAACCTCGAGGGCTATGAAAAACTATGACTACTTGCTCGTTTTGTGTTCTTGGGATGTGAGTGAAGTTGGGCTCGGGGGTGGAGAGATTTGTAGTAGACCAATGGGTTGTTTTGTCACTTGATTGAGATGCTAGTGAAGATGGAATGTAGCGTGATGTTGTTTGAAAGAAGAAAAAAGAATCCGGATAATATTGGAGCGTATGCGAAATTTCGATCGGTGTAGGCTTGAAAACTTCTTAGAAACAATGAAAGTGCTGTCTTTATGTTGGCCGTGTAGAGAACTTTTTATAAATTACTTGAGAAAACTGCCCAAAATTGCGATCACTTAACCTCCCTTTCAATGTTATAGAACAAATACCATTTGTGTAAATGGTTTTCTCTTTTTCTGATTCAAGATGACTTCACTTGGATAGGTGGGTGAAATCGTATTAGACTTCAAATCCACCCAGGTTGTACCGGTACTTCAGATCCTATGATCCGATCCACATAGCTGGACGAGTTATTAAAATATCACGAAATATACACACACCGAAACCCAGGCCGAGCAGCTACACTCATAGTGTAGACAAATCCGCCGGGGCAGAAGGTACCTGGCTACCAAAGATACAGTAGTCTCCCCCGCCCTAGCTCCGATTGGCCACCCCGAACCGCGGCTCCGGGCTCGAAAGAAGTGCCACCCACCCATCCCATCCCTCCCAACCCACCTCTGCACCCGCGCACCGTAAACCTTACCATCGAGACCAACCCAAGCTTGTCTCCTCGGCGAAGAGAAAACCACCCCCTCGTCACCAACCTAAAATCAAATCCCTCACAACCATGCACTCCCCACGCTCGCTCCTCCGCCTCCCGCGCCACCTCTCCCGCCGCACCCTCACAACCACCCCGCCCCGCCTCTCCTCCCCCTTCGCAAACGCCCCCGCACCGCCGCGCCTCCCAAAGGAAGAACAGGAGATCTTCGAGCGCCTCCAGAAACAGAGCACCGGCGCGTTTAGCACGCCGCGGGCGGAGGAATCGACTTCTACATCTACATCTTCATCGGCAGCTACAGCGACATCGTTCTCCGCCGCCGACGTGCGCGCCCGCATAAACCAGGCACCGGGCAGCAACAGCACGGAAGAGGCTCGAAGGATACCCGAGGGCGAGGAGGTGCATCCTAACTTGAGGAGGGGGCGCCGCCGGAGTTTGAGGGCGAGGTCAATCCGAGGACCGGGGAGGTGGGTGGGCCGAAGGTTGAGCCGTTGAGGTGGGGCGCGGGGGGGATTATAGTTATAATGGGAGGGTTACGGATTTTTGAGGGAGCGGGTGGGGGGTGAGTGGAAGAATGGGCTGTATTATATGTGTATATGTGTTGTGGATGGAGATGGAGATGGGAAGAGCGTTGGAAATATCGGGGTGTCTTTTTGGGAGGTGGTGAATTGGATTCGCGGTTTGGACAAATGTGGATTTGGGTGTCGTCTGTCCATCTAATTGTGAGAAATCACATGGACGCTGCGTCCGGGACTAGGATATGCGTAATCTACAATGTTCAATCGAAGCGAGTACCTCCATCCATCGACCAATACATGTCGGTTAGAGAGAAAAAAATCCTACAAATCATATTCGCGCGTCATGGGACACTCCATATCGTCGCTAAGCCACGCAAACACGGCTTGCGATACAAAAACGGACGTGGGACCATCCTATCGCGCGAATACGAGGCTACGTGTACTACCCACCTATGTAGGTCTTGTCAGCTTACTTGCAAGGCTGCCATCGACTTCTCGCATCTGGTCTACACGAGCAGCGTTCGAACCCCGGGGAACCGAAATGCTCCAGCGCCCAATAGCGGCGTAAGCTCACTGCTTTGAATATCCGTAGCTACGGTGCACTTATCGTGACGATTCCGCTATGGACTATTGGCAAGGCGGACGACAACGTAAGATTGCCTCGTCCGGTCCGTTAATTAAATGCATGTGTGTACCTATGTATGAATGGCGTTGCGAGCTTCTTCAAGCCGCGGTACAAACAGCAAGCAAGCTCTCAGTCACAGCTAGTGCCCGCCATCTCGGAGGCTGCAGGGGGAGCACTGGATCCGCCTCTGACGAATCGCACCAGTAGATACATGGACTACCGTTCATGGTGGCACGATAGGTTGTGGCGCGCATTCGGCCCTTCTGCGTGAGCAAATTCCTCGCGGGCTACCGGTGAAATAGCGTTTCACATGGTGCGCTCAGGAGACCATGGGACCTGGTCTCACTCTCCGACGTGGTCCCAGCCAGCGTCCTGTCCTGTCTTGCGTGCTCCACCGTTCAGATGTCCATCTATCTATGTATCCACCAATCTGCAGATCCCCCGCGGGAGAAGCCAAGAAACGCTGCGCCCTTGGCATCGTGTTCTTGACTTGACCTCATCGAGGCATGGATGGGGGCCGCCTTTTTACTGCAATGTTCGTGCTCCTGCATTCGTGACGTTGCCATGTATGTTGCGCCGCGGCGATCTACCACCCGTGGACCCTGGTGAGAAGGGAGCATCCCATCCCAGCTGCGCCACAGGCAGTAGATACGTCGTACCATTCGCGCGCGCGCGCGCTGCTAGACCGAGTGCAGCCGCGACGGAGATGCATCCGCGTACAAATTTGAACAAGGGCTACGCGTTCCTGTCTGTCTCTCGCTGCACGTCTCTGCGCTAGCTACCCCGAGCAGGCGTACCGAGATGCGTGTAACTTTTTCTTTAGACCACCCCCATGATGACCCGGCGGCGACGGCGCGGAGGAGGCTGAGCGGCCTACGACGCAGCTAGGAGTTAGGTGGTGGACTGCGACGCGGTGCCGGTACTTAATGTACTCGTCGCGAGTTGACGTGCAGGATACCTCATATCCGCCGAGTTCCCTTTGGTGAGTCCCCACCTGTGATACATATACGTACATGTCACCCGCAAACCTGTGACTGTGACACGGGCGCTGACTCCTCTGCTCACAGTGTGATCGATCCCTTTGTGTCAGAATGGGGAGGTAGTGCAGTGCCACCATGCATTCTAGGAGCGTGCATTCTTCGATTGTCTTGCCTATTGTCCACAACATCTTTGTCGCGCCACAGTAACCATACGTACCAGCGATCCTTGTTGCAGGGGCAACTTGTTCTTTGTTTCTTCAGGGAAAAACACATTGTCTATACCCGGATACCCGTGAGCGACTTCTCTAGCGCGTTCCGATGCTACTTCTTTTCTGTCTGCTTGCTTTTTGCGTGGAGCGCCTGGTTGCTGTCGATCCCGTTGTCGATTTGGGATATGCCAAGTATCGCGGGTTGGACTTTGGAAATGGCGTTACACGGTGGGCGGGGATGCGGTATGCACGGAGTACATCGCGGTTAGACGGGTTGCGGTTTACGGCCCCGCAGGACCCTCTTCCTGTCGAGGGTACGGTCAATGCCACCGAGGTACGAGATGTTTTTGCACTTCAGTTATATGGACTATACGTCTGACGAGTGTAGTTTGGCCCTCTCTGCATAGGAACAAACAGTCCTCTGACATCCGAAATTGGTGGAAGGTGGTCTGAAGACTGCTTGTTTGCAAATGTGTTTGCACCTACCAAAGCTACTTCGACAAGCAAATTGCCCGTTTATGTTTTCATCCAAGGCGGCGGGTTCAACACCAACGGCAATGCAAATTTCAATGGAAGCGACCTCATTCGCGCTTCAGGCGGAGAGATCGTCGTTGTCAATTTCAACTATCGCGTTGGCCCTTATGGATTCCTTGCCAGCACGGAGATTGCGGCCAACAACTCCCTGAGCTTGAACAATGGTTTAAAGGACCAACGCCAGCTGCTCAAATGGGTCCAGGCCCACATTGAACAGGTTCGCATCCTCCCTCGCGATCGAGTCACTTTGATTTTTCTTCCGTCACTGACTCAGTGCACAGTTCGGAGGCGATCCAGGTCATGTCACACTCGGAGGGGCCAGCGCCGGCGGTGGCTCCGTCGTTATGCAGCTCACGGCATATGGCGGACGCGATGACAAGCTATTTCACGCGGCAACTGTCGAATCCCCTGCAACGCCTGGCATGCGTACTGTAGAAGAGAGCCAATATCAGTACAATGCACTTCTCAGGCAAACGGGCTGCAAGAACATTGGTTGTTTGGAATCCATGGACGCGGTAACATTCCAGAACGCAGTCCGGCAATTACATTTGCCCTTCCCAGGGGGAAAGAACCCACCGATCTTCCAATTTAACCCCATCATAGACGACGACTTCCTCCAAGATTACACCTACAACGAATTCAGGAATGGACACTTCGTTAAGGTCCCCACCATCATCGGCGACACCACCAACGAAGGCCTAATCTTCACGTCCAAGGCCGTCGACACGTCGGAGAAGGCCTACACGTTCGTCACAGACCAGTTCACGAACGTAGACGCTCAGGACCAAAAGGAGATTGCGAACGTATGGCCCGGACCCCCGAACCCACCGACCCACAGTGGCGAAACACAGCCGCAGATATCTACGGACATATCCGCTACATCTGTCCCGGTCTTAATTTCTCCTCTGCGTACGCAGATGAGACGTCGCTGTCTACATGGCAGTACCGCTGGGACGTCGGGCCCGCGCTGCACGTGGGCGAGCTAACGTCGATATGGTTCAACGGCACGCAGGCAGCGCAGGTGTTTGTGCAAGGGTACTGGCTGAGCTTCATCCGGTCGTTCGATCCGAATGCGCACCCGAGGAGCTTCTGGACGCGAAGCGGGGAGAAGCTGACGAGTCCGAAGTGGGAGACGTTTGGGAAGAGTGGGAACGAGAGCAGGCTTTTGCTGGACGATAAGAATGTGGTGAAGATGGAGAAGGTGTCGGAGCAGGAACTGGAGAGGTGCAACGTTATCAATGGTATGGGGTTGCAGCTGAATCAGTAAGTTCCCCTGTCGCGTAGATGATGGTAGAAGTTTGGCGGGGTGTGGAATGCAAATGCTGACTCAGCACAGGGTGAATGGAGGCATGGGAAGGCGTGTGGACGGTGTGATACTCGGGTTCACCTATCTTGCCATGGGGATGGCCCTGGTACAATGGATATGCCCATGAGCGTGCGACATTGGCGTCTCTACGCCGCTGCCAGGACTTATTTTCAATATTGTGCATACCGCCGCAAGGGGTGGGTGTCTACTTGCAGTGAACGACACGCTCAACACCCCACGACCAGGGTGGTGTTTAGGGGAGCATGGCATCCCGCGAGCCTGAATGGGCAGCGGTGACATTCAATCGTCGCCGGGGTGGTGGTTGGACAGGCACCTGCACAGAGTGAGGCAGGTACGAACGAGCATCACAGGCATGCACACCCCCGTGTCATTCCGGGAGAATCTCAAGAGGCTAAAGAGCGGTTTACGCCAGCTAGCGTCGATCTTCATCAAATCATAGAGGCCGGGGTAATACAGGGTCTGATGCAGTTACGAGGCGCACGGGTTCCCTCTTCCCGCTGTGACGTTTCGCATGGGCAGGGCAATGTAGACTACTAGACAGCAGAGCTAGACATGAAACAAAGCACATGGAAAAACAAAGCAGACTCGTATAGCCAGCGCTGATTGCCACATGGATGCGCGCCGTGACGGGAAGATTGGCGGCCAGGATACGACATCCACTGTGCGCAATGAGGAAATAGGCGCGAGAGAGGGTTGAGCAGAAAAGGAGGCGTCTTGGCACGTGCGCAGGGAGTGCAGGCTGGGCTGAGGGGGAGGTGACGGGCGGTCGCAGGTGCGGCCAATGGCCACGGGTGGGCGACGACGCGTCAGCAGAGATTGGGAGCGCGTCGAGCAAACAAAGCCACGCGAGGACGGCCGAAGTGCTGTGTTGCGCGCATGAAACGCGGTGATTCCAGGCTGTGGGGCCGACAATGGCTTGGACGGGCCTGAGACAATGCTAGTGCGGTGATTGTAAACGTCTGTGCATGTGCCGGGGGGCTGCATACAGCGACAGCGACGTTTTTGAATTTTGACTGCCGGGCCAGCTGGCACAAACCACCCAGGACGCTGCCAGACCAGACCAGACCAGACCCCCGAGTGAAGACCAGACGGCCGCGACGCCTGCCACCAGCACCACGCCCACGACACACAGCCCAATTGACCGCCTGCCACCCCCCCCGTGTCGAGCCCCGTGTGCGCCGAGCCCCCTCTCCCCGCCGCCGAATCGAGTCGCGCTTGCTTCCCCAGCTTCGCAACGCTGTACCCGTGCCGCGACCACTGCGACCACCGCGACCGCCGCGACGACCCGCCCAGAGGTCTCTCCGCCGACCCAGACGCCCGCCGCATCCCGTGATGCCCTCGCCATTCCGCGTCCGTAGATAGCCCGACCTACGGCGCCATGCCTGGCTGGAGGCCGCTCCCGCGCATCGCATTCGCAATATGCATCTACCCATTCCAGCCCTCGTCGCCCGCCGACCTGCCGCTCGAGATTGGCGACGAGCTGTACATCATTGAGCAGGGCGGCAAAGAGGGCGCCTGGTTCCGTGGCTACCTCGTCGCCCCGCCGTCGCTGCTGGCCGGCCTGACCAGCGTCAAGGGCCAGACGCTCGAGGCCCGCGTCTTCTCGGGCATCTTTCCGCGCTGCTGCGTCGAGGTGCGCGAGGTGCTGGGCGAGGGCAAGAACACGCCCACGCCGCCCGACACGGCCGACCAGCGCCCCGCGAGCGCCAGCGAGGTGGCCACCACCACCACCACCAACAACAACAATGGGGGCTCATCACGCCCACCGAAAGCACAGGTGCGACCCCGCCGCCCACCACCAAGGGGAGGGCCGCCTCCAGGCCCGACACCGTGTCACTGCTGCCCTCGTCCGCCCACCGCCCCCTCTCGCGCCGCCGCTCCTCCAAGAACCGCACCGCCAGCCACGGCTCCCAGTGGTCTGCGCGCGCCGACCACCTCCAGCAACTCGCCCTGCCGCTCTCGCCCGTCTCGCCCACATGGCACGACCCCACCGCCCCTCGCCCGCCCGCCCCCGTGCCCATGCTCAAGATCGGCGACGAGACGCCCACCTCCAACCAGGAGCCGCTCGTCGACGAGATCGCCTCGTGCCTGCGCGAATGGCACTCCACCAAGGTGCACGAGCTGCTGCTGGCGCCCAAGTACAGCGCGTTGGACAGGATGTCGGTGCTGGTCCAGCGCCTGGACCACTCCCGTCGCCAGCTGTTGCACAAGGTCCTCACCCAGAAAGAGCTGGAGCGAGTGCGCGAGGCGACCGTGTGGGACCTCGTGGCTGGGAACAAGATGCTGTGCGGCCATGTCATAGTGCGGAGTCCGTCCCAGCGTGGACGCATACTCACCGGCGATGACTCGGCCATCGAGGTGACCAAGCTGCAGTCGATGATGAGCCTGCTGGATGCTCGTCCGCTGCCGCCGGTGGATGAACACAATCTATACCATCTTTTTGTGAATCTGAAGCAGATCTTCGGTGATGTGGTACAAAGCGGCGCCCAGATCAGCATGCATTTATGCTTAAAAACCCCTGGTGCAGCTCCCGTGCCTCTGTCCGAGGCTTACTCATTCGATCTGACTACCCGCGACGGGACACCCATGCCCCTCACCGGGGATAAGCTTAGGTCTCTCTTCGTGGATATGAGTGCGACCGATGTGGGTGAAGGCGCAGGCTCGGGATCCAGTCTCTACCTGGTCTTCAAGTTGCTCACGAATGAAGCCATACGCCCGGCCGTTTACACCAAGGAAAACACGTCTCGTGATGGCGCCGCCACTCCCCTGAACGGAATACAACCCTCACAGCACGGAAGCCTCAAAGGCGGTCGCCGCAGCGTCATGTTCGGGACGAAACGGAAGGAGTCTGTGAACTCCAGCACCAGTTCGATAGACGGACGAGGCGCATCTGTGGACTTCAACCGCACCCAAAGTAGGGAGGGACGACCTGGATCCGCCACAACCACGAAGCCTAGATCGAATTCGAAGGACCAGAAGACGTTGAAGAGAGTCGTTGCTGTCGGAGTACATCGCGTGGACCAGCTGCTACGGTCGCATGCGGAAATTGATCAGAGCGTAACGCTCTGGTCTGTGCCTCAAGATATGGACGAGATGCCTGAGGAGGAAGATACTGGCTGGGATGCTTTCCTCGATGAGATCTATCCTAGTCACAACGACAAATACAGAAGACACCCGCAACTCGACCGTATCTCAGTTCATCTCAAAGCTTTTGCTCATTCGGATGCAGAAGTATTGGTAGAGAAGACACCCACATTACTGCATCACATTAAGACCACCCGTAAAATAGGATTCTCCGGAGCTCCCACAAAACCCCGCAGCGATATCTACCTCACTCTGACCGAAGCTGTACTCCCGAAAAACGCCCTCCTCGCCCACCCGAAAACCGGCACTGTGCCTCTTGCACAAACATCGCCGATGGATAATCTGCAACTGACGATCGAGGTTCGCAAATCCTCGGGCGAGCGCATCGAGGGTTGTATCTACCCATCGACGAATAGTACTGGGCACACAGCATGGCGGACCACGGCCGTACAAAGAGGAGAAAAGTGGAACCTGACTGTGCGGTTGGCTATAAAACCCGAAGAAGTACCCGGGTCACACATTGTTATGAGTGTAGCCGACGCCCCTGGATTTCCGTTCGCCCTCTGTTGGATGCCACTGTGGACCCAGGATGCATTCGTACGAGACGGCGAACATTCGCTTGCAATGTATCGCTATGACGAGTACACGTCCAGCATGATCGCAGGCAAAGGAGCCTACCTGGGCTTGCCGTGGAGCGCGAGGAAGAAAGACGATCAGGTGATGGGTCCTGGGGCCTCTTTGCAGCTGACAACGTATCTGTGTAGCACCAAGTATTCTCAGGACCCTGACCTTTTGGGCCTCCTGAAATGGAAAGACCAAGCTGGCGGTGAACTCGTCGGTCTGCTGCGGCGGTTCCCATTCGTTCCGGAAATAGAGATCGTTAAACTGGTCAACGAAGTCTTTGAGGCGCTCTTCGAAATCTTGGTCGAATATGCTGGTAGCGATGAGTATGAAGACCTGGTATTCAATGCCCTTATTATCATACTAGGCATAGTGCACGATCGACGTTTCAACCTGGCTCCTCTGGTCGATCAGTACGCTGAAACAAGGTTCAACTATCCCTTCGCTACCGCATGTTTGGTACGCAGTTATACTCGCTTACTGACAAGCCCCTCGGATCCCGATTTCTCGCGACGTCTGCGTGCTACCTTTAAGGTTGGTAGACATGTTCTCAAGTTCATCATGAACGCGCGACAACAACAGAAGGAAAAGGAGGCTGGCATTGGTATCACGACGCGCAACCCTACGTTCACGAAGGATATCAATTCGATCTTCAAATCTCTGGAGCTTTTGATGAGCAACCCTTCCGCGATCCTTATTGGAACCAAAACAATTCTCGTGCAGAATTTCCACCTCTGGCTCCCAGAGCTGGCAACTTCCATGTCACCTATGGAGATCCTCAAGCTCACGTCAAGTTTCATTGACTCGTGTGCGACAGTGTCAGGAAAGCTTATCTTGTATAAGCTGTTGTTGATTCACCATGTCGCCGATCTAGACATTTTCAAAGCACCTGATACCAGAAAGGTTCTTCTTTCGAACATTAACAAATGGCTTGACCCGCACTGGGGAAAGACGGAGGAGGTTACAGAACAATGGAAAGACCAAGTTCGGCTGTGCTGCTCCGTTGTTGCGTCACTGGTTGAAGAACTTGGCCAAGACGCATGCGAGTACATACCGAAGCTAGTGTACTCATACCAGGCCATTCAAGAAACGCCGCGCTCCACCAAGAAGACATTGTCACTCCTGTTCCCTACCTCCTATCCGTTCCCGACCCGACCTACGACCACTCAAGCGCCGTTTGACGAAGCTCTCATCGAAATATCAGCCGTGCTTGCAGCTCTTTGTGGTCTACCCATAAACATTCATCTGGATTTGCCCAAAGAGGATCTTGCAACGTTCTTATCTTCCACGTTAAGTGTGTACATATCAATACTGCACGGGGATGCTTTCCCAACATCATGGCTGAGTGTCCATATCTATCATCACAAGGCTACTATGAGAGCGTTAGAAAAGGTATCTGGCGTTCTCTTGGACTCATTCCTGCCGCACCCGGATGAAGCAGATCAATTCAGCACTGACCTTTGGCGGTCGTTCTTCGATGCGCTATTGAAGCTGGTTGGCAGCGATGCATTGGCGCTCGAGACTTTCCCCGAGCAGAAACGTCGTGCGGTTTGGAAGATCGCTGGTGATGTTCGCGAACTTGGTGCAGACCTCCTTCAACGCAGCTGGGAAGCAATTGGATGGGAGGCCAGCAGCGAAGACAAGAAGCAGTACGGCCTGGAAAAGATGGGTGGTTTCCAGGTACAATACGTACCAGGTTTGGTGGCACCAGTGGTCGAACTGTGTCTCAGTGTGCACGAAGGTCTTCGCAGCGTTGCGATCGAGGTCCTGCAGACCATGATTGTCAGCGAATGGACCTTGAGCGAGGATTTGTCGCTCATCCAGGCTGAGATAATCGATTGCCTGGACCGTCTGTTCAAATCGAAACCTCTTACCGAAGTGGTCTTGCAAAAGCACTTCATCCAGGAACTCGTCGACCTTTTCGAACCGATGTCCCAGGATCCAAATGACGCTCTATTCATCGCGGTCAAAAATCTGATTACGACAATTGATGAACTTCTGGACCTTTTAGTAGCGGTCCACAACACGGATGCAACGGGTGAAGTCTTCCATATAATGGATACACTCCATTTGATGGAATTCTTGAAAGACATGCAGAAGGAAGACATGTACATCCGTTATGTCCATCAACTAGTACAGCTTCAGGCTGATGCCCAGAACTTCACAGAAGCAGGCCTCGCATTACGACTTCATGCCGAACTTTACGACTGGGACCCTGCCATGATTCTCGATCCGTTGACAGATCCTGCTATGCCAGTGCAAAGCTCTTTCGAACGGAAGGAGCAGTTGTATTTCCAAATGATCGATCACTATGAGAATGGCCAATCATGGGATAATGCACTTGGTTCATACATGGAACTAGCAACGCAGTATGAGCACAACGTATTCGACTTTGCAAAATTGGCCAGGACACAACATGCCATGGCCAAGATCTACGAGAGCATCGCAAAGGGCGAACGACAAAACTCACGCTACTTCCGTGTGGTATACAAAGGACTTGGTTTCCCTGTAGGCTTGCGAGACAAACAGTTCATATTTGAAGGATCAGCAAATGATCGATTGGCAACATTTACCGATCGCATGCAGGAGCAGCATCCTTCAGCGCAGATTCTTACACCTGGCATGGAACAAGACGTCGAGGGTCAGTATCTACAGATCTACCCCGTTAGCGCGCAGAAGGACTTGTCACACCCGATTTACCAGCGCACAAAGGTTGCTCAATCGATCCGCGACTACTATTTGCTCTCCAGACCGAACCACTTCACAACCGGGTCCAGGCGGGTTGAACATGCCTCGAGAGAAGCCACGATTGAGAAGACGGTGTATACCACAGCTGAGAGCTTTCCCACGATCCTACGGAGAAGTGAGATTGTCGCTGTTGGTACCGTCACGTTAACCCCGCTTCAGTCAGCAATCGAGAGAACGACACGGAAGGCTGTAGAGTTAGCTACGCTGGAGAAAAGAGTGTCTGCTGGCGAGGAACTGCTTTTTACCGAGCTGACCAGAGAGCTGATGTTTGCCGTGGATACCACCCAGGACACCAGTGTTGCACGATACCATGAACTGATTCCAGACCCACCCCGTGCTTCGATAGATTTAGACGGGGAGGACGCAGAGGCGCCACCCGAGGAACCGAATCCTTTGGAGAACGCGCTCAAGGTTGCTTTGGTAGATTACGCCTTGACCATTCGACGTTGTCTTGCATTGTTCACGAGGCCTGCTCAACACGCCACCAGGGCAGACCTCACTCGACGTAGGCTGACCCGTCTCGAGAAACACGAAGATTTTACTAATCTATTTCTAGGTCTCGAAATGGCATTCCACGACGAATTAGCAAACTACACACCCGCCCCCGCGGTGCAACAGCGCGTCCGCTCCCCCACGCTCACCCCCTCCCGCGTCGCCAGCCCGATATCGATCCCCGCCTCCAAAGTAAACGGCACGCGGGCCCCCTCGCCCACCTCTGACGCCCAACCCCCCGTCAAGACCGGAAACGTATGAGCCTCTCCTTCTTCGGCCTCGGCGCCTCCACCACCGACACCGCCTCCCAGCACTCGTCCAAAGACACTAAGCCCTCCCAGCCCACCACTGACACGGACAACTTCGACGCAGCCTCCACCTCGGCCTCGTCCCGCTCCCGCAGCAAAGACCGCTCCAAAAACCGCACCAGCAGATCCTTCAACCCCCGACGTCCCCCGTCCCAGAGGCCCTCCCCAGCTTCCCCGCCCCCGCGAACCCCGCCGCCAGCCAGCAGAGCCTCGCCAAGGTCCGCAGCAGGGCGAGTAGTCGCGGCCAGAGCGTCGACGGGCGCCCCGCGACGGGGAAGTCGGATAAGAGCGAGGGCCATCATAGCAAGAGGAGTAGCAGCGTGAAGAAGCGCCTCAGTAACTTTTACCTTGGGAAGAAGTCGAGTAAGGCTAGTGTTAGGGGTCGCGTGAATGATACGTTGGAGGAGGAATGAGTAGTGGGGCTTTGATCGAGGGGAGTGAGGGGGTGAGAGATGGAAGTGGAGATGAGATGAGATGGAGATAGGTGGATGGATGGATGGATGGATGGATGCAGAGACGTTATACGTATACATGTGTTTGGGCATTTGCGTTCTGCACAGATGGCATTTTTGGGCGGCATTGCGCGCATTATTTTATTCGTTCTGAGGACGTGCGTGGTCACTGGAGAAGAGTGGGCGAATTCCCTTCCTTCCTTCCTTCCTCCCTTCCTTTCTTCCTTGCGTCTCGAGAGAGGGAGGGAATAAGGGAAAGCAATATGCCACGGTTTTTCATCTTCTTGGCAGGTTTTTAATACGCTACATTTCGATCCTATTCCGGGTCACTGGTGGTTGGTTGGTTGCTGGGTTGAAATGGTTTGGGTTGGAATGGGCATGGAAACTCGGGTCGATATACTACTACTACTTGCTACTTACCTCACTGGGAAGTTTGGGCTTCGTTTTTTTGGGGGAGAAATTGGGGGGTTAATATGTGGAGATTCGAGCACATCCTTCTCTCTCTATCTCTATTTTACTTTTCGATTCGTCAAGCGCGGGGGATTGGGATGGTGCGAGGGTTGGCATGGTGGACTTGAAGACCTGAGACTCGAGGGCTTGCTTCTTCTTATTGGGGCTTTTTCTTTTCCTCTTCTTTTTTCTTCTACCTTTTCTTCTACCTTTTTCTTCTTCGTTTTTGTACGTTGGTTAGTGCGCGGCTTCAAGTATACCCTGTGTGAATTAGAAAGTGTGGTCTTGACTTGGATGAGCTTTTTTTTCTTTCTTGCGTTTTCGTTGGGGATGTTTGTTGTGAGTAGAGAAGAGAAGAGAGAGGGAAGGTAAGGTGTAAGTGAGTAAGTAAGTAAGGAAGTGAGGCTGTGATGTTATTGCTTTTTGCTCTCTTGTGAGTTTTTGTTTGTCGGATGGGTAGAGCGGGTGTCGGTGCGCTTTGTGTACGTTCGGTTGGGTGTGTACATCGTGTGTCCAGCTGGTCTGGATTGAAGGGGGGCTTGGGGATGCGGAGAGTAGATACGCTTGACGTGGCAACCTATCTGGTGATATGAAGTCCAGTGTGGGCTAGAGGGTCGTTTCAATACCATTGTGGTAGTAAACATAAAGCATGCTCCATGAGAGCGGACAGGCTACCTCCGTCGCGCTAGTGTCATTCTATACCATTATATGACTGGAATTCCTGTATCCAGCCATCTAAACAAACGCTCAAACAAATCCACAAATTGTCATAGTCAACACTGAACCACCAGGGAAATACCGCCCTCTTCCGCGTCAAACCACTCGTCCTCCTCCTCGCTCTGATGGACCGCCTCTTTCACCAATCTATCTATCGACCCCCTCTTGGCCGCCTCCAAAACCTGACAAGCCTCCCACGCAGCTATAGTCTCCGCATTCAACTTCTTAATCCCGCTCACAAGCCCACCCACATTCACACCTCCCACCCTAACCTGACAAAAATACTTCTTCCCAGCCCCCTTCTCGTCCACCAACACCCTCGCATACTGTACATCCTTCTCCACCGCCAAAATCCCCAGCCTCTCCTTCGGATGCAAGCAATCTACCCCGTCCCCCAGTATCCTCTCCAAGCACTGCAGAATCCCCAACTTCCTCAGAAAGCCCTCACAAGCACCGATGTCCCCCTTGCTATCCACGTAAATGCCACCAATCACCGACTCCACGATGTCAGAAAGAAACTTCGGCGCGTCCATCTCGGCCAGGACATGCCACGGGAATACCTTCCCGCTCCTCAATGACTCCCGCAGACGCAGCTTAACCGCGTTGTACTGCGCAATGGCGACGTTCCTGTTCGCCACGAGATTCGACGCGTCGGAGCGCAGAAACTGCCACAAGCACCTGTGCCGCACTTCGCGGTGCATATCGGGCGGGATGGTGCGCTCCTCCTCGACCGTCGCCTCGAACATGCTGAAAGCCAAGAACGCCGCGTTCGCCATCGCGGTGCGAATCCCGTGCATCTTCGCGTGGCCCAGCTCGGGGCTATGCGCAAACAGCCGCCGCGACACGATGTAATCGAGAACCGCGTCGCCGAGGAACTCGAGCCGCTCGTACGAGCAATTGGCCAGCGGCCCCTTGTACGACGAGTGCGTGAGGGCCTCCAGGAGCGCCATTTTCTTGCTGAATGTGTACCCGATTAGCTTCTCCACCGTCGCCAGGCCCGTGATGTCCTTCTCAGTGGACGGCATGGCGGCGTACAGGGTGGCGCTCGATTCTGGGACGGGCGTCCACGGCTCGAGGGGGAGCAGCGTCTGCATGCAGACGTGGGCTTTGGCGAAGCCGCCGATCAGGTAGGAGGTGCCGACGAGGGATTCGATGACGTCGGCGAGGTTCTTGGAGGATATGAATGTTTTGGTGGGGGTGGGTGGCGGGGAGAGGACGTCGTTGGCGTAGCGGGGCTTCCATTTTGCGGCGGTGAAGCGCTTGCGGAAGATGAATTTGTCGAGGCCAATGGACAGGGTGGCGCGGGCGAAGAAGCCGTTGGATATGATTTTCCCTAGGGGTAGTTAGGTGGTGAGGAAGGAGTGGAGGAGGTTCGCTGTGGGGGATGTACCTTTTTTTCCGGTTAGGAAACTTTCGGGCCATTTCAGGTTGCTGGCCATCAGGTGGAGGGATGCGATGAATTTGACTATACAGTCGCCGAAGAACTCGAGCCTGTTGTTTTTTCTTGTTAGTACATGGTTCGGGATTCAGTAACCGGCAACCTGATTTCGCAGAGAAACAAGGAAAGTGCGACCTGATCCCACGCACCTTTGATAGTGAGAGACATCTCCCGTACTCGATGATGTCAGGGCTTGAACCATCAAAGGAAGATGTTCAGGGCCAAACGAGACAGGTTCGAAAATCCCCAATCGTAGCGTATTTGTCGTGAAATAAGTCTCGTAGCGGTGCAGGATCGACGGCATGAGCATTGCACAAATCGAATAGGCTCTAGGGAGCAAATTCACCGAGCAATGCGAAGCAGGAAATCTCTCTGTTCTGGTGTATGCCTCGTTTTTGTCCTGATTAGAGGGGATCGGATAGACATAATCGAGCCGCTTAGGTACTCGAGTGAGGTGAAGCGTAGGCTGTGGCATTTCCATGTCGATGTATTTGACAAACCACTTCTTCAAGTCTCCCTGGGTCTGAATCTGGCCCCAATCGTCCAGATTATCCTTCCCTTGGACGATTAAATCGGGAGCCATCGTGGTCAGGTTGGTTTGTGCATCCCATCGCTGCAACTTGTCATGGTCTAGCGAGCCTCCGGACATATCGCTTGGAACCAAGAGCCAGAGAAGGTCATCCCGTTGTTGATCGACCCGCGGGTGAATAGAGGTGAGAATCTTTCTGGTTATACTTCGCATGACTTGTATACTCTCATCAGATAGGACGACCCCAGACCGCCAGTGACTGGTTACGGTGATTGTTTTCGTTTCGTTCCAGAAAAAGGTAAGCTCAGGAATAGCCGGTAACTGTGTAGGCAAATAGAAATCCATATAGAAACTTCTATCGTTGATGCCTTGGAACTCCAGTAGCGCCCGGTGGTACGCATGCGGGTTCTGTTGCTGACATTTTGCGATAAAGCGCCAGGGGTCGAGTGCGGGGAACACTTCTATCAAAGATGATGTCTTGTCGGATATCTGGAACTGCGCTGCTGATTTGTCTACTTCTTGCTTCACGTGCAGCAGATTGTCGTTGACCAGGCCGTTCTGATGGAGCATCTTATACGTTTCGAAGGCGGCGTCTTTCATGGCCATTCGCTCCGTTCTCCAAACTTTGAGACTATGCGCCACTCTCAATGTAGGGTCGACCGAAAGAGGTAGTGTGACTTCTGCTGAGATGTTACCGCTATCTTCTTCAAATGCAAACTGTGGCCTGAGATCAACGTAAGGACCAGAGCCAAGAAGTGAGCAAAAGTGGTAGAGATGAGACACGGCGTTATCCATGGTAAGTAAGGCCCTATGAAGAAATTAGTATGATACCGTGACGCGACCACGTGTAGGCAATCGCAAACAAAACATACCCTGTACTATCAATATTGTAGAAACGCTCTCCCGCCTCTTCAACCGATTCGTTATCCTCGGCTTCTTTAACGCGACGCATGTCATCCTCATATGCATCCTTCATCTCTTGTTCCAACCTTTCCCAAGCCGCTGGTGCTCGATGCTTCAGCTCACTGGAAGAAAAGATAATATACTTCGAACGAACTCTTCGCGCCCGGCCACGGCGTTGTACAAACGATTTGAGATTCTTTGGACTCTCAAAACAAATTACCAGGTGGCACTCCGACACATCGATTCCCTCTTCTAAGACGCTGGTCGCAATGATCAGGTTCGTATCTCCGGCTTTGAACCTGTCCAAAGTATCTTGCTGATTCTTTGGCTCGATTAGAGTAGCAATGCCGGACTTTCGTTTTGTGGAGACCGAGTTCCCTACAAAAGTCCCAATACTGAGCCTGCCCTGCAGCTTTGGGTGGAGCGAGAGCAACTCCGCTAGCGCGGCTACCCACACTCTTTGCTCTGCGAACATGAGGCCCGTCAAGGTGTGACTGGCCTCCGATGCAAGAAGATCGATAAGACGTTCGACCTTGGGCGATAATCCATCAAGTGACATGGGCAAAGAGGCAAAATTATCGGGCAAGGGAATCCGCTCGATCATCTGTTGCAGATGTTCCTTTTCTGATTGGGACCATTCCAGCAGCTGTTCGGAAGATCGGACCTTTAGTCTCTGTCAGCAAAAGTACAAGAGGTCTTTCTGGGGGTTGCGATTCTCATGCAAATATTATCTATATCAAGCCGTCCCAAAAGAAATCCAATATCGCGGCCTGCTCCAAAACCACGAGAACACTCACCTGTTCCTGATACTGAGCAATTGATTGCATAAGCCACCAATCAGCCACAGAAACCCCCAGCTCTTCTGCTGTTTGTTCGTATTTAGTGCGCAGTGACGCCAGCTCCCTATAGCAATATGTGTTGCGTTTAAGGTAAGCTTCCTGAATCTTCTTCTCAACGCTATGGTAATTTGAGGAACGGCATATCAAATCTATTACGTATGGGTCGTTACCGAAGTCGTAGTTGGTCACCAGTAGGTCCAAAGCAGTGTATAGTGACGAACAACCTGGTGTAGTAGGCGAATAATCAATCCGGACAAGTTGTGGTCTGTGTACAAAGCGGAGTAGCTCGGAACCTTGTTTGAGCTTGAGCGCATGTTTATAATAGTTTATTAACCGGAATGAAACGGTTTGAACCTACGATGAACTTTAGGTGTCTTTGTAATTGCACTCATGTTTCGCTCTATTTCCCTAAGAGAGTCAGCTGAATGCTACACACGATGAATTCTTACTAACTCAAGCGCTGTAGTGCTTGCTTTGGCCTTCATGACGGGACTAGCACTCAGTCCAAGGATCTTGGGTAGCTCCGCGCGTTGCTGGACTTTCGGCAGATAGAAATTGGCCAAAAGAACGTTAGCTGGGTGCTTCCCAGTACAATCTGCGATATTAGAAGGATCTCCATGGTTCATGAATTCAAACATACGATGTGCTGTGGGTTGTGAGCTTCAGTGCATTACCAACCAAGGCAGCCACAAACCTTCATCAAAGACAAGTAGAGCTAATCTGCTCATCTTGACAAATCCGTGTGTCATTGCATCTAGTAGAACCTGATGTGTAGACAATACAATGCGAACATTGCACAAAACAGCATCCCATGTTGCCTGATCAGTCCAATGATCCACATCGTCCCTCCCGCTCAGAAGTTGTGTTTCATATGCAGGCAAGTTGGCTCGAAAAACGTTGTATTGTTGTTCACAAAGTGCAACAGTAGGCGCAAGAAACCACACGAGCTATTCATTGTCAGAATCTATCTTACCAGAGTGACGATATGATGGATGTTACTTTGTTGGGATCACACGTTTCTAGTTCGGCAGCAGTACGAGCCAAAGCGCTCGAACAAGTCAGTCAGAACATTTTTTAGTCAGAGCACGACGCACATATGGGTTTTACCACTGCCCGTGTCTTGCACAACAATGATATTGTCCTTCAGGCTCGCTTCTAGCATTTCAGCCTGGTACGTGCGGAGGCGGATATTGTTAATCCCGACATTGGAATTCACAGCCTGATCTTGATCGTCGAGATTCTGTATAGACCCCATGGAAAGACTCGTATTCGGATACGAGAATATTGCTTCTAAAATCGAACTAGGAATGAAGTGGTGATGTCTGGCACCGCCTGGGCAGTGTTGAAGTGGTAGTAGCACAAAGTGAGGCACCGCACGAAAGCAGCCCACTAGCGCTAAGCCTAATCAAGGTATGTTCACGGTTCCACATACAGCATTCGACATCTCACATGCGAGCTGATATGTATACACATTGCAGATGCCATCTATTCGTGTTCATCATATGCCAGAGCGAGCCTGCATGAGTGCTGGCAGTCGGTCTATCATTAACTGTCCGTCAGAGAAGCTGTTTCGCACCCCTTCGACACTCTACAAGTTCGTCAGGTAGTCCTCAACCTCCGTTGGACTCAGCTTCCTGAAGCGAGGTCCTTGTGCTCCCTCTACCCCCTCGAAGCCGAGTAATCGATCCTCAGGCGGACCGACAATGCCGATCTCGACCGTGTCGCCGTTCATCTCGCCTTCTATCGTCTCCTTCAGAGTGAGCAGTGCAATGTGAATGGCATCCTCCAACTCCAAGCCCTCGGTATACCTCTTCTCGAGGAACGTCTTAGCACTGGTTGCGCTCTTGCCGATAGCCGTTGCTTTCCAGGGGAAGTAGCTGCCACTGGGATCGACCTGGTACAGACTAGGGCCACCCTTCTGGATACCGCCGGTCTTGCCGCTGATCTTCTTCTTCTCCAAGTCTTCCTCCCCTTCGGTCTGCTTCGTCTCCGCCTCTGGCTCAATTCCGTCGTCCCATCCCGCGATCAGCAGGCTGACTCCGTAGGGCCTAACACCACCAGATTGCGTAGCTTCCTGCATGACACGCGCCACATCCTGCACCAATATCCTCGTGGGTGGGTACTCGTTGTAGATGCGCTTGTAGCCAGTGTGCGATACCTTGCGAGCCTTGTCGACAAGCACTCGGTAGTCGGGACCCATACCCGAGTAGACCATGCCGATGTTGGGAGTTATGAGACTGACTTTCGACGAGGAAGACGAGTCGATGAGCGGCGACGAGGACTTCTTCTCAGTTGCGAGGACGATTCCATTTGTGGCTGCACCGTTTGTATCAGCGATGTTCTGCCAGATCCTGTGTAGAAACGTACCTTTGATACCCAGTGAAGTGACACCTTGGTTGACCGCATTCAAGGCATATTCTGTAGCGCCGTCAGTCACCGCCCTCTATGAAGGTCGAGCTTTGAGCAAGACGGGTCCAGTGAAGTCGCACCAATCTGTACCAGTTTTCCACTTCAGTTCAATTAGCGATTTGTCGCACTTGGGTCGATCGAGAGTGTTTACCTGGGGGAGAAAGTGGTGAGGGAGAACGAGTATCGGTCGGCCATTTTGGGTGCTTCAGCGACGGAAGACAGCCAGGAGTGAGAGTAAAGAACGGCGACCGGGGAGCAAGGGTAGAGGGGGTGGTGGCGTATGGAAGTGGGCTGCGTGTTGTCGGAGCTCCAGGCAGCTTGCCCTACGCGGCGTGGAGCTGGTCGGCTGGTCCGAGCGCCGAGGTCACGTGTACGCTAGTGGGCTGGGCCTGGCATATTGATCCAAGTAGATGTCTATACATGCATAACAGCGAACATTATATGTAGTACTTTATCGATTATATATCGTTCTGTTTATTACAGGTCGCAAAACGTGAAAAAATAGGAAAATATCCTCAGTCGCCCAGCAACCCGTTCGTGAATGACGTCGAAGATATCAAGGCAGTTATGCGATATATTGATAGCCTCAAAATCAAGGGTAAAATACTGCTCAGATGCTCCGAATGCGCAGATACTGAAGCGATTCAATAATACAGGGATTTCGAGCAAGAAACTAGGAGACAAGTAAGTGCCTAAAAATGACCGCCTGCACACGTGGGCAAGCTTTATCCACCAAAAGGCCTCGGTGCTTTTTGTTGCCGTAAAGTAGGCCAAGAGCGAAAACTGGCCAAGTGAGTATTCGAATGTAGTTTCCATTCGTTGAGTCGTCAATCAAACCTTTATCAACCGATGTGTCCCTGCTCGACATCGTCCCGACATCGAGCATCATGTTTCCACTTCTGATTCCTCTTGAGACCAACGATTACTCTGTTTACTATGTAAAGAGCAAACCCACCAGCAATCAAAACGCCCAAAACTGCGATGCCGACGACAATGCACACAGAGAACCACAGGCTGACATCCGCAAAGAGCTCGAACGGCCCTTCTGATGGATGAGCTGCAAGACCGACCTGCATCGATGAAAGCAGCAGCGTCAAGCAGGCGAAAAGAAACAAAAGGGGCGGCACGAATTTGGCAAGATATTGCCCTGAGTGGTAGGTGCGCTTGTAGTAAGACCAAGGAAGCACGCGACCCAGTGCCTTCGGCCTACAGAGTCGCACAGCCATGTTGAGGCGAGTCATCCGGATATGGCCATACTGATATCGCGGTGATACAAGTGAGTCGGGTATGTCGCGAAACGACTGGATGAAGTGTTGAAATTGGGTGTAAGTGACGTGTTTCGGGACGAGGTTGTTCTGTTGCGCAATGTGGAAGTCGGACTCGTGCTTCACCAGATAACCATAACTGCGTAGAAGACCCAGAGCGGAGCGACATGTAATACCCAAGTCCCAGATTTCATTAGAAATGGATCTAAGCTGAGACTTTTTGCTGCTGATTGGCATGTCGGTGCTCATATCCAGGTGCTGTTCATCGCCCTGATGCTTGGGGACGAGATAGGTTTGCCAAAAGTCGTAATTGAACAGGCAGTGCGGAATTGGCTTGATAAACACAACATTGTATTTGCGCACGAGGTGTAGACCCGGGTCCTCAGCAATAGCGACGTGCAGTCCATTGATGGCATACTCATGTAAAGCATCAACATGTGCATTGTGTCGCTTGCAAAATACGAAGAAGTACGGGGCTAGCTCATCCAGGATTGTGCATTCGAGTTCTTTGCTGAGAAAGCGATTGATCGCAGAGTGCGAAGCTGGAATAAACGGTTCGTTTGGTACTGCGATGCCGTCAGGCACTTTAGAATTGGCAATCAGTTCGGAAGTGCGCGCGAACGGTGGAAGCGGAAGGCGGAAATTCAACATCGTGGTTTCGAACGGCATGTCAACGAGGAAGAGGAAAAATCCGAGATGTCGGTTGCTTATGCTGCAGTTCGTGCACTGCATGAGCTGTAGTACCAGGCTGAACTTTAGAACGGGGGCTGAGTTACGCGAGATGCTGACATCGTATCTGGCACCGATAGCACACTGAGGGACGATAAGTCATTCAATTATTGTTGTAAGGACCTAGAAAGGTCCTGCCGACTCCAGCCAAAAGCCAATCAACCACAGGCAAACCAGGCGTAACAGATTCATCAAGAATAAGCATCAGAACAATACATAAGGTACAATGAGAATCTTTCGGTATAGCCCTGCGCTCGACCGAACCAAAGCCTGCAAGGCGTGCGCGACCCGAAGCTTGATTCGCAGACACTGCTTTGAGAGTCGTATGGGATCTACTCAACTTTGCTGGAGCGTGCAATGGCGTGGAGGAGATATCCCGCTACGGCGACGCCGCACAGACCGCATCACCCAATTTCTCTCTACAACGTACTACCACCATTCCCTTCGTAGACAAATCTGATTTTCGGCATGGCGACAGAAAATGCGGCAGAAGTTCGTGATACGACTGAGGCTGATGGAGAGATATTAGAGGGCATTTTCGGTAAGGCTGCATACATCAACTAGAGATCTTTCCCGGGCAGCATCTGCACCTGGGGCAAATCCCAGATCACGTGCCGTTCTTGCGCCCGTGGACATGACCATGATTTCCCCCTCGCCCATCATAAATCCCCAAAACCAACAACCCACCTGAAATAGCTCTCCAAACTGACCCTCCCACAGCGATTTCCAAGCCCTCCGGCATCTCCTCCGGTGCCCTCCTCCTCACCCTCCAATCCACCTTCCTCACCTCCACCCTCTTCGCCCCCCTCCTAGCCTCCACCCAATCCCAAAACAACACACAATCCACCCCAGCAACCTCAGATGTCAATCCCGTATCCAAAAACCCTCTACCTCCCAAAGATGATGATCTCCCCTCCAAACGCCCCTTCCGCATCGGCCACGCCGGCACCCTCGACCCCCTCGCCTCAGGCATCCTCATCATCGGCCTCCACCGCGGAACCAAAGCCCTGCCCAACTATCTCCACGGCAGCAAGACCTACGAGACGGTCGTCCTCTTCGGCGTCTCGACTGATACGTATGATAGCGTGGGACGCGTCACGGGAAGGGCGGATGCGAAACATGTGACGAGGGGGATGGTGGAGGAGAAGCTAGCAAAGTTCAGAGGGAGCATCATGCAGATGCCGCCGGTGTATTCGGGGTTGAAGGTAGGCGGGAGGAAGGCGGTGGAGTGGGTGGGTGAGGGGAAGGAGGTGCCCGGGGGAGGGTTGGTGGAGAGGGAGGTGGGGGTTGAGGATATAGAGATTCAAGAGTGGGTGGAGGGGGAGAGTATGAAGTTGGGGTTGGGTTGGGTGAGGAACAGAGGGGAGAGGGAGAGAAGGAGAAAGAAAAGGAGAACATAATGGGACCGGCGGTGAGGATCCGCTTGACGGTCAGCTCAGGTTTCTATGTCCGAAGTTTCGCACACGATTTGGGGATTGCATGTGGGAGTTTGGGCACGATGGTCGAGCTGGTGCGGACGAGGCAGGCGGGGTTTGTCCTCGAAGAATCAACCCCGAAACTGTCGCCGGAAACAATCCCAGAACAAGGGACAGGCACGAACACAGCCCTAAACCCAAACTCAGCCTCGAAACCTGATATCTTTGCTCTCCCTTACGCCGCCCTCCAATCCGGCGAGTCTACCTGGGGTCCCCTCATCAAAGCTCAGCTCCAGCGGTGGATGGCGGAGAACCCACCGCCGGGGCCCAGGACCCATGTTAATGGGAGGGATCCGGGGACGAAGAAGAGGCTCAGTGAGGAGGAGAAGAATAAAGCGAGGCAGAGGTTTAGGGGAGAGTGGGTGGGGACGTCGAGGAGGGAGAGGCGGAGGCAGCAGAAGGCGGCGAAGATGAGTTTAGAGGGGAAAGTGGTGGGTAGGGGAGAGGGAGGGGAGGGGGTTGGTGATGAGCAATAGGGGAGAGATGGGTGATCAGAAATGATGGAGCGAGGAGGGCGGGGGTTTGAATAGTGATGGGACTGTGCCTGGTGTAAGCAAGCGATATGTACGCGATTTTTTCGCCGTTATGAGGAGGACGCTTTTTTTCTATGATTTTCGATCTATGGCGTTGATCACGACACATTTTACTTTACATTAAACGATGTATCACCCGATTGAGCGCCGAAAGGTAAGATGTGAATAGATGAAATTAAAAAAAAACACGCTTAAAAGCCCGTGAAGAATCCAAGTATCGCACCAAACATGTTCCACACACAAGTCACACACTTCCTATCAAACAACCTCTTTCCAATCCGTCTCCCCATCCTATTCATCCCATCCCCTCATCCCACTCTACCTCCCCCTTCCTCTTCCAACCCCCCAATCTCCCGCACCACCCTCTCCACCTCCCCAACCAGCACTGCCTTCCTCCCCGCCAAATCCCTCATCCCCTTCTCCCCAGCTCTCTCATACAACTCCAACGTCCGTCTCGCGATCCCCTCCCTATCCCTCAGCCCCCTTTCCCTCGCCGCAATGTCCCCCCTCCACCCCTTGAGCGCCTTCACAAACTCCCCGGCGGCGGATTCCCCGTGATGTGGAGTTTTGCTTTGATGCCCAGCAGTGCGGCGCGCGCTTGTGCGTTTTCCGCGTGGGCGGCGGTGGCGCGCGAGAGGGTGCCGTGCTGAGTGCGTTCGAGGGTGAGGATGGCGGCGTGGAGGAGGGCGAGGTGCGCGGTTAGGACGTCCCTCGTTGAAGTTGCGAGGTGAGAGTTTGAAACCGCGAGGGTAGAGGGCAGGGTTTGCGTGGCCGATGCGCGGAGTTCGGAAGCTGTGGTGGGTAGGGCTGGGACGGGGGAGGAGAACCTGGGGATGCGAGGGTGCAGAGGAGGGAGGCGGTGGACTCCAGATGTGGGGATAGGGCCGCAGCGATGATGTCGGCGTTTGAAAGGAAGACTCCTACGTCGGGGGCGAGGATGGGGCGGTCCTGGGGGGCGATTTTGGCTGTGAGGAGGGCGGTTACGAGGGCGGTTGGGATGTGAAGGTCTGGGGGGAGGGTGGGGGCAAGGGAGGGGAGGTTGGAGAGAGTGGTGGTGAGGATTTGGGTGGAGTGGATGTTTGTGCGGTGGGTGGTGAGGTCCTGAGTGGTGGTTAGTAGGGTATTGTGCTGATGGTTATGGAAATGAAGAGTTTCTTTGGAGCAATTATGAGGGAAATCAAATCAGGATGTACCCGATGATAAAGTAGAAATATGCGCTCTAGGATTCCGTACAAAAGAACTGCCGCATGTATCGCAAACTCTAACGTACCTGCCTTATCTCGGCATGCATCCTCTGCTTCTTCGTATCCCGCGTTGATCCATCCGCGTTCAATTTCCGGGTGCACAAATCCTTGTACAGAACCTCAAAGTTGGGATTCCTCTCAAAAACTGACGGCTCAACTGGCGGCAGCATCGTTGTTTTGGAATCGACGACGTTGCTGAACTTGAAGTGGATATCTGGTTGTGATTGATCAATTGTTGATGTTTGGCTGGCAACCAAGCTATACTGTTTTCGGACGCACAGGTGCAGTGTCTTGGCATGGCAGCTGCCTGATTTGGCAACTCCAAAATGTGTGGATTGTGGCGGGCTGCAGGTGAAGTGAGCAGCTGGCGGCGTTTACTGCGTTAGAACCTGGGATCCGTGCACGCTGCATCACTCCTAGCATGGTGCACTTGGACTTAGCGTCTTGGTATTCGAGCTACCTAATCAGGTAGTTTCGAGCTCCATCGATTACGGTGCGGTCAATTTGAGATTTAGCGTGCGGTCAATCTCGAATCTCAGATTGACCGCACGTTAATCGATGGAGCTCAGAACTACCTAATTAGGCAGTTGATCGAGAGTGAGCTCAACTTAGTTCAAAAGCGAGCTAATCAGGTAATTCTTACATCCGTCGATTACAGTGTGAAGTGAGCTCAATCTGAAGAGTGCGCTCAATTTTGAGAATGAAAGTGAGTTCAACCTAGAGCGCTCAACCTACAATCCATACTGCCTAGTCGGGTAGTTCTGGAAGTCCGTCGATTACAGTAGATTGAGTGCGCCGCTCAATCTCAAGAATGAGCTCAATGTAGTGCTCGATCGGGTAATTTTGGAAATCTATCGATTACAGCAGATTGAGCGCTCCGCTCAATCTACACTCACTACTCACGATGTACTCAAAGAGGCCCGTGCACAAACCATCCCCAACAACGCCGAGATTGAGAAAAATAAATTGAAAAACGAGCATCGCGTTTTCAATCGAAAAATGATTCTCCACTTAGGCGATCGTAATAACTTATCTCAAGCTCCAAAAGTCCCAGCGTCTCGTCCATCATACCTCATCTCATACAACTAATCCATCCCACCCTACCTACCTACGAAGGCGCTATAATCTTCTCCCCGACAACCTCATACTCCTCGTCCACCACCTCCCCGCTCTCATTGAAAATCTTCTTCGCCCCCATCTTGCAAATCTGCACGCGGTCGATGCGCACGTTCTCCGCCCACACGAAGTCCTTGTATCGCTCTACCAACTCCGTCGCGTCGAACCGCATCAATTCCTTCCTTCCTCTTTTCTTTTCCCTCCACGTACGTTCCCATGTTCAGGTTCACGTCCAACCTTGGTCTCCACCGTCGACGGATCAGGCGGCGCAGTCGTCGGCTCTCCATCCCCATCGATCGTCTCGCCCGCCGTCGACTCGCCATCCTCGCCACCTCCCTCTCCCTCTCCTTCTCCTTCTCCCTCCATCTTCCCATCCACCACCCCATCCACCACCCCATTTTCCCCCTTACCCACCTTCTCCTCCCCCTCCCTCTCCCCTTCCCCTTCCCCTTTCTTCCCCGCGCATAAATCGTATTCACAACCGTCGCATGCAACCTCAACCCCCTCTTATCCTCGACCATCCACCCCCCTCGTAAACTCCCTCCTCAGCCTCTCCCCCAACGCCTGCAACCTCAACGTCTCATCCCCGGGCTCCGCATACAAAATACTCGTCCGCCTTACACTCTGCATGGGCACCAACCCCCTCAGTTCCACGCTCAGCGCCGCGTCATCCGGCATCTGCGCCGCGCTCAGGTTCTCTGCTACGGCGCCGTTCTCTGCCGCGCGCTCGGCGGCTGTTTGCGCGGTGATGTGGTAGAGGAGGTTTTGGATGTCGAGCTGGGCGAGGTGGGACAGTGCGGAGGAGAGGGCGGGGGCGGAGAGCGACATTACGCCGAGGGTGAGGTGGAGGGATGAGACGGGGCGGAGGGCCGCGGGGGGGATGGGCGTTGTGCGTGTGAGGTGTGATTTGAGGTGGGAGAGGGAGGCTTCGAGTTGGGGGCGGGAGGTGGGGGTTACGAGGGGGAGGCAGAGGAAGTGGGTGAGGGGCGGGTTTTTGGGAGCGCGTTTTGGGTTTTGGCTGCGGCGTTGGGCATTGTGGTGGGTTTGGGGTGGTGGAATGTTGGAGCCTGAGGGTGTTGTCTGTTGCAGAGAGGTCCGGACGTTGGCGTTGTCGCGCAGCTTTTCGCCGTCGAGGAAGTCGTTGTAGGCGCCCTTGTTGTGTTTGCCCATGGTGACTGGTGCTGTGTGGATGCGGTGCTGGGAGTGAGAGTGCAAAGTGAAGGGACGAGTGAAGGAAAGAAAAGCAAGGCTATGGTTGGTAGTTGTGATATCAGGGCACCGTTTCAGTGGTTCGGTGCAGAATCGTTTGAGCGTAGCTCCACCCACGGACAGGGCCACGGTCATAGGAACGCAGGCACCCGGAGTCCGGCTCGAGGGACGAGGAGACTAGAGGCGGGATCGAGCGATCAGGAGGATCGCAGCGACAAAGAAAAACGCACAGCAAGGCCAATTGCGGAGGCGTGTAGCAGGTGCAGGGCCCAATTCGGACGTTCACGAATATCCAATCACGCCATGTGGTTGCACGTTGCGGGTGGGGCCAGCGAATGACGTCAGGCCCCTCGGTCGCGGGCCATGCACCAGTGGGCTTTTCACGGGCGGCGCTTGCGCTCCAAGGGGCTGCGATCGGCTGCATAGGGCTGTCACTATTTCGTCTTCTGGAAAGGTCTCAGAAGCGAGCGTACATGGGTTTAGAATTCTATGGCATGGCCTCCGAAGACGGCGGACCCCAGGGAAGCTACAGGGAAACCTCGATTCCGATTCCTCGCAAGCAATGCAGAAGACCGACGGCAGCTCGGGCGCCTACGGGCGAGGCGTGAGCGCTGTCCAACAACCCCTCCTATCAGGTATCGTGTCGAGCAAGAGTGAACAGAAGAGCAATGCGTGCGCTGTGAAGGAAATGCTTTTGCCGGGCAGGCTGGGCGGGACCGCGGCGGGCCGGGAGAGCCCTCGGGCTGGTGCCCCGCTGGCCCATCCCCCGGGCATCGTGTGGTGCGGGTGTGCATGGGGTGCGGGGCTCAGGACTCGTCGTCGTAGAACTTCTTGAGCACCTTCTCCACGTCGGCGAACTCCTCCTTGGCCTGCTTGATCGTCTCCTCGAGCTTCTTCAGGCCCTCCTCCTCGGTGATCTCCTTGTCGCCCTTTGCGTCCTTCTTGAGGCCGTAGTTCTGGATCTTCTCGCACGAGTCCTTGACCTTGCTGAGGCCGAGCGTGGCGGACGAGCCCTTGAGGAAGTGGCCGAGTTCGGAGAGCGTCTTGAGGTCCTTCTTTTCGCTGGTGGGGGTGTGTCAGCGGGGCGCGCGAGGAGGGAAAGGGTGGAAGCAGGCTCACAGGTTGGCGTCCATCTTCTCAAAGGTGCTCTGGGCCTGTGTGAAGAAGTCGTAGACGATGCTCTTGGAGAACTCGCGGTCGTCGTCGTCGTCCATCTCGAGGATCTGCTCGAACGTGTCCTCGTCGATGCTGTCCTTGGCGCCGGGGATGGCCATGATGCCGTCCTCGCTCTTCTGGTGAATTAGCGGCTGTGCTCTCTCGGGTGGGCGTGTGTGCAGGGCAGATAGGGCAGATAGGGGAGAATGATACGCGGCGTGCGCAGGGTCGGGGGCGCTGTCGTTCGGGGTGCAAGGCAGGCCCGCGCAACCCGTGCGCAAGGTGGGTGGTGGGAGGAGGGGCATTCGCCATTACCCTGTCGCCCGCTTCGGAGTCTGCTTTGGTGCTAGCCATAATTACCCGTTGCACGCACGCGATGCGAGGAACCTCGTCAATGGAATTCGGGATCCAGGCTCGACGACCAGCGCAGATGTCTTGCAGTGCAGAAGGTCGGGGTGCAGTGTGTCGTAGCGCACGAAGAATGCCCCGCCAAAATTTCGCGTCAGTGTCTAGTTCGAAGGCACGGGTCCGTTCACCTTGCACGCTCGTTTGGGGATGGCGTGTGACGAAATGGGCTGCTAGTAGCTTCACGAACGAGGCTCGGCCCGCGGTGAGATGCCGATGCTGAGATGGTTATGCCTCCACTGTTGCCGACGCGCAGGTGAGAAAGCGGCCGTCGAGGGAGAGTGTGTGGGAATAAGGTGGAAAATATCTCAATGTGCCGGAACGTCTATTTTAACCCGCCCGGCCTGGCGTCAGGTTATGCGGGACAACCGTGCCGAAGCGGGACTGCCCAAAGCCTGTCCCACCTCTGCGTCTAACAGACGCGATTGTCGGTGAGACGGGGTGGGAAGAAGCAATGTGGCAGTGATTGTCACGGGGGTCCGCTTATCCACCATCTAAAAAGCGCATCATCGTCACCTTTTGGATGGATTGGATGGACAAGGCAACGCTTTGGGCGGGTCTGCCGACGTCAATCACGAGGCCGGAGCGCACCTGTGGAGACCGCGGTCCCCCAATCCCCCCAACCTCACCACCACCACCACCACCGCCGCCGCCGTAAACAAGACGGACCACCCCCTCCAGGCCTCGAATCACCCTACCTCGGAGCGCCACAAAGCCTCGTGGAGCTATCCCCGGAAACGAAACCGCGCTCTACCAATCTCGCTGATAGCAACGTCTCTTTGTCCCCGCCGGAACGATGCGTGGTGGAGGGGTTGGAACGGGATAAAGACACGACGCCAAGAGGCCTGGAAGCGTTCGAATATGCTCCTGCCCGCCCGCTGAATGTTAGGGAGGTAAGACAACATGGTCCACACTATGGATTGACTGTGGTTTTGAATGGGTGATGCTCGCTGCCCATGCAGGGATGCCACGACCTACGTCAATGGCGCGCCTTTCGTCACCCTGCAGATGACGGCATTGGTTCCGGGATGGCGGGCCAAACATGTCGGCGCCCTGCATCCAGTCTTCGGGGGACACCATTTGTTGGTTGGGGCTGCGAGCACCACCGTGAGGGTTCGTGGGCCGCATCTCGTTGTCGTCTCCCAGCTCCTCGAGCCGGCTCACGACCAGTTTTGGCCCGGGCCATCTGCTACCGTTTGCCTGAAAAGCTCACTAATCGATACGAGGCTGGTAGGGACCCACTGGCGTCCTGCAGGTAGCTGTTCATCCGGCCTACGCCGAGCGCTGCTCAACTTCCTGAAACGATGCGAACCCTTCGTCACAGCGCCAGGATGCCTGCAGCCAGCTAAAGAACCCCGCGGATCGGGAATGTGCACGGTATCGTTCATCGCGAGATGCCCGGGACAGCCTCAGACATCTTCCCTAATCTACCTACTCCTCCACCACCACCACTATATCATGAAACACTGTTATTTGCAGTGCAACCTCGAGGCGGATGGACAACGCGACAGGAAGCGGGCTTCAGCGAAAACAGGAGACGAGGATCCGCTCTGACGGGCAATTCTTCCGAAAGCTCTAGCGTTGTTTGTTCCTCTGGTACGGCCATGCGGTCTTGGGCGACCCGGATATGCTCAATCCAGCAATGATCTACCTTATAAGCGACGTGAATCGTTCGGCCAATCGCGTAATAGCGTGGGGTCGCTTGAGAGCTGGGGAGATATCGTCGGAAGATGGTGACATTCGGAAATAGTGCCAGGGTGTGCTCAGTATCAGTACTCTGCTGTGTTCTGATCAATGGTTCAATCAGCATCTGGAATCCATACGTGATCGTGCATGCGACCGATTCACAAAGTAGCGAAGATAGAGTAAAAACAATCAGATTAGGGCCGCCAGAGATGTATCATCTAGCCGTTGTAGGTGGTACCGGAACAATAAAGTACAGTGCACAGTACGCCATGCCAATGCCATTGTCGCACCAATTCCAGAGACCAGATCATGAAAATTCCGGGTCCCCTCGAAGCGCCGCGCGCTTAACCAGTGACCTTGTAGATAGCCTCGGCAAGACGCTTGACATTGCCGCTGGTGATGCCTGCGACGGAAATTCTGCCATCCTTGGTAGCGTAGACGGAGTGCTGAGAAATTCATTAGCAACTGCATAGCTCCAGAGCCTGTTTCGTCACTTACCTCCTTGGCCAGAGCCTCCATCTGCTCGGGCTTCAACCCAGTGTATGCGAACATACCAATCTGGGATGTGATGTGGCTCCAGTCATGCTTGCTGCCAAGCTTTTCCAAGTTCTCCTTCAGAAGCGCACGCATGGTGATGATGCGGTCAGCCATGTCCTTGACCTCACCCAACCACTGCTTGTTCAGCTCGGGGCTGTTCAAGATCTCGGAAGCGATGCGGGCACCGTGGACGGGCGGGTTAGAGTAGAGCGGGCGGACAAGGATCTTGATCTGCGAGTCAACACGCTTCTTCTCCTCAGTAGATTCGCAAACAACCGAGAAGGCACCGACACGCTCGCCATAGAGACCCTACTATTGTTAGCACCGTACTTCCCAGCGAGGGTCTGCTGGACATACCATGTTCTTGGCGAAACTCTGGGCAAGCACAGGGCGAAGACCCTCCTTGATGAAGTGACGGAGAGCGAAGGCATCCTTGTCAGTGCTACCGCTGGCAAAGCCCTGGTAGGCCATATCGAAGAAGGGGAAATGGTCGCCCTCCTTGACGGCGTTGGCGATCTGCTTCCACTGCTCCTCGGTGGGGTCAACACCAGTAGGGTTGTGAGCGCAAGCGTGGAGAAGCACAATGCTTCCCTTGGGCATGGCCTTGATGTCGGCGACCATTCCATCGAAGTCGAGACCGATGGTGTCCTTGTTGTAGTAGCGGTACTTCTCGACCTTCAGGCCGGAGTCCTTGAAGACAGCATTGTGGTTGGCCCACGAGGGGTTGGGGATGTAGATGGTCTTCGCGCCAGGGTAGAAGCGCTCAAGGAAGGCACCACCGATGCGCAGAGCGCCGGTACCGGAGATGGACTGGGTAATGACAACGCGGCCCTCCTTGATAGGAGCCGAGTCGGCGCCGTAGGCGAGCTCGAGAGCAGCCTTGGTGAAAGCAGGAACACCGGTGATGCCGGCGTATTCCTTGTCGAGCGACTTGTCGACGATCTGCTTCTCGGCCTGCTTCACGGACGGGAGGACAAACGGCTTGCCCTTGTCATCACGGTAGGCACCGACACCTGAGGACGTTAGCTGCTGGCAACGTAACGTGCCAATGAGGAGGTTACGGACCAAGGTTGATCTTCTCAGGGTTGCTGTCGGCCTTGAAAGCTTCGGTGATGCCTGCGCACAGTCAGTCGGTGGACACGGCGCGGACGCGGACAAGGTGCGGCTCACCGAGGATGGCCTGAAAAAAGGAGGAAACAGGTGAGCATATCACATCAATTGTATATCTACAGACGAATACTTACATCCTACGCGTCAATTAGCATGTTGTCGAGTCAATTGGGGTTGTGGGTATGTGCTTGACTCACGGGAGGGCCCTGGGGCACTTGCGACCAGGCGGAGACAGACCTGGCGCCGGCGCGGAGGGACAACTGCTTGGAAGCAGCTTGACGCAGAGCAGTTCGCGATGAGGCGAGCATGTTGTATGTGTTGGGATGGAAAAAGTGTGGTGAGGATGGAGAGGTGGGAGGAGAAGAAATACGGTGAGTCTTGGAGCGATGACCTGACCTTCCCCAGAATTGTCGCTCCACGTTATGCTTTTAGTGAAGCGTGGGAGTCCAAGCTCCTCCTACCCGCCCGTGCCAAGCCATTTTGTGTGTCAGAGGGAACGATCCGCAGCTAGTCCGGGATGGGTTTAGCCGGAGCGCGTCGTGCTGGAAACTTTTTGGGACGGGATGGGTACATGTCGCAGAGGCGCGTTGCGACGATACCACCACATCGACCGAGGGCCCAGGTGCCTAAAATACGCAGTTCGAAACCAGGTTTCCTTTTTGAGTCCAATATAAGATCCATAAATTAGCCTTTCCAACGACATGCGCCCTGCCCTCCGGCAGACAAGGAGGCTTCTGAACGACCAGCATGCACTGCAGACTTCGATACCAGCCTTCCTCTGTCCAGCTCTCTTGCGCCCTCCGGTAGCGAAACGAACGCCTAATGGACGGAACTCGCTCCAGTTATCCCACACATTCTCCACATCTAGGCGGACACGGCAAGGACCTGCCACCGTAGTACCTGCAGATGCCGAACCCATTCCATCCACGCAGCCACCGGCAGTCGAGCACAAGAACCGCATAACTCAGCCGCTTCCTCGCGCTTGCCCAGGATGTGGTGCCCCAACACAGATATACGACAAAAAGGAGGCAGGCTATTACAACCTCGACCGCAAATCCGTCTTACGGTACCTCGAATACGATCCAGACGCTAAGCCCGCGGAGCAAAAGGAGGACGATGTATACACCAAGGCGCTGAAGCAGATAGATCCTAAGGTCTTGGAGGAAATAGGCCTCGAGCGAGACGTGCTGGAAAAGGGCAACGAGATCGATACAGGCGCACCCAAGACCCCAGTGTGCGACCGCTGCCATAACCTCATAAACCACCGTGTGGGAACACCCATCCACCACCCCTCCGTCGAAGCCATCCAGCAAACCATTGCCGAATCGCCGCATCGCCGCAATCATATATACCACGTCGTCGACGCCGCTGACTTCCTCTCTCCCTTATACCAACGTTGCAGACGTCCCTGCGGATACCCAAACTCCGAACCAAGAATCGCCGAGCGAAGCACAAGGGATGGGTGGCCAACGACCGCATTGCCGAGGTCAGCTTCATCATCACGCGCTCCGACTTGCTGGCGCCGAAGAAGGAGCAGGTTGACGCACTCATGCCGTACATCCAAAACGTCCTGCGAGACGCACTCGGGCGCACGAATAAGGATGCGCGTCTCGGGAACGTCAGACTGGTCAGCGCGAAAAGAGGGTGGTGGACTAAGCAGGTCAAGGAGGAGATCTGGGAAAGAGGCGGCGCAGGCTGGATGGTGGGCAAGGTCAACGTCGGCAAATCCAACCTCTTCGAGGTCGTCTTCCCCAAGGGCCGCGGCGCAGACTACCAGGACGTGCGCCAGATTCGCTCCGCCGCCGAGCGCGAGGCCATGATGAAAGCCGCGCAGTCCATCGAAGACCTCGTCGCCGTGCAGAAACAGCTCGCGGATGAAGACGCAGAGGTAGACCGCCACAACAAGCTCGCAAAGGAACACGCGCACAAGCCGCCCCAGCCAGAAGACGAGAAAGTGGAAGAGGACGACGAGGATCTTGACCCCGACGCTTTGCTCCCCCAGCTCAACCGTACACCCCTTACCCCGTTCTCCCCATCGCCTCCTCCCTCCCCGGCACAACCGCCTCCCCCATCCGCATCCCCTTCGGCCGCAACAAAGGCGAGCTCATCGACCTCCCCGGCCTCGCGCGCACATCGCCCGGGCTAGAATCCTTCGTCCAGACCCCATCCCAGGACGACCTCATAATGAAGCACCGCATCACCGCTACCCGGCACGTCCTCAAGCCAGGGCAATCGCTCCTCCTCGGCGGCGGCCTCATCCGCATCACGCCCGTGACGTCGGACCTCATCTTCCTGGTGCACCCGTTCGTCCCGATAACACCGCACATCACGCGCACCGACAAGGCGGTCGATCTCCAGGCGCAGACGTCCGACCGCCACGTCGAGAGCATACTGCGGCGTGATGTAGGCCCGCAGATGCGCTCCGCCGGGCGCTTCAAGCTGAAGTGGGATGTCACGAAGGAGATCGCGGGCCCGCTGACGAGCAAGGTAGCCGCCAAGATGCGCCCGGAGAATCTCCCCTTCCGCGTCTTCAGCACGGATATCCTGATCGAGGGCGTGGGCTGGCTCGAGATCAGCGCGCAGGTGCGGCGCCCGCAAGGGTGGGCCCCCGTCGGCATGGTGAAGAAGGATCCGAATGCGGCGCGGAAGGCGAAGTTGGAGGCGCAGCGGCGGGCGGAGGAGGAGCTGCGGTTGAAGCATGAGGCGAAGATGAGGGGGAGGTGTATGTGAAGGAGAGGATTGAGGAGGAGGATGCAGCGGATGTGGTGGCGTTTCCGGAGGTGGAGGTGTTTAGTCCGTTGGGGAAGTTTGTGGGAGCGAGGATGCCCATGTGTGCGAGTGTTGTGAGTGGGCCGAAGCAAGTGAGTAGTCGGGAGAGGGGGCACGGCCGAGGCGCTCGATGAAGAGTGTGAAGGCGCAGAGGAAGCCAGGGGGAGGGGGAGTGAAGAAGGTGCCGACTGATGGACTGACTGACTGACTGATTGACCGACTGACCTACTAACTTCGCTGTACGATACTTATCCCTGTACTGTAGTGTAGATATACCACGACCATCACGCATATATAGACCGCGCACCCGCTGCGTAGAAAGAACCATCGTATGTATGTAAAATACAAGTTGTATATAGTGTAGCATACAATACCATACCACCATACATAACACACACACATCCCAAACCAAACCATACCACACCGCGTAACTCCAATGCCCTTTTCCAAAAGATTAACGCATCCTCACGTCACCATGAACGTAGGTCCAAATATCAATCCACCCCAATCCATCCATACGCACCCAATGCTCTCCCCTGATGCAACCAAAGTAGCACCCCCTTCATGGTATAAACTCAAAAAGTCAAGAATTCATCCAAGCGCATCAACGCCAACGCCGATACGCCCGCACCGCCACCAAGGTGGCGACATCTCTCGTGGTGCTCGTACGCGGGCAATGCATCTATGAAAAGTGGCACCTCGGGGCCGGGGCCGAGGTCGGGGAACAAGCATAGATGCATACATGTATCTATGTATGTATATCTCATCCCAACCGATCTCTGCCCACGGCCCGAGGCGGCGGCAGCAATCATCCCAAGCGCGGCGTCTATGCAGCGTTCTTATCGAGGATGTCAAAGTACGCCTGGTGCTCGGCGGCGCAGTCTGGCTTCTCGCGGGCGCAGCCGGGGAAGTTGGCTACGAGGTCGCCCTCCTTGTATTTGCCGTACTTGGGGTTCGCGGGGCCGGTTGCGTACGAGTTGAGGAGGTTCTGCGGGATGAGGGCGAGCTTGGCGAGGATGGTGCCGTGCCATCTGGAACGCGTAAGTTAGTGGGTCATGCCATGTCATGTTGAGTGGGCTACTCAGGGGTGGGGTGGGGAGGGGAGGGGTGCCTCGCGGCGACGTACTGCACGATGTGCTCGAGGGCGTGGGACTCAGCCTTTTGGAAGTTGTAGCTGCGGTAGATGGGGTCGAACCAGGCGTCGAGGAAGTACTTTGCCCAGTCGCCGTTGCGCACGATGATGCTGGTGGGGACGAGGCCCTCTTTGTCCTGGGTGACGACGAAGTCGATGCGGTCGCCCTTGAGGTTGCCGAAGGTCTTGATGACGCTGTCCGGGGGCACGACGGGCTCGTTAGTGAGCATGATCTCCTCGAGGCGGGAGGCCTTGAGGACGTGCGACTGGAGGTCGATGGAGGGGTTCATGATGAGGGCGCCGCTGTCCAGGTACCAGAAGTAGGTGGAGCCTGGGAAGAGGGTCATGGCATGGCGCAGGGCGGGCACCTTGGACCATGTCTTGGGCGAGTTGTTGATGGGGTAGTGGTTGTTTGCGGGAAAGAAGGTCAGGTAGCCTGTTGTATGTATGTCAGCCAGGCCGGGGCGTACATCCATCCTGTACACCCACCATGCTTCTTCGCGTAGTCGTCCCTGTTCTTCTTAATCTTGGCCACCCACGCCGCGTCGGCCTTTGGGTCGATGGTCGTGACGATGACGACGGGCGGTCCAGAGCCCACCGCGACCTTGGGCAGGCTCACGCCCGCGTCGCCGCCCCGACGGAACAGCCAGATGAGCGTCAAGAAGCCCAGGATCCCCAGCGCGAGCGACCGCAGCTTCCCCGCGCAACAGGTTCTTCAGCGCAGGCGGAATCGGTATCGAGGTCTGGTTTCTGGCGGCGTACGGCGGCGGGCGCGACGTCTTGCGCGGCGGCATGGCGAAGTGCATTGTCGAGTCGGGAGCACGGGGGCACGGGGGGGAATGCGGCCAGGGAGGCCAGAAGCCAGGTCAGAGGATGCGAACGAGCGGTGGCAGATGGAGACGATGCGCCTATTTCAAGTTCATGCTGGGGCACGTGGAAAGCTCAAGGGGACGACGAGACGACGCAATGCAGAGCCCGTGGTCTACTGCAGCTTCACATGTGCTTGGAGGAAATTTAGTGTCATTATCGCGGGCCTGCCGTCGGGGCGTCGCGCCAAGAAGACCCCCTGTCCACGTCGTCCGCCATCGCTCGGCCCTTGCTTGGGTGAATTTCGATTGTTGGGACTCATTTCCGACCGCCTCGTGCTCGTCGATCTGTATTTACTCTACATATGGAGTTGCCAGTCTTGCGTCGTGTTCGCAGCCAGCACCTCGTAAATCGTCTCTTGCGCTCTGGGGATCCTGGAAAGTCCCACGTGCACCCCATCCGCCGCCGGTCGGACAGAGTGGCTTCTTGTCCAGCCCCTTCGCGTTGAAATGAGAACACACGTACAACATGGCTACTCGTCTGCTGCATGTCGTGGTTGAGCAGCTGCTGTAAGCATGGCGCCGCCTGGGAGCCTCCTCACTGGCGCCAAGCCTTTCTCTATGTATAGTCTTTCGCTGCCCATATGCCCGAATCGTCACTTCAGGGACACAGTAGGCTCCGATATAGCCAGGGTGTCTAGACCATCTGCGGGTGGCGGCACCCGGATGCGATGATTTCGAGAAGACGACTTTGATCTGTATACTCCGCTATGACGTCGAATGCCTGTCACAGATATGCTTCTCAGGGTAGAATAAGTACCTGCCCACCACGTTTCCATCATGTAGACATATACATCCAATAAATACTTCCTACCTCTCCCCTACCCTTGAATAATACGTCTAACTCTCTCAACATGGTCGAAAAAGTCATCCAGCTGAAATGCAAGTGCAACGAGTACCCCTGGGGCAGGCAGGGCTCAAACTCTATTGCCGCGACATTATGTTCCAAGACCCCGGGTACAGACTTTAAGATTGACGAGAACACACCATACGCTGAGATGTGAGTGCCCCAATTGTGAGCCAAGTGCACAAGCAGGAAACCAACTCACACGTGACAGGTGGATGGGAACATATCCCGAGCTACCCTCATACGTCCTGGAAACCGGAGAAGACCTCCAAGACGTGCTGGACAAGAACGCACAACATTTAATTGGCAAGCGGACAATTGAAAAATTCAACCACACCAAGATCCCCTTCTTGCCAAAGGTGCTCTCGATAGCGAAAGCTCTACCCCTACAATTGCACCCCGTTAGTTTACCCTCTGAACCCATACTCCAAATCATCATTTCTAACACTGCATAGAACAAGGATCTCGCCGCCCAGCTCCACAGCCGCGACCCAGATCAATTCACCGACCCAAACCACAAGCCCGAAATTGCCCTCGCCCTAGGCGACTTCGAGGCCTTCTGCGGCTTCAAGCCTCTCGCCGACATCCAGCGCCTGATGCAGCTGCCACCCCTTCAACCCTTCCTCCCTTCTGTCAAGAAGCCAGACTTCGACGACCAAACCCTCAAGCACATCGTCAAAACCATGCTCACCGCCTCCGACGAAGCCATCAAGAAGACCAACGACGCCCTGCAGCAACTCCCAAAGGAGCAATTCGGCAAGGACTCTTACATCCCCGAGCTCATCCCCCGCCTGTCGAAGCAATACGACAAGACGGACAACGGCACCGTCGTCGCCCTCATCACCATGAACTACCTCAAGCTGAAGAAGGGCGACAGCATCTACATCCCCGCCGACGGCATCCACGCCTACCTCTCCGGCGACATCATCGAGTGCATGGCGCGCTCGAACAACGTGCTCAACACGGGGTTCTGCCCGCGCGCGGACCGCAACTCCGTCGACATGTTCACGTCCTGTTTAACATTCACGCCGCACTCGGCCGAGGAGTGCATGCTCAAGCCTAAGCCGTTTGAGCGGTCGAAGAGCGGGAAGACGAAAGTCTACGCACCGCCGTTGAGCGAGTTTAACGTACTGGCGATGGAGTTGAAAGAGGGCGAGGAGGAGAGTGTGGGCGCGATCGATGGGCCGTCGATATTTGTGGTTGCGGGTGGAGAGGGCAGTTTGAGGGCGGGGAGCAAGGAGTATGAGTTGAGGGAGGGGTATATTTTCTTTGTGGGGCAGGGGACCGAGGTGGAGTTTAAGGCGAAGAAGGGGTTGGAGGTGTACACTTCATATGTGGAGTAGGGTGTTTGGATGGATAGTTATGGGTAGATGTAGATTTAGATACATGGTGGTGTGAGTGTTTGAAGACTCAGACCTTTTGTGCAGATAATGAGATCAAGGAAATGATAATCGAAAAATGTCCGCCAGCCAGACACGCCCTCGTCCAGACAGGAGAGACCAGGGACATGATAATGAAAAAGTGTCCGCCAATCAAACACGCCCTCGCCCAGACAGCAGAAACCACCTTTTCTGGAATCGAAAATCAAGGAGATAATGGAAAAGTGTCCGTCAGCCAGACACGCCATCGCCCAGACAGTAGATATCAAGGAAATGATAAGGAAACCCAATCGACAACCCAGAAACCATCTCCTAGTACACTGTCTCTCGCAAAGACAATAGAAGGAGCCTGTAGAGTAAGGATGCAGTCGTGTGTGCACACTTCCCCTTTGTATCAGAATGAAACCACGCCTGTAATCGCCATTTTTTGCCATGCCACCATATATCCCCCAGCCAATCTTGACCAATTTTTCACCTGTATCCCTTCGTACAATCTTGACCAACCGTCCATCTTTGCCCCGTTATCCAATTTTGACCAGCCAACCGTCTCTATCTCTTTATCCAATCTCCAACACTCTTTCCAGCCCTCACAATCACTTCTTTTCCATCAAGCCCTGCATCCCATCCACCAAGCTCTCCTCCGCCAACTTCTTCATCGCAGCAGCCTTCTCTGCCCTCCTCATCCTTCCAACCTCCGCTTCCCTCCTCAGTCTTGCTTCTTCCCTCAACCTCGCTGTCAGCCTAGCTTCGTTTCTCATCTTCGCTGCAAGCCTCAGGCTCGCAACTCCCGAACCCGGAACTCCAGTTCGATTATGACCCAATCCAGCACTCCGAGCACCATCACCCAATCCCTTCCCTGCATGCACCGGTTTCTCCCGAGCACCAACCGTCGGACCCTTCACAGCATTTCTTCCACCATTTCCTGCAGCCAATCCTGCAGCGTATCCAGCATCATATCCTTCACGGCCCCCACCTCCACCGTAACCCTGACCTCGACTAGGACCCTGATCTCGACCATATCCTACACCTCGACCTCGACCTCCGCCCCACGGGGGCACACGAGTTCCATTCCCGCGTCCATATGCATGTGCATTTCCACCGCCGAATCCATTCCCACGTCCATACCCGTTTCCACCGCCGAATCCACCACCGGTTCCATTTCCACCTCCATATCCATATCTGTTTCCACCGCTGAATCCACCTCCACCTCCATTTCCAGGTCCATATCCATATCCGTTCCCACCGCCGAATCCACCTCCGCGCCCCTGTCCATTTCCATTTCCATTCTCCAACTTCCGCCCATCAGGTTCAACCCCGGCACGCAATGCCCCAACCACAACCTCATCGCGCTCATCCCCACCAACAACCACACACGCATACGGAATGCGCTGCACAAACACGGCACTTCGCGTCTCCCGAGGGCCCTTGATTCCACACAGACGACACTCGAAATTGCCATCCGTCAGCAGAGCCGTAGGGCGCAACTCGGCATCCTGGGCCTTGCACAGGGTCGTCATGGTGTGCATGTGCACCGTGTGCATGCCCACGGAACGCTGGGAGTACACGTGGGAGTGCGGGTTGGCGAAGGTTGCGAAGTAGCTGTTGAGGGCTTGGGCGGCGGTGTGTCGGAGCTTGGAGACGAGGGCGGCGTGTCGGGTTGGTTGGGAGGTTAGGGGGTCGAAGGCGTGCGAGCAGTTCGGGGCACAGGGTTGGGCGGAGGGAAGGGCCTGAATAGGGGTTAGATTCTTATATATACATATGAATGTGGATGTGGATATGTGTGGAGAGAGGGAAAGGAAGCTTACGGCATGATGACCACAGGTAAGAAGGTGGGTACGGGAACCCGGCTGCATACACGGACGGGTTTCCATATCCTGGCGAGTGGACAGCTTCGTGAATGCCGTGTAGGGTGCGGGCATAGTCGTGATGCTCGGGTATTCGCGGAGGGACTTCTTATGCATGATGTGAGCATGAATGGCACGAGGGGTTGGCAACCACGGTTTTGGCTCCAGAGCTATGGGCTGAAGTAGTTTCGGTCCGGAAGGGGTGTGAACGGTCGGGACGGATGGAGGCTCCGGAGTTGGCTCATATCTATCCGCACTGCAGACACTGTCGGTGTCCATTTCCGATCCGGACGAGTAGCCGTCTAGGAGGGTAAGTCCGTCCATACTCGAGGATGAATGGTCCAGACGGAAGTTGTATAAACGTCTGAGGTCGCCCAGGACGCGTTTAGCCTGGTCTAGAGGATGGAAGTGCTGGAAGGTGGGTGAGGAAGGAAGAGAGGATGCCAGGAGGGAATTCCGCCCTTCTTATGTTCAAGGGAATGCAAACGCGGCACCGGTTCAAAGCGTTTAGTCATGCTAGGAACGTGGTCACTCAGAAATCGCGTTTGCTTCATCCTCGAGGGAGTGTCATCTCCTTCTGCAAAATCGGCCCATAGGCAAACGAACATGGGTATGTCGGTCATTCATGGCGCCAACCCTAATTAGGAAATCGATACTTGAATGCAAGTAGACTCACTGAGGGTGACAGTGGAGGAGAACTCAAATCTGGAACTCAACACATGTCAGGAACCGGTACAGGAATTTGTCCGGGGTAGGAATTCGTACGGGGTGGAAACCGTACTATGTCACAAGACTCGGGCTTCCTCGATATCACAATTAATTCAATTTTCAAGTTCGGATAGGAATATCACAGCATGATTCAAACTCGAGAATACATTTCCTCGGAATAAATTCTACCAAGATTCTACCCCTGATATCATTCACCCCCCTCCATTGAACCAGGCTAGTAACCCAACCCCCACGGCCCCGCACCACCACCTATCAAGTACTCTCGCGCCTAGCTACCCTCGCCGCTCTCCTCAGGCCACTTCCAGGCCTAATTTCCCAATCGATACCCTCCCTCGCTCTAGCAAACGCCCTCTCGGCCTCAACCCTCGCTTTGCCCTCCCCCAACAGCCCCACAGCCCTCTCCAAGTCCCCTGCTGCAAACAGAAACTCGGACAACGCCATGTGCACGAGCCCGAGCACAAACCAGGTGTCGCCCCTCTCCTGGTCCGTGAACCACTCCGCTCTGTTTGGTGGCACCACTTCGGCGGGGAGCGAGCGAACCCAAGGGTTTGACGCCGGCGATGGGGAGTCGGTGGCCAGGCTCAGCGCGCTGGAAGCGGCCGTCTCGGCCTGGAGGAGCGTTCTGGCGGTTTGAGCAGCGGTTGAAGATGGCGGTGTGGATGGAGGCTCGCTCGGCATGTGCGAGGCTGGGTTGGCAACCCGTTCGTTCAATCTCCTCGCGAGCCCGAGCTCAGCCCTCCACCGCATGCGCTGGACGTCTTTTGCGAACGCCTCGTCGCCCCCGTGCAGCATCTCGGCCTGGGTTAGATACCCGAACGTTAGGCTTATCACCGCCGCCTTGAGATACTGCTCTGCATCATCATCATCGCTCACGTCGCTCTCCGCACACGCAAGCATATCCCTCACGCCCGCCATCCACGTCTCCCCCGTTAGCATCTCGCCCATCATACCCCTCTCCAGCCCCCTAGCATACCCCTCCAACACCTCGCCCTTGATCTCCACCCTCGAAACCCCACTCAGGCACCTAAACCCCTCCAGTAAATCCCCCTGCACCCTCGCCCTCTCCATCCCATACGCACTCCGCACGTTGATAAAAACCTCATGTCTACTCCCCCACCCCGCGCCCACGCCCCCCGCCTCCCGCATGAAATTCACCAGCCGCGGTAGATACTGCGCCGGAAACACCACGCTCGCCCTCCTTTCCTTGCTCCCCGCCTCCACAACCTTGACGTCCATCGCATGTCGCTGGCACCTATCCAGGGCGTCTATCCCCGCGGTGAAGAACAGCAGGCCCGAGTCGAGAAGCAGCGTTTTGGCGTGCCGGGCGGAGGGCGTGTAGAGGTCTAGCTTGACGAGGAGGTTGTGCGCGTGGAAGAAGGAGAGTGCGGAGTGCGAGATGGCTTTGCTGACGGAGAAAAGGGCGGTGGAGATGGGGAAGGGAGCGCGCGAGGGGGTGATTGTTAACTGGGTGGTTTGGGGTTGGAGGGAGGCGGTGTAAGTAACGGGGGGAAGGGAGGCATTGACGAGTTCGGTGTCGAGGAGGGGGTGAGAATCTTGTGGAGGACGGGGATGGGGAGGGTAGATAGAGATCTGGGAGGGTTATTTACGTGGTTGGGTGGTTGGGGGGATGGTGGTGGGATAATGGCGGGATGGTTGGTGGAATGACGATGGACCGAGAGGGAGGAATAACGTACGCTGGAGGACGACGAGGCGGATTTGAAATTGTCGTGGCAGATAGCTTAGACGCGATGTCCGTCGCTGCGTCCATGGAATCGCGCTTCGGATTCGAGACCATCGCGAGCATGGTGGGCGATAAATCTTTCGGATCGTACGGCGAGTTTCGAGATTCCAAATACAAGCGTACGTATGTACAATCCTATGAATATCCTATACAAAATTCAGCTTTACTGTTCCCACCTTCCCTCCAACTCTCTCTCTCCGCACCCACGATCAAACCCAACAAAACCAACCCCAACAACAACTCCCAAAATTAAGAAAAACTCACCCACCTTCACACTTCAATTCCAATCCCCAATTCCAAATCTCAAATTTCAAAGCCCAAAGCCCAAAGCCCTTCGCACTTAATACCGTCCACCCAACCCCTCCACCCGTCAGCGGGGTTATATACCGCGCCACACCCCAGATGCGGGGAAGCTTGCATTCTCCACATTGCACGGTAAACCATGTATGCGCGCCCGCGGATCCGGCACTACTCATGCATACCCCTCGCGCATGCCTATTGCTCTGCCGGAAGGGTATGTTCGGCGCCTTGGATGTATGCGGGAGTGGCGTGGTGGGCTTGGCTGGTGGGTTGCGGGGGTGGGTGGGGAGTAAGTAGAGATGTACGTACATACGACGGTGGGAAAATGTACAGAGGGGAGGGAGGAGAGCGCGATGGATAGATAGATAGATAGATGAGAGGGAGGTGTGCTTGTATATCAGTGGGAGATCGGTAATGTAGTAGATGGACAGAATTGGGTTTTAAAGCGATACTTCCTACACATCATTCGCAATGCCAACACAGACATGCACTGACAACGCCAAAGCAACCAGGCGCACTCCAGTCCAACATCACCAGAGAATTGATATTGATCTCTGAAGCTTTTTGTCTTGTACATTGAACACGAGAGGAGTATACACATTGGAGACGCTGAGGCTTGATCCAACCTTTTCAGTGCGCGCACGCACGCTGCCGCAAGCCGAGACACGGAAAGTTATGAAAAGGATGATTTTGAGATTGAGATTGACACGAGAGAGAGAAAGAAATCCAAAGGCCAACCATGCACCATATACCATGCCGCTCCAGCCCGATGAGAGAAAAGCTCCTAGTGGAAATGATACCAGGGTATCATATCAGAGAGCCAAAATGCCGCCACTCGAGATGCAATTGAGAGATCCACCCATGCGATGACCGCAATGAAGGGTCGAGGGAGATCTACAAAGGAAAAAAGGAAAAAAAGGAGGAAATGGGCGAGCGCAAAGAAAAGAAGAGAGAAACTCGGCCCATAAGTAAGCGCCCGGACCACTCCGCCGTTAGTCCATGAAAGAAAAGAAAAAGCCAGCGTACGCATTCTTTTACCCACCAATTCCCGCCCGGTCAACGCGTCTCGGTGACAGATAGTAGCACACACCATGTTGGATATCCTAGGTTCGAAGAGGTCGTCGTGGTCGCGGACTGGTCAGAAATCGATGCGTGATTCAAGCGAAGAGCGTGTGCTTGATGCGGTTGCCGGGCGTTCGGCTCGTACGAGAGACGCGAGGCCCTCAGAGTGACTCTTCGAGAGCCTCAAGGATATCTGAGTCGAGCAAGTCCGGAATCACCTCCTCTTCGATCTCCTCGATGGGGGCATAGACATCTTCCATGGTAGGGATGCACTGAACTTGGTCGATCACGTACTGCTCGATGGCCTAGCTTTGTATTAGCACTGCCTACATGAATGGTAGTCGATAGATTTACCTGGAGTTGAGCCCACGCGATACCCTGTGCGCCTTGCTCGCGAGGAAGCGGAAGGAAGCGACCGCAGTTGGTCTTGGCCCGATCGTCTCCCTCCCACTTCATCTCTTGGACCGAGGGCCATGGCGCAATATCATCCTTTCCGTTCTGCCAATCACGACACCAAATAGTCTTCACGCCGAGAACACGAGAAACGTTACCGGTTGTCTCCATACTAGCATTGGGGATCAACTTCCCTGTCAATCTGTTAGAAAACCCACATTTAATTTTCGGACGCAAGACTTACGAAGGCCCAGATCATTCTGAGGGTGCCATTGGGGAGCCTGGAGATCCTGTTCGAGCTCTTTCTGTTTGAGGGCCCGATCAAGCGCGGCCTTCTTCGCCTTGATCATCGCCTCCTTATGGGCGGTGAACTCGGGCAGCTTCCACTTGGCAACTTCGCTATGCTTGAACAGGCGGCGCATGGAATTGCGGACCACGAGGAATTCCTGTTGGAGCTGGGCTTCAGGCGAGATCCACGTGCGGGAGCTGCGGAAAGTGTTGCCGGAGTAGGAGCTTGCTTGAGAGCCATGGCTGTAGCCATAGCCGTGGCGAGATCGAAGAGAGCGCAGGTCGCGAGGAGGAGGCAAGGGGCTGGAGTGTTCAGACTGTGGGTTAGAATTCTGGCTTACATGACCACCGGCACGCCAGAAAGGCGAGCTTGTTATCTCTGGGATATCGCTAGAGGCAGCTGCGGGGCTGATGGGTGAAGACATGCCGGGAGACTCGTCAACAATAGGGCTATCACCGTGGAGCGTCTGGCTGCCCTCGGAGGAGAATGATGACGATTGGTCTTCCAGCAACTCAACTCCACCTTGGACAGAGGTGGAGTACTCCGCAGTTAGATTATGGGAGGCCATTCGGAGACGGCTGATGTCCTACTGTTTGAATTCGAGAAAGAATATGTAGATGCGCGATGGCAGGGCGCGGGGGATTCAGCACAGATAGTGCCTGATATGGCGGTGCTCTGGAAAGGCCTTGTGAAGTGGTGAATTTGTGCGGTCGGTCGACGGATGTGGTAGAGTGCTAGAAGATCAGCGCTTATTCAAAATTTCAATCTTAAAAGCAATAGCAGGAAAAGGTTCAAATAGATTGCATGAGTCTGGTCAGCGTGAGTGTATGTTGTGGTAATCAGCGGTGAGAGACCCGTACAGATAGCTGTTGTAGGATGTGTGTGACGTCGGATGTGGTGGGTGGCAGGTACGATGGACCAGGTATCGGAAAGCGCGACCGCCCCAAGCATAGTATGAGGGGTAGGCAAACGCAATCCGCCACATTTCCCAACACATTGCATAGATTGAAGAGCATTCCAGATATGGCAGGCGAAAGACGGTCTGCCAATGCAGACGATTGCCGAAAAGCAGGGTCACCCGAAAGGTTCATGCTGGGAATAGGCATAGAACAGAAAAGGAAAGAACTAAGGTGACGTACCGGATCTACCTATTCGTCTCGGTGCGGGTAAATGCTGGCCGCGAGAGGAGTGGTATGATTGAAGGAGTAGGAAAGAGCGCCTACAAGTTGTTAAATAGTAGTTCTAACAGTCCCAGCCAGGCTTCAAACAGAATGAGAGAACAGGGTAAAGTTATAACGAAAACGATCCGAACATGAAGTTGTAGCGCAAATGGAGTATAAGTGAGAGACTTACTGTATCACGAAATAATGCTTCGCAGCCACGCGGTGTTCCTTGTGATCCTGGCCGCAAACTGAGGCCCTACGACACACTCTCTTGTCTACGACCAAAACGAGGCGAGGGACAGCAAACGATTAAGGCAATCAGGTCTTGCGAGCGCGTGAAACAGCCCCCCGAATACTGGGTTGGCGGATGTGATACGGTAGAACGAAGAGCGGCAGGCGGTTGCGGTGGATCGCGAGGGCGCGAGGGCGAGATTGTATTTATCAAGAGAGCGAGGGGAGAGTCCGTGCAAAGAGAGAGTGGGTGGGTTGAAAAAGGCCCAAGGCAGACGCCGCCAGGCCGTGAGGTGAAGCCATGATGGGTTTGGGCACGGTTGTCCACAGTGACGGTCCGCGAATAAGCTTTGGACCCTGCACCGTCGAGTAACCAAAACAACACGCCGGTAAAGCGCACGCCTCTTGGAGGGAAAGATTGGAGGGAAAGAACATATTCATATTGCTAAGAATCGTTCAGTACTCGGTTGTTGGTCGAAGAGAAGGCATGCCCTCACTGATGGCTGCCCAACGAAAGAAACCTCGATGAGACACAGGAAATGGGAGCTTCTTCGAATCAACCCCATCAGCGGCATCCAGATTCACGACCGCATAATTTACAAGGCAGGTTTGCAGCTGGGAGGATGGTGAAGGGGCCATGGTCTGCCAGACTGATGGTTCCCTGGTGGCTTCGTCTTCGACGCGGGCAGCGTCCAGCCTGAACACGGTCAGTTGCGCGCACAGCGGCACGACTTTACACTTGAACTCGAGACTCGACGAAATAGTGCTGTAGCTTGTCAAATACTACACACGACCGCGACAGGAGACATCTTTGCATCTTGGACTCCCTTCTTGGAATATGGCCGTCGAAACGCGTCTTCTCGAGTGACCGGGCACACCACCAGTTTATCAGTCGCCGTGTGACTAGAACTAGAAACTCAGAACCTGCTCCAAAATTCCATGCCAGCATTGACGAGCGGCCCGACCGAATATCTCTTGCGCTTAGGGAATGGCCGGTTGCCGGGGATCACCTTGGCTGCGGTTCCAGGAAGGAGCTACAAGGGGAACATCTGAACGTTACAACACATACTATAGGGACTACTTTGAATATGGATGGTGGGATAATGGAGGTAATACGGCAGTGTCGTGATGGGCGGTCATTGATGATGACGTCTGCCGGGAGAGAGCTTGGATGTCATATTGGGAGGGTGAATGCACCGTTCTTTAGTGACGGTAGGGCAAGAAAATCACTGTGGACTGGAATACGAAGAAGGTCATTCAGCAGGAGCCGGGCGTGATGTACATACTATCAACACCGGTAACATGCTGTGCAAGCGGTACACGACAAATTGCGTACGGGCGTCAGGACAATAAGAGACAGGCTGGAGCGGCAACATGGAGCTTGGAAGGAAATAAGCTTCTACCATCAAAAGTACGTCCACCTCACCTGCAGATGCAGGGCAGCAGGACGGACATGAGCATGGTAACGAGCAGCAAGAAGATGGGATGGACGTCTGAACTAGCTCGGTTTCGAAGGCCACGGCGGTGGGGGCTTGATTGGCTGGCAGCGGCCTCCACCCCGGCCCACCCTAGCGCCGGGCGCCAACTGCCAGCCCAGCGTCACGACAACGGGCCGAGCGCTCTTCGTCGCTATTTTGGAGCGCGAGTGGGAGGAGCGAGAGCGCGGGAGAAGCGCAGGGCGGATGCGACACAGGCTCCGCCGACGACCGCCAGCTTTCGCGGCCAGAGCAGCACCTCTGGGGACGAAGCTGTAGAGGATGACGTCGACGGCCGGCAGCTGGCCGCTGGCAAAACAAGGAAGGCGCATAACCTCCGCCGCGACCAGGCGGCGCTGGCCCAGCTGCGAGCCTACAAAACCGCCGCCGCCGCCATGTGTTGCGGCTTCGAGCCTCCTCTGCCTGCGACCGAATCGACCCCCATCGATCCCCAGAGGAGTGTTCCCTTGCGCGCCACGACAACACCACTCCTGCCGCGCCTGCTGCGTCACGAGGTCTCTCGACTTCCTCTGCGCCCTGCGCGGCAGCCAGTGAGCGCAAGCCGGTGAACAAAGGACGCCCGCCCAGGCCATTCGCGACAACCACTCGAGCCCAAAGACACTCGAAATAACTTGTTTGGCCTTCTCCAGCCTGACCACCTCGCACGCAAATGACTGGTCGCTAGGCCCTTGTTCCGCCGCCGTGGGCGCCTATCTGGGCCGCCCGCCTAACCCCATCTTGCCAGATCCACTACAGAGCCGCAACCCACTGGATGGCCTGCTAGACGTTCAGGTCGATCGCAAGTCTGCTTGCGGTGCCATTGGCGCTTGCAGCCGGCCTGTGCTCCGTCCTGCGCTTCCTCGCGGTACGTACTACCGCTCGTTTCAAAGTCAATATCAGAGTCAATCCACACGCTGTCATTCACCCAGTGCTCTAAATTCCCCACTTCCCCTCCGTCTTCTCTTCTTCTGAGTCTTTCACTTGTTGCATTCATCGCTTTCCTAGCTGCATTGTGCGGAGCGTTGGCGTTCTATTTTCGTGCTATTGTTTCCATTGTTCCCTTATTGTCTCTCGTCACTCACCTCGTCAAATCTTGGCACCTCTGCGTCACCTGCACAACATCGTCTCTGGCAGATATCTCTCTTCATTCACACACTTCTTTTCACACAAATCTACCTCTTACCTTTTTTAATAATCCTTCAAATTACTGGCCCGGTGCTGGCTTTTTGCAACCCTTCTAATACCCTGCATAGACCTAGCGTCTGCAAACATCCACATCCGTTATGGCTTCCACGGCGAACCAACAGCAAAACTTCCCGGCTGTACCTCCACACATGTCCGCTGGCGATTATGAGATGCGAGACAGCTACGCAGCTCAAGATACAACACGACCTCCGCCAAACCAAACACCATACCTCAAACCATACCTCGGCCTTCGAGCTAGGCTCTCACAGATATGGATCAACCGATGGACCATCCTCCTCCTCCTGGTCCTCGTCCGCCTTCTCTTCGCCATCGCGAGCACTGACTCAAGCCTTGGCTCCGCTCGCAGAGAGGCACTCAGCGCATGCCACCAAGTCGAAAGCATCGGCAGCTCCATGGCTTCCATGCCCCACTTTATGGCCGACGGCGTCAACGAGATGACCTCGGCCACCGTTGAAAAAGCAGTCCACGGACTCATGAAGATGCTCGAACTTAGCGTTACCGGCGTGGAAGAGATGGTCATCTTCGTCGTTCACATGATGACCGGCACCTATCTCTGCCTCATCACTCTCGCCGTTAGCGGCAGTCTTCATGCTGCAGTCCAACTCGGAGAAGAAATTTCGAAGCACCTCGACGAGACCGTCAACGATGTCACCAACAGCATTGGCGACGCCACTAAGAAAGTCACAGACGGTATCAACGGTATCCTCGGCAAGATTAACTTTAACTTTGGCTCCAGTTTTGATAAGCCGTCCATCAACCTGGACGACCAGATCAAGAAGCTCAAGGATTTAAAGGTACCACCCGAAATGGAAGAAGGCCTTCAGAAACTCAATTCGTCCATTCCGAATTTCGAAGACGTGCAAAAGTTCACCGACGACCTCATCCGATTGCCGTTCGAAGAGGTCAAGAAGCTAATCCAGGGCTTGAATAACTACACTTTCGACCGAGACATTCTCCCTGTGCCGCAAAAGGAACAGCTCAACTTCTGTTCTGATGGCGGCTCCATCAACAACTTCTTCGACGACCTCATCGTGATGGCCTACTCGGCCAAGAAAATTGCACTCGGTGTCCTGATTGCCTTGGCGATCCTCGCCATCGTGCCCATGGCCTACATGGAGATCCGCCGACATCGCCGCATGGAACAGCGCGCCCAGCTTTTCAGCGACCCGTCCTACGAACCCATGGACGTGGTCTACCTTGCCTCGCGCCCAACTTCTTCAACTATCGGCCTGTGGTTCGGGCGGCGCTTCGGCTCCCCTCGTCGACGGGCTATCATGCGCTGGGCATGGGCATACGCGACTTCTGTTCCCATGCTCTTCCTCCTTTCGCTGGCCCTTGCGGGTTTCTTCTCCTGCTTCTGTCAATGGTTGCTAGTCCGCGGCATTCAAGCCAAGGTCCCGGAACTCACGGACCAAGTCGCGGACTTCGCCGAGAAGGTCGTCAACTCGTTGAACAATGCCTCTACATCCTGGGCTTCTGGTGTCAATAGCGCCGTTGCCGAGGTTGATGACACGATTAACAACGACGTTCTCGGCTGGGTGAACACAACTACAACCGCAATCAACGGCACCCTCAACGGATTCGTCGACAAGATGACCAAAGTGCTCGACGACACTTTCGGTGGCACGGTTCTCCAGGACCCCATCAAAGAAGTGCTCAACTGCTTGATTGGACTCAAGATTGCCGGTATTCAGAAGGGCCTTACCTGGGTTCACGATCACGCCCACGTCAACTTCCCCGGAGTGAGGAACGATACCATGTCTCTCGGAGCGCTGGCCAAGCTCAGCGACTCCGGCTCTGCCGCCGAACTCCTTGCCAACCCTAACGGCAAGGCCAAAGACGAAGTCACCGAAGCTGTCAACTTCGTCATCGAAAAGCTCATCAGCGGCATCCAAACTGAGGCCCTCATCTCCGGCTTCATTCTGCTCATCTGGATCCTCATCTCGCTCGGTGGTTTCGTGTACGCAGCCGTTCACATGACTCGTCGCGATACCCCAGCTGGCACAGCCTACGTCGTCGAACCGTCCGCCCACAACGCCTTTTCTTCCGAGGCGGCGCCCCCTTACGAGTATCCCGTCAACAAGGCTGCTCCCTACACGCTGCAGCCCCGACCTTTCCAGGTCTACGGACCGCACGACAGCGATCCGGATGCCGAAAAGGTCGGCCAAGTGGATGCTCGCACGGTCAACGACTCTGCACGTCCAGGCCATCTCCGCACAAGCAGCCATGGCCAGCTCGCCGATCCGTCTCCCCTCGACGAAAAGCACAACCCATTCGCTGAAGACCAACGGAGCGAGAAACGCCCGTTCGGTTACTGATCCCTATTTGTCGGCAACCCCGCTGCTTCCCTGACCTTTCCGCTTGCGTTCTGAGTCTACGAAGCAGCAGGTTGCGCATCGACCTGAGACGAGCCGTAATTGCTCAGGTTACGTACCTTGGACCTTGAGGTCCATTCCCGATGATGCTTTGCTCTCGGGAATATACCTGCTGGTTGACGGAGCGTGCTCCTCCCAGCAGGCGAATCTAAAACTGGTGGTTCTCTTCTTTACATATCTGCATCCCTTCAATATCCCCCGATGCGGCGGGCCCCGTGTCGACGTGCATCTGCACTCCGCGCCCCGCCGCGTCGATATGCGTTATTTTTTTTTGGTTTGGAACGCGCTGTGTTGTGCGCTGTTCTTGAGCAGGCGTTGGATCGATATCCCCTCGTTGCATGGATGCATGTTTTGTCTGCGAATCTCACTCATGTTGGCACTTTATATTTATCTCTCATATATACTCTCAATACCCCATCTCATTTCATCTCACTCTCTCCCCCTTTCCAAATATCTATAAAGTCCAACCGTGTCATTTTTCTTTCAATCTCACATGTATCCACCGCCAACAAGGCCGTGCATATCTCCTTGAGCTTGTCTGTCCCCGAGGCCCTTTCCCTCCCGCCCTCTCCCGCACCACCACGTACCCCCCGCCCCCGATTTCCCTTCCCCCTCGGCCACACATGGCCTCCCCGTCGACCCGCGGCTTGCCCGGTCGGCCGCGAGACATGGCGTGTCCAAGGCGCGAAGGACGCAATCGCGAGTGTGCGCGCGCGCGCGTACGTGGCAGTGCGGCAATGGCCGGACATATTGGGTATAATCGCTCTATTTCGCCTCGTCGGGGGCCCTTCGTCGGCGCCCGTGTGCCCGCTAGGATGCATCGAAAGACACTGCGGGTGGGCGTTGCGCTGTGGCTTCCCTCTTTCGCGTTTTCCACGTCTGCGTTTTTCTCGTTTGCTTTTCTGCCTGTCTTTCTTTCGTTTCGACGGATGGATGGACGGGTGTACTTATCGATGGAATCTCGGACAAGAACAACGGAAGAACACAAGGGATTAACCCCCGACCGAGCTGCTGACCGATAACGAGCGTCCGAAAACTTCCCTCCCTGGCGCGCACCTTCCTTCTTTCTTTCTCCCATCGCAGGACACGCCAACACGGAAAGAAGGAACGCGCTAGGTTGAGCCGGAAGTCGACATGTGTGCGCCTGAGTGCGTCGGTTTTTTTTATTACAAAATATGAAGTTCCATCCTCGTCCCCCGGATGTAGGGTTGGTTAGTTGGAGTCCACGCGTCTTCGGACGTGCTGCGACTCGCTTGCGCGACTTACGCGCCGCTGTGTTTGATTCTCAACAGCGACCAAAATGGAAAAGAAACAACAAAAAAATCGCCTTTAACGAGATTGGTTTTTTTCTTTTCTTTTCGCTTTTGGTCAAGAGAACTGTGTGTGGCACTGGTGGAGATGGAGAAAGGAGCGACGGGGGAGCAGGGGGTTGTGGCTGGAGTGTGCGGGTCGCGTGTATAAGGCTGACCTGAGTCGCTCCTTTGGGGGGTTTCGTTCGTTAATTTGGGAGGGATGGATTTGGTGGGGGAGGGATTGCTGAATGAGGATTGGGAGTAGGTAGTTAGGTAGCGTAGTGTAGATAGGGGTCGAGATTAAATTGAAAATGAGGTCTCTCCCAAAGGAAGATGTGTTTGAGTGATGTGATATGCGGTGTGATTGTTGATTTCACTTCTTGTTCCGTGTGCACTTTTTTGTGTTCGATGAAGCTGGACGTGCGATCTGCCTGCTAAAGGGTAGGTAGAGTAGTGGTACGATTCCGGCCCTTCTACAACTTCTACAAGTTTATACATCCTTTGTACATTGATCTGATGCATGCAGCATATTCCGTCCAAAGAATATCTTGCGTTCAATTCTCTTCCCTATCAGCAGCCTATCGCTATGTACAATTCACGACGCACCGACACCACCCATCTACCCGCCCTTCCACCAGCACCTCCTCCCCTACGCCTCCACACACGAAAAATACTGCGCCCAAACCGCCCACTCCTCCCCAGCATCCTGCGTCGGGAAATTCCACGCATTCCACGTCGCCCTGCTAATCCCGTTCTCCTTGAGGATCGCCGGCAACCCGGGCTGCCCCTTCGCATCCGTGTACTCAAACTTGGTGCAGTTGGGCACGATGCCGGGCATCACGGGGACGGGGCCTTGCGCCGCGGTCCAGACGTCGCCGGCCTTGACGGGGCCAGGGTACACGTAGCCGGGGACGTTGATGCAGACGGGGACGTAGGCGCGGAGCCCGAAGCATTCTTTGCCCAGCTCGGGGTTCCACGCGAGGAGGTCGTGGGCGGTGAAGTTGGAGAAGGTGGAGACGATGGTGCCGCAGGTTTCGTCGGATTGGGTGAGGTAGGTTGCGAGGCCTGGGTGGGGTTAGTATATGTATGGTGTGATTGGTTTTGTTGTTGTTGTTGGTTTGGGGTTGGAATTGGATGGGGGCAATGGGTGGGGAGGAAAGCGGAGAAGACGTACAGTTCGTGGGGCGACGGATGCACACGCAGCCTGCGGACACGCTGCAGTAATCGGAGCACTCGTCCGGAAGAGTAGCCTGGCGGGCTACAAGGGATGATCCAGCGGGAGCGGGAATGGCCGAGACGGCAGAGGCGAGAAGGGCGATGCCCGCGGTGATGGTAGAGGAAAGCATCGTGAATGTACGTAGCGTAGCGTAGCGTATGTAGTATTAGAATTACGAGTTATACAGTAAACGTAGGAAGACGTATGATATGCAAACGAATGCGTGGATACGTAGTAACTAAATATCCTGAACGTTGATCACCGTGAAGATCGATGGATACCTCCCACCTACGCCCCGTCCCCCTCTTTATATACATCCCCCTCCACTAACCAGCACCTATTTTTACCTCCATAATTATCCCGCCCCCAACCGCTCGCGCGCTCTAGCACCCCTTCCCGCAGGCAGCAGATCGTCAGGAGCGCAAAGCCCACCGTCTAGCGCGGTGCTTGCCTAATAGCCGAAATGAAAACCGGCCATCCGCCATTACAGAAATTGACTCAGCGAGGAGGACCATGCTGGAATAGGTGCGAGTCCAATTGCTGCCTGCGAACGGGGACTTTGGTGTCGTCAGCGGGCGCGAGGGAGGAATTGGTGGGAGTTGATGATGTTGGGTTGGGGGGCGAATGCGGTTAGGCGCGGGTAGGGCGGCGCCCCTGAAGCTTGAAGGGCTTAAGCTTATCTCGGAGGTTAGTTGTGGGTAGTGCCTGAGAAGGTTAGGCGAGGAAATAGGTACAGTATGTATGCTGCTTACTGTACATACACATCGTATATGCATATTGAGAATGACCAGGGTGCTGGAGTCGCGTGCGTTCACTGCGGAGTACCTTAGTCTATCGATTATCGATGCAAGAACCTATGTAATCAGATCATTTCCACAACAGCCAATGGCAAGTTGAATACGACAGATTCATCAGTGGGGTATTTTATCGGTGGGCAACTATCGACAATTGGCATCTCGCGTATGTTTCCCTGCCGAAACGATAAGACAACGCTGACAGTAGAACAGAACATCCGTCATGCTGTAGTAAGACGCATCGTGCGACGGTCACCTCGCATCCGTCCATTCCATCAGCATTGGCATATCCCGCACAAACAAAAAAATCCCCCAAAGAAAAATAAATAAATAAATCATATCCCTTCTTCAACGTTCCTTTTCCCAGCATCGTACCACGATTACCGCACTACAACGAGAACCGCGTTTCACCACCACATCTTCAAACCACGACACTACGTCACATGTTTTCGAGCATCCCCGTTCCTTATGCGGGCTTTTATGTTTGCTTATTCCAACGCCATTTTTTTAACCCGGCGCATGGCGCTTCTGCAGACGTGAGTGATAGATGTAACGATCGCACCGCGACATGCAGCAATGGGAAGGGACTCGCTTGACATCGAACCAGCCGATGGCATAGGGAATTTGTAAAGAAAACTAAGCGCTAATGATATACCGTAAGTGCGTGATCGTGAAGTCCAGTGAAGGGAAAGGAAAGGACAAAATTGAGTGAAAGTCACCACAACCTTCCATCCATCCATCCCATGCCATCCCAGCACCCTCACCATGTTCCCCCGAGCCTAAACCACCAACTCCACCGCCTTCTTCACCACGCTCTCCACCTCCCTCTTCATCTTCCTCTTCGCCATCGCCGCCTTCGCCTTCTGCACCAAAAACTGCGCCCCATCATTCGCATTCAACCCATACGACAAATGCGCCGGCAAAATCGTCAACGTCCCCACACACACCGCATCGCCCGGCGCACAGATAATCTTCGTCTTCGCCTTATCGAACCCGGGGATCTGCCCCTTGTCCTGCAAATTCTGGGTGTCGCCGTACAGGATCACGCCCGCGATCTGGCTCTGCACCGCCGGATCCAGCGATTCGATCGCGCGGTGCGACACCGCAGCGCCCTGCGAGTAGCCACCTGCTAGAATGACGCTGTCGGGGCATTGCGAGGCCATGGAGGTCAGGACCGAGGCCATGGCTTGCTTGGATTTGGCGTCGGTGCCGCCGGGGAGGGCGTTGGGTGCGAGGGCCGCGGCATAGGTTATGCCTTCGGTGGCGACGTTGGCGTCGCCGAAGGCGGCTTTGATGCCGTCGGAGGTTTGGGGACCGCAGACGGTGCCCTAAGTGGGGTTAGAAAGGGAGAGGAGAGGAAAGGAGGGGTGGGGGGTAAGTACCATGTTGCCGATTTCGGTGGAGCCTCGGGCGAAGGCGAACATGACGGGGCGGCAGCCGCCTTGGGTGAATTCATTGGAGGTAGAGCCGGTGGCGCGCTTGGAGAGGGGAGTGGTGGATGCGAGGGCGGTGAGAGCCAGGATGAGGAAGGAATGGGTATACATTGTGAAATATTAGAGATGTAGATGAAAGTAATGGTTAGAATGAGAGAAAGAGTGTAGACGACCCTGGAAGGTTGGAGAGCCTTGAAAAGAAGGCGGGAATATTTGCTTGCTGGTTATAATGAGCCTTGTGGAGATGTACTTATACAACCGTCACACTGGACTTATAGATTCTGAGCCGAGGGATCATGGAGAGCCACAATGGGGTAAGTATCCGCCAATGTACAGCCAAGGCTACTTCATGGCGATTCAGACGTCTGGGTGAGAATCAGTGTCATGCAAATGATAGCTCGTTCGCCGAATGGGGATGAAACGAAGAACACCCCGGCAAGAATTCTCCTGAGCCGAGGAAGGCTGAGAGAACGAGTGGTGGAGAAGTCTCGAGAAAGCTGTTCCAAGAGGATAGTCCCGCCAGAACCGATGCACAGACACCCGCTCGACGCTTATGTTTGGAATAACGAGGCCGATCACGCTACCGCTGTGGTGGTTGAACATGGGCGAGGCTGGTCGAGTTGTCCTTGGCATTTCTTTCGGGGCACTTGTGGCAGTATCAAGTTTCATTTTGAAGAAGTTCACCCGGAAGGTGTTATCAGGGAGAAAAGTAAATCCTCGGTACATTCGAGAATTGATTGGGATATAATCGAAATAATCTCTAGGTCGGGCGCTCAATAGACTGGGGGCCTTAAAGATCACTACCAGCCGTTGGAAGCCACAGTGTTCTACGACTACAGCTGACATCCAGGTCGTGGGGTTGACTTGAGACAAGCCACAAGTCTCGTCGATCATAGCTGTTTCCCGGAAATACCGTTGCACAGGCCAAGTGCGGTAGTCGATCTCGGGTCTGTTTCACATCTAAAAATGGGCGTCAGTATCATGATGCGACCAAGGATCAACGTGGCTGGTGATGTGGAAGATGATAGAGAATTGGAATTGAAGAGTTTAGAGTTTGTGGGGCGCGGCCAAATGGAAGACATTTGTCTGCAGCCCTACCCGTGCTTGCCGTTGGTGGCTGGTGACATGTGTACGGCAGAAGCGTTTCATACGACGGGACGCCCATCAGGTACAATTGTTAAGTAATCGATGATCTAGATACTCCCATGGTCCGCCTGAGCCTCGGCAGGAAGCTACTCGGCAATGACGGACTCAATGCAGTCCTGTTTGAGACGGTCATCTGACGAGACCTTAACGGTTGGAAGCAGCGCCGTCGGTACCGTTGCGAGCGGACCAGGCTGGAAAGAAATTCTTTCCGGCTTCAGGCTTGGAAGCAAGACCGATGCCGAAATAAAAAGAGCGGCTCATTGAGTCAGGATTGAATACTAGGAGAGTCAGTCGTTGGGCGACTGATGTCGATCACATGGCCTAGTTGCTTTTTTTGGCTCGGTGCTTGTGCACGTGAGCCAAGGGCTTCCACTTCCAAAGTTGACAAAGATGACTATGAGAAGGCGGTGCAGAAGCATCGGCGCTGGATGTGTCAGGAAGATGAGGTTGAGTCGATGTAAGGTTGAGCAAGAATTCCGTATACGGACTAGCGCGATGTCACCTGCCGAGGATGTACCAACATCTTGCACGCCCAATCAGCAGACGGAAGAAGTAGACAATGAGGTCTGCAGCTTGCGCTCTCTGGTGTAAATTGTGGTCAAGATGTTTGAATGCTGTACAAGTGTTGAATGTTCGGTGCGGATCATGGAAGCGCAGGGTGCTCGGTGGGACTGCCAGGCTGGTTGGGAGCACACTGCAGCCAATGTGCAGGTCAGCACAAGAGCACGACAGCAGGTGGAACATGCATTACAATACCTACGAAGCCATCCTGGGCGTTCGCAGAATCTCTCCAGCGTATGTAGGATGGCGGAGGCGCAATTAGATACTCAGTGACTTTGTAGGGCACGTGGGGCACGGGCCAAGGCATGACGCCCGCGGCGCATGTCCACGCAGCAGAGCTCTCGGCCCATGGAGCTCCACGACGAGAGCATCATGCAGAGAGCGTAATGACTGCTGCTCAAACCACCCCGCCGCCGCTCCCACGATGCTGTCTGCCTTCACAGCCCGGCCCATCATCGAGCTGAAGCCGCGCGACAAGTCCAAGATCGAATCCATCCTCGCCTACGGTATGCATGCAGCTATGGGGGAACCAAGGCCGCCGCAGACTGACCGCGCACAGGCAACCGAGTGCTCGTAGGCTTGAATACCGGCGCCCTCCGCATCTACCGCGTAAACGAAACCACCGAAGAGGACGAGCAGCCCGCGCAGAATGGCGAGTCCCACGACGGCGAGCAGCCCGACGAGCAGCCGCCCAAGGTCAAGCCGGTAGACCTCCTGCGCGAGGAGGACAAGTTCTCGCGCAGACCCGTGCAGCAGCTCGCCATCATAAAGGAGGCCAACATCCTCCTCTCGCTGTCCGACAACCATGTCTCTGTCCACGACCTGCAGACGTATGCGCTGCAAGAGCGTCTGGAGCGGACCAAGGGCGCCACCACCTTCGCTGTGACTAGCAACATCGTCAAGGACCCTGACACTGGAATCCCCACCATCGTCAGCAGGCTGGCTGTTGCCGTCAAGCGGAAGATTGTCTTGTGGACCTGGCAAGACATGGAGCTGAACGGCGATGCCCAGGAAATCACCCTCATCGCCTCGGTCAAGAGCTTAACATGGGCGTCGGGGACCAAAATCGTGGCTGGGATGGACCCAGGCTTCGTCATGGTCGACGTAGAGAAGCATGACATCCAGGACATCGTCAAACCAGGTCCGCTGGGCGACGCTAGTGGTACGGGCGGTACGAGATTCGGCGCCGTGTCGTCGTCTGGGATGGGCTACATGGGTATGGGCAGCTGGGTGCCCAAGCCGCTGGCTACCCGGTTGCAAGAGGGCGAGTTGCTGCTGGTCAAGGACGTGAACAGCTTGTTCATCGATACTGACGGAAATGCGCTCGACAAGCGTCAGGTCCCGTGGCCATCGGCCCCGGAGAGTCTGGCATATTCGTACCCATACATGCTATCCCTGCAGCCACCAGCAAAGGGAGGGCTCGAGGTTCGAAATCCAGATACCCTCAACCTCCTCCAGACTATCGCCCTGCCGAATGCGAACTTCCTACACGTCCCACAACCTAACATCAGTCTAGCGCATGCAGGAAAGGGCTTCTTAGTGGGCAGCGATCGATGCATCTGGAGAATGGGAGCCCAGAATTACGAATCGCAGATCGACGAACTTGTCGTGAGTGGCCGATTCGACGAAGCACTAAGTCTGTTGAACATGCTTGAGGATACCCTGCTACACGACAAGGAAGGAAGAATAAGAGAAATAATGATGCTCAAAGCCCAGGCCCTATTCGAGCTTCGCAAGTTCCGCGAGGCCATGGATCTTTTTACTGACGCGAAAGCACCCCCAGAGCGTGTCGTTGCTCTGTACCCCAAGTCGATTGCAGGCAACTATTCTTCAGTGGAGAGCGTGAAAGATGATGACAGCATCGTCGAAGAGGAAGAACCGAACGGGGAAAAATCTGTTGCCGAAACCAAGGAACCCGCTACGCCAGTTAATACCATAGGGCGTACAATGATAGGCAGATTTGTGGGAGGGCACAAAAAGGTGGACTCGGACACGGCGTCAGTTCGATCTTCGATTAAGGATGCCAAAGATGATGCAAATGATGCTGCTAGTATAAGAGGCAAAACCACCGAGACAATTCTGCCGGATAAGAACTTGGACGGTAAAGATCTCAAGCTTGCTGTACATGCGCTGCAGTCCTACCTGGCACAGTGCCGCGTGCAGATAAAGCGTTACATCGACATTGATGGCACGTTGAAAGAACCATTGCCCCAACAGAGCGACAGCCAGGCCGAGGAATACAAACCGCCGTTTCATTGTTTCATCCAAACCTCAGAACCACCTGCCCATGTTGATTGGGCAGCCGAGCTTTCCAAGGCCGCACAGCTGGTCGACACCACTCTCTTCCGAGCTTACATGCTTGCAAGCCCAGGGTTGGCTGGCCCGCTATTCCGTCTCCCCAACTTTTGTGAGCCGGACGTTGTCCAAGAGAAGCTCTACGAGACCGGCCGTTATGCCGATTTGATTGACTTCTTGCATGGAAAAAAGCTACATCGGCAAGCTCTAGAGTTATTGGAAAAGTTTGGGAAGAACGAGGCGGACGAGGAAGTTTCGTCCACGCTTCAAGGGCCGCAGCGCACTGTTGGCTATCTGCAACAGCTCCCCCAGAGATGATCGACCTCATTCTAGAATTTGCCGAGTGGCCCTTAAGAACGGACCCTAAACTCGGCATGGAGATATTCCTTGCGGACACTGAGAATGCAGAGACTTTACCTCGTCACCAAGTGGTCAACTTCCTCGAGAAGATCGACGCTAAGCTTGCTGTCAAGTATCTGGAGCACATCATTGAGGAGCTGAACGACCTGACGCCAGAATTCCACCAGAAGCTTGTCGATCTATTTCTAGAGAGACTACGCGCTCAAGCGTTCGCAGACGATGACGAGAAGTCGCGGTGGAGAGAGCGCCTCCAGGAATTCCTCAAGACAAGCACAAACTACAACACCATGCGCGTATTCAGACAGCTTCCCTCCGACGACGCAGATTACTACGAAGCGCGCGCCGTCGTACTAAGCAAGATGGGCAGCCACAAGCAAGCCCTCCACATCTACGTCTTCGACATGAAAGACTACCACAAAGCCGAAGAGTAAGCGTCACCCCTTTCCACCTCCCCACCCATCCACTCCTCAAACTAACAACCACCCAGATACTGCAACCAAACCTATCTCTCCACCACGCAACCCACCTCCCCAACCCGCTCCTCCTTCAGCCCCTCCTCCCCTCCCCCACCAACAACAACCCCCTCCTCTTCCCCAGACGACCCCTCAATCTACCACATCCTCCTCTCCCTCTACCTCACCCCGCCCCCACCGCACCCCCCGAATTGGCCCCCGCCCTCGACCTCCTCAGCCGCCACGGCGCCCGCCTCCCCGCCGCCACCACCCTCGACCTGGTGCCTCCCACGCTGCCGGTGCGCGAATTGGAATCCTACTTCCGGGGGCGCATCCGCAGCGCGAACTCCGTGCTGAACGAGGAGCGTATCGCGGCGCGGCTGCGTGCGGTTGAGAAGGTGGAGGTCGAGGCTGCGGTCCGCTTGGGCGATGGACGCGTGGATGCGAGGGGACGGCAGGTGCCTGGGGGACTGAATCGCAGGGTGGTGATTACGGAGGAGAGGCATTGTGCGGTTTGTCATAAGAGGTTTGGGGGGAGTGCGATTCGGGTTTATGCGGATGGGAGTGTGGTGCATTCGGGGTGTTTGAGGGGGAGTGTTAAGAGGGGGAGGTGGTGGTGGTAGTGGGTGGAGGTAGGATGGTTGGTTAGATGTCGATAGATGGATGCCTGGATCGATGTAGACGGAGGGTTTGCGTCTGCGCCTGCGCCTGCGTTTGCGGTTTCAAGCGCAGTGCCGTTGTAAATGTGCTGTGTGTAGCTGCGATAATTCGAGAAATGGATCCAAAACACCCTTATTCCCAATCAACACTTCGCAATCCAATCCAATACCACGTAATTTCTCCCATCCCATCTTTACCCATCCTATCTTTCTCCACCCCTCCCTACACCACCTCCCCTCCCTCCTCCCCATACCCCTCTTCCTCCTCCTTATCCTTATCCTTACCCCCTCCTTCGCATCCTCCTCCATCTTCCCCGTCAACAACCTATTCACCTCCCCCTGCATCTCCCTCGCCGCTGTCTGTAGCGCTGTGAGGTACTCTACGCGGGCTTGGGTGCCATCTGCGAGGGCGGGCAGGTCGCGGGAAAGGACTTCCGGAGTGGAGGACTGCGCGTAGGTTGCGGTTAGGGTCGGCATTTTTTTCTTTCGGTCTTTTGGTTGGTGGCGTGGTGGAAAGGTGGAACGAAGGAAGGTGGTGGGGTGCAGGAAAGGTGGGAAAGGGTGCACGGACTGGACTGGGTTGGTGGGTTGGTGGGGTGGGTGTTGTTAGCGTGGGGTGTGTGTATGTATGCGCGTCTGTCTCTCTCTGTAATATGTAGATATACGTACATGTACAACACATATATATACCTAGATATGCAATCAACGTGTTACATTTCAATTCCTCGACAAGTACCCAATCTAACCCCAGCCCCACCATTCACACTGCCCTAACCATCAAATTGCACCCCGCCCTCGTCCCAATCGCAAAATTGTCCCTCTCCAGCTCGAAATCCCGCGCCGTCGCGCTCTCAATTTGAAACGAGAACCTCCGGACTATGGCCGCGACGAAGAGATAGGATTCCGCCCAGGCGAGACTGCGATTAGTGCGTTAGTTACACAATTCTATCTGAGCAATGTAGAGATAAATAAAAAGGGATGTAAAGAAGAAGAAGAAGAAGAAGAAGAGGAAGAACTCACTGCATCCCCAAGCAAACCCTCGTCCCCTTCGAAAACGGCGCATACACCGGCGCCCCCACCCCGCGTGCTTTCGTACCCATCCACCTCTCAGGCTCGAACCGCAACGGCTCGGGATAAATCGACTCGTCCGTATGCATCAGTATGGTCGTCATGCCCACCGGCGTCCCGGCCGGAATCCGCCACTCCTTGTAGTGCAAATCCTTATCCGTGATGCGCGCCGCCCTAGAAGATACCGCAGGACTCAAGCGCATGCCCTCCGTCAATACGGCCGTGAGGTAAGGCAGCTGCTCGAGCTGTCGGAGCGAGTACTCTGAGTCCAAAGCAGCGAGTTCCTGTCGGAGTGTGGAGAGGATGGCGGGGTTCGCGTAGATGTGGAATACGAGGAGGCGGAGGAGGGAGGCGGTTGTTTCCCAGGCGGCGCCGGTGACGGTGGAGACTTCTGCGAAGATGCGATCGAATGTTTTTTCGGAGGGGGAAGCGCGGAGTGTAGGATTGTATGGACGAGTCTAGGGGTGGTGGTTTTGGAGGGGGAGGGGAGGGGAGGTGCTCATGGCGGTGCGGGTGTCTTGTTCGGATTGCTGGAGGGGGATGGGGGGTTAGTATGTACATAGGTAGAAGGCGAGAGAGATGGCTACATGCAGGTGAGGACTTACCTGCAGGAACTCAAGAAACGACTTCGTTTCCTCGTCGGCTACTTTCAGTGCCCAGCTAACGGGCATCGCTTTGAGCAGGGGGCCAAACCAGCGGATGTGCTTCGTGGTGCGCCAGAAGACGCCGGCGCCCTGGGAGGCGATTGAAAGCCCGATGCCGAAATCGTCGCGGTCAAGCTCGTTGTAGCTCTTTCCTACGACGTATTCGTTGGCAGTGTCTCTTGTGAAGGCGCTTATAGCGGCGCCGAGATTGAGAGGATTCCCCGCGGCCTGGGTTATACGCTCGCAGACTTTGTTGATATTGCGTCGTAGTATGGACTCGTGGAGAAGAACATTCGGTTTGGTGAAGAGGGGAGCTATGACGCGTCGGCGGGCTTTGTGCTCGTGGTGGTCTGGATCTCCATGTTAGTAAATGAGGTCCTGGCTATGAGGTACAAAGTAGTCAGACATGGGTTATCCTAAAGCAGTGGCTTCTCATAAGATAGCAAACTCTTTACTTGTCTGAAATAACTTTTACGTCTATGCTCGGGCCCGTTACTAAGGGTAGAATTACCTGAGCCAAAGAGAGTGGAAGTCTTAGCACCGAACGCATCGACCGTCCAGTCATACTTGTGCCAGACTCCATCCATGCGGTACAAAGTATCGTAAAAATCTGGGTCAATAACATGAAGTTCATGCGGACTAATACGGATGATTGGACCTGCGCACGTCAATTTCGACTCATTCCACCACGTAGCAGGCAATGAGAACATGTCAACAAACCATATATTTTATGCAACTCGGCGATTTTCAAGGTGTATTGACCGTTCAACACCACATCGTAATAGGCCTCGTACCAACGAGAAATAGCCGCTAGCTTGGGTCCTGGAAACCTCGCTAAAGGGTGAAGGAACAACCGGTAGAAAACAAGCGTTCCATAGTAAACTACAACTGACCCTGCGAGAAAACGCCAGTCAACAGATATTATCGACATGTTGTGAGTGTGGAATAGATGCTAGGAAGCTCGTGAGTAAGAAGAAGAAGGCGGTCAGTGCCTGCCCTGACCCTGGGCGTAAGCACCAACCCTATGTACATATGTCGGCGCATCCTTCCCCCGCTGGAGTAGATACGTACTTCTTCGAACTTCGCCAAGTCTGACTCAACAGTATTTCTATTCTATTTAACGTCGACGAATTCTCCACCCAATGCATCCAGAAGCCCAACGCGTGCTAACCTTCTGGTTCGATCGGCCCCCACTTGAGTGGATCATCGCGCCAGAGGGTCTCGACGATCAGATAAAGTCTGAATTCGGTGATCTTGTTCAGAAAGCTCGCGGCGGCGAGCTGGACAGTTGGAATGATGAGCCGGAATCCAGCGTCGCTCTTGTGGCGTTGTTGGACCAGTTTTCACGGAATCTGTTTCGTGGGACATCGGAAGCGTTCAGTGCAGACGAGAAAGCGCGGGATGTTGCTGCGAAGGCTATTGCGAGGGAGTTCGATAAACAGGTATTTTGATTTTCTTTTGATCGTTAGAAGCAAACTTTCCTTTGAACGTGTGTATTCGCGTATCGGTGGGGTGTGCAAAACAGTGCAGGCTTCGCTTGATTAATCCTCGCTATCACGTTGGTAGACATATTTTCGAAGTTCTGTATTCTGATAATATTGCCGAACAGGTCTCTGTTATAAAAGCATCCGCACTGTATATGCCACTCATGCAGCACGAAAGACTGATCTCATTGATTGCGACGCGCAGTCTGTGCGAAGGATTGAAGACGAGATGTACGAACGAGGAAGAACATAAGTGGGTTGATATGGCAACTGTGGCGTCGAAAAGACATATGGATATGCTAGTAATGTTCGGAAGATATCCGACTAGGAACGCAATCTTGGGAAGAACGAGCACGGAAGCAGAGGAGAATTTTTTGAAAGATAGAAAGGTTACTTTGTAGGGAAACAAGTGGCTTAGGAACCCGCATGCTCCTTCTTTTGTATGATAAATGAGAAATTTACATATCGAATACTTTTTGTTTATGGAATCCAGGCATCGAATTTGCTGATAAGTGTAATTAAACATAGTAATGACGTTGCATATAGGATTGCAATCAACTGGGTTGCTGTTGAAGTAGAGGCCAGACTATGAAGTTTACGTCATCCCGCGCTACGAAATACGCGCTAGGCTTCGCAGCGCGGAGTAACACTCAAACACATGTGAGACTCTCCAACATGACAACGTGTTTTGTTTCGTTCCTATAAGACTTACGTTCTGCCTTTCTGCCTTTTTTTGCTCTTCATTCACGATACCCTAATTCGCACTCTTCTGCTTATTCTTACGCTTTCCGCAAAAATGCCATCCGCAATGATATCGCAAACGGTGCAGGGCGCAGTGTTGAGCGTCACCTCCAACATCATAGCCCAGGTCATCTCCTCATACCAGGACGACGTGAGCATAACTCGTTGCTACCACAAAGGCAATAGACTAACAGCGCCAGACGCCCTTCTCCCTCAGCCTCGCGCCCATCGTCAAATTCGCCATCTTCAGTATCATCAGCAACCCGCCCAACATCCTCTGGCAGACCTTCCTCGAAGACCTGTTCCCATCCAGCGTGGCCCCACCCCCTCGGAGAAGCTCCTCAAAGACAAGCCCGCCCCCGCGCGCACAAGCAAGCGCAACGTCCTCATAAAATTCCTCCTCGATCAGTCCATAGGCGCCGTGCTCAACAACCTCATGTTCCTTGTGTACATTGCGTATGTGAACAACAGCGATGGATTAAACCAGGCGTCCTTCAGCACGGTGCAGGCGGAGGTCAGCGAGCGCTTCTGGCCCATGTGCTTGGACGGATATAAATTCTGGCCTCTCGTGTCGCTGGCGAGTTTCCTTTGGGTGCCGGTGGATAAGCGGGTGGTGTTTGGCTGCTCGGCGGGTGTCTTGTGGGGCATCTATTTGAGTCTGGCCGTGGCGAACTGAGCGTTGGATTAGATTGATACCCAAGACCATAGATTATAAAAATCCGGAAAGATTACATAACTTTTATTACATCTGGCTTAGAAACTGCTTGTATGTTCGTTGATGCCATTTCTAAAAGCTCCAATGCCAACTTTATCGGAGGACGGCGCGATATCGGTTGGTGAGCCCTCTCCACGGCTTTGGTATTGCGCCGGCAACGTTTAGTTCATCAGCAGCTCTCATGACCCCCAACTTCATCCAGTCTACATCACGCAATTTGATTTAAATGCTAATATGATATACGGGACTATCTTCGACATGCATTCGCCTGGCTCAAGTGTTATGCACGTCGACAGTGCTCGGTATTTAAATACATGTTAGAATTCTGATTGACACCTGGCCTGTTAAATCCACCCAAAACCCTTTTGCTCATCGCTTATACCTGTCACTCGGTGAGATGTACCATGGATGGGATATGCGCCTGAAAGCCGCCGTCCCATAGCACCCTTGTCGTGTATAATCCAACATCCTCTTATTCATCACAGGCTGCTGCAGTCGAACATCTTACTTGAACAAGCACTTGTACCAATGCAAGTTATTTGCTCTGCAGACGAAGCCCTGCATTGGCTCTATCTACAACGCATCTATTTCACTCAGCAATTTGACACCAATATTGCCCCTCTTTGCTTCCCCTCTGCACACAATATATGTCGACCGCATAAAAAAAGGAGAAGACTTCGAACCCATTAAAGCGTCCGATAGAGCCGGGTAGGATTTCAGGTGAGTCCATACAAATCAAACCAGTGATCATGAACCCGACATGCTGAGAATCTGTCAGTCTCTGCAAACAATCCCACACTACTTTGGTCAAAATGAGCTCCTTTAGACCGCTGGAACTTGATCTAGGAGAAGGCGTGCAATTAAGCGAATTGCAGCCACCTAGTCTCTCCAGCGACTCGGAGCAAGGCCACCAGAGACAACCTGACCCCGGGCTCAAAAAGGAACCTTCCATCGGGGAAATATCGGTGGTAACCACCTCATCAACCCGGACAATCAACCCGTATGGGAAGCCCAAGTTCTTCAAATCACGGCGCGTCCTGGATAAGACCGCCATCCAGAAGCCGTGGATGCAGAAGAGGAGGGATCCGAGGGAAAAGTGGCAGACGCTCATTCCGATGTTCGGGTTATTCCTGGGGTTCACGCTTGCAGGCTTCTTGGTATGGTCTGGGTATCGGGGGTATCAAGGAATCTGTACTGTCCCGTTATCATGGATGACTTTGTGAATGGGCTGGATCCGGACGTTTGGAGTAAGGAGTCAGAGGTTGGGGGATATGGGTGAGTGCGTTTCAGGCTTCTGCAATTTGAAAACGAATCGGTATGGACGACACGAACGAGAAATAAGTGATCGTGAACCACAACACGGGTCTACCACAAGCGGGTCAGTCCGGAGCTCAATCATCTAATCCAAAAGATCAACACCTTCCACATTCTCTTCGGCGCTCCTTCCCAAACAACCCACCCTCAACCAACCCCATAATCCATCCCTCAACTAACTCATCCAAGCGTAGGCTCCTTTGCCCAAACTACCACCACAGACGAAAACGTCTTCATCGCCAACTCCGTCCTCGTCCTCAAACCCACCCTCCAAGACCCCGCGCTCATCCTCAACAACACCCTCCTCGACCTCCGCCACTCCGACTGCACCGGCCGCCTCTTCCACGACTGCGTCGCCGCCACCAACACCACCAACGGCACTATCGTCCCGCCCGTGCGCTCCGGTCGCGTCAACACGCGCCGCGGCGCGACCATCAAGTACGGCCGCGTCGAGGTCACCGCGCGCCTGCCGTCCGGCGACTGGCTGTGGCCCTCCATCGTGTTGCTGCCGGCGAACAATACGTACGGCGAGTGGCCGCAGTCGGGCGAGATTGACATCTTGCAGTCGCGGGGGAATAATTATACGTATGAGCAGGGGGGAATGATGTCGTGGCGAGCTGTTTGCATTTTGGGCCGAATGAGGAGTTGGATGGGTGGTGGAGGAATAATAAGAAGAGTAAGGCGTATAGGGGAACGTTTTCGGATCGGTTTCACAAGTTTGGGGTGGAAGTGAGTATTTCGTTGTACTTCGTTGTTGATTGCTGTTTTTTTGAGCTGAACAGACGACAAAAAGTTTTTTCTTCTTACAATTGCTTGAAGAACTGCGGGTGTGGTTTTCTAACGCGCTTAGATGCTGCTATTGCAACACGAACCTCACTGACGCCGTGTTCCAGTGGACCGAAAAGTACATATTTACTTATATCGATACTCGACTTTTGCAAGTACATTATCAAAATTTTGACACACCATTTTGGGAGTTCGGGCAGTTTCCTTCGGCGGATGTTAATGGGTATGTTGTTCTGCTGTCCTTCTTACCTTCCTCCCCCTGTTCATCCTATCAAATACGCACATGCATCTATAGACATGTGGTCTGATTCCTGTTAGAACACGTTTCACCAATCCCTGGGAGTTCGGCACGCATGCGACACCTTTCGATCAAGAATTCTACCTTGTCCTCACACTGCATGTTGGTGGGACAAACGGATGGTTCGCAGATAATCGCGCTGGTAAGCCCTGGCTTGATGCCGACGAGAATGCTAAACTGCGCTTCTGGAATGCGCAGGGAGACTGGCTACGAAGTTGGGATCAGGGACGCCCATGGATGGAAGTGAGCAGTGTGAAGATGTGGCAGCTCGCGCCGTGGAAGGGTTGCGATGGAGATAAGGCGAGCAGGTTTGTGGGGTAGGATTACTGTGGGAGCATCTGGGGGAGGAACAAGATGAAGGGAGATGGCCCACATATATATATCACTTGTATATATATGCGGCAATGAAGTAGCATGGAGAGTTGACATGATGGATTACTGGGAAGTAATGATGGGCTAAGCCTATTTAGGCGATATACCTTTCCGTTCATTATCGTACTGGATTGAATTGCTTTCGCCCTATGAACTTTAAGAAAAAATAATTTCTATATGGTACTATATCACAGTCAATGCAAGTCATCTTTTATCTCTTACCTGAATTGTACTTTGTAATTGAGCACAGTCATCCCGCTTTCGGAGTCACCAGTCCCACTCGGCTTACCGTTCTAAGCACAGCCGCACCCAGCGTAGCATCCGCCTACCTATGCACAAGCGATAACGTTCCATCGTACTCTGCGCATCTTGACGACCCCTTCAAAAGACTCAGAGCACTCTTTTTATCCAGCCAAAGTAAAAAAAAACATTTGATCACCGTCTCCATCTCTCAACCCGCCTCTATCGCGGCACCAACCCCGCATACCACCACTCTCATCCCCAACACCACCACCACCACCACCACCATGACCATCCACGCTCCCAAAGTGGGAGACCACGTCTCCACCCTGGACACCCCCTCCATGATCGTAGACCTCGACGTAATGGAATCCAACATCGCCAAACTCTTCAAACAACTCCTCCCCACCGGCATCAACATCCGCCCCCACTCCAAGACCACAAAGTCCGCCATCCTCGCCCAGAAACTCGTCGACGCCGGCGCAAAAGGCGGCTGCGTCGCCAAGCTCAGCGAGGCAGAAGTCATGTGCTCGAAGGGCTTCACCGACCTCCTGATCACGTGCGAGATCATCGGCGCGCCCAAGGTCAAGCGCCTCGTAGAGCTATTCCGCGTCTACAAGAGCATCCGCATCGTGGTGGATAGCGAGGAGGGGGCGGGCGCTATCGAGGCGGCGCTCGAGGAGGCGGGTATCCCTGAGCAGATCATGACGCTGATTGATTTGGATGTGGGGTTGCATCGGACGGGGGTGCAGCCTGGGGAGGCGGCGCTGCGGTTGGCGAAGTTTGTGGGCGAGTGCAAGCATTTGAATTTGATTGGTGTGCAGGGGTACGAGGGGCATTTGCAGCATGTGCACAGCCGGGAGGAGAGGAAAGAGTCGTGTCTGGAGTCGATGAAGACGCTGGTGCAGACTGCAGAGGCGCTGCGCGAGGCAGGGCATAAGATCGAGGTGGTGACTGGTGGAGGAACGGGGACTGCCGAGTTCTGCGTTACGGTGCCGGGGGTGACGGAGGTGCAGCCTGGATCGTTTTTGTTCATGGATACGGATTATAGGAATGCGGTGGGGTCGTTTTACCAGCATAGTTTGTTCATTTTGTCGACGATATTGAGCAAACAGGGGCCGAAGATTATTACGATCGATGCGGGGTTGAAGAGTCTGACGACGGATAGTGGGTTTGCGGAGTGCAAGACTCTGGGGTATACGTATGGGGTGCTTGGGGACGAGCATGGGTCGTTGAGCTGGGAAGATGATGCGTTGGAGTTGAAGATTGGGGATCGTGTTGAGATGGTTCCTAGTCATATTGATCCGACGATCAATCTGCATGACTTTTACTATGCTCATCGGAAGGGGGTTATCGAGGAGATTTGGCCCGTCGATGCACGAGGAAAGGTGCAATAGTTTTGGAGCGGGATCGATGAAAAATATATCTTCTTTCTAGTCGTTAAATTTACAACTATTTGTATCCCGAATATTCAGTATGGGGAATGTGAGGTTATAGATACACTCTTAAGATATGAGGAGATTTACATTATTTACAACCACAAAGGTTGTTGACAACACATTAGATCCAACTTCACTCGATTATATGTTATAGAAGCACAAGCATGAATGCATAGGAAAAATCTCAAAAGAAAAACTTAAGTTTTGCATGCTCTATTTGCAACAGATTATCAAAGGGCACTAAACTTATAAATATTAAGGGGCATTCGGTACTCACTAGCTCCATGCAAGACCGTTGGTGCATCTAAACAATACATCACTCTTACACTTCCTTGGATCACGACCACCACATGTTCATGTAGTAACTACTGTACTCCACGATCAAGTTTTTCAACCCGCATTAGAATAAAAGTCTCTCGCGTGGAAAGTTTACTAGGAGGTCACGATGCTGCTGGCGAAGAGGTAGAAACGTAATTTGGGAAGCTGCAGGTACGCATAAGCGTCTCAACATGTGCGATGCCCATGCGTCAGGATTCGCCGGACACAATGCATCAAGTCTTCGGTATTTTCTTACAATGGAACGGTGTGTCATAGATTACTATCAGAGAAGGCCGTAAAAATATGCACTCATTTCCAAATCGTGTGTAAGTTGGCTAAGGAACAACCCCCCCCCCCCCCCCCCTACACTGTTTTTAATGATCTTTCTTTCGGACAAAAAGAAAACAAGGGAAAGAAACGGAAGACGAACTTCTGTAATATCACCAACATTAGAATTGATATTGAATGTATACGTAGTGTTAGATAGTAGAACATATAAGGCATGAAAGCTTTTCACGGCTGTGTCCATTGGAACTACTACCATACAGGACCCCACCAGTCTTTAAAACGATACTAATGATAAAGCTTGATATCTCGGAATAGAGCGCCTAGAAAGGCCACACACGATCTGATTTTGGATCGCGCTGGGATTATTACGATACCTCAGCTCATGGTTACTTAATGGATGACAGTGATTCATCTTATTCGCCCAGAATTCAATGAATACCAGTAAGAGGAATGTAATCCGGCTTCGGTACATGCACATTAGTACCATGGCAGACTTTCGGGCGCCATGGGAACCTTTGAGGCATGCAGGATGTCGAAATCCACGTGGATGCCTTGCGAAAGCCACATTTTCAGGTATTTTCACCAGAACAAGGCGATTGGCTGAAATCCAATCTAGGCCCTTCTGAGACACTCGCTGCGCCCCGATCGACACGCGCGTCGTCGCCCACTCGCATGCAGGGCAGGCCGATGGGTGAACACCACCCCGTGCCCTGTGACGTCATACCACCCTCCCACCATAAGTGCCCTGCATTCCAAGATCGACCCCAAGGCCGCACCAAACTCCATCTTCCTCTAAACACAAGAAGCAAATCGAAGTTAAACAAGATATAAATCTTTACATCAATATCTGTATATCCAAACAAGAACTCTCACACAAACCAACGCAATGCCCGTCGGCCAGCAAGAATCCGGCGTCAGCTCCGGCGTCAAGTTCGTCACCTCCACGGTAGGCAATACCGTAGGTGGGGTCACGAACACGGTTGGAGGCGTAGTGGGTGCGCTAGGGAGGGGATTGGGCGAGACGGTGGAGGGCGCTACTGGGAGTGCGGGAAGGCCTGTCGCACGCGGCCTCGCGGATGCGACGACGAGCATCGAGAAAGGTGCGAACGACATTGCGGGGGAGTTAAGCGAGCTGGGGAAGGGAAATAAAGTCATGGTGATGTGATGCGGAAGCGAAAGGTTATGCGGAGGGGAACGTCCGGGCGGGGTGCAGATGGGTGGCAGAAACGGAGCATCGGGGTTCCAGGGAATGCGAGCGGTGGATGTTTGGATGATTTACGACTATGATGATTGGGAAGTGTGAAGTTTGCAAGGGGAGAAGGACGCTTTCGGCTCTTTTGTAATGATGGCTGTTTTAATCAATTGTTTTGTCCATTGATCACTAAGGGGTGCACTTGAACAATCAGCGTGGTGAATTCATGGCTGAAGAGTCTTGCAGGGTGAAATAGAATTTTCAGAGAAATGCCAACTGGTCCTGCTCAGACTGGAGGATCATGATGTATTACCATGGCTTAGATATGTTACGGTTTATGTCTTGGCCAAGCACCTCTTGTTCTGTTAACAGGTAGATGAACATCATGTTCATCAAAAGTGGGAATAATACTGGAGACATAACGGACAACAGGCTTCTCTTCAGAATATCGCTCTCGTCCGAGCGAACATGAAATGAGTGACTTCATTGACCCCACAACCTTTGGATCACGACCACTTCAGGCCCACTGCATGCGCCACGTCGATTACAACCGCACCCAGCCTCATGTTTATGAAATGCCTTTCGCAGCGGGGAACCCTGTGCGAATCTTGACTCAGTTCATGCATTTCAATCTCGATGTGTCTGAGCACATTCCCATAAAAGTGAGCCACAACGTCTCAGACCCACATACCGCAGCAAGCCACCATCTTATCCATCGTATACAGTATGGGGCTGCAAGCGATCGTGGATCTCCCATTTTGGTGGTTGGGTTGTGGGAACAACTCCGCCGACTGAAACGAAACTACGTCATCCTCTCTTCACTGCATCCACACACCACAGGTTCCTCTCTCTTTCTGCTTCTGGTCTGACGTGCGCCAAATACATCAAGACGGCTCGGTCGTTTCGAACATGCGTTTGCGCCCGCACCCTCTCGAACCGCGGAGGCGGCGCGGAGACGGGTCCTCGGGTGGCTGAAAGCGTGCGAGGTGCCACACTTTACCCTAGAGCTCACGCCTTAGCGCATGGGCTACTGTACATCAGCTGCAAGTTCTCGACGTCAATCCTCACCGGCTCACCTATCAACACCATTGACCCCGGAGAACACTGGATCCCGTGCTTTTTTCGACCAATTAGCCAGAATGCACTACACGGGACGCCATAATGGACGGCAGAGTATCGTAGCTCCACGCGCTGCCCGTGTGCTGACCTCGTTCGAGAGAGACACGGTGGGTACCTCGCAACTCGGAATGTGGCTGTTGCAGATATTTTAGATCATCCAGACTTGAGGCCGGAACCATCTCAGGACCAGTTTCGTAGCGTCCGGCTGGCCACCGTACCTGGATCCGGTCTACCAAGCGCTGGTTTGCTCTCAACACTGCAGAGTGGCATGGACCACCGAGGTATACTATAGTACAGGGTGTCTCGGTACGAGCCTTGGGAAGATACACGGTCCCTAGGTGAGACCGGTAAAGAGCTAGGATCTTCAGCCAAGGAGGGGCTGTTCGCGCTTCGGCTTTGAGGTGGACGGAGTGGTTGGGATGAAGGACGATTACCCAATGGCCTGCTCAACGCGCTGCCGTATTAGCCACGACTCCAGCGCTCTCTTGCGCTTGGATTCACTAGAGCCAATGGATTATATTGACGCGTAGTGGAGAGTGGAGGCGCGATCGGCCATGGTCCGAGTGCTGCTTCAATCGCCGCATACGTCTCGATCATGTCGTCGACACCTCCCACTTAGGTATTTAGCTGTCCATCCCAACTCTCGTGGCTCTTCACACCTTCGCTGTTGTAGTCACTTGGTCAATCAATTGCAGTTTTCAGACTGATACCTCGTTTCTCAGTCTATACGCTTTCGCTACTTATACTCCACCATCCCACCACCAATATAAAAACCTCGGGTGTTTTCTCGGTACTCAATATAGTAACCAAGATGAAGTCCTTCGCTGCTCTTGCCCTTGCGGCTTCTGCTGCTGCCCTCCCCCAGCAATCTTCTGGTTCCGACTGCCAGGATTCCCGTGACGGTAGCTTTGCCATCTCGGTCGTCAATGTCACCGACTCCTCCACCAAGCGCGGCATGGAGCGACGCCAACTCTCCGGCATCCTCACCCTCACCCTGAAAGATGGTGTGTTGAAGGACCAGGCAAATCGTGACGGCTACATTGCTTCCAACCACCAGTAAGCCATCCGCCACTCCTTCCCAACCCTCAAGCTAACCCCACCTTCAGATTCCAATTCGACCAACCTATCCAAGCCGGCGCCCTGGAGAAATCCGGCTTCTCCGTCTGCAGCAACGGCACCCTCGCCCTCGACGGCTCCGCCATCTGGTACCAGTGCTACTCAGGCGGCTTCTACAACCTCTACGACGAGTCGCAGGGCAAGCAGTGCAACCCCATCTACATCTACGCGCAGTCGAGCAGCCCCTCCAGCGAGACCGGCGCCGTCACCCAGGCCACAGACGGCCAGCCCGCCGCCTCAACCCAGGTCTCTGCCCCCGTCTCCCAGATCTCAGACGGTCAGCCCCAAGCCCCAACCTCCCAGGCCGCTCCCATCGTCTCGCAGATCTCGGATGGCCAGCCTCAGGCTCCCACCTCCCAGGCCCCCGTTGTATCGCAGATTAGCGACGGCCAGCCTCAGGCTCCAACCGGCCAGGCGCCATCTGCCCCTGTGGTCTCGCAGATCTCTGATGGTAAGTCAAGTCAAGTCAAGTCACATCACCTTCCACCTTCCACCCCTCACCTTCTCTCCCCATCCTCTCCCCCATCTTTCATCCAACCTACTAACGCTCACCCCAAGGCCAACCCCAAGCCCCCGTAACCCAAGCCCCCAGCACCCCCGAAGCAACCTCCATCATCGGCGCCCCCGTCAGCCAGATCAGCGACGGCCAGATCCAAGCCCCAACGTCGACCCCCGAGGCTGCTTCCTCCGCCCCGCTCGTCAGCCAGATCAGCGACGGCCAGCCCCAGGCTCCCGTCGCGACTGGCGGCGGTAACTACTCGTCGCCGAATGCCACCGCGCCGGTGGAGTTCCCTGGTGCGGCCGGGTCTTTGAAGGCTGGTGTGGGGGCGTTGGTGGTGGGCTTGGTGGGTATGGTTGCGATGTTGTAAGGAAGGGGGTGATGTGAGGTAGTATCTTTTTTTTACGTTATGCACGGTGGTGAGTGGGATGTGAACAGTGGATGATGGATGGATGTGTTTTGCGATACGATGCGATGCGATGCGGTATGACACGCATGCACAAAGGCACTCATTAAGGGAACGAACGTCGACACGTGGGTGAGGGATATCCATTCCATGGACGTATGGATGGACCGCAGCTGGATGGCCGAAGCTGGCAGCACGAGAAGAAACGACCGGCAAATGAAACAACGAACGCATCGAGCGTATATGTAATACGTAGTTTACTCTATAATAATAATGAAGCATGAACACACATATCACATACATCACATCCTTACATATAAACATACACATACATACACCACCTCATTCTCACCAGCCAATCCACCAATCCCACCCAATCCCCCATCCACCCACCAGCCTCATCCCCCTCCCACATTCCCAAAATACACAGACTACACAACACTGTGAAACCCCACCACCCATCCAAATCCCGTAGCCCGTCTAGTCCACCCCGGCCCTCCGACTATTGCACAACACATCCGGTACGCTAATTCCCAATCGATAGTCTAGGTAGTAGGTACATACCCACAAGCGCCGCGCTACACGCCGCGCTACACGCCGACCGCGCTTTCCGCTTTCGGACACGCACCATCGCCGTGAGGAGGGGTCTCGATGCGGGTTTTGGTGGGTGGTGCTGGTTAGGTGGGAGGTTGGTGTGTATGGGAGTTGGATTTGTGTACATGCGTACGGTGAAGATGGGTGGGTAGAATGAATGGGGTGGGGTTGTTCTGGAGGGGTGAGGGTGAGGAGGGTGTGTTGGGGAGATAGATTTCTCGATGGGCAGTCTAGTGTACAGCAGTATTCGCACACAGACGGACCTGGGGAGTGAACGAAGCACGCGACACACCACCACCCAATCAGACGACACAGCGGAAAAAGTAACATGATATCGTTCATTCAAAGTCTACCCAGACGCCCACTGTAACCTTCCCGCTCAGTTTTTAACATACAAATCAACGTACTCGTCTACATCCATGTTGTCCAGCGTCTTGCCATCCTGCGCCAGATCAACCAGCTTGTTGACATGCTCGGCCGGGTAATGCGGTCCAAGATGCCTCTTGTACTTTGCCAGGATCTCGGGCTTGGCCTCCTCGCGGCGCAGACGGTGACCCAGCGGCGCCTCGACAACCTCCTCATCGAGCACCGTGCCGTCCTTCAGCGTGACGGTCAGCGCGTTGGAGATGGTGCGCTTCGCAGGGTCGTGGTAGTCCCGCGTGAACTGGGGGTCCTCGACGCAGCTGATGCGCTGGCGGAGGGACTCGACGAGGGCGGAGGTCGCGGCCTCGCTCTCGTCAGGGTAGTCGGTGGCCTCGAGGCGGTTGAAGACGAACATGGTGGACACCATGTACTGGACGCAGTGGTCGCGGTCGGCGAAGTTCTCCATGGGCTTGAACTGCTTGTCGATGATGCGGATGCAGGCTTCGTGCGTGCGGTTGACGACGCTCTCGATGTCCTCTGCTGACTTGCCCATGGCGGCGAGCTTCTTGTTGAGACGCTGGGCGGCCTCGACGGCGGTTTGAGAGTGGAATTCCGCTGGGGTGGAGGTTAGTGGTGAGGGGGAGGGGTTGGGTTTTAAAAGGGAACTGACCTGGGTAGGAGACCTTGAACAGCACGTTCTCCATAACGTAGCTGCCGTACTCCCTCTGGAACTGGAACGGCTTGCCGCCAAACGCCACGTCGTAGAAGCCCCAGGTAGGAGCCGAGAGCACGGTAGGAAGACCCTGCTCGCCCTTGAGCACCTTGAGCACGAGGTTCACAGCCTTCTGGCAAGCATCTCCAGCAGCCCACGACTTTCGGGACATGGTGTTGGGCGAGTGCCTGTAGGTTCGGAGAGACTGGCCGTCGACCCAAGCCTGGGAGACGGCATCGCGGGTCTGAGCCTCGTTGAGACCCATCATCTTTGCGACGACGGCGGTGGAGGCAAGCTTGACGAGCACAACGTGGTCGAGACCGACCTTGTTGAACGAGTTTTCCAGCGCCATGCAGCCCTGGATCTCGTGGGCCCTGATCATGGCCTCGAGGACGTCTCTGACCTTGAGGATCTTGCCGTTGCCGAGGTTGCCGCCGGCCCTGTTTGTCCTGGAGATCCAGTCGGCTGTTGCGAGGATGGCGCCCAGGTTGTCCGAGGGGTGACCCCACTCAGCGGCCAGCCAGCAGTCGTTGAAGTCGAGCCACCTGATCATGGCACCGATGTTGAAGGCACCGTTCACAGGGTCAAGCTGGTAGTTGGTACCGGGCACCTTTGTACCATTGGGCACGACGGTTCCCTCGACGATGGGTCCGAGAATGTTCCTGCATTGCTCGAACTCCAGCGCCTTGAGACCGCAGCCAAGTGTGTCGACGAAGACCCAGCGGGCGGTGTCGAACTTTAAAGAACGGGATTAGCTATGTTGCTGACGAGTATGGAAATCAATGCCATACCGCAAGCTCTGAATCAATCTTGACGTTGTGGACGTAGTTGGCGACGTCCTTGATCTCGGGGTCGTACTCGCGGGTGCCCGAGACAGGCGGCGCCGCACTCTTGAGCGAAGTCATGGTGGAGAACGACGAAGCCGCAACGAAGCGTGCAGTCGCGGGGGCAGAAGCAGCTGCTCTTAGGGCAATTGGCCTCACAGCTCTGGACGAGAGAGCGGATCGCTGACGGAGAGATCGCGAAGCGGTGCTGCACAGGTTGCGACTGAAGGCCGACATTCTCAATTAGCTTCCGTCGAGCCTGGACAGTGTCGGGGGCAAGCTCTAAGGAGGAAAAGGGAGAGTCGTACGTGTGTTTACAGAGATTTGAGGCTCTGGGGAATTAAGAGAGCTGGAGAGTCTGGGGCGCTTTTCGGCTGGGAAGCCTAGACGATCTGGGGACGAGCCGCTGGTTGCCGAGGTCGGTTCAGCAATTCCGCCTGCCCAGGAGAGCAGCTGCCACGCCGAGGGGACGTTGAAGATTCTTTTTTATGGGATTATCCGTGTTTACTTTTCACCTTGATGTCTCTAATAAATTGCCACAATGCCTAGAGGTTGCCGGGGGTAGCTCCAGCAAGACGAGCTGTTCTTCCACAGTGCGGCTTAACCCCGCATCACTCCCGAGCGGGATGCCCGCCTTTACCGAGCTTCGACGTTGCACCCAGACCCTGCGTTTCTGCAAGACATTAAATATTTTTTTTGCCATGGTTCTTTCATTTCTGCACAGTTTCGTTACTGTATAAACGCTCGTAAACGCTTAATATGGTTCTTGTGCATGTGATAGATAAATCCATTTTGGGACAAGTCACAGCGAACACGCTTGGAAACTCTATGGTGTGTTACGTCACCCACTCAGTCTACACAGCATGATAGCATGGAGAAGTGAGATCGAACACCGTTATGGCACTAATATGAACACGGCATGCACGTGGGTTGACTCTTGCTGTATTGGTGAAGGCTCCGCGTGGGCCAATGGGCCTCGCAACAACGGAGCCAACGTCTACTATGATATGGGATGGCATCGTAGGCCCTTTGGTACTGATGCGCCTGGCTCCTGGAGCCCATGCAGCCCAGATTGTCGCTAGATATAAGCACTCGTAAAGCATCCCGCTCAATCGAACTGTGATAATCGTGAGTATGATAGGGAGGCCTGGTGTAGGAGAAGCGTTCTGACGTACCGGAGTAAGGAAGGACTCGGCAACGAATCGAGCTCTTGCGTTCAGCTGTCGCATGTCAGTATGGTGCCAACAGCAGCTTCCTATATACGTACGAAGAGCTTCATTTCCGAAATCTCCTTGTCCACTTCCTCCATGAACTGGATGATGAAGTCGACCAGCTTGTGCTTCAGCATCTCCTCAGTGTGGAAGTTGGTGATGAGGAAAGAGATGTCATATCCCTATTCTTGTAAGCTTGCTGCCTGCCGTGCCTCCGGAATCCGCATACCTTGACCGGTTTCCTCCGCAGGATGAAGAAAGCTTCGGCGCGCTGCGTCAAGAATCGCGTGAACTTGTGAACCAGGATGTGTTCTATTTCGTCCGCCTGCTTGATCTTTATGCTTATCCGCACGCTGTTGATGCTGGGCTCGATCAGGACCCTCTCGTTCTCGTTTCTCGATACGGTCAGGGGGTTCAAGAGCACTTCGGGGGAGCTAGCAGCTTCGATTTCGGGGACGTTGTGCCGTTCCGAGGCTTGCGATGCAAAGTTGGAGAGGAGAGGGCGGCCGTGAGCGACTGGCGTACGCATTGGAGGTATGGGCGGAGAGATTGGGACTGCGGATGTCAGCAGTCAGCGCTGCGATTGCCGCTGTGGATGCGCAAATACCATCGTGCCGTGGGACGTGAGCTCTGCGAGCTCTCGATTGATACGATGTTGCCTGGAGAGGTTCGGGGCTATGCCATGCTACCTAATATCCAACACGTCGGCGATGAGGTCGTGGTGGGGAAGCTGCGCGTGCAGGGGTCGCCCTTAGCGCCTTGGCTCGAGTGTCCGTTGCCGCTTCCTCATGTTTCTGTCGTCGACCATCATTTGCCCCGCGACTGCTGTAATCGTACCTACCGCCGCTCTACGCTCCGGAATCTACGCTTGGGCAAAATTTGAATACTGTAGTCTGGATATATCCACCATGGCTTCTATACCAGGTATATCTGCTTGCTTTCCGAGTTGATCGGGAATTGTTTGCTAATGTTTGAGCACAGTGGTTGTGAAGCACCAGGGCAAGAAGCACGAAGTTGAAGTCGATCCCACCACCGATGGCGCCACCTTCAAGCTGCAGCTATTCTCTCTCACCGGTGTTGAGCCAGAGCGCCAGAAAATCATCGTCAAGGGTGGACAGCTCAAGGATGATGCCGACATGTCCAAGCTGGGTCTCAAGCCCAATCAGTCTCTCATGATGATGGGAACGCCGTCCGGGGATCCGAATGCTATCGTCAAGCCGAAGGAGAAGATACGGTTTTTGGAGGACATGACCGAAGCCGAAGCCGCGCAGTCAGAAGGCGCCACGCCAGCCGGTCTCCAGAATCTAGGCAACACCTGTTACATGAACTCGACTCTCCAGACACTGCGCTCGATTCCTGAGCTCCAAGAGGAACTCCTGCAATACTCCGCTAGGTACGGCTTAACCCGAAGTGAGAACTTGCACAATACTGACAGCTCCAGCAATGCCGGCCCCAGCTCCGCAAGTCAGCTCAGCCAGTTCGGTCTCAGCGGTCTCGGAGCTTCCATGGACCTTACCGGCAGCTTGCGCGACCTTTTCAAGCAAATGTCTGAGACCCAACAGGGATTCCCACCGCTCATGTTCCTCAACGCGCTCCGCACCGCTTTTCCCCAGTTCGCACAGAAGGCCAAAGATGGACACGGTTATGCACAACAGGATGCGGAGGAAGCTTGGTCACAGATCGTCTCGCAGCTCCGACAGAAGCTGAAGATCAAGGACACCACCGGAGCGTCGGACGGCCAGGCAGCCAAAGACTTGTCGTTCATCGACAAGTACATGGCAGGCACGTTTGAGTCTGTCATGGAATGCGATGAACCCGCGGCCAAGGAAGGCGGTGAGGTACCTGTCCAGACCGAGGACACTTTCTTCAAACTCAACTGTCACATCAACGTCGAAACAAACCACCTGCGTGACGGACTGGCAGCCGGCTTGAAGGAACAGATCGAGAAGCGCTCTGAGGCTCTTGGACGAGACGCCCTTTACACAAAAACTTCGCACATCTCGCGTCTTCCAAAGTACCTTACAGTGCACTTTGTCCGCTTTGATTGGCGACGAACGACTGGTAAGAAGGCGAAGATCATGCGCAAGGTCACCTTCCCGGAAGAGCTCGACGCCGTTGAGTTTTGCACAGAAGAGTTGAAAAGCCTACTTATCCCCGTCCGAGACAAAATTCGGGACATCCGGAAAGAAGAGGAGGACGTTGAGCGTGCTCGTAAGAGGCAGAGACGCATAAAAGCTGGAGAGGACTTTGAGATGGGTTCGTCTAGTAGCAAGGAGCCCCTGCAGAAACAGTCCGAGGCTAAGAAGGCCGCCGAAAAGGAGAAGGCAAAGGAAGAAGATACCGAGATGGCCGATGTTGAGTACAAGACAGAAGCTCAGATTGAAGCGGAGAAGGCAGCGTCCATCCTCAACGCCAAGAAAGAGCTGCTTGCCTTGGTCGATTCGAAGCTGGCAGCTGATGAGGGGGCGAACCAAACTGGTCTCTACGAGCTCAGAGGTGTCATCACTCATCAAGGTGCCAGCGCTGATAGCGGGCATTATACCTCGTTTGTGAAGAAGCAAGGTACCAAGGACCCCGTGACTGGCAAGAGAAAAGCGGAGGACGGCAAGTGGTGGTGGTTCAACGACGACAAGGTTTCTGAGGTGGATGCGGAGCGGATTCAGACACTTTCTGGTGGTGGTAAGTGTTTCCTCAAATCGCTTCTAGTTGCAAGCTAACTGTTCACAGGTCAAAGCCACTCGGCGCTGATCCTTCTGTATCGTGCCGTCCCCCTGAGCGCCATCGAAGAGGATGAAAACAAGGCTTAGATGTAGGGACATTAACAGTCTATCGCATTCCCAGTAGCTGGAGGTATCAACCAGCGACAATGCATGGCTTTGGCGTTGCATAGAGGCCTACGTATGAAGCTATAGAGCCACTGGCACATTCATGTTTACGAGAACATGTAGTATTATGACAATCTTATGAGATTCTACGATTCACTCGCAATGCCCTGGTGCATGTCCCATGTGTCGATGCAGCGTGACGCGCGTGAACGCGTCCCACGACGCGAAGTGAAGTGCTCCTCTCTCTGCTCACCCCCACCCTCCCTCCGCGACACCACAACCACCTAGCCGTACTTCCACCGACTGCCGCATTATCCCCTTCTTTATCGTATTTCTGCTTCCAGTTGTCTCCTCTGGTGTCTGTCACCATGTTCTATAGCCACGAGGGTAAGTGTCCTTCCTGCCCAATATTGCGTCCGACCAGCATTGACCCGCAACTGTAGTCCTGACCTCCCGCAAGTACGGCATCGCAACAGTAAGTCATGTCCCAAGCCTTTGATCGCCCTATTCTGTAGCTTCATCTGCTATTCATGTGCTGTCTTGCTGACGCAGACTCCAGGTGTGGTGAGTCGTGCCTACCCTGAGCACCGACCTGGCTAACAGAGGAGGAAGGCTCGTCGCAACACTCGGCTCGAAGTCGGCCTCGAAGAAGATAAATCGCAAGGCAATTCAGGATGTTGATGTACCAAAAGCGTGTCGGACGATTATCGATCCGGTGGCACCGATGGCCCTGCGGCTGCAAGGCAACTTGTTGTAAGTGGACTCGAGATTTCGAATGCGTTGCCTGTTAACCGTCTCTAGGTATGGATTATCCCGTGTGTATGTTCAGCAGTGTGATTATGTCCTCTCCGATGCGCAGAATACGTATAATGCTATGCATCTTATGCTCCGGGCACTTGGGGATGCAGCTCTCGACCCCCAGGCTGGCAAAGCTAGGTGAGTGTTACGACTAGAGTGTTAATTGCATAGATGTTTACTTACACCTGTTATATAGGCCAGAACAGCTCGTCCTGCCGGATGACCCGACGTTCCTACCTGAGTTCGCTATGCCGCCTCCCGATCTTTTGGCGGAATTGAACCTCGGTCTTTTCCCTCCAATGCCACGTATCACGGGAGAATCGGAGTCATTAACCCCACTGAACGATCAGTATGAGCCTTCAACACCACCTGTGGCCGCAGGTCTCATCTTGCCTACATCGTCATCAGTTGGTCCCGATGCCTTCATACTCCCTGGAAATGGTCCCAGCAGCATCGGTGGTCCTCCAATCTATGAAGATGACGAATTAATAGGTGAGTGACCCAGGGAAACGCTGAGCTTGGAATATGGACGCTGACCACTGATTGATTCCTAGATGCTCCGGACTTCACTTTCGATGAGAACGGCGAGTTCGTTGACCTGACCGAGGCCAAATTGCCTCACGCTACCCCGGCCGCACCAGGAGGAAGTAATATGCAAAGCGATGCAGCAGCTAGTGCCAAAGTGAGACAGGAGCACGAAGAGGGACTGCGTAGGGGTATACAGGTAAGCTTCACGTGAGAGACTCGGCGGATTTACTTGAAGACGCAACGAACGCTTTCCTATATCACCTACCCTCTACCCGGCTTCATACGCAAAAGCCATCCACCTTCCCGCCCATTCATTATCCAACCACTAACCTTACTCCCAACAGAGACTCGGCGAACAAATGGAGTTCGATCTTCCCCTGCTGGGAGATGACATTCCCGACGGCGAAGCCTTCCCTACAAACACACAAGACCAATCCGAAGAAATCATCGAGTCCACGGATACAATTGTGGCCCCGAACCGCCGCAGGCAGCGTGCCCCACGCACCATTCCTATTGACACCACGCAGGAACTCCGCAACAGGGACATCGCTGATTGGAATACCAACTACCTCGCCAACATGGAAGAGGCGTCCAAGGCCAAGGCTAACTACAAGAAAGCACGTAGAGCGAAGGAGAACGCGGAGTTCTGGATGTGGAACGTAGGCGTCGGCGGCATAGCTGCTCGTAGCCGGACCATGAGTAATCCGTCTCCTTTCGATCAGTTCCTTGGAGAAACCTATATGATGTATATGCGCGTGGCAAGCGTGGTGGTGGTGTCCGGAAGCGTGATCGCGACAGCGGCATCGACGAGACGACCCAGGAAGAGGCCCGACGCGTGCGTAGGAGGGCAGAAGAAGCTGAGGCTGAGGGTCAGGTCGCTCGCGCAGAGAACGACGAGAACATGCTCGATATCGGCGGGGAGGACGTCGAGATGCCGCGTGAGGAGCGGGCAGCCCTGGAAATCGAGGAGCAGCACCGGTTCTCAGACATGCCGTGGAACCTTTCGGCGTCAGTTAGAGGCTCTTCTGCGATTCCGAGGAGCGGTAAGTCATTTCTTTCTTTGTATACGTATTCATGATGTGCTAATTCTTGTTCTACAGGCCGTATCAGATCCGCTCCACCCTCTCGCATGGTCTCCGAATCGCCCCTCCACCGCCACAGCAAGCACACCCTAGACTCCCTCCTCCACCTCGAAGATGGCAACGGAGACATGTTCAACCTCGGCAGCGACGACTATCTCGGATTCGCCGGCCCAGGTCCCAGCTCCGACATGCCCGATGCCCTGCTCGCCCTGCCTAAACCCGACTCCCATATCCAAAGTGCGCTCTCCGCTGAACGCAGCAACTTCCTCGACTTTTTCGCCAATGCCATTGAGGAGAAGCGTGCAAATCCCCGCGTCTACGACGACGACGAGTCGGTGGATTCAGATAAGGAAAACGATGGGGAGAAGGTCTCGTTTGAGGAGTTGTTCCCCCCAGAGAAGAACTCCAAGGTTGTGGCGGCGCAGGCTCTGATGATGACGTTGGAGCTGGGGAGTAGGGGACTGATTGGTGTTCATCAGAAAGAGCACTTTGAGGAGATTGAGTTGAGGATTACGGAGAAGGGGAGGGTTGCGAGGGAGGGTGTGCAGCGGTATGATGGCTATGATGGGGGAGAGGATGATGAAGATGAGGGAGATATCGGTGGAGATGGTGTTGTTGGTCGTGAGGACGATGGAGACGTCGATGATGAAGACGTCGATGATGAAGACGTCGATGATGAAGACGTCGAAGATGATGACGACGACGAGGATGAGATGTTGGACGATTAGTCCGATCCGGGGGCTCCTCTTCTGCTTCCCCACTGCAAGATCACCCTCTCACGTCGAGAGCGAGCGGCATGGTTTCTTTCTTTCTTTTCCTTCTCTCCTTCGGCACAGGTCAGGCCACCTCTCTACCCGACCTCATCACCCGGACATTTAGGTAGTGCTCTCTGGCTAAGCAGAGCACTTTGGCACATGGCATACACCCCCTTTCTTTCCTATGTAATCTACACACCTGTACTTCTCTCCCCACAAAAATCTCACTTACCCACTACTGAAATTGAACTGTTCAAACAAAGAGATGTGTATTTGCTAAAATGTGGATACCGGTTTGCTCCACACCGCGCAAACCCCCTTCAACAGGTTCAACCTCAAGTTCTTTTACCCCCGCAAACAACAAGCGCACTTCATACACATGTACATAGTCCATGAACCCCCTCCTCCTTCCCAACACAGTCAACACCCGTTACATGATCTGTTGCCCCGATTGAATTAGAACTCAATCAGAAAATGTCCCACACCCAAACTCCCACTCCGCAACCAACATACACCGCACTCTACCACTTCCTCCCCTGTTCTTCCTCATCTTCGTTCTCTCCCTTCTCTCCCTCCCAAGTCTTAACAAACGTCCTCGGCACATACCCCACCTACCCCCCGCGCACACCGCCGCCACCCAAGCGCTGCATTTCTGCGTCGAGCAGTTCCGCGCCGCGGGCTTCGCGGGGAGTGTAAGTTCCGTCCTCACCCCAACTTGTGCGTGTTTGTGGATATGGCTATACATGTACTTGTACTTGTACTTATATATGTATTATATATATGTGTGCTGACATATGTATCGCGTAGTTCTACCCCATAGTTGACTTGCATCGTCGCGGGATGGTTACGCGGATTAATAAAGATGGTGTCGAGGATCTGGTTGCAGAGTTTGAGGTGAGGAGGGGGAGGGAAGGGGAGGGGAGAGGAGGAGGAGGGGCTGTTTGGGGTTGGGGGTGGGAAGGTGGTTGTCAGATTGCCGGGGGGATTGTGATGAGGTTATCAGGGGGAGTTTAGATGGCGAGAAGATGGAGGAAGATGGGGGTGGTCAGGGGGATTGTTTCCGAAGGGATGGGGGAGAGCACGCGGTGGAGAGGGGGAGGTGAACCTGGGTGGGAAGGATAAGTTGGGGGGTGGGGGAGATATTGGGGAGGTTTGGAGGGGGAGGAGACATTCGGTGGCTTTGGAAACGTTGTATGCGGGTGAGAGTGTTTATGATTACTGGTGGAGTTGATATGGGGTTTTGGGTGATATGTACGAGTGGTGTCGTTTGAAAATTGATGATGGCTCGTGATAAGAGTGGATTACGGTATACCTTTTCGGAATTGGTCTATGGATTTGCAGCTAACACGTCAGGTAGGGCAGCAGAACGCAGTGCCCTAACTGTCGAGTCAAAGATCTTTGTAAGTAGCGATCTGCTGATACCATGAAGTGACGCTTCTAATAGGTGCATCTATTCTCCGAGAACACGCGTCACGCCCGGCGAAATATTTTCCAGCCTCGCGAATAATTCATGAATCCATCTCTTGCGCAAATTTTGACCTCTTTCGCTCGTCACACAATTCCAATCACTCAAAGACTGTCAGTATAACAGTCTCTATTCAGAAGAATCAACTTACTCGACGACTTTACAGTCCATCAGAAAGCGACCGTGAGCTTCCGGCCCCAGCGCGGGATTCACACTGTGAACGAGAGCACGACTGCCGACTTCAGTACTTCGCGCAAGTACTTTGAGCGCTATTGCATGGAACATTCCTGCAAGCCAACCCATCCCATCCCTGAACAAATCGCTTTCGCAAGCACCAGGCGTGGCGTCTGTGATCACGACGTTGGATTCCGAGTCCAAAGGCATTCGGAGAGCAAGTTCTTGGGTGGCGAAGTGAAGTAGCAACTTTGAAACGCTGTATCTGAGTACCGGTCAGAAGATGTGAAGTTTAGAGGGGTGTTCACCCACCTGTCACCCATGTTCGCGAGTTTCTCATCGCTGAGCACATCGAATAGCGATCCTTCGTGCTCCGCCTCTTTAAACTTTGCTATGAAGTGGGCGTCTGATCCTATGAAAGATAGACGTGTACGGGTGCCTGTCTTGAGTGCAGTCTCCTTCAGCTTGGGCAAGGCAAGCAGGCCAACTAGAACAGCAGATACTGAATTAATGCCAATATGCGACTCCAGTCCAGATTTTTCCCCCAGTTTAAAATGACTCGTAAGTATACCTGCATTCTGAATCAGAGCATCGAGACGATCAAGACCCTGGAGACGTGTCCCAAATGCCTTGATTGAGTCGTAATCGGAAAGGTCCAAAGGCCAAACTTCAAGAACATTCTTGGTCACATGTGTAGTCTCAATGATGCTCTCAACAGCTTTCTCGCCTTTCGATATGGTCCGAACAGCAAGGATGACTTTCTCAGCACCCAGTCGTACAACATGTCGTGCGGCTTCCAAGCCAAGCCCCGTGTTAGACCCTGTGACCACGACCGTCTGGCCCCGAAAATCCCATTCCGGGTACGGCAGCTTCGCAAAGAACTGAGACCGAAGCAACGTGAAGAGAAAATCCATGATTGGAAGTACAGATAACTCCTCCCCGGAAGGATGCACTTGGGTATGTATTAAGGTTAAATGTTCGTACGCAGATTGGTCCGCGATCAAGCGAATTCAAGCAATAGTCGCACGAGTCGTGGGTTATTAGTGAGCGGACAATCCACGGATCGAGAAAGGTGCGTTAGAAATACTGTGTTCTAAGAACATACGGCGCACGTGCCGGAAGTCCGATCCCGTGTCGGAAGGAATAGATGGTCACGTGTCGGAAGTCCGACCGCGGGAACCCAAGGACTTGGTAATAAGGATCAACTCAATCTAAAGGAATCCTCGGTACGGTATCGATCCGTTCCGAAGCCACTGTGTGTCGATCTCCGGTTCCTCTAAGGTAGTATAGTCACGGACGATTGTGTTGGCAGTGTTGGCAGTGCTGGCAGCGTTGACGATGCTCGATTTCCTATTTAACCGGGTGTTATCTGGTCATGGTAGTGCCGTATACTCCAAGCACCACTCCACAGATATTCTACAACATGACGGTACTCCTTGCCATCTATGTTTTCTTCGCACTTTGTGTGTATTGTATATACTTGACTCTACAGCGCTTGGTTTTCAGTCCAATTGCTCATTTTCCCGGTCCACGTCTCGCCGCACTCACCCAGTGGTACGAATTCTATTTTGACGTTGTCAAACATGGGCAGTTTTACAAGGAGATCGAGCGCTTGCATTCCATCTACGGACCCATCGTTCGAATCAACCCCTACGAGCTTCATGTTCGCGACCCAGACTGGTACACTACACTGAATGCAGCTGGTGGCCGACGGCGCAATAAATCTGAATGGTTTATGCGCAAGGCCGGTGGCCAATCAACATTCGGTACAGTCGATCACGACCACCATCGACTTCGAAGAGCGGCCCTCAATCCTTTCTTCTCTAGGCCTTCTATTGTGGCAATAGAGCCATTCATACAAGAAAGAGTGGACAAGCTTTGCCAAGTACTTGAGGAAAATATTGCATCCAACGCCGTTATGGAAATGCACAACGCTTTTACGTCCTTGACGCTGGATATAATTTCTCTTTATGCATTCGGAGAGTGTTACGGCCTCTTGGATCTACCTGGCTTCTCGCTCGAATGGAAACACGGCCTTGAGGCAATGGTCGAATCCTCAATCGTGAATCGACATCTTCCTTGGGTTGCCGATGCATTGAGTCTTCTCCCCAATGCTATTGCAGCAAAAATCAGCGAGCCAGTGGGCTTCTTTCTTTCAGTCCGGGAGAAGATCAAGTCCCAGGTGGAATCCACTCTAGCCCGCGACAAGGCCGAAAACAAGCAAAGCTATAAAACTATCTTCCAGGAGCTCCGTGATAGCAACCTACCGCCTGCTGAAAAGACGGTTCAACGTCTCATGGATGAGGGCATGATCTTGATCGGTGCAGGAGGAGATACTACGGCACATACCCTTACAGTCTTGGTTTTCCATCTTTTGAAGAACCCTGACACCCTTGCAAAGCTTACCAAAGAGTTGAAAGAAGCTATACCAGATCCGCAAAGCCTTCCTTCCTGGACCAAGCTGGAACAGTTGCCATTCCTTCGTGCAGTCCTCCTTGAAGCGCATCGCATAGCAGCCGTGCTAACTGTGCGACAAATACGCAGCGCTCCAAATGAAAATCTGCAGTTCCGCGATTGGACAATTCCTGCCGGTACGCCTGTCAGTATGAGCTTGCACTTCATGCACAGAGATCCAGAGCTGTTTTCGGATCCCATGAGCTTCAAACCAGAGAGATGGGTTGGGCCGGAGAGAGTCAATGAGAAATACGTCATGCCATTTTCGAAAGGTTCTCGCGCATGCATCGGCATTCATCTTGCTAATGCAGAGCTGGTTTTGACTGTCGCAAGTTTGTTTCGAAGGTTCCAGTTTGAGTTGTATGACACTACCGAAAAAGATATAGAAGTTACATGGGATGGGTTCTCTGCAGGATTTAATCCTGAAACCAATGGTGTACGGATCAAGGCGGTAAAGATGGTGTAGGAGGAAGGATGAGTGATGCATGCCATACGTGGTTAAATTTGACGATCGCTTGGGTTATGACTGCGGGTGGTCACGGGACAGGTTTTTGCTCTGAGTTTGCTACTTAGTCCATTATCTTTCCTATTACCATCGGATGACGAGACGTTTGTTTTTTGTAATTATTTGAGACATATGGGATCTTTATTGCGGATTGTGCCTTTCCATTGCAAGAATTGGAGAAATCAGTCTCCTATTGTTTTTGAAATACCTTCCTGATTGTGGTTTGGTGCCGAAGGTTTCTACATTTATACTAGCTTTGTGTTGCTAAATATAGGCTCCTGTTAAAAATCACCATATTTTCTCCTGAGGTCACTACCGATTGTAGAATGATAACGGACGTAATTAGTCAAATTGTTCCAGAAGTTAGAAATTGTGTGAAGAGCTGATCGCGCTTGGGCCTGTGGATGTAACGGCACCGTGGGTAAGCAAAGAGCTTAGTCACTCTCGGCTGAGGGGTTACCAAAGCTCGAAATTGTTCCAGCGTTGATAGTACACCACAACTACAAACAAACACCACTAAGCGCGCCGTACAATAAGACAAATCATTGTGTAAATACACTTTCGATTCGGAGCGCAGGGTTTGAAACCAACGCTATTGCTTAGGCAATATCTAGAGATAAACAAAATTTCCAAGGCATCGATGAGGCCCGCGGAAACTCTTATAGCTTGCTCTCCGTGTGCAAAGGCAAAAGCGAGATGCGATAAAAGAGTAAGTATCTTCTCATTGAGTCAAAGGTAGATGTGATCCCAATACTGTGTACCAACTATGTGAGGCAGCTTCCCACATGTTCACGATGCCTCTTCAAACGCCAAACATGCCGTCCGCGACAGCCACGTCGCTATCAAGAAGCTTTCCAACTGGTTAACTCAGACTCACAACTACCACTCGTAAACCAAACTCTTTCAGGTGCACCATCACAACCCGCATCGACTGTTGCTGCATCGGCATATGACCTCAATGCATTCCCACCGCAAGCAATGCTTGGTACTATGCTCTGGCCTGATGGAACTAATTCTTCGGAGAATCCCGAGGAAAGTACGCTCTCTGAAATACCAGGAGGGGCATTTGCAGAGCAATATGGTCCACTGCCGAGTTCGTCGACAATTATGTCCGAATCTGGACCGCTTTCCTTTGACTTCGATCTTTCGAGCAATTCGTATTATTCCATTCCACCAGTTCATCACAACAACCCATTGACTTCGATCCTTGCCTCAGATCTCTCTAGCTTTCTTGAATATGGAGCCACACTACCCTCTTCTGTGCGCCCGGAGCAAAGAGAGAATCCCGAAGGCGATTTCGATGAGGATCTCCCTTCTTTTAAATGTAACCCGCGAGTACAACGATGGATAAATCCACGGGCTGGGGGCGAGCACCTGCTTCGCCTAGAAAAGACTTTGGATCAATTGCCTAGCTGGAGGAATAGCATCACGGTCGACATGACTGATTCGGATGTAAGAGTAGAAAAACTCGAAGATGGCATACGGGACCGACTGATGGTCATTGCTCAAGGCTTCTTCAGCCGGGCAAGAGACATGCGTCAGGCTAGCCATTGGGATGCTAATCCCAGGCAGGAATCATCTATGGCCGAGAGCAACCTTACGGGTCACTTCGTGCTTCCTTCGACCTCCGTCCTCGAAGACTTTTTACGAATGTACTCCTCTCGCGTTGAGCCCTATATTCCTTTTTTTACCGGAAAAAGGATCAATACAGCAGAGTTTCTTCATGCAAACAACGAAAAGATCGCGGTGCTTTTGTTGCTCCTCATGGTTGCACATGGAGCAATGGCAAGTCCCATACGGGAAGCGCATGAGTTTGCCCACGGTTTAATAGAAATTTGTCGCGTGTGCATATTCGATGTGGTAGAGAAAAACGTACAGATGACAGCGCATCCGTGAGTACAGTTCTCGTTGCCATATCCTCTGAAACTCACACATCCAGTGTGACAATGCGTTGCGCTTTATTGTATTTACAAGCTTCGGCCTGGAGTGGAACTAGGTGGCATATGGATGTGAGTGATCAAACTTGAATGACCCTTGCCGATTACTCATGCTTTCAATCAGCTATCGGCTGCCTACATACACTCATTTACTTCTGTAAGTCACGAAGTCTTCCACTGGAATGGATCAAACTTACAATTCAAAGATGCTCAAGTATGCTCGGCTCTTGGACGCCAAGCAATCTTCACTACCAGAAATGAGTACCTTAACTGATCCTAAAGGTGCTTGGAATGTATGGTGCCAGGAAGAACAGATGAATAGGTCAGCTGGCGTCTTATTTCATTTGAAGAAGGAACCTTGCTTATTGAGAGATAACAGGTTGATATACGGATGGGTCATCTTCGATCAGGAAATGAGCCTATTCTACGATCGTCCACCAGATCTAGATATCGAAGAAATCTTCACAGTTCTACCCGCAAACGAGAACCTCTGGGTAGCAACTACAGCCGAAACATGGATTACCACGTACCTGGATCTCCAAAAGACTAACAACTTGTACCCTGGCTGCCAGAGCAACGAAACCACCCTTGCAACACTATTCAGTCAGTTCATGAACGGCGAACTCTCACAGCCCAACTCACGAATCTCACATTTCGAAACTCGCCTCCTGCTCCACCCCCTCCAAGCCGCAATATACCACCTCTACAAAAGCTTCTCCCACTGCTTCCACACAAACAGCCAGCGCCACCTCCAACGCTTCCTCACCCAGCTCGAAGAAATGTACTACCTCCTAAATCAATGGCACAGCCTTTCCCATCGCACCCTTCCCTCTCACGCAGACCTTTCTACCCCCCAAACAATCTGCAACACAGTCCTCTACCACCTCATCAGCCTCAACGCCCTCGCGCACATCCCCGACATCGAAAAGTTCGCCCGTGGAGAGATCTCCATAGATCATTTCTGCGAATCGGTCTGGACAGGGAAAAGGTACCGCGAAAATGCAGCGTCAATATGGTGTCACGGCGGGCAAGTTCTGCGCCTCTTCCCCAAGCTCGCGCCATCAGCGCGGCCATACTGGTGGTGTGCGTCGATATACCGCGTTGGGCTTGCGATGTGGGGAGCTGGAGTGGCGGCGCGATGGCGGCAGGAGAACAGCGGAGTGTGCGAAGGGACGGAGCATGTTGCCGTTGATGAGTTGGAGTTTGGGCATCCGGATGTTGTGCGGTTGATGAGGAATCGGGATGGGATACCGGTAGTGGGTCGTAGGACTGGGGTTACGGCGGTTCTGCAGGAGCCCGGGGGGTTTTGAAGTATTGTGTTGGGGTGTTGGGGGAGTGTGAAGGGGAATCTGAGTTGGGGAGGAGGTTGAGGAGTAGGTTGGCGGGGCTTTATGGGAGGGTGGGGATGGGTGATGGGTAGGACTTGTCGGTGAGTTCGTTATGTACCTATGTCTGCGTGCATGGTACCCATTCGCGAGACGACTACTGTTTACCATGGACGATAAGTGCTTATTAACCTTGGGTTGTGACATGGTGGAATACAACACAACTCAATGATGTTGGGAAGACAGCAACTCGATAGCGAGGAGTTTCAGGGACAAGATCGTCAGTGCATCGTTATGGGGCCGCTTGATATGCAAGGACCCGGAAATGCTTACGGTAATTTTGGCGAGGGACTTTTCGAAGAGTTCACTAATCACCATCACACAGTAGGGGTGACTATTGAACTAAGCGAAAGCCTAACAGCGGTGAACGAGCCGAATCACTATTCCGAATATTGCTTCTCTCCTACTAGCATCATATTCTCATTCAACTAACTAGATATACCAATAGGTGAAGATGTTAGACTAAAACTCAATTTTCTACGGCCGTACTGAAGAAGAAATATCAACCTGTGTCTTTACTAATATGCGAATAGGGGTGTTATGCAAAATAAACCATGCCTATTAATGCGTACAAGGTATTCCCTAGATTTTTTCTTTGGATTGGGCATCCATACCTATCTCGAAAGAACCTCGAATCTAAAGATATTCGTAATACCAATCCCTATCACAATTCCTTTTCCCATCCAGATATTCGTATCCCAACCAGCTGGGCTGCTGTGCAACGCAGGCGTCCGCAGTCTGTGCAACACCTCGGATTCAAGAATGAGCAATGCGCAGAACACACGTACCTACAGCTTCTGCTCCGCGGATGCCATCGTGTTAAACGCAGGTGCAGGAAATTGCGGAGGAATCGTCAACCAACCGCATCCCGGTGCACGGGACCACGCTAGGGAGATGCACACTAGCGTAGCGCCAGATTAACTTCGCCGATCTGCACGTCCCTGTAGCGGAGTTCCCTCCTCCTGGGTACCTAGGTTGTGAAGCCCTGCCAGTCAGCGATATGTGCGTCCATGCTATGGGACGTTTGGGGGTGGAAAGGCAGGGCTAAGACGCTATGGGATTCTGGATGGCGGTTGGGCTCTGAGCTGTCTAGGCGAGCCTCGTCTGCATGTCAGAATGTGGGGTGAGGCCGACGCGTGTACGGTGCCGAGTTCCACGGTCGAGCAAATAATGGTATCGGTGGCCAGGACAGCATGTGAAGGTTACTGCATCAATATCGAGAAGATCGTACACATGAGTCGTGAACAATGGGAGCGTTGAATGAACGCGATCTCGATCTCATACCCCTTGCCAGGGTGCTATGGAAGGTTGCTTCTTTTTCTATCTGATACGAAAGTGGATTCCTCGTGGCGAAGTGGCAGTTAGCGGGGAGAGATCCGGCTCGCTCGTAAAGCAGGGTGCTCATGGCACGTGCGAGATTGTTCACACTCGTGTGAACGTTTCTTTTGCGCAATGTGCAAAGATACTTCGAGGGTTCAATGTGGGGGTTGAGTCTCGATCGTCATGACGTTCATTGAGTGCGTCTTGGGCTGCATTATTCTCAGCGAAAACCTGGACGACGTCGGCGATCAGCGAGATGCAGCAATGGTTCGCGTCGGGAGTGGATAGTACCTAGTATTAATTGGGCGAAGCGAGCTGTGGAACAGTGGTCAAGGCAGGCTCTTCTCGAATCAGGGCGGGCAGAGCCCTGGTCAGTGACCTGTTCTTGGTCAAAACATGCACGATTGCGTGGGCCACGAAGAGGTCAAGCCACGGCGTTACGGTGGCTGTCTGAACCGCTATCAATTCTAGGAAGGATTGAACACGGTAGAACTACCATTGGGAGCATGCCGGTTCGGGATGAAGACTTGGTTCGGGTAGTGCTGGTGCAGCTCGGGTAGAACAGCCGGTACAGAAAAGACAGTCGTGACAGGCGACCGTCTCCCGTAACAACGACGCATTTTCCATGAACGAATGACAGCTGGTATCGAAGCGAAAGAAGGTTGACGCGATACCCAACGAGGCATCTGCGGGCCGATCTCGAACTTCTTAAGATTGCCGATCGACGCCACTGGCCAGGGCGCTGGATGCACATCATTGGACCTCACCTCTAGTCCCAGAAGTCCACGAGAACTTTGCTTGTGTGTAGACGTCGTCACTGCTAACGGTCGCTACTTGTATGTCATGCCCAGCTGATGCGGTGTGTGTTGAAGTGGAACCACTTGTAGAACGAGGCGCCGAAAAAAAGCTGAACAGACGAGTGATGCACACCCATGGACCGCTCGTTCACCCTCATGATGCCTAGATCCATGAACGTAAGCCCTGCTAGCCGCTCCATTTTACATCCCTGCGTCCCTCCCGTGCGGCGCTGTGAAAAGAGCAGCTGTCTGGTGCATCCGACCGTTACGAATGAGGACTTCGCTCAGGTACATAAGAGCGCAATCTGCTCCACATACAGCACGACTCATTTTTCCGTCCCCTGGCCGTTTGTGGTTGCTGTCACTATCTATTCGTCGCTAATAGCCGTTTCGTTCGGAGGTAACCTATTAGCGTCGCCCCTCAGGCATCTGCTTCAAACCACTCATTTGGCTTTCACCACGGCCTTCCCGGCTCATCGTCGTAGGAATTTTCACCTTCATCCCTCCTCCTTTTTGTCCCAACTCTTCTACTGGTGCTGGGCGTTTGTCGTCGCCTTGCCGTGGTAATCCTTTCTCCACCCACAACCTGCCTGTGCAGCATCAGTTGGGCTTAGTCGATCCCAACATGGTCTACCCACTCAACTACCGCCGCCCAGCGCGCGTCGTTCGTGCCACATCCTCACACGGCTCTATCGATGGCAGCGAGAAGCAGAAGTCCATCGACGACTCCCTCAAGTCTGGTTCCAGTGGCATGTCTCATGGCATCCCGGACGCCCTCTCCTTTGACCGCATCATCTCTGGTGGTACTTGCCCTGTAAGTCGTCCTTAGTCAGAAAAACCGATGTAGCTTGTTTATATGGTGCTGCTCGGTCCAAAGGTACTGATAACTGACATTTTCTGCAGCCATGCACAACCCGTGACTTCATGAACTATCTCAAATACATTGAACTTTCGGCCGAAAATCTTCAATTCTTCCTTTGGTTCCGCAGCTATGTGAAGCGTTTCGACAAGCTCCCCGAGAACGAGAAGGCTCTCTCGCCCGTGTGGAGTGAGACTAGTGAGACGGATACCACTGCTCGGCCGAGACGCGCCAACCCCGAGGCGGCTGCCATCTTCAAAGGGACCGACTTTGCTAATGATTCGCGCGTCGCGGATGCCGAGAAGGGCAACCCATTCTTCACCCCGCCGCAGACTCCAAACAATGACACCAAGTATGAGGGGGCCGAGTCCATCCATTCCTGTGATTTTAGCATGACTACCGGGACGAGGACCAACCACGCCGAACGTGCTAGTGGCGCTTTCGAGGGTGCTGGACTCAAGTGGAAGCCCCGTGAGTATTGACTGCTACTCTTTGCTCTCTAAGATCTTGATACTAATCGGTGTCGTTAGTGACCGTCCAACCCTACCGCGAGGAGATTGGCCGTATCATTTCCATTTACATCGCCGATGGAGGCAGCCGTCAGCTCAATCTTTCCTCCAAAGAGCGCAACGCCTTGCTTCACGCTCTTCAAAATACCACCCACCCGTCTGCGTTCCACGACATCATTACCACAGTTGAGTGGTCGCTTCGGTGCCAGGCCCATCCCAACTTCATCCGGTGGACGATCTGCAACGGCAACCGCCCTCGTGTTATTTTCGCGCGTGGTCTCGGCGTCGCCGGTATCGTCGGTGGTTTCACCGCTGCCTTGCTCATAACCCTCAGCGGTGCTGGCCGTGCCTGGCGTGTTTTGTCTCTCATCGGTTTCATGATCGGTATCTCGACCCTGATCGCTGCTTGGAAAGGAATGTGCGTTGTTCTCCACGGCATGCACCATCGTCACCTGCGTCCTTGGGAGTTATTCGCATCCGATGATGAGCTAGAAGATAGCATCGACATCAAGAACGATTCGTATGATAGTCTCGCATCACAGGTGTCGAGCAATAGCTATGAGGACGAGCCATGGGTCGCCAAATACGAAAAGCGCAACCTCATCCGCAAGGTTTTCGATCGTGAGGTCTGGATCCAAGAGCCAGCCTTGCGCCAGATTCAAGATACAATCTTCTTGCAGGCGATTCTCGGTGCGACTGTAATTTCTTTTATCATCGTCGGTATATTCTGTGCTGTTCCGCATGGAAACTTTTATTGAGCGAATCACTCCTTTCCCTTTCCTTGTGTTTTTCGGTCTCGATTATCCCGTTCTTTTGTCCGAATAGCGGTTCCTGATTTGGATTTCTTTTATTAGCGATGCGTTTAAACTCTTCTTTAACGGGTATTTCGGCAGGCGTTGGTACGGTTGATGATAAAGCCATATTGGCTCGAACTTTCTTGTAATCACTAGGGTAGGATGGGGGTCTTCTCGCTCGAACAGGCGGTTACCTAAAATATGTATGTTCATGAATGAAAACATTCAACAATGATTTAGCCATTAACACTACTTTCTCTTCATTTCTGCGATAACGAAAGTATGCTCCTTCCCTCTGTCATCCCAACAATTGAGGTCCGTGCGGATGACACAACCCAGGCTGCCGACTCAGCTTCTCATCACAAACCACATTCCATCACTCCCAAACTATCTAATACAGCAGGAAGGCTACTGGAATTCCTGCATGCGAGTGGAAAATATCCCACTACTGTTGATGCAGTGTATATGTGGAGTACATGGGCTGCGTGCAGGGGGCAAGTGGAATTGCACAGGTAAGATTCTGTTCTACCAGGTAGAAAAGAAAGAGAAAAAAGAAAAGACTTCCGAGTCTGACTGTGTGGTCTAGATCAAACACTGGATTCCTATCCCCAATTTCCGTAAGTTGTGTTTTGTTCATGCTGCAGGTTTCTCTCGTCGCCTGATTGGCCTGGCAGTTTATGCCGAAGACTGACCCACAGCTTCAACTTTCCATGCTCCATCATGGCCAAATACAATTACCACTTACTAGCGTTAATGTACTCAACATTACGAGCGGACCGTATGATTCGCTACGGTTGTTCATCCGCGCACAAATCAGAACCTCGAAACGAGAATGTCCCAAGGTGACATCGCCGCCCACTTCCAAGGCAGCTTCCCCGTGTCGTGTTTCGTTTGCTTCCGGAAGCCCCTCCTTCTTAACCATGACTTCCCAAGGATCAGGAGGGGTTTCGGCTCATCAGGTCCGCCATCAGCCACGGGACCTACCATCGGCGCGTCTGAGTTCAAGACGGCACTCGCTCAAGCTGGCCTCGATCGATACGAAGAAATCCTGCGGGAAAATGGCTTCTTGGGGTGGGGAGAAGCCGCAGGAATCACGGAGGATGATATGGCCGAGATGGGCTTCAGACTGGGCGACCGTCGCAAGCTACAGCGAATGACGAAAAACTTCATCTCTTCTAACAGACCAAAGGTTCGGAGACTCTGTCAACCCTCTTGATGCATCACCGCTGACGTTGAAACAGGCAAGTGCAAGCCCTCGGACCCCTCAAGATCTACCGCGCAAGAGAGCTTATCGTCGCCACCCACGAGCAGACCAAAACGCCCCCATACGGCCCAAGACAGCTTACGTCCTCTTTGGTGAGCACGTCCGACAAGATCCAGGCCTTCGTGGCCTTTCCTTCACCAATCTCGCAAAGGAAACCGGGAGACGATGGAAAGAGATTTCCGACGCAGAGAAGGAGCATTCGTGGGATGCGCCAGCCACAGAAAGACTACAGGAGTACAGGGAAGAACTTGAACAGTACAAAAGAACTGAAAATTACCATACTTACCAAAGATACCTGGAGGAATTTAGGTTGGGCCAGAGCGAGAGCGACCGAGTGGGCTCACCCGACAGAAGGAACTCAAGCACTTCCGATCTCCAATCACTCGCCGAAATACCCCGAGCACAGGCTTCGTCAAATTCATCACCAGTGGCATCTCGATCCTCGGATCAATTGAGTACCATCCATCAAAACAATGACAATAGGGAGTTCCAGAGCATGGACGTGGATATCGACAACACTGCTATTGGATCCCAAGAGCTATCAGCGCCTGTGAGAGCCGGTTTAGAAGAAGTGGAACGAATATCGAAAAATCTCGGTATCAATCCGGAAACCATCAGGGTCGCTCCTTTCCCGCAAGAAGACATAACAACCAAGAGCGTTGAGACTTTTCTCGGGTGTACGGGTGCGCTAGTATACTTCTGGAGCCGTGAAGAGGCCATACAAAAGGTACATTTCATGTACCGATCGCCTACCGAGTCCAAATCTACGGCCATAGTGGAGGTTTTTGCGATGGCTGCTATTGGAAGCTATTGCGATGGACATCCCGATATAAAAAGTTTCTCCAACATGTTTTTGAGATATTTTGTTTACATGGTGAGCTCGCCAGTGCATGTTGGAGATCTCCACCGCATGAGGCTCTTTGCTTGCCTTGCGATATGTCGCTTTACCAGCAACGTGGGTAGTGCAAGGCGGCTCATGTGTAAGTCACTCATCAAATATCAAGGCGCCAATTAACAATCCCAAGCATCCGCTCTTGATATTGGACGACAAGCATTTGCATCCGAGTCATTCAAAGCCGAAACCTCCGAAGCAGACCTGCAACATTGGTGGAATGTTCTCCGCAGTGTGATTTTTCTTGAAAGGTACACACTATCGAACAATCAGCTATGCTACAAAGCACTGATATATCGACATGCAGCTGGTTTGCGTACAACACCCACCAAGAGTCCCGAATTACGCACACAGATCTAACGGTATATACATGGTCCTCAGCCGTGGAATCTCATATCGTAATACTAATGTCATGTAGTTATACCAAACACCTTCCTCCGATCCCGTGAACTCTTCCGAAATGTATCATCAGCGAATTTTTGAGCTCGGCAGCTTGGCTACCTACGTAGCACTTGATCTAAGAAAGGCAATCGACCATCCACAAGCGGCACGCGCGCACGAGCATATGGATTCTTTAACACAATGGTATGTTGCCCAGCAGAAAGGCGCTTTTTCAACTGTAGCCGAGGAACAAACATCCAAAATTCTTCTCTTTCACTTCACGCTCTAGACTTAGCCGCAGGCTGGTGACTTTTTTCGCGCGCTATCTTTCTATACGATACTGAGACATCATTCTTTGCGATAGGCACAAAACGCTCCCACCTCCGATGCAACTCAGCTCCATCAGCATCTCCGACCCTCTCACCCTGGACTGGCACACCAAGCGCTCCCTACTGCAGCTGCATATCATCTTCCTAGGTCTATTTATCGAGCCCTACCGCACCTGCCTCATCGATCTTGGGTCCTTTCGCATCGGCGATACCAACAAATCCATAAGCAAAGAGGATCTCGAAGCTCTCATCAGCATAGAAGACCAATGTGTGAGCGCAGCCCGACAATCCGCACGCGTAGCCTCGCTCCTCCAATTCGACAACCTGGTGCGCTCGCACTGCTGGGTTTCCTTGTAAGCCAGCACCCCCTCCCGCTCACATCGCATGCAAAAAGCACCTCCTAACATATATTCACCCATGATAGATATACCAGTTACGTCGGATGCGCCGTTCTCCTCTACTCGGCATCCCAACGCCTCCTCCAAGGCACCCGCGAAGACGTCGGACTCGAGCTTGCCTACGCATCCGCACACATCAGCGTGCTCTCCGTATGCAGCTACGAGAACTCGGTTGCGAAGCGAATGTACACGGGTTTGCAGATATTGTACAACGACGTGCGAGATGTGCTAGCAACGCCGGATTACAGCGCCCTTGGGCAGACGCCAGGAGGAGCGCAGTATCCGAACACGACGTTGCCGTTGAGCCATGGACAGGCGGTAGTGAGGCCGGAGGGTGTCAGGAGGAATGTGATCGATATTGCGAGGAGGGTGGTGGATATTATGGAGTCGCAGATTAATTTCTAAAGGCGATGAAAAGGGAATGTGGGCTGGAGATGTCCGAAAAGTTGGAAAAAGTCTTTCGATTATCGTCGTGAAGATCCAGACAGCTCATGCCGGCACCAGAGGAAAAATGTTTGAACCCAAGTATGGTTGTAGCGCTATCACAGGGTAGAAAGATAGTACGCTGAAAATTACACTTGGACAACATAGAGCATACTTGATGATAATTGGGTATGGAAAATAACGTCATGAGACATACTCGTGCACACATACAGTGATACCCAGCCTTTGTGAGATAGAGATCATCCATGTATTGTAATAGAAAGCAGCAAGGCGAAGTGCACTCGAAGATTGCAGGGAGGCAGGGCGATAAGCAAGTTGCACAGAAAGACGAAAAGTAGTAACCGCGATATCGAGAAACCGATAAAGATCGAGAAACAAACAACAAGGGTATGGATGTACGTACACTCGATACACATCAACAGCGCAGCCTAAAGCGCGCAGTATATCTACTAGTCCAACCGCCGTCCGCTTCATGTCCAAGCAACTCCACCCTCTAACATCACATCTCACGACCCCAGCTTCGAAGCTCGAGGACCCAAACACCGTAAATGAACACAGCTCCAATGAGAGTAAGATCGGTCCAATAAACATCCCGATATTATTTCCAGAAAAAAAAAACGTTCCAAGATGTTCTCGGAGGTTCGTTCCAAATTTCCGACGTAGTACGTACACACGTACGCGGAACGTGGAACGTGGAACGTGGTACGCGATCCGCTCCGCTGGCTTACATACTTGCTTACGACCTTTCCACACACCTGCATATACACACGAACCTATATTCTCAGTTCGTATGTAAAACATGGTGATTGCCCTCTTACCAACTTACTCCCGCCGTCTCCCCGTCTAACAACTCCACCCCCTATGTACATGTACACGTACCTTCCAACCCCACCACACCACCCACCCAACACCACAAGCGTCCCCGGCAATAAGCAGAAAACAAAACAAAACAGATACAACAAGCACCACTCACTCGCACGTGTCCCGCCTAACGACGCTCGCAACGGAGATTTCCCAGCGCTGGCGTCCGTCGGACTTTTACATAGGTACAGGCATCCAGAAAAGAAAAAAGCGGGTCAGCACGGCGCGTTGGCGAACCCCGAGGCTCGAGCGGCGGTCATGGTGGTGGAAAGGTCGGGGCGAGCTCTGTCGCGCGTGTTATGTACATATAGGCGTACACGCGTACACGCGTACACGCGTACATGCACGTGGGATGCTGGTATCGCATCGCATCGTATGCCGCATCTGGGGGGACCTTGGTGGTGGGGGGCTGTGCGGAGCTAGCTAGATGTTGTGGTGTTTGTGGGCTAAGGGCATAGGGGAGTGGGTGAGGGATGAGAGGTGGATGGAGGATACGAGGCGGTACGAGGGAGCGCATTGCGATTGTGTATGAGGATTTGTATGTATGTACCTATGTATACGATACCGACGGTGTGGGTATGGTATTTGAGTTGTTGCTCACTGCGCATTGCAGGTGTTGCGTTGGATCTTTGTTTGGTGGGTATACATACATGCACACACACAGGTGGACTCTGCTCTGGAGGATGCATGCCCACAAGGACGGGGAGCCCTGCCCAGTTCGCCGGAGAATTTTCGCCCTCGGGGTCCGACCTGCTTTTGCACAATCGCAGCGTGGCACCTGCCCGCTTTCGCGACGGAGGTTTACCATCTGAGATGGCGCGACGAGCAGAAATACCTTACCTACCTACCTACATACGGTACGTACCTATAGGGTATCCGTGCGATGGTGCTTGGGAGGGAGGGAGGGAGGGAGGCTGTGGACATGCCCAAGTGGAGTAGAGTGGAGCGCGGCAGGCGGCGTGGGATTTTTCCCTAGTTTTGCTGGATGCGACGACTGCGTGGGTGACGCCGCGCTGGGAAATTGAGGTAAAGGAGGTTTGATGACTTCGGTGGTCGCTTGGGTATATGGTGTTAGCTTCGGAGAGGTGATGGGGATCCTTCGAGCTGAGGAGGTCGGCGGCACATGATTTGATGACAGCACTAGGTATCTTTTTTTGTGTCTAAGCAGGAGTGCGGTGCGGTGCGGTGAGGCAGCGTAGAACCTTGGTGTGAGTGGGTCTTGCGCATTTGCTATAGTAATAAGACAGCACAGAGTGTGGCGGTGCGGACTTGGTCGCTGAGGATAGGTGCCGCATTGGGCTGTAACTCCAGATGTCAGGTTCACGATGAGCGAGCCGGCGGGATTGGCCCCGGAATGACACGTCACGTGAGACATATACATCCATGGATCCATTATACGAGTAGGCTACAAAGGTGTCATTATCGAGCCTGCTTGGAGTGGTTGGGATGAGACAGCGACGTCAGCGAGGCGTGGTTGCAGATCTGAGACCACGTTGTTGCCCGTAAAGACGCATGTATACAGCAGACAAAAAGCGTCACGGGACGGCAGGTTTCGTCATAGGTGCAAGAAGGATCGTTGTGGCCATCGGATCGCCAGTGTGGAGTGTGTTCGAGGTGTGAGTGTGAAGGATGGGGGAACGTGCGTCACGTCATCGCTGGGGAGCCGCTGGAGGCCTTTTAACAGCTAACGTGACTGACGGAGGTCGCACACACGACTGCGCCAGAGCAATACGATGTCTTTCGCATCATGAAACATTCGCACAAAGGCCTGGTGACTGGTGACATGCGCGGAGGAGGCCAGAGACAATAGCGCAGAGCTGCAAAGTGCGGGCTCGGGGCTGGTCGTCCAAGATTGCCTATTCTTGTCTCACCCGAAGCCCCAGCCTCTCAACCAAGCGTCAGCCAGGATCAGACAGGCCGGCGCAGATCCCAAGAGCCCTCCGCACCCAGCCTAGCGGTATCCGAGGCGTCTAGCAGCTTTGCCCGAATGCTGCGGAGCGCCTACCTTCGTGTAGCCTGGAGTGCTGTCCTGTTGGCTTCGGCGGGCACGACGTTAATTGCCCGCTGTGCCCGGCCATGTCCACGGATAAGTTGCATGCTGCCTGCTTTCGCATGTCTTCCGTGAACTCGTATGTCCTCCGACGCTGTCCTTCATCATCTGTCGATACTTGCCCAGATCATCCTCTCAGCCCCAGTCCTGGTAGCCTCCGTCTAGCGCCACCACCCGCACCCTGTTTGCTAAGCTGCATGGCCCGCCCGTCGCGAGGCCAGCCAGACTAGGCTATTGCTATTTTGGACTTGCGCATTAGAAGACCTGCTCTGGTGCTCTGCCACCATGCCATATACCGATACTGGTGCCCCGGACGTATCGTCTGTATTCTCGCCAAAACAACAACCACCACCCGTCCAGAGACGCTCAGCAGACACCATCTCCTCCCTCCGTAGATCTATATCCCGTCACTTCTCACATCAGACCCCGGACGCTACACCAAAGCTTTCCCAGCGGCCTTCGCAGCGCATCGGACCTACTACCACCAGGCTAGCCATTGCTCCATCGCCAAATTTGTCTACCAGGAGTCGACTGAAGAGAGGCCTGTCGCTCCAGCATAAGAGGAAGCCCTCCGACAGCTCGGGAACGATTTTGCGCGCCGTTCCTACGAGCAACCCACGCGCTCCGGTCCCCCTCCGAAAACGTGCCACCATGGCCAATCACATCAGCCAGGCTAGCATCGGGTGCATAGAGCCTACATATTGCCCCCATCTATCCGACACTGCAGCAGTAATACAACATTACGAACAGCTCGTACCTCGCCTACTTCGCTCGATGGCGTATTGGGAACCTTCAAGAACGAGCAGGTACAGTATAGCCACCATGATTCGCACCACAAAAGTCACCGGAGCTCCATGAGCATCCCGCGAAAACCATCACCCAAGCCAAAACCAAAAATCGAAGTCGTCATACCCAATGAGCATAAAGACGAAAAGCCACTGCCCACCAGCCCATTCTTCCAGAAGTCACACCACGGCCACACTAGGTCTGCATCTGGGGAAATTGAAGTCATGTACAACGTGTCACCGCCCTCAGCTACAGGGCAGACGATGGTTCGCGACTCCATAATTTCGCCGATAAGCTCGCAGCATGTCCGTTCTGAGCCTTTAATTCATGCCCCCATTGAATCTAAAACATCAAAGTCCGATATGGGGTCCCCGGATTTGTCCAATGGAACTGGAAATTCATCAGACGATTCACCCGACGACGATTCGTCTTCGGTCTACAGCAGCCACTCTTCCAACACCAGCAACGAATTCGAATACAACAACTCCAGCAGTATGCCTCTTGAAAAAAATCACGAGCGCAGCTCTAGCGAGTCGTCCCCAGTCGCTACCTCCCCAGTGGGTGCACGGCCCCCGTGTGAGACTGCGAAGTCCGGTGCGTCTGAAACCCGACAGTTAGTAAGTCCGTCATTACCGCCACGACACTACGCACGGGAACATCCTCCTATAGAATACGATCATGAGTTTATACCCTCGTGCTCGCTGCGACCTTTGCGCGTCGCCTCGCGTCCCTCGCGCCCTCCGCATCGCCAAGCATCACTTGCTCGAACGTCAACTATTCGCAGCAGTCGCGGGAGACCTGCATCCATCAAAGCCATGGGTATGGTCGCTGTCCAACAACCTTTCTCGCCTGGCATCCGCAGCCCGACACTAAGCGAGGCTGAACATGACCTCGCAGCACAGCTCAGCGCCTTCAGCGATGACAACGCCTTCGTGTGGGATGATCGGTGGGATGACCTCCTTACGCAACAGAAGACGCCTATGAGTCCGCTGGGCCTAGCACGAGCGGACTCGGTGACATACGACATCCGTCCATTTGTTCCTCCTCCTCAGCTGCCTAGGAAATCGAGTAGACGATCGACACTGGTGGAGCCCGATGGATTCCGCTTGTCACGAGTACCAGAGGACCACATCGTATCCCAACTCAAGCGGTCCAAGAGCAGGGTCAAGGACCTTACCATCAGGATACCCGATCCGAGGAGAATGACCACGGACACATTCATCCTCTCGCCGATACCCATCCCCCCAAGGACATCAAGAGAACGATTACTCCCGAGGTTGCCGAGGGCGTCATCTTCAGCATCCTCGAAAACCTCGAGAGCCTCGATGACCTCTTCGCATGTGCCATTGTCAACCGGGGCTTCTACCGCGTGTTCAAGCGCAAGGAGCTCGAGCTCATGAAGGCAGCGCTCCGCAAGATGTCGCCGCCCGCATGGGAACATCGCGAGATCTGCTACCCCGGCCACGACCAGCTCGACGAACAAGAACTCGATCGCCCCCGACAGGAATATACACCAACGTCCTTCATCCAGCATTACACCCGCGACATGTACATCATCGCAGCCATCAAAGGCCTGATCAAAGACAAATGCCAGTCTTTCATGCGGCGGGAAATTTCCGTTGCCATCGTCAGCGAGGATCCCTACCAGGCGGCACGTGTGGACGATGCACTGTGGCGCATTTGGACTTTCTGCAAGATCTTTGGCTCTGGAAAGGGGCGTGAGGAGGATATTGTGGCGCAGATGGACTGGCTGAAAGGCGGTCCTCTGGTGCACCAGAAGGCTGCTACTCACAGTGCTCTGTTTGCTGATGACTTCAATGAGACTCTCGCAAGCGCACCGGAGTGCTTCGCCAAGGGTAACGAAGACGGTCTATCAGCCGAGCAGCTGTTTGATATGATGGAGTTGTGGAACTGCTTGGGTGTGCTGCTTCAACCGATCGAAGGCCGCACTATCCAGGCTAGAGAGTACGGCATCTACGATAATACGAATGTTCGTGGTGGCGATATTGATGGAGAAGAGATGATGCTCGGTAAGGATCTTTCTCTTAACTCATTGAGTAATCACTAACGTGCCCAGATGAATGGTACTACTACCTCTTGACCCTTGGTCTCTCCACCATTCTCGAGCTCTCCGCTCCCTGCTCCAGGAGTGATGCTTCCGTATTCATGCTCGCCTCCCAGAACGGATGGGCAAGCTGGGAACCACCCACAGCCGGTGGAACCCGCCGCCACTTCCTAAAAGAAGCAGCATCGCGCCTCTACGAAGAAAAAATCGCCTCAACCTACGCAGAGAACTCCAACAAAGACGTCCAACGCGCCCTCTCAAAACAGCGCATCCACAAACACATCGCCGAGCTCCGCCACAACCGCAACAGCAACACCTCCACGGACCCCACGCGCATGAACCAAGAACGCCCCATCAGCGAATGGGAAGGCGTCATCAACAACCTCACCCGACCACTTCCAATCCCCAAATCCGGCAACAACATCGTCTCGCACATCCCCACCCTGCACTCGGCAAACCTCTCCATGTCCGGTGCAAACCCCCTCCACCACACACACACAACCCCCCACCACCCCGTCCACGCTCCCAATCCCCCCTCGCCGCACAGTCGCCCAACCCCTCCTCCCAACCCCACCCCCTCCACCGTCCCCTCCACCCGCGACCGCTCCAGCCTCGCCCTCAGCGAAGTAAACACGCACCCCGCCTTCCGCCAGTCGCGCTCCGGAAACATCCCCGAAATGCCCCGCCTCGACGAGCACCCCGCCTTCGCCTTCGCGCAGCAACAGCACCTTCGCAAGGCCAGCCGCGACGCCGACACCTCGGAGCACAACATGCAAGACGCGCACATGTACTCGCCCGCCTCGAGCGCAACGCACAGCCAGAGCCACAGCCAGAGGAGCAGTCCGAGCTTGGATAGTCATCCGGCGTTCCAGCAGCAGCATCCGGGGCAGCAGCAGCGGTTGACGCAGGATATGCCGCCTGTGGAGAACACGGTGGATCGCGCGGTGTATCGGATTGTGGATATGGGGTTTACGCCTGAGATGGCGAGGCAGGCGCTGCGGAGGACGGATTTGGGGGATGGGTTGAGGGTGGATAGGGCGGTGGAGTTGTTGCTGAGGGAGATGTGATGGGATTCTTCTTTGGCTCTCTTCTTCTTCTTCTTCTTCTTCTTCTTCTTCGGCGGGTCTGCCTTTTTGGACCTTTTCTTCTGGCCCTTTTTTTGTGACGCTCTTCGATGCTCTGGGCTGAGCTGAGCTGAGCTGAGCTTTCTTCGCTTCTACGATGATATTTTTGTAATATCTTGGGGGATGGATTCCCCCTTTTTCGCGTCTCCCTTTTTTCACTTCTTTCTTTCTTTCTTTCTTTCCTTTCACCTTTTTCTCCTTTCTTCTTCTCTCCATCACTTTTCCCGTCACGATCTTTATGATACCCACTCAAAATCTCGTCGCTTCGCTTCATTTCGAGTATGTTTTAGTTGCAGCGTTGAGAATGGCGTCGCGGAGCTTGAAAAACAAGCTTCTTCCATCCATCTATCTATACCTATCTATCTGTCTGTCTGTCTGTCTGTCTATCTGTCTACTTCGATTCTATGCAGGCTGGTCTGGAAAGACGGACGGCTTGCTTACTTTTTACATATTGCACAGCGAGGCTGGTGCGCTTGTTTTCTATGTATGGTGGGATGGGTGTGTGTGAGAGGAGGTGGTGGTATATACATACATACCTGTAGAAATGGGAATATATGGCTATCTATCTATCCATCTATCTACATTTCTATCGATTGATTAAGATGCATGTGCATACACCTCCGTTGCAGGGTCGTACTTGTGATACTATAACACATCACCATATCGACTTGACCTCTTACCTCCACATACACACACACTACACAGCACTCCCTCCCCACCCCACCCAACACCCACCCCCGCCATCCCTCCCGCCCGATCCACAACCCCACCGTTCAATACGCAAAGGAACAATTACGCCCAATCCTCCTCCGCCAGCATACATGCGTCCCGTCCATCCCATCAGCAACCGACCTGACGATCAGATCCCACACGCACGTGTCGCTCGCGCTGATCGCACCAGCGTGACGCGAGTCTCATCCTTCGTAGGATACAAAGTCAACATATATGGAACGGGGCGAAGCGGCATGACGTGCGGGTTTTAGGCCGGCTGTTTTACACTTTTCCTTGGAACGACACTGCTTTCTTGGTGTGCACATGTGTGTGTCAGAACTACATGCACATCCGCGCTTCGTGCGTCGTGCCTGGCCTAAGGCGCAAGGCCCTGGATACTGAATACTGCACACATGCGCATGCACATGCACATAGGTATGTATGTATGTAAAACCAGTACCCGCTCGACGTCCCCGCGTCCCCATAGCCTTCGCGCCACATACACATACACACACACATACAGGCACAGGCACATGTCTCACCCGCGGTATGTACATACACGAACCAGGCACCACCCATCCGCAACCCACACATACCATGTACACATAATACGTACACAAACCGCGGCGCGCATGGGGCGAGACTCACGCATGTGATGTATCGACATTCCGGTGAGGCGCTTATGAGTTGGGCTGTGCTGTGCGGTTTCATGGGTGAGTGGTGGGTGAGGGGGCTTAGACTCGGTTGTTCGTATTGGGTGGGGTGGGGGCGGGCGGGTAGGGGCTGGGGCTGGGGGGGGTCGGCAGATGGGGTGGTGGGACGGTGGGATGGAGGCTGGGGAGTTGTGAGGCGGATTTGGGGGTTGGTATGGGATTTTTTGGTGGAGGGTGGTGTCGTGGGGTGGTGATATTGGGTGGTGGTGTGGGGACATCTGGATGGGGTGAGGGAGCATGGGATCGCGACAGGAACATGGTGTTGTGGTATTTGGTGTTCGTGTTCTGAGGATGAAATCGGGGGGATCGGAAGACCGAAGGATGAGTTCCTCGGGGATGCATACGTACTGTTGCGCGGTAGAATGCTCGGTTGGGGTTGGGTATTGTGTGGCTCTGGTGGTGTAGAAAAAATCTCGCTTTTAGGCAAACTGGGACTTTTGAAAGAATTTACGATTTGTAAAACTTTGAAAGGTATGCCAGGACTCGGTAAGATACTGTGAGAACTTTAGTATTGAATAGGCATCGGTTATCTAGGTATGCTATGCTGTCCCACCAGATTGCGACAGATACAGGCAAATCTACAACTACCGAGAGGCTCCAAAGTTGAATGTACCACCATGAATGGTGTGCGCAACATTACTATAACTTGCTGTACCCACGTGAACATCTCCAGAGCTGTTTGTTGTAGGAGTCGGGATGTTCTCTGGCTTTGCGCTCGACAAGAGCTCCTCCAGCAGACGGCGTGAGCATGCCAGCACATCGCGTTCCCGTTCAATTTGTTCGATGGCATTCTGCCAGTCGTCGAACTCCTCCTCTTCCTCTTCCTCGATGTTCCTTTCCCTGATATCCGATAAAGCTCTCTCGGTTTCAGCCAATTCGCCGTCAGTCAACGAAATAGCCGAGGATATTGGCGCGGAAACGACTCGCGAAGCCGCATCCATGCCCGACGGTCCTTGTTGAAGTTCGCTCTGCCGATACTGGTGAAGACCGAGGTGCAGATTCATGACGGAGATGGCGTGAGTCGAACTCAGCTTGCAGCTCTGAAGCTCTTTCGTCATGGCTTCAATCTGGTAATGTTTGAATGCTCCAACGTTGATTTTTGTCCGCGTCCTCATGGCTAACGTTCCATCCGGACTTTTCCGTGTCCAACGTATGATCTCCTGCTCAAAACCCTCGCACGAGGCTGCGCATTTCTCGATTGTTTCCTTGAGCGGACTCGTCACGGCGGACCCAAGGCGATCCCAGTCTGAGTCTTTGATGGTCTTGATCGACTCTAGCGCGTTTAGAGTCTGCTTGACATCTTCTCTCAATTTTCGGATTGTTTCTGGGGCATTGGCGATCTTTTCTAGCGTTCTATACAGCTTGTGGACACTGGTGATTGTAGCGACGGAGATGCCAACGACTCCGGCAGTTGTGGCGAAAGGCTCTACCATGTTTGAAATATAGTATTGAAGAGGTGAGAGTACAATATACCCTCGCTGGAAAAAAGATTGTAAAGTTTGTTGTGCTTTTCCATGGTGGCAAAGAATTTAAGGCTGGCGCAAAATATCAGGCTAACGCGGTATAATGATTTGAGTCAAGATATTTGACAAGGCCATCGGCGATATTGAATAAGCCGTATTCCCTGTCTGGATCTGCGAGTGTCATTGGTGGACGAATGTGGAATAAGCCTTGGCGGCTGTGTTGTCCACGTCCTCGTATTGCCTTTTCATGGCTCAGCTTCAGTTTCACTCTCCCCGGAAACTACCTCCCTCCCCTCTAAATGTCTCCCGGACGGGGGCAAATGAATATTCCTTCGTGATTAGAACTATCTGGCACTCCAGAAATGATGCCAGTATGGCACAAGGCGGTGCTTCATCATCCGTTCGAGATATCCAATACGGCCTTGCCGCCGCCAATATCAGTGGCACCGTAGGCATACACTACCATCACGCACAGGCGCGATCACAAACACCTCCGCTTCCAACTCACAACATACCCTTCGACCAGAATACTCGCTTCATCAACCGCGAGGATATTTTCTCTAAAATTTCCATCAAATGTAACGGTCGGGCAGCGCGCGTAGCGCTCGTTGGTTTAGGTGGTGTGGGGTAGGTGAATATGTTGCCCCACCTTCAGCCTGATCTAATTATAACCACAGAAAGTCTCAGTTGGCCATTGAGTATGGCCATCGAACAAGACTCGAATACCCAGATACTTGGGTTTTATGGTGTCATGCCAGTAATACTGCCCGTTTGAACAGCAGCCTGAACGAAATTGCCAGTCTTGTGCGGGCTCCTGGCTATGACAGTCCTCAGCCCGATCATTTCCAGCTTGTGAAAAGCTGGCTCCATGACCCAAAGAACCGCAATTGGCTTCTTATCATTGACAACGCCGATGACAAGGGAGTGATGTCGCACCAGGATTCCATCTCTACTTCTCGGCCTTTGAGGGCATTATATCAAGGCAGTGATGGTTGTGTCTTGATAACCTCTCGAACAAAGGGTGCTGCGCGAGAGCTAGTAGAAGATCACTCAATCATCGAAATCCATCCCATGAAGGCTTCAGAGTCACAAGAACTCCTTGAAGACCAGTTGACATTGGATAGCAGCACCGAGGATCTCAAAGCACTAGCAGAGGCCCTGGAAAACATGCCGCTTGCACTTACTCAGGCTGCTGCATACATCCGTCGACATGCACCAAGAACCTCAGTGAAACAATATCTGGAGCTTTTCCAACAGAACGATCAGTCGAAGATCAACTTGCTCAGTAAAGAAGCTGGGCATCTTCACAGAGATTGGGATGCGAAATGCTCCATTCTAACTACATTGATGATTTCATTCAAGGATATCAGAGAAATGAGTCCCTCTGCAGCTGATCTTCTATGTCTCATGAGTTTCTTCGATCGCCAGGGAATACCGGAGGAACTCATCCGACCGCAGGTTGACGAGGATAGTTCTGAAGATTCAGGCGTTGGAAGCAGTATATTAAGTACTGAGAGCACAGAAAGCCTTCATATGGTTACAATCCAAGAAGACGAAGAAAACGAAGAAGACCAAGAAGAACAAGAAAAGGAAATTAAGGAAGAGGGTAAAGAGGGTAAAGAGATTGAAGAAAGTAAAGCAGGTGAAAAAAACAAGGAAAACAAGGAGCGCATCCAAGAAACGGAAAAAATCGAGGATAATGAGAAAGAAAAAGAAGACAACCATTTTGATAAGAGCGAAGAAAGTAGCGACGATGATGCAGGTTCCGAGGTCGAAGAACTCGAGGACGATGATTCAGTGTTAGGACACGAAGAAATTGCCAGTCTCTATTCTAATTATCGAAGCCCTGGGCGTACAAGAAATACAGAAGACAACGAAAACTTTGAATCCGACATCGAGATCCTTCGAGACTACGCTTTCATCAAGATAAATACAGCCGGGACCTTCGAGATGCACGCTTTGGTGCAATTAGCTACCAGTAACTGGCTTTACAGCTTAGACCAGTATGACTTCTGGAGAGACCGTTCTGTCGATGCTCTGTGGCATCGATTTTGTCGACTATCTGTCCTCGAGTTTCGGGAGCGCGAAAGATATATCACGCATGTCAAGATGATCAGTCTGAATAAACCCCGAAGAAGGGATGTTTTAGAGGATTGGGCTGACTTGATGGATAGTGCAGGCTATCATGCATTCAACAAAAGCTTGTTACATGACGCCATGCAAATGTTAATGCTATCCTGGACTACCAGAGTCAGTTTGTATGGTGAATATCATAATTCTACACTACATAGTCTATATGCTATCGGGATAGTAGTCTCACATAGTCTCAAAAGACATTCACCGGATGAAGAAGACAATCAGCGACGTTTCCTGGAGACTTTTCAAAATTTGTGGAGAAAGGCACCAGATCTGACCTGCGCAAAAGAATCGTGGACTGCGCTGTTCAATCTTTGCGATATAACGGCACAGATTTATATGGCAACAACGCGGTTTTCTAACACAGAAACTTTGCTTACCGAGGGTATATCTTGCTCTACAGAACAATCTGGGGAAGATTCTCAGGAAACACTTGGCCTGAGGGGGACACTAGCAGCACTACGTATAAGACAAGGCGATATAAAGACGGGTGAATCGATGTTGTCAGAAATTGTCAAAAAGCTGAAATTCATGAACCAAGAGCCACACAGGGATAACGACGATGTGATATTCGAGTTGAGGAGCGCGATGAACTCATGGGCCTGGTGTCTGAAACTTCAAAACAACATCGAAGACGCTGAACTTTTATATCGCGACATCCTCGACCTATACCGGAAGGATGAAACGAGTTACTATCCAACCTATATAGTCGATGTGGAATCAGAGCTGACCAGATGTCTTATCGGGCAGAATAAGCTTGAAGAGGCTGCTCAAATTATTGAAGAGAGCGAAAAGTGGCAGAAGGCTATCCTAGGGACGCTGTACCTTTATAGAAGTTTTTTAAACATTATGGTAGACTTGGCATATTCGTACATCAAGAGAAAGGATAGTGAAAAGGCAGTACTTATATTCGAAAAGATTCTTCAATACAAGAACGAACTCGGGTGGCAAATGACAAAAGTAGAAGAATCCAACGCCATAAAGGGACTTACGCATGCCTATATAGACGAGAAGCGATATGACGACGCTATAAATTCTCTCGAGCAACACATGACATCAAAAGAGGGCAGAATTTCAGTATTCCATGATGGCGCGTGGGTAGCGGCAAATCCTTTGGGGTATTGCTATTACAAAGTTTTCCGATACGACAAAGCAATCGAAGTATGGGAAGAATACCTGAATTACCAGGAAGAAACGAAACCCACCAAGAAAGACGATGAAGCTGTGATATACGCGCTTGGATATTTAGGTCATTCTTACAGCGAGCAAGGAAAGCATACCGAGGCTTTGAGCTACTATCAGAGGTGTCTAGACAAGGAAAGGCAATCATTGGGAACCAAGCATGAAAATACACTCGTGACCATGGAATGGCTGGCCGAAGAACTTCATGATGCCGATCGAGATGCAGAAGCTTTGGTCCAGATGGAAGAATGCGTACAGTTGAGTAAAGAGACGTTCGATCCGCAAGATCCCGATGCGACCAAGATAATTGCTGAACGGGAGAAATTTTTAGAGGAATTGCGTAGTGCAGTGGCAGAATTACCCGAAGAAGCGGCTGCAGATGATCTCCTTCCATCTTCATCCAAAGAAACCGTTATTTTGGTGCAGCCAATGGATCAGATTAAGATTGGAGAATCGAAAAAGTCGAAGTCGATATCGACTAAAGCGCGTAAGTGGTGGAAATCGAAGCTGAAGAAACGATGATTTAATTCTGGGGATCGATTTTATCTTTGAGAAGCAGGTCTTCTTACACGCTTTGGTGCTCTTGATCTCGTCATTTGTGTCTTTTCCTTGACGATGCCGACGTTTATATCCGTCATCGACGTGGCGTTAGCTTTTTTTTCTTGTAATTTTATTTGTTCTATACCCATTTCTAGGAGATGATATACGGGGTAATACGGATCGATGTAAAAGTTATTTCATGATCAACTTGAGTTTTCAGTCGTTCAATTATCGTGATGAGGACCTAGTCATGTGATTACGATATCACCTGCAGTAAACGGCGAACTAGACGCAATGAATTCATTCATCATACAAAGAAGTACCAAAACAACAGACCACATATGAGAGGACGAATGTAGTTTTTACCAACTGATGTCGCTTCCGTTACGTATCTAGAGTTCTGACGACTACCCAACAGCTTGATACGTATGGGCATTGTAGAAATGCACAATCAAAAGGCCGTTCCAAGCATGTGAATCATTAGATCAATTTAATCCCCGTAAAGATTTGACAGTTCAATTATGGATTAGCTATTTCTACTTTCAACAGGGGGAATAACTTTTTTGTTGATCATTTTTATTTGATCAGCTACACTGCCACTTCTTTTTCCAAACCAAATCATAAATTGAATGATTCCAGCTGAGCGACTTCAATTTCTACTATTGAAGTCTTAGTGACAAGCCACCACTTCGTCCACCAAATGTAGTATTGGTTTCACGAACCTATAGGCATCTAATTCATATAATCACCCAGATACCCCATGCCCTCCCTCCACCACCCCCAAACGCCCAACTCTTGCATCTTGGCCCCAAATTCCTTTACACTTTCCACCTCCTCTGTCTTCCCATAGGTCGCGTCTACCTCAGGTCCTTCAAGGACCTTTTCGCCAGGCTTTTTGACAAGCTGAAAGTCTTTGTAGCGCAATCGTTGCACGGTAGAGACCCAATCTCTCACCCCAGATTCCGCACCCTGGCAATACATAATACCAGGGCACCCGCCGTAGCGAAGCAGCGCGTAGACATTGTAATTTGAGGCTGCGGCGCGCAGCTTGGCGACCTTTTTGCGGGAGGTGATGTGGTGAGTGCGGATCAGGGCGTTGAATGTCGGAGGCATGCCATTTGTATTTTCTTGTTCCCCCTTTCGTATATGAGGAAGTTCAATTGTTTGCTTCAAAATACTTGACTGTTGTTACTAGCTAAGTAGTGGTGGTACTGTAATGGAGATAAGGACCCCGGGAACGGGATGGCAAACGCCCTGTCACGTGCCATGACACGCTAGTGGATTTTTCGATCGCCAGACGTCACGGCTCGAGAAATGCCTCAAGGCAGACCGGACCGTACCGTATGGACTGCCGGCGCATACGAATACCTTCGAATGGAGAGTGATGAAGCCGATCCCCCTTAATAAGTTCGCAGCCCCAAGCCCGTCGGTGCTGAGTTTCCTGCGCGCTTCAGTACGACATGCCTTCGAACCCACGAGCGCGCCACGCGCGGTGCTGAAAGGCCAAAGATGTGGATTTTCGACAAGCAGAGTAAAGAGGAGTGGGATTCCTGGAGTGAAACGGGGTGACCTGGGAACACACGCGATTGCGCCGTCTAGGAGCTTTGCGCCTCAGCGAGGAAGCTGTCAGCATGTGGGAGCAACAAAGCCGGATGCAGCTCTCGTCGCCTCGCAGTCACTCGGTCGAAATTTACTGGCTATTTCGAACCCATGCGCAAAGTATCGAAGGACGTTCTCCACGACCAGCTTCAGCAAAGCATGGCAACTCTTCGGAGGCAGGAAGCCCAACCCAGCACGCTCGCTTTCGCCTCCTCCTCCCTGAGCGATGTCATGGGCGACGCTCCCATTCCCATAGGATTTGAAAGTCTGGGACGCATGACCCGCGCGGCGAATGAGCTGAAGATGCGGTGCACTGAGTTGGATGACCAAGGCAACGTCACCATGGTCAGCGGCGAATTCAAGAAGAGCGAATTGATTGCTAAAGTATGCTGCTGCAAGAGCTCTCTTAAGATGACACAACTAACCATATCAGTACGGTCTTTTGCCTCGCGATCTTCGCAAAATTGATTCCTCCCTCCTACCCAACATTCTCATTCGTCCGACCGCCATCCTCATAAATTTGCTCCACATCCGCGCCCTTATCAAGCATAATCGCGTGCTCGTCTTTGATGCGTATGGTACCACGGACTCAAAGTCGCAGTCCGTGTTCATGTACGATCTCGACTCTAAGCTGCGCCAAAAGGAATCCGCCGTGACAGGCAACCTTGCATATGAGTTCCGCGCTCTCGAGGCAGTCCTTATCAGCGTTACGCTCAGTCTGGAGAAGGAATTCGAAGGCGTCAGCGAGCCAGTCATGAGGGTTCTCATGGAGCTCGAAGAGGACATCGATAGGGATAAGCTACGTTATCTACTCGTATACTCCAAGAAACTGGGTACCTTCGAGCAGAAGGCCAGATTGGTCAGAGACGCCCTGAGCGAACTCCTCGACGCAGACGACGATCTTTCAGCTATGTATCTCTCCGAGAAAGCCGCCGGTCAGACCCGCGAGGAAGATGACCATACCGAAGTGGAAATGCTTCTCGAATCCTACCACAAGGTCGCCGACGAAATCGTCCAAGCCGCCGAGAACCTCGTGTCCAGCATCCGCAATACAGAGGAAATGTACGTATCGCCACTTAAATCCCACACCTAGACGAGACGAAAACTGACCCCCACACCAGCGTCAAAGCCATTCTCGACGCTAACCGCAACTCCCTCATGCTTCTCGACCTCCGCTTCTCCATCCTAACACTCGCCCTCACAGCAGGCACCTTCGTCGCCGCCCTCTACGGCATGAACCTCAAGAACTTCATCGAGGAATCTGACTTCGGTTTCTGGGGCGTCTCCGCCTGGTGCACAGTCTTCGGCTGCATCGTCGCCGTCTACGGGATCCGCAAGCTGCAACGTGTGCAACGACTCTCCATGTGGGGCCACGGCGGCGACAAGCACGCCACGCGAGGCAGCTGGGGGTCGGCGCGTGGGGCGGCAAGAGTCGCGACGTGAATCTTGGGATGGGCGAGGGCCTCGGTGTGCCGAGGCTGCGGGCTGGAGAGAGCCTGGGCGAGTTGATTCAGAGGGAGAGGGCGCAGGCGAGGAGGTTGGCGAAGGCGGAGGCGCAGGCTGAGGGGACGGTTCGATCCGGGTCGCCGGGCGTGGGGAAGTTGCGGTGATGATTGCGTGGTTGGTGTAGGGTGTCTTGTCGTTTAAGCTGGGGCATGGTTTTTGCTTGGTCTGGTTAGGTGTGTGGAGCTTCTCTACTCAGATATCCCCCCTCTGTGTTAGTGTTGTGTTTCAGGATTTTAGATGCGCGAGTAGATTAGATGGAGCATTGGGCTTGGTCCGGTACGTACAGCGGTGGCGTTTTGGGCGCTGTCATGATGTTAGGGGATGAAGGATCCATGTTAGATGTGGCGTAATGTGTAAGATGGTAGAGTTGTACAGTAAGGATGTATGTATTCTATGCCGTCCGATAGCTCCGAGTTCCGTCGGGCGTATCGACTTCGTTTGAAATTGATTGGACGAGTGCGGTTTGATAATGCTCCTGCTTACGGTTTTCTTGTACGCAGTCCCAACTAGGCCGCCCATGTACCAAGAGTTTAATCATACATGTCTTATATAATCATTCCAACGACAACGTGCGCCCAGAAACCGTCCATATTTTACCTGGTTTGGTTAGTCATGGCGAGATTAAACGACTTGTACAGGAAACTGTCGTACAAATTAGTCCACAGTGATTTACCTATGATGATCGTTGTTGATGAAAAGATGCTCCTCCAAGCTACCATGGACCTAATTTAAATCTTGAATCGTAAACCAATAAAGCAGCAAGAATAGAGCAAGGAATTCTCCCTACTCGTCCAGAACAAGCGGTAGAGTGTGAGTTCCATGTAAACAGCTTAGCGCACCGCCCCCATCCTCTACGCTGCAGATCCAACAAGGTTTAGCGTTCCCACTTCGGCCGGATCACCTCTCATCCGCTTTACCTCCGCGGATTTTACTAACTGCACATGTGATTAAGCACCTATACCTACTTCCACATTTGTATGCTTTATGAATACTAGCGTCATGCGGATATAGCGGGAGTCATCCCCTTGCGGTTTACAATATGTATCAATCTATCTGTGTATACTAAACACTGGCAACGTGTGGCAAATTGCCAGCTGAGATCGACCTCCCTTCTGAGTAATCATGGCTCATGCGTGTACCCACGCAGCAAAGCCTGTGCCAGAGCCGCAAAAAACCAAGATTCCTCATGTTAACACTCAGCTGGCGGGCCAAATCAATGACCAAAACTGCAAGAACCCAGCACTTCCTCACTCGCTGGGTGCCTAAACCGTCGCTACACACGTGGCTTCTAAGCCACCCATCCTGTTGCCTCCTCTAACTGGATGCGCCTGTAATTATCATTCCCGCACTAGCAACTAGGTAAGCGCGCCAAGTATGTCCATGTGCGGTACGTATGTACGCGTGTGTGTAGAGTTACACAACAGCGCTGAACAGGACGATGGTGAGCGGGAACGCGCCCAACCCAGTGGACTGGGGCGGAGCTCCACTCTGCACGGGCCAGCCATCTTGGTAGAGTCAGACCAGAACTCTAGGGCTGAAGCCGCCCCCGGGTTCGTATACGGAGATGGAAGTACATAAATGACGGGTGGGCGCGGTACGTTTGGGTATACACATAGTTTTTGAACTGCACACGGAGCGGTGCGAGCGGTGCGAAGCTCTTATTCATCATGGCTTTTTTTGGAAGAAGAAAAAGGGATGTCGAGGAGACAAGGGAGAGGTATATAAGTCTCCCCGCGCTACAGGTTTGAGTCACCTATCTTGTGAGGAAAGACCATGAATCTGACAAGTAAAAGGGGATATCATGTTCGTTCTTAGTTCTAGCCATTCTCCTCACTACCGTTCGACTTATACAACGATGGCGAACCTCGAGACGTCTTCAGCTCGATGACTTTTTCACCGTCATTGCGGCGGCTGTTCTGGTCCCTTATATAGCGATGAGTCTCGTTGACGACGCTCTAGTCGACGAAATACATGAGTATCGAGCTGGTCGATCTGAGATGCCTTCTCTTGAGAGGATAGCAGATACGATTAAGATGGAGGTTGCATGTACCTTTCTCCTCTACATCGTAATTTACGCCGCCAAAGCGAATTTTCTAGCGATGTATTGGCGTACGTTTTGCTCCAGTTCAGTTGCTCGCGGTTTCTGGTATGGGCTCGTTGCTTTCTCGGCACTCTCCGTGGGAATCCTTTTCATGTCGGTGTTCTGGGTTTGCAAAGCACCGTCCAAGGTTGGCGAGCTATGTGAGTGAGATCCATAGTACGCAAGTGACTGTAACTAATCTGTTCGAAGATGCATGTCAAGACCTCAGTGTTCCTGATGCTATCCGACTCCTCACCGTTTGGTGTGTGTTTAATCTCGTCGACACTTTGCTCTGTAAGTCTTCGTCTACACTCTATTGCGAGTAATATGATTAACAACGCTCAGTAATGATGTATCCGTTTTTCAACTTCATGTCATCCCGTACTCGACTTAGCACCCGTCAGATCATACTGATCGTTGTTCTGTCCATTCTTGCGCTGTTCTTCATTGCACTGGACATCCTACGCACTTACTGGGGACTCAGCATCCCGATGGCTGAAAACACAAACTTTATACTACTATGGAGACTGCTTGAACCCAACACGGCAGTCTTATTAGCTGCTGTCTCTGGTTTCATGGGCACATGGCGGAGTTCGGATACAACTTCAGATGTTGACAGTGAGAATCGCGCATGGATCGAGATTGACCATGTGAATAAGGAGATTTCGATTTGATGGGATAGATGTATTGCTATTAGAAGAAAATGTGACTGTATGGTCGTTACCTAAATGAGCATATGCGTAGTCTGTGTCTGACGTCATACGACACGTGGAGGCATTTAAAGTCCGAACCCTTTTCTAGTTACGCCCGGTAACTATGATTGGATCTATTGTAATCGGCAGGACTTGTTCGATGTCCATAGGACTGGCCCATTCTCCATCCCAGGTCGCAGTCGAAGTAATAGATATTAAAAAAACAGCGGCGAATATAAATAATGTCTCTTCAATTATCTATTCAATCCCACGCTTTTTCACCCACAGACTGGAATGCAACTTCCAAAACTGAGGTCCTCAAGATGTCACGTGATATCTAATCCCACCTATTCCCCGACCGCTCGGTACCCGAATCACACCAGTCAATTATTCTCTCGCCCCCACGCACCACAGCGTTTCCCAACTAGATACATCTTACGCTGACCTGTCACTCCACACCCATACATCCATGAATATACGCCTCAAACGAGCCAGTACACATGTACTTCCAGATGTCCCCAACCGCGTGATTATGGCATGATCTCACACCCACATACATCCATATACATACATCACCTGACGCTTTGTACAAAAACCCCAAAAGAAAACTAATCAAGCATGCCTCAACCACGAATCCTCCCTCTCTTCGCTATCGCGGTCTTCGGATTCCTAGGTGCATATTTATACACCGCAATGGTAACACCAGAACTGCCTTCCTCACACCCCACTCCCTCTTCCCTTCCCCTCGCCCCCAACATGCCGCACTCTCCCCCGCCCTCATAGTCGGCGCCGGTCTCGCCGGCCTCACCGCATCCCTCACCCTCCTCTCGCTGAACCGCTCCGTCATCCTCCTCGAGCGCGCCGCCCGCCCCGGCGGAAACAGCGTCAAAGCCTCCTCGGGCATAAACGGCGCTCCGACGAGATACCAACCACCCGATGTCCCGGACTCAGCGGATTTGTTCTACGCCGACACGATTCGTTCCGCGGGGGGCGCGATGAGGGAGTTGGTGCAGCGGAGGGAGGCGCTGGATCGAAAGGTGACGAACGAGTCCAGCGATGCAATCCAGTGGCTTGTTGATAAGAATATCGATCTGAGTCGCGTTGCGCAGCTGGGGGGCCACAGTGCGGCGAGGACGCATAGGGGAGTGGGGGAACGCCGCCTGGGTGGGCTATTATATCTAGCCTACTGAAGGAAGCGGAGGGCAAGCCAGGCTTCGAACTGCGTACGAACTGCGAGGTGGTATCTCTACTACGCGACGAGAAGACCGAGAAAAACCGCGTAACAGGCCTTCTCTACCGGTCCTCGGTCTCCCCTTCTTCACCGCTGACACCCCTATATGGTCCCGTCATTCTCGCATCGGGCGGCTTCGCAGGTGATGCCGGGCCAGACGGCGAACTGGGGAAGTGGCGCCCCGATCTCGCGGAGTACCCCTCTACGAACGAGGCGAGGAAGGGCGCGGTTGGTATGTTACATGACATCGGCGCCAACATGGTCGATATGCAGAGCGTGCAGGTCCATCCTACGGGGTTCGTGGATCCAAGCGATGCACAGGCGAGGGTCAAGATTCTAGCAGCGGAGGTGCTTCGAGGGGAGGGCGGGATCTTACTCAGGGGCGGGAGGAGGTTTGTGGATGAGCTTGGGACGAGGGAGTTCGTTACTGGGAAAATCACGGAGGGGGAAAGGCAAAGAGATGGGGATGCGGTGAGGCAGTGGGATGTACAAATCTTGCTCGACGAGGGGGCGTATCTCGCTGCGAAGACACACGTCGATTTCTACGTCGCGAAGGGCTTGATGACGAAAACTACGCTTTCGGAACTGGGACACCAGACGCTGGAAAGCGTCACCGCGTATGCGAAGATCGCAAAGGGCGAGGCGGAAGATCCGCTGGGACGGACGCACTTTGCGAATTGGAAGCTCACCGAGCCGAAGGAGGACTCGGTGGTTTGGATCGGGAGCGTGACGCCTGTGGTGCATTTTACGATGGGAGGTGCGTTGATCAGTGAGAGAGCGGAGGTGCTGGGGGAGGATGAAGGGAGGATAGAAGGGTTGTGGGGCGCGGGAGAGGTGACGGGTGGGGTTCATGGGGATAATAGGCTGGGGGGATCGTCACTATTGGAGTGTGTTGTGTTTGGGAAGGTTGCTGGGGAGGAGTGTGCGAGGTATGTATATCGACGGTCGTAGGGAGTGAATTGCCTGTTTGGGGATGGACTGGATCAATATGAATTGTGATTGGTGGTCTTGAGGGGTTTAATTTTCTCAGCCTTATTACACGCTTCGCCTAGGCTAAAATTGCAGTGCATTTTAAGCCGCATCGAATTTGGAACAGATATCGGCGTCGCCGAACAGTGAACCGCTGTCCAAGAGCACATCCTTTACGCTACTCTAAATTTGTTCCAACCCTATCAAAACCACTTCATCCTATTTAAATTCACACTGAATGCACGTATCCCTATGTATAATTATCTGTAAAATCCACATCTCTTCTATATCAACCGCTTTACTTGTGATCCCTAAGTCCCTATATAAAAGATACCAACCTTCCTATCTCCTAATCCACCTAGCCAGCCTAAAGCCTCCAGGCGTCCTCATCGAGGCTAGATCTCAGTCAGTTCATTAGTTAGTTAGTCAGTCAGTCACTCACTAACTCACTTACTCATTACGAACACACACAGACAGGCATAGCGCAACCTCATAAAATCAATCAATGTGGTTGGGACACCTCATTATTCGATCCCGGAGAATAAATACATACATACAAGCAAAAGTACACAGAAACCCCCGGTCTACCTTTCCTTCTTTCTTTCGTTCCCAATGCTCGTATGCAAAATCGTGCCTAGGCAAAAAGAAAGTAGAAGGGAAAAAGGGAAAAAGGGATATATCCCCCACACCAACCGATCCATTCCATTCCATCTCATCCCATCGCATCCAATCCCATCCAATCAAACCGATCCAATTCCCTTTCATTCAATCCAATACCATCCAATCCCCACCCCTACTTCCTAACTCATCAAAAGCGCACACACACTCCCCACATTCAGCCCCCTCAAATCCGCATAATGCTGCCCCACGCCCAAAAACACCACCGGAATCCCCGTCGCATGCACCATGCTCACCAACGTCCCCACCATATCCCCCACAGTATCACATTTCGAAATCACAAACCCATCCAGGCCCCTCCCAGGCCCAAAACTAGCGTTGAAGTTCCTCGCCTGCGCCACCGCATCGGAGCCCACCAGCGCCTCGCCCACCATGAGGATCTTATCCGGCTTCGCCATCTTCCCAAACTTCTCCAAGCTCGACATGAGGCGCTGATCGTTGTGCCGCCGCCCCGCAGTATCAATCAGCACGACGTTGAACCCGTTCTTCGCCGCGTGCGCGACGGCATCCGCCGCAATATTCGCAGCATCCTTTCCATACCCTTTTTCGAACAAGTCGACGTGGCCGCCCTCGCGGCGCGAGAGCTCCTGCAGGTTGCGCACGTGGACGCGGAGCTGCTCGACGGCGCCGGAGCGGAAGGTGTCGGCTGCGGCGATGAGGACGCGGTGGTGGTTTTGGAGGAGGAAGAAGGCGATTTTGGAGAGGTTGGTGGATTTGCCGACGCCGTTGACGCCGACGATGGAGAGGACGTAGGGGCGAGGGGTGGCGTTTACGGTGGAGATTTCGCGGAGGAGGTCGAGGGAGGAGGTTGGGGTGAGGATCTTGGTGAGGGCTTTTTCCATCGAGGTGCGGAGGGTGGAGTCGATGGCTGGAAGGGGGTGTTAGTTTAGGATGGGGATTTGAGAGAGAGAGAGAGAGAGAGAGGAACTCACTAGTGAAAGAGCTCGTCTTGAGGCCGACGAGGTCGCGCTTTACGCTGTCGCAGAGGCGGACGGCGGCTTCGCGGGCGACGTTCTTGCGGAGGAGGTGTTCCTCCATTGCTTTCAGCGGTTTTGCGAGGTCCTCTTCTGTGAGCGTCTTCCCGCCTACGACGTTGCGGAAGAGTCCCCCTATCGCACCCAGGCTCGATCCCACGAGGCCGCCGCCCGACGCCGCAGGTGTGGATGTTTGTGTCTTCGCATTCTGCTCCGCTATTATCTGGTCCATCTCCATGTCGAGATCTTTGAGCACGAACTGGCCCTTGCCCGTCCTGCTACCCCACGAGTCGGGGTTGATTTCCTCCAGCGCGTCGGCCTCGGGCGCGTCGTCCTGGGGGTCTGATTGCGAGTAGTCGAGGACCATGGAGGGGTCCTCCTCTTCGGCGCCAAAGTCGCCCCATACCCTGTTCTTCTTCGCGGAGCCCTTGCCCTTGCGCTTCACGGATGCCTCGTCGCCGGACGACGCGGGCGCAGAGCTCAATGCCGCAGCCTTCTTCTTTCCTCGCCGGGACAGCTTCGAGGCGGGCCCCGCCTTGCCGGTGAGGAGGTGGCTCTGGCCGGGGGTGTTCGGGCGCGAGGTGTCCGGGGTGGGCACGGGAGTGGAGTCCTGCGAGGTATCATACAGCGGCTTCTGCTGGCGGTGCAGCGGGGCGGTCCGGGGAGGCCCTCGTCGGCGCTCTCGTTGTCGATGCTCGACGGCGGGGTGAGCTTCGCGCCGGCGGCGGACGAGGAGCCGCCGTCGCTCTGGCCCTCGAGCTCCTGGATCTGGCGCTCGAAGTAGGGGGCAAACTTGTCGCAGGCGATGGCGCTGCTGTGCTTGCCCTTGAGCTGCTCGCCGTACAGGCCCACGAACAGGGCGCGGATGTTGTCCAGCAGCTTGTCGATCCAGGTCATGTGCACCAGCGACTGGTAGACGGCGACGAAGATGAGGCCCAGCTCCTTTGCCTGGGCCCACTTGAGGGTGTAGCCCTCCTTGCGGTAGGTGGGCTTGGAGCCCGCATCGTCCGTGTGCGGCTGCACGCGCTCCTCGATGAAGACGTCGCGGATGAGGGCGTTGATGATGTGCGGGCCGACGTGGGCGTAGCGGCGCGACCACAGCACGACGCCGGACGTGGTGAGGATCTCGAACGTGTCCAGCATTGTCAGGCGGGGGACCTCAGTGAGGGTGTGCGGCGGGCGGCGAGGGCTGCTATGACGAACAGAGGGGCCTTGGCGTGAGGCCAGATCGGCGGAACTGAAAGCGAGCAACGAGACGAGACGACGAATATCCGCCCGCCGCACCGCCTGGCCGACCCCGTCCGTCCTGCATTCACTCCCTCTGCGCCGACTCTCATCCCTCCTCCCCGCTGCACCCCCGCAATTGGCGCCCGCCATGTACCAGAACCCGCCGCCCGCACACTCACCACCGCTCCACCACCCCGTCCCCCAGCACGTCTCGACCGTCCCCCAGCTGCGCTCCCCGCCGCCGCCGCAGCCCCCTCCCAGCCCCAGAGCGGCTATGGCTACGCCCAGCAGCACCCCATGCAAGGCCAGCAGGGCCCCTACAACGCCAACATGCCGCCCGCGTTCGGCGGCTTCATCAACGACCCCACCGCCCAGCTGGGCTTCCAGATGGGCAAGACGGCCATGAACGCCGGCCAGGAATACGTCGAGCAGAACGTACGCGTGCCCATCATCCCCCCTCCCCCTCTATCCTTCTTTCAGACCGCTAATTTATCATTCGTGTGTATACAGTTTGGCCGCTTCATCAGCGTCAGCGCCCTAAAGCACTACTTCAACGTCTCCAACACCTACGTCGCCAACAAGCTCTGGATCGTGCTCTTCCCCTGGCGCCACCGCCCCTGGGTCCGCCAGCAACGCATGGGCTCCTCCACCCAGGACCTCTTCTACCTGCCGCCCCGCGAGGACATCAACTCCCCGGACATGTACATCCCCATGATGGCGCTGGTCACGTACATCCTGCTCTCGACGCTACTCGCCGGCCTGCGCGGCGCCTTCAAGCCCGAGCTCCTCGGCTACACCACCACCCAGGCCATCTCCGTCATGCTCCTCGAGATCGCAATCATCAAGCTGGGCACCTACATCCTGGCCATCTCCAGCTCCTCGCAGCTGCTGGACCTGGTGGCTTACAGCGGGTACAAGTTCGTGGGCGTCATCATCAGCCTGGTGCTGAGCTCCGTGTGCACGCAGTTGGGGCTGGGCGGCAGCTGGGTCTCGTGGCTCATCTTCGTCTACTGCTTCAACGCGAATGCGTTTTTCCTGCTCCGCAGCCTGCGCTACGTGTTGCTGCCCGAGTCGAATCCGCAGGGGGTCGGGGGCAGCGCGGCCGGGTACACCAACTCGCGGAGTCAGAAGAGTGCGCGGACGAACTTTTTGTTTTTGTACAGTTATGGCATTCAGTTGGGGTTTATGCTGTGGTTGACGAGGGTTTGATCCAAGGGAGATGAATCGGAAGGAATTGGATTTTTGTGAGGTTGTTTTGCAGAGGGGTGAAGGAAGGGTGCGATTGAGGGTGTGTGAGGGAGGGAAGGGGCATGAGCCGAGTCGCGGGAAAAGTAAAAATGGGAAGAAGATTGATGTGTGCCCGTGGGATGGGGTTCAGATGATGATCATGATGGGAATATAGCCCGATTGTATTTGTAGCGAGCGAGCGAGCGAGGTGCTTTACGTTGCTTGGTGAGGGAGAAAAAGACACCGAGAGTAGGAGTAGTAGCAAAAGACGCAGCATGGAGTACGCATGTGTTGGGTTCTCATGCTAATGAGCGTTCTCTCCGTCTCCAATGCTTCGCAGTTGAGTCTGGCTTGCTGTATCTACGTAGTTAATCCGAGCTAGACTTTACCCCGAGGCTGGAATATAGATGTCTGATAACTCCATGAATAGACTACACGTCAGAGCGGTCAACCTACTGAGAGTAAGGGGGTCTAGTGCTGGGAATATGTATGTATATGTGATATGTGGCTGGGAAGTTAGGTGGTACGTACTTGCGTACCTATATATATATATATATGCATCTACACAAACACACACCCATATCCATCGATCCACCCACCAGTCCATCCATCCCCCCACAGCCCCAAACCCACCTCCCCGCCCAATCATCCCAAAACCCCACACCTCACCACAACCTCTCTCGCGGAGGCTAAGATTGCAATGAAAGTGGTATTTGTAGAACAACGCGCAGCAATATACAGTCAAGCGATGCGTACGACGGCGCGTGTTCGATAGGAGGGGGCTAGACTGAGTTGGTGCGGATGTGGTGTGAGGGTGTGTGCGTGACGGAGAGGTTTGAGGGGGACGGGGTGGTTTGAGGAATGGTGGGCGGAGATGCGCGGGAGCGTGCATATGTGGCAGTGGTGGTGAGAAAGGTAGATGGCGGATTCGGCTTGTATGGGATTCGTGATGCTGGGTGTTGTCATGGTAGATGGCTTGGTTGGGGGAAAGAAATGATGCTTTGAGGCGTTCGTTTCTTGTGGTGCTGGTGTGGTTCTGGTGAGCTCGTTGCATTTGATTTGCTATTTAAGTGTTGGGGTCGTGGGTTTATTAGGTGGTTCGTAACGATGGAGAAATAACTGTAGGCGTTCTGAATAGTTGATGCGGGCATGGAAGCGGATAAACATGAATCCAGCTTAGCGTTGCTTATGGGTGAATGCTATTGGGCGTTGTCCACGTTACTTTCATACCTCGTGTATTAACCCCGCCAACATCGTTCAGCGCCTGCTTTGTGGTCACCATCCACGTCTGCTACCTATCCCAAGCCGACATCAGTGTTATGTCAATACTCATATTGTAGTTCGCTTCTTGGCTCTAGATCTTAGGTGATATGATCGTTGGCTCAGCCTTGCTTCGGGCTTTTCACCATGTCCATTTCAGCATTGGCAAAGAGTTGCGATAGAAAACTCAGTGACATTATTGACCACATCGATGATAAATCACACCACGCAAGTAAATACGGCGCGATCAATGAAAGCCTTGGGCGGCTGAGAGTATGGGCGAACAACCTCGGAGCCTACCAGAACCCCGCTGCTTCGAGCTCGCTAGATTACAGACTGAGGTCGGCGCAAGATATGCGAGAGGCAATATTGGATGAGCTGGGCACTATTCGAGACTGGGCCATTCAATGTGAGTCTAAAACTAGCATCTAGGCTTCATAAAATTGATACCAGTAAGTCGAAGAAATAGTCAACGACAAGCTTCCGAACCGCATCATAAGCAGCACGCCTGGAGAAGACGACGAGCAAGATACGATCGAAAAGACTGAGCTCGACGAGCTCGCGTACGGCATCGATGGCTCGGTGACTGCCTTATTTCGACTTTCCATGGTCATCCGACAGAACCGCCCCAAAGGCAGAACTAAACTACCGGAATCCATGGAACGAGGAGATCCCGCGATTGACGTACGCCATGTCATGGACAAATACCCGAAGACCAAATCAGAGCAATGGCTAGCCGAAAGATTGGGGGAATCCACAGCCGAGCGCAGAGATGTGATAAGATATCGCCAACGGCATCTGCAGCGACTCGCAGCCTCGTATTTAGCAGAGGATCTTCTCTCAGATGACGGTGTACCTATAGATCCGACAATAGCAACGACATACGAAGCTGTGGAACGAGAAAATCAACGACTGCAAGATGAAGAGGATATCACGAGACGAAGTATGCGCACGACAGCAACATCGTTCGTTTCCATTCTCGAGGAAGGTGGCGATGAATTCAACATACCCGACTTGGAACGCTTCAAGTTCAACGACAAGTTGCTAGAATATAATGAACCTTTCGAGTGCCCATTTTGCCGCACCATCCAAGAACTGGGCACGTATCATGATTGGAAGTCGGTATTATCTGACCCCAACAAATATATTCAGCTGCTTACTGTCCAGAGCTCACGTATTTTCCGACCTCCAACCCTACACCTGCACGTTCAAAGACTGCCCCTCGGAATTTTTCGCCACCCGCCACGAGTGGTTCGAGCACGAGATGTCAGTGCACAGACGGAAATGGTTCTGCTTCGAGTGCAACGACGAGTTTCGAACAGATGCGGAGGTTGCTGGTCATTTAGATAAAAGGCATCATATCGGTAATGTTCTGCAAATACCTTTTCTGCTCGAGGCTTGCCAGCGACCGATACGGTATTTTGGACAGGGTTCTTGCCAGCTTTGTGATGAGTGGGTGCCTGCGATTAGGACTGAAGATAATACTAAGGAGTTTCGGCGTCATCTTGGTCATCATTTGCAGTCGCTTGCGCTGTCTGCGGTAGAGGGGCAGTTTATTGAGGGGTTGGAGTTAGTAAAAGAAGGAGAAGAAAACGATGAAAGGGGGAGAGAAGAAGGATTGAAGACTGGAAAATCGTCACTTTTAGCTGAATCTGGTTACGATCCATCGGTAGCTTCATCCCCCCGCGATGATGTCACAACGAGACGGGCATATCTGGTGAATGAGCTAGCCTGGGATGACCCAATCGCTGATATTTTGGATAGGAGACGAGTATATCATAAAGATGGAATGATATTGAATTTACCGGGAGGCTTAAATCCCTCAGACGAAATTTTCAAAGGCATGGCAGGTGGGCTGGCTGGTGTCACGGAAGACGCAATTAAGCAATTAATTGATAAAAAAAAGCTAAATGGCTAAAGGAGCTGCATATCAAATGCTCCCACAGGATCGAGCATTCGTTTGCCAAGATTCTCATAAAAAGGCCTGGAAAATTATTTTTTGTATCAAAGTCTTGGATTAGGTGACGTTGTTTCCCAAAGTCGTCATTGAAGTATAAAAGACGTCAAAGTTTGAGCAACGGTTGCTTTCGACTTGGTTTTGCGACTATTCTACCCAGGCGGTCCCTGTGCCCATTTGTGAATGAAATTTTCCAGAGGCTTCAAGACACCGTTGATTACCTCTGTGAGGAGCTCAACGTCCTCAAGTTGTGTAGATTTCATGAAACCATAATTCAGACAACGCCTAATTGGCTCGCTCAGGCTGTCTCCATGTCTATTGTGCATCTTATGAAGTCGATCTCCAGCTACGATACGAAGTCGCGAAATGATGCTCAACTCACTGGCAGAATAAGTTTCCCACTCTTTCGTTTTTTCTAGAAACTTTGCATCGTGTAGTTCAAGTAAAGCAGCACCAAGTGAAAACAAGATCGATCTTGTTTGTTCAACAGATAGCTTGCGCGGGGACTGAAAGAAGACGTGTCCCGGGGTATGTAGGTGTCATAGTCTCTTTCATCATTTGAATATTTTGCCAGAACGGAAAAGCCTCGACGGTCCCAATCATGTGAAATCCATCCAGAACCGGCAAACCCTAAGACAGTACGGACCAGTTCGACGCCGATCTGAATGCGATCTTTCAAGTCCCTCAGCTGTGCGAAGACTTCCTCCAAGCCAATAGATGATGACAGATTATGAGTACCTTGGCTGGGAGTAACAAGTTCGAAGACCATGGTCCCTACATCGAGATCGATATGCTCTCTGTGAGATTGCATGTATTCTGGCGAGAGGAAAGCGCATATATCAGTAATTTGACTGGAACTAGTTTCAGCTTTCTCCGAAGACAATTTAGGAGATACATGCTGCTCGAACATAACGGGTCTGTTCTTTTTGTTTGTTGACGTAGTTGTTATTATTCCAGCACCTTTAATCTCGTGTGAGCTTGTAACTTCTGATGAACTAGAGCCACCTGCGGTTCCATCTCCTGCAGGTGCTACATTGAAACTAGATTTTGGAGACCGTTGTCCAATGCTCCAAGCGGCTCTTCGAATTCTCAGTGTCTTTGAAACACCTGACTCTTCTACTTTATGCTTTGAAGATTTTGTTAATTTTATGATCTTTCGCTCCAGCCACAATGCTTCTGTCTTTTGTTGCTTGGGATTGAGAATTGCTGCTGTTGCAGAAACCGTTGCGATACCAATCTTTCGGGTTTTTGCAGCCTTTACTAGATTGGCACGCCATTCTTGATTGCGTAATCTGATATCGTACTGGTCAATCTCATCGATCTTTTTGGCCACGGAATTTTCTGGTGGATTCCGATCTCCGCTGTTCCGAGAGTACCTCATACTTCTCCAATGAGATGATTCGTGCAACATGAGAACAATACTGGGAGCTTCACGATTGCTTTGATACCGTGACCAATCAGCCATGACCCCGCAATTATGGCTGTGGTTCTCGCCACATTTTATTTGAGCATGAAGAGCTGTAAACATGGTCTTTGCTTGCTTCTGGAGAGTTCTGAACACCTGAATGTGTTTGGACAGCGGTGCGTGTTTTGAGAAAGAACTACTCTTCTGGTTCTCAATACGATCCAGATTCAAGACGAACCGGTTAATGTCAGAGTTGACGCTTTTCAGGGTATCCATGAGTGGTTGCTTGTCTATCGAAAAGCTGTTCTTGAAACGGTTTATTTCGTAGGCTGTTGTACCGGACTCTAGAGCTTGGAGCTTGAATTATCTTATCAGTTCTGTTAAACTCTCGGAGTAAGTAAACGCACCTTTCCATTCTGCTTGGGAAGCATATCATGTAAGGACTTGATGGTCGCATCCATGCACCGAAGTTTATCCAAAAACCAGTCGTACTGATCCACCCCAATACGCCGTTCAATCCTGTCTTGCATTGCCATATCGTACCATAGTGGCGAGCTCGCATCTTTGTACAGGGCCGTGGATCCTTCCAGATCTACCTCTAGGGGTCCGAGGAATATCTCCAAGTTCTGTTCATAGGTTATGCGTTCAGTTCGAATGTCGCCGATGAATCTTTTGTACGCGATATCGAATTTATACCAATCTTTCCCTCCTTGAACAAGCGGCAGAACAGCGTTCGCGGCCTGGAACAAGGCTGGCAAACTCTTCAGTATGATGGGTGCAACTTCTATACCAGACATTACGACAGCTCGGATGTATCCCACGAGGTGAATGCTAGTGTCGGTAGTGGTGTCTCAAGGAAAACTGCGAGTGTTGTTCAGCCGCAAGTGCGGGGCATCACATCGACCAATACTATTGCTCTAAATACGAAGAGCGCTTCGCCGGCAAGCTGAATCGTCAGCCCACACAGATACAATATTTTGTATGCAAATATAGAAACTTTGAAATTGATCTGGGGTTTAAAGGTAGATTTGCTGAAGCTTCGGTAATACATATAGAGAGCGGTCTGCTTGAGGCCTCCGAGAAAGTTTTTATCGTCCCTACTCCAGAGTGGCTAGCCATCGGATATATGATAAAAGGAAAGGCCTTTATGATAGTTCAGTGAAAAAATCAGGTGATTTCTGCAAAAGATATCGTATTATTGTTTTGCTCGCTTTCCATCGCCGAATTCGACGCAGTGGCGTTGACATGGGTCGCTATAGCCGAATACAATAAAAGCTCACGGCTAGAGATAACGGACGTTCGACCTTTCTTTTCATCAGCATCTGAGAAATCATGAGATATCAGCACCGAGCATTACCTGAGATCGAAGAGGGCAGCGAAGACCCCTATATACGTCTTATCATGCTACACCCTGGGGGAGAGAAGGTCGGATTACATGCACTCTCAAACAGACTCGCCTTTCAGAAGCTGGAGAATATGAAGCATTGAGTTATTGTTGGGGCAAGGCGCCTAGGAGAAAGATATACATAAATCCGGCGTCGACGGCTAGCCCAACACAAGGGCGATATCTTCTTGTACCAGCCTCCTTGATACCTTTCCTCTATCGGACACGTGCGCACCCGTTGTTCAAAGATAAGGCTCGAGTTCTTTGGGTTGACTCCATATGTATTAACCAGAACGATAACGCAGAGAAGGAATCCCAGGTCAGATATATGCGAGACATCTACATGCATGCCAAGCACACCATCATATGGCTTGGTGTAGAAGCCGACCGCAGCGCAGATGCCCTCTCATACATTTACAAACTGGGAAGGAAGTATGTTTTCCATGTGGCCGATATAGAGAATCGCGTATTCAATCCGGAAATTGAGCAGGAGAAAGAAAATCTATCTACGTTCAATGTGACTGTCGGAGACCCAGTATTGGAAGCTGTTTTTGCACTGCTAGAGCGGCAGTATTTCGAACGCGCTTGGATCGTTCAGGAAGCAGTCGTATCACCCAAAGCACATATTGCTGTAGGCGGAAATTCACAGACGTGGCTCACTTTCGTCTTCGCATTCCTTTATTTGCTTCAAGTACAGTCCTGGATCTTTGAGTTCTATCCATCTGTACATTTAAACCTGGTTGTAAGCTTGATACGAACAAAGAACTACTGGAACTGCAACTATGATATTCCCTGGTGGATCACTTTGGTCACGCATCGCCAGTCACGGAGTGGTCTACCGGAAGATAAAATCTTTGCGTTATGGGGACTTAGCTGTAAGAAACAGCTCATTGATCTAGGAGTCAGACCAAACTATAGTCAAGGGGTGGAGAAGACGTACTGGCATCTCGCAACTCGTGGACTCGAAAGTGGCACCGCGGAAGTTCTCCATATACCCAGAATCTGCATTGAGGAAGAAGATTCACAAAAGGGAATCCATGCACTCGAAGTACCATCATGGGTACCAGACTGGCGATATACAGAAGGCACAGCATTCCCTATGAACCCTTTGATACTTGGGAGTCGTCCTTCTCCTCTCCCTTATCGATGCTCTTCCAACACCACTTACTCACCCTTCTTCCTGGATTACGACGCCAAAACTGGACTTCCTCGAACAATTGTTTTGGAAGGATACACCATTGCGCAACTCACACACATTACGTCTCGTTCTTGGAAAATCCCTGCATACCCTAAGCGTCAGACGTTGAAGTCTCAAGCTAGGGTAATGCAATTCAATCAAAGTCAGATCGTCGAGTGGGAATCTGTCCTGAGATTGCGCGGTAGCCACAAAAGAGTCTATGAACCCACAGGCGACACTTACTTCGAGGCCATCTATAAGGTTCTGTCCGCAGGATCGATACCAAAGCAAAACGATCACTTAGCCAAAAGAGCATTCGAAGGGTGGGAATCACGGCAGCGTTTCCTTAGACTCATACGACGTGCGGGACTCGAGGCCTACCTCTGGATCTATATTATCGTTGTTTTTGTGGAACGCATCCTGCGAACAGTCGTATCGTACCGGAATCCCGACTGGGAATTTCGTACTATTGTCGCGCCAATGCACAATCGAAAAGGCGCAAGGTTGAACGCAAATATAGGATGGGGCGAGAGACAAGATAAGGAGATGGAGTTTTTGGCACTAGTCCCAGTGCAAAGTGATGTTGGAGATGAGGTAGTCATCTGTAAGGGAATCAAGTTACCATTAGTGTTGAGGCGGAAGTTAGGAGGAAAAGAGAGAAGATATGAATTTATAGGGGATGCGTATGTGCACGGAGCGATGGATGGGGAGCTCTGGCGGGGCGAAAGATGTGCAGATATACGCGTGGAGTGATGGGGTAATGAGGACTAATCAGGTGAATTACTCTTTTTGTTTCTATCTAGAACATAATCGACCCACGTACAATCTAACCCTTGCCATAATCACGAAAAGCCCCATTATAGTTTGTTGAATCGAAGTTCTCACACCATGATTTGGGAAAAAGGATCGTAGCCCACCCCATTGTGAACCACAAGAAGGGCTCATATCGAAAAAAAGTTCGAACTGGAACTGGAGAATCAAAATCGGTATGAGCAATCATGGCAAGCAAGAACCATATTATATATAGAGATGCCCCACCGCCCGTGAATGGCTTAAACCAAAATAGGTTAGACCGAATCCTTGGTCCACGAGAAGGATGGGTCCTTTTTCAGATCGCCCCCATCCTGTACATCATCTTGATCACATCTCCGATTGATCGGAAGATTTCTTGATAGCTGTATTCTCATATACCTGGTAGATGCGTATTGCGATGTGGCAACCAATAGCGCGCTAATTAGGGGTTGCCACGCCACTGCGTACGCGCTAATGACGTATGCAGATCTCGCAGATCTCGCAGATCCATGTTTCTTGTCCTCGATCAAAAACACCAGAGTGCCTCCCAGAATTCTGGTTCTCCATACGAAAAAAGAAAATGTCTAACCAGCAGAAGACCGCCAACAATCCCAAACCCATACCTGAAAATGAGATCAAGCAGAACTCATCCGTCTCCGCGAGCATGGCGCTTCAGGCAGCGCAGAAAGCATACGAGTTAAGGCAGGCAGCCAATGCCGCAGGAGACCCTGACGCACGCGAAGAGATCCTCGCCAAAGCTATTAACAAAGAAATCGAAGCTGAATCATTTGGCAAAGCAGCCAAATACACACGGTCTGGCACTTTCCAGGGTCTTGCTGCTGGAGCAGGTCTGGGAGTACAGCCTGGTGTTACGCTTGGCAAGCTGACCGGTGCTTTGGTCGGCGGTACTGTCGCTACAGTGACAGGGCTGCTGGGTGGCGGCGTTGGCTCTGTATATGGTGCAATGTAAGAACCTACCTCTAAATACCATATATCTTAGCCCAAGCTAACTGTATATCGCTTTTAGGCACGGTCCTTTTTGGGATCTTGGACAGATGGCAAGCCAGGGAGTGAGAAGTATCGTAGGTGATTTCCCCAACTGGAAGTCGACCCCAGCCCAAAAGAAAGCCTTGGAGAAAATGGTAATGCAGACGAAAGAGACACAAGCACCGACGAAAGAGGAGCTGGAACAGATGAAGTGTGATGACGGAGGCGCGATGCCAGAAACGTGGGCACAATCTGCAAGGGACATGACTAGCTACTTGCCATCCATGCCTTCGATGCCATCAATGCCCAATATGCCGAGTATGCCTTCCTGGGGTGGCCAGGGAACACCGAAAGATCAACCTTCGTCGAATCAAAAAGCAAATACGACCGCGCGCACCCAAAATCAACAACCAAAACCCGCTCAGAAGTCTCAGGGCTCAACCAGGACTCAACAACCTCAGACCAAAGAGCCACCGAAACCGAAGGAAGCGCCCAAGCCCAAGGAAGCCCCGAAGCCCAGTGGTGCCCCTGTGGCCAACCAGGCACAGAAACGTAACCCACCTTCTAATGCAAACAAGCCAGCTGCTACTAGCAAGCAAAATACAACCACGTCACAAGAGCTAAAGAAGCCAAGGAAGCTCGACAGAGCAAACCCCAGTACGAATTCTAGCTCACAAGCAGCACCACAGAAGAAGAAACCGCGAAAGTTGGAGAGAAAACCTGCTGCTTAATGCTGGTTCTCTGCACGATCAAGTTATGCGATGAATGGTAAGTAGGTGTATGATTTCACGTCCTGCGGTCAGATCTGTATCATCATGTTATGTTTACTTCGAAGCGCCTCGTGTCTGCAGATTCTTGTTTTGCAATCATTAGAGCGTCTAATGTTGAGCGAACGATATCTCAGTCAGCTATTTTATCCTGCGTTCTTTGTACAATCTTTGGTATTATTGCAGCATAAAATTAAATTTTATTTGTATTGGCACTCTTTGGCTCCAGTTCCATTTAAGGTTGAATTCTCCCCAATCTCAGTGCCATGAACGATAAACAACCAAAGGAAGCCTTTACATCCGAACAAAATGATACATATTTAGCACGGGAAAAAAAAGGGCAACACATTCTACTAAGAACTCGAATTCGTGGAGAACTAATGTTGGCAGCCTAAATATTCGGTAGCCCGTTTCAGTTAGCCAAGGATCACAGCCTAATCCTACGAACCGACCATCTAACCATCGCAATTCCCCTGAAGAAAAGTTCCACGTGTATTCCATCACAATACACCAATCCATTCCATACACACATCTCCAAACAAAACATTCTCATCACTGTGCATCCACAAATCCACCATGCTGCGCCCAATCCACCGCGCCTTCACCGCCACCACGCGCCCCCACGCTACCCTCCGCGTCGGCCCCCCATCACGCCCCCCACCACCCCAAGAACCCTCTCCCAAAAGCCCAACCAGCAAAACTCAACCCCCACACCCAAACCCCCCGATCCCCAAAATCCAAAACCCTCTCCCCAGCCGAGCAAGCGATCAAAGACGCGCGCCGTCAATTCAAGTACATGGGAAGCCACAGCTCATGGGGCAACTCCAACGCGAGACGCGCGGCGTGGGAGAAGCTCGGGCCGCCGCCTCTCTCGGAGTACAGGTTGACGTTTGGGAAGCATTGTGGGAAGAGGTTGGATGAGGTGCCGGAGGTGTATCTGGTTAAGTATTTGATTCCGCGGCGGGGGGAGACGGGGGGCTGGGGAATGAGTGTCCGATTGTGGTGGATGCGGTTGAGGATTATATGAGGAGGCATCCTGAGGTTAAGGGGAAGGGGTGGCGGACGAAGGAGAAGGGGAGGGGGGTGCCGGGGGTGCGGTGTGATGGAGGGGGAAAATTTGGTGAAATTTGTGCTGTGTGTTGGATTAGAGTCTCAAAATATTATAACCAGATCTGCAACCGATCTCATACGCTTTGCAGGTCGTTGTCGTATACCACTATCGATCTTTCGTCTAAATCACCGGCAGATAGCTGGTCTCACTCGTATGTTATTTATGCAAGAAAAGTCGTACTAATCCATTACGTCGTAATACATATATCCATAATCCTTAATCCATACCCATAAACCTAGCACCCCACCGTTAGCTATTCCACTCTCCGGTTAAACCGATGCTCAATAAGATGTATATACCAGCACTCGATCGTTCGTCCATCTATTCCAAGACCACCCCTTTTCTTCTCTTCCACACTCACTCCCCTCACTCAAACCTCCGCTTCCTTACCCCCCACCGTTACAACCCTCTCCTCGCTATCCACAGTCCCTAACCTCGGCCTCTCTCCCTCAGCCTCTCTTTCTCTGGCATCTGCCCCATTCCCATGCCCATCCCCATCCCACTAACTCTCCTCCCCCTCCCCCACTCCACTCCCCAAAATCCACCGCACTCCAACTCGCCCTATGCACCCTCGCCCCCAGCGGTAAGCTACTCCAACTCGACCCCTTGGACCCCACACTCGGCGATCTGCGCCTCCCCACCCCCACGGGCGTCTCCGCGCTCACATCCCCCAACGACGCCACTCTCACATGGCGTCCATGCGCAGGATACAGTTCCGCCATCGAGGACTCCGCCGACGAAAACGACAACCCGCTAATCTCCCGCATGAACTCCTCGTCCTCGTCTTCGACCTTGGCGACGCGACGCACGTTGCTGACGGAGAAGTAGGGTTGCTCTGGGACGGCGGGGGAGCTACCGTGGCTGTGGATTTGCGGTTCATTTTCATTTTCAGTCTTTCGTTGAGCTTTGCTTTGGAGTCTGGGGGTTCGGTGGTTCGTGGGAGGGAGGAGTGGGGTACGTCTTTTTCTTTGAACTGCATGTGAGCGTAGTATTTCTGACGGAGGGTGTTGCATCGTTTAGGATGGAAAACTTCGCGGTGGCGCATGAGCGACATATAACTTGACGAGGCGCTCAGAAGGATGCAGATGAGGACTGCGATAGTGAGAAGGCCCTGAATGACGATGATGACGATACCGATGACTGTGGCAAGTATGCGGGGAAGATTGAAGCGGGAGGCGAGGGGGATGGAAAGAGCGAGGGTCGCGATTTTGCTGAAGCTGAGGGCGTAGACGGCGATGATGTTGAGGCGTTGGCCTTCGAAGGGGCGAAGAAAAACGAATATGATGAAGGCGACGGTTTCGACAACGAGGAGGCCGACGACTTGGACCATGGGGGATCTTATTCCGCCCGCAAGGAAGCATGCGCGAGTGAACTCGTAGACGAACCAGATGATGAAAAACCACCAGCGAGTTCTGCGGAAGCGGGCTGTCAGCCAGCCGAATCTCTTCGTGTATGCGTTGTTGTTGTGGATTGACTTTTCGTTGGATACGGAGCTAATCTTCCACCATGGAATCGAACCAACATATCTTTTGTCTTCAGAACGAGGAGATTCACTGTTGCGCTGAAATAGAACCCAGGGGATCACTTTCGACAACTTTCTCTTTTCCATGTTGAGACGGTCCGGCTGAGAAACATACTGGCCGAATCGTATCCGGTAGAAACACGCATAACCAACTAATCCCCCAAGCCCGAGAAGCATGACCAGGAAAACCACGCAGGCCACAGCTACTGGCCCAGTTGAGGCAAGGTAGCTGATTTGGAAGAGCGACAGAAATATGAGCGTAAAGAAGCCGATGAACAGGGTACGCAGGCCAGCAAGCATGGTGTATCCCAGCCAGTGACGTCGAAAGTACAGCAGCCGATCGGGCTTCGTCATCTTCAACTTGCTTGCACCTTCGAGGAAAAGTTTGAAAGCGACGACGGAGACGATAATGCCTAAGAACAGGACCAAAAACCACAGAAGACCTGTCATAAATGCGTTTGAAGAGGGGATTTCGGTTTGAGCAAGCGTACCAGCAAAACCTGAATAGTTACCGGGGAGCGGAATGCCTGGCTTAACAGGATGTCCAAACCATGGAGACGCCCTCGACGAATTCGCGACCTCTCTTTTAGCCATCAATTTCTCGAAAATCTGCCTTTTCGTGAAGAGCTTCCTAGACTCATTCACAAGTGTATCATCCAGTCCAGGAAAACTCGGTGCCTCTGGAAACTCCTCCCGTCTGTATATCTTCCGGATGTCGAAACCACCCCCTAAATATGGATTCGGCACACCCGTTTCCGCAGCTCCCACATGCGATATGTTGCCCTGATTACCACCGATAAAGCCATTGATAGTACGCTGCATAGCACTTGAATAAATGATGCCCCCAGCCCATGCATAGTTGCTCCAAAATGCAACCAGCACGCTAGGCCAGTTCATGGAGAGCGCCCCGCTGAAGTAGATATGTTGCCACACCGCAAAAACGACCAAGACGGAAAACGAATGCGCATAATGTTTTCGCATCTCCGATACACTTTCACCATATATCGCCGTTGCAAAAGACGCCAGCACAGCGATGAACGTGAACACCCCTAGAATGGAACCCACCCATGCTGGCTCGGAGAACGAACTCCCGTTTGTCACAACGCCTGAATAACACCCGATCTGGCTCTGTGATGAATTGGAGAAAATACGGAGAATAGCCTGGCCTTCGAAGTCCGGGATGGACAGCGCAATGGACGGGATCCCCGCTACGTCGTTTTCACTGATGGGTATGAAGCCGCTGGCGTCGATGGGAGTTCCGGCTTCAACAGGACATGCGCTGAAGCACGTCAGGCAAGATTCAGTACATATAGACAGTGACTCACCTATCTATGTTCGCACTACACGGATCGAATGTCAAGTCGAATCGTGATTCTCCGTAGGCGAACACGCCAATGTACACTAGACAGTCAGATTCTTCTTCCCATCACGGCTTGATAGACCTACTCATGATAGACTCATTCTTGAGTGATGTCTCGCCGCCAAGATGGAACATGATCGTCATGTTGTCCTTGTAGTATGCGGCATCGAAGCGGGTCACGTTGAAAAGGCTTCCTCCCATACAGTCGCCATAGTCCTGGGTGTAGAGAGAAGGCCTTCGGTTGTCTGGCACCAAATACTCCTTCCCATCGATGATACCTTTTACATATCCTTCTTTTGCGGCCGAGACACCAGCAGCGAGCCATGTCAGGGTCGTAAACAGCAACATATTGAACGATCCACTGAGAAAAGACGAAGCCATGGTATGCAGAACGCAGCCTGAGGCCCCGGTGGAATATTCGAAGGCCAACGTGAATACCGCACCACCGTTTCCCCCACGCGCAGAACGATCGATGTACCGCCGTGACAAATGCGTAATCCCGTTCGACGCTTCAAACCTACACTTTAGCACCCCAGCTTCCAATCTTCAAACCCAACCTCGTGTGCAGAACTCTCTTAACCTTCGCAACGACAAACACCCAATCTCTTCTCTAGCCGGATAACTAAAAAGTCTCCCGCACACAAAACACGGGCCTCGCAACGCGCCGAAGCTCCTTAGCAAAGCATAATCGATTTGATGCCGGGCCAAAAGATCAAAAGGTCAAAAGGTCAAAAGCCAAACGTCGAACGTCGAACGTCGAACGTCAAGGTGAAGTGCCAGTCCTCCGCGAGCAAGGAAGGAAACGCTACGCTATGTATGGTACCTGGCAGGCACGCCGTCCGGCAAGCAGGCAAGCACGAGCGGCTCCTGAGGCCCGCGGAAGGCAGCGTGCATCACGTCTGGGGAAAGCGCGCACCAAGGCACTAGAAGGGAAGAAGGTAGACTATACACACTACACTAGTGTATACCCATGGCGCTAAGCTTGTAGCGTGTGTACGCTAGGTATGGCGTCTTTTCTGTTCATCGGGACCGTGGTGGTCGCTGGTCTGAGCCGCTTTTGGCATTTCTCTTCACGAAGCTGTGTATGGAAGTATGGAAGGACGTACGGTGATGGCTGATAGACCGGGTGCATCGGAACATTCACCACACACACACACACACACTCTCTCTCTCTCTGACACACACACACCTCTTCACAACACACGCCCTGCTTCCCTCTCTCCCTCCCTCCCTCCCACAACTACCTAGCTAGATCCATCCACCCTGCACGCCCCCACCCGCCCCTAACCCCCCAAGCTAGCGCCCCGCGACAGGCCAGCCTGCCTTGGAACCCGAAGCCATGGCTCGGATCCCATCGCGCGATCATGATGTAGGTGTCCAGCATGGACATCGATCCTGGCTATACATACTTGTGGACATGCATGCAGCAGCTTGGCTGCCGATATCCGCGGCGGGTACATAGTTGGTTCCTTGGAGGATGCGCTGGGATCGAGCAGGGTGGCTTGGATCACAGCAGAACAGGGCAGAGGAGAGTACCTACGTACAGTAGAGGCGGAGGAAAGCGGTCGGTGCTGGGGCTAGGGACTTGGTTGGGTTCCGCGGGGAGGGAAGGTGGGTAGGTGGGTGGCTGGCACACCGCAAAGTGCGGCGAGGGAGTCTGGCTAGGTTAGTCTGGGATGGGATGGGAGGGATAATAACGATGGCACGTACATATGGACATGTTAATTAGATAGATGAGGTTTGATTTCCGCCACGCGATACACCGTGACTTTAGCGCTGTGAAAGACAGATGTATATAGAATCTAGGACACCATCAATGACCAACTATACAGACCCATTTCATGTTCCATGATGTGTCAAGCCCCAGCCACTCGAGCAGGGCAGTCCAGTCCAGTCCGGCAGTCGGTTAGATCCTTAGCCCGGGGACAGTGCATCATGCATGCAGTCGCACGTGGGCATTGGACGGCTCCCTGAGGCTGCGGGGCGCAACTCGGCAAATGCGGCAGATCCGCCGCGCTACCCAGACCAGATTTGTACTGCATGTAAGCATGTGCAGCCAGCCAACCTTGCTTTTGCAACAGCTGGCAGCCGAGACGCGGGATGCATGACGGAGATGGCTTTGTAGAGAAATTGTTCGGGTATTGCTCACCGTCGCTTGGATACAGAGGTGAATGATGGTGAACGCAGCGAGCGAATCCTCAACCTCGTATCAATTTCGAAAGCCACCACAGAACCAAGCAAACAAACAAACAACTCCCTCTAAAAACAAAAGCCTACAAAGGCCTGGGTATCATTATGTATATATGTACATAAATACGTATACATGCCTCACCACCCACCCCCTCTATCTATCCATCCATCCATCCATCTATCTATCTATCCCCTCTCCTCCTCTTTACCTCCCCACCGGAAACGTGCCCTTCACCCTAACCGTCAACTCCCCCTCCACACTCTCCAGCGTCCCAATAATCTCCACCGCCTGCGCCGCCCCCTCAACCGGCTGCTCCTTCTTCGTAAGATCCTTCCACGACGGCAACCAGGACTTTGCGGGCGCGGGGTCCGGGTCCCGCGGCGGTGCGGTCTGCGGGAGATTGGGCCGCGAGTAGTTGGCGCGGAGGATGTAGAAGTTTGTGCTGTAGGTTGGTTTGGCGTAGGTGACGCTCATGGATGTGGGGCGGGGGATGGAGTCTGTTGGGGGTTGGTGTCAGTGGATAAGGTCGGGGATCGGTTGGGATGGAGGAAAGAGGGGAGGGGGACGTACTGATTGGGGCGTCTGGTCCTGCGATCATGCGAGACATGCAGTCTTCGAAGATGGTTGCGACGGCGCCGCCGTGCGCGAGCGTCGGCCACCCGCTCAGCGCGGTGCCAATCCACACCGCGGCTATCAATTCGTTCGTGTCCGCGTTCCAGAATGCGCGCTGGACGCCGAGAGCCCTGCTCCCGGCGAGCGTCTGGCTGGTCAGCGGTCGCGTTGTGCCTTCATTATCGTCGTCCTTGGACTCTGCAATGTGCGTCTTGACATCCAGCTCCATCCAGCCATTGCCCTTGTTGTCTTCGGCATTTTCTGCGGCCTTTATTTGTGAACGCATCCATTTTACTACATCCAGTTGGTCGGCATCGGATGTGAGGGCCTTGAGTGCGAGCTCGTCTTCTCGACTACCGGGTTCGGGCAGCGCGGGACTGAAGAAGTTGCGGACCGTGTAACCCGCGGAGACGCCGCCGAATAGGAGGATGCCGTACCATGCGTAGAACAGGAGAGAGCGGCGAGGTTTCTGGGGTGTGGATGACGGTGGCGGCGGTGGTTGTGTTTGAGGAGCTGGCGGTGCGGTAGGGGTCGGAGCTTGGGAAGCTTTCGGGGCATCTCTTTTGATAGCTTTCGATGATTTGAATCGTTGGTTCACATGCTTGGAAGGGCCTATTCTCCGTATTATGTTGATGGGGCTCGCACGGAAGCCTGGGCGCAGCATGGCGGGCAATGGCTTTACGGCAACGTGCTGTGAATGTCGGGATGGAAAAGTTGGAGCTGAGCTTCAGGCGAGTGCCCGTAAACGCCGAGGCACGACGTCTTGGCACACTTGAACCCTGGTTTTGCACCATCCCCGCATTTGTTCATACCATTCATTCTTTAGTGTTGGTTTTATCGTCACTAACTATACAAAGGTAGGCGAAAAAGTGGTAACTCATTTCTGAGTAAGAGTGGGGTCTATGGCTCACATTCGCACAACATCTCCAGGCCACACTTAATACGTCTATGCTACAAGTGGAACATTCACCTAACCATCAAGCTTTTCTAATGCAATCCCCTATTTCAAATACTCCGATTCCACAAAAGGGTGTTCGTTCCTACAAAGCCCCATCATTAGCACTTGTCACCCCGGAAAAGTCATTCCCATCATGTACTCACCACCCATCGACCTGCAACAAATCCAACTTCTTCATATCCACCCCCTTGAACATCCTCACCTATAACAATGTCAGCATCACCCTTGAATGTCCCATATATCCCCCAGCTGCACACAAACCTACATTTATCCCCATCAAATCCACCTTCTCCCCCGCTCCTTCAACCGCGGATCAAAAAACACCGAACTCCCGCACCTCCCACAAAACTTATGCTGGTTCATCTTCGGCCCAAACGTATACGTCTTCAGCGCATCTTCCCCCTTTTTAATCGACACGTACTCGCGCTCCGGGTACACGAGGAGGTAGCTGTTGCGCGCGCAGATGGAGCAGTTGCACTCGATTACTTTCTGCTGGGCGAGCGGCGGGGAGAGCGAGACGGTGTATTGCACGGTGCCGCAGTGGCAGAGGGCTTCGTAGGTCTGCGCGTTGGAGGGGTCGAAGGCGGGGAGTTGGAGGAGGTCTTTGGCGGACATGGTGGGGTTGGTTGGGGGAGAGAGCGGGGTGGGGTGGGGAATGGGAGGGGGATGAAGCTGGGGGAAGTACTTATATACTTGCATGTGGATCCCCGACGTGTGTGCAGATGCGCTGAAGGTGGTATACCGTGCGAGAAGGGAATTTTAGGTTACGGAGATATGTTTTCGGGATACCTAGGTTGTCTATAGATTATTTGATAGATGAAATAGAGTTTCGATCAGACTACACTGATAACTAACTACACCCACAACTCACAACAATATTCAGATCGGAAAGCTACCTCGTGAATACCCTAGAAACACCTCCAAGATAACCATCTCACAACGTATAGTCAAAACCCCGCCTACACGAACGACCCCGGACCCTTATCGGAGACTTTCCCAATCCGCCCCCACCGCACACATACAGACTTCCCCTCGCGCAACAAGTCTCCGACTTTTCTCCATCCAACACCACCCACCAAGCCCGTATACACGAAGGATGTACATACATACTCGCCACTTACCACACAGCCAAACGCGCATTAGTCCAATCTCAAGCCACATACCTCAATGCATCCGAGTCCAAAATCAATCTCCCTACAGCGCCTTGCCAAGACCTATATCCCTCGACCAGCCACCATCGTGTCTCGTCGTGAGGGATCAATAAAGGACAAGGAGGCATCCGTGCACCAGATTTGGGGTCCGTTGCACTGCAATCTCTAGCGCCGACGAGCCTGTAAACCCCTGCCCCTTGAGCCTTAAGCGAAAAAGGCAAACTAACTATTCACCGGTTCCCAGGTGCGTTTCCGCTGTCACACAGCACTGCAATCTTTAGCGCCGACGAGCAGACCTGAATGACATTTTGCCCACCGTTACACAGCACTGCAATCTTTAGCGCCGACGAGCAGACCTAAACGACATTTTGCTCACCGGTCTGGAGAGCTAATAGTGCATGACCTGTACAGGTTTTTTACGACGTTAATTGAAAACCATAGTGCTGATTGGATAGAGCAATGCAATCCTTAAGCGAAGACTGACCGGAAAGTAGCACTGTAGTCTCTATAGCCGATAAGTCCACCAATATCCTTTACATAAACCGCGTCACAAGAGCCGCAAAACTGACACTGCAATATCTAGCGCCGGCGAGCAGATCCATATGTACACCACTTTCCTCGCCGGTCTGGAGAGCTGATGGTGCTAGTTGGATAGAGCACCACAATATCCAGTGCCGATAAGATCACATACAAAGCCCCTGCCCCTTATCCCTTGGCCTTTAATCAAGATTAAATACAAAAATATAATTCTTATGACTCAAAAGGCTGAACTAGTATCTTTCCCAAGTCTATGATGATTTGTTATTCGGTGAAAAGGTGCCAAGTCATCACGACGACGACGGCGTCCAAATTGGTCGAAAGAAAAAAGCGTCCCCCCACTCGATAGCGAAAGAAATGGCGTAAAACTCCCAAGGCTATATACTGCTAATAAGAGCGGTGGCTAGTGGTGGGTCGGCTCTACCAGCCTACAACATGTGCAGGCACCGTCAATTTCAACCAAGTTGAAGAAACCACTGCAACATCTATATACAGCCCATAAGGGAAGTCTTGCTTTATGGTAACTTGATTCACAGAGCCGCATATCAGCACTGCAATCTCTAGCGCCGACGAGCGGATCCATACATCGTTTTTCTAACTGGTGAATACATAGCTTACCTTTTCTCGGTTAAGCGTCGAGGAGCAGGGGTTTGTTCATAGCGAGGCGTTCCAACACTGCAATCTCTAGCGCCGGCGAGCAGATCTATACGAGACTATGCTCACCGGTCTGGAGAGCTAGTGGTGCTGATTGGATAGGGTAATTGTATTTATAGGGCAGGAGCCGACACTGCAATCTCTAGCGCGGACGAGTAAATTCATATACCTACTGTTCTTCTATAGACCGGTGAGTACATAGTTTACCTTTTCTCGGTTAAGCGTCGACAGGGGGTTACGACACTGCAATCTCTAGCGCCGACGAGCAGATTCACATTACATATGTACCTACCTTAAGCGCCGAGGGGCAGGGGTTTGTACATAGGCTCGTCGGCGCTAGAGATTGCAGTGTCTTTCAGCTGAGCATTCCCTGAGCGGAAGACACTGCAATCTCTAGCGCCGACGAGCGGATCGATAGGCACGTTCTTGCTTGATAATCATGCATATACATATATATATACATACATACATATGTCCATGGATGGTCCCCGAATCACACGATACAACTCTCTGGGAGGGTAAAAGACTGAACCTGAACTCAAAAGAAAAATCGCGGTGTTTATATAATCTACTACATATCTTGCGTGCGTGCGTACACTGAGGCGATGATTCTAACGTAGCGCCAGGGAGGAGTTGATATCTCAATATGCATGTATGTACATCCATTAGTCCTACCCACTACGTACACACGTACACGTTACGCTAGATATATATATTCCTTCTACTCCTCCCGTCTATTCTCTCCTCTTATCCCTCCCCCTCTGCATCATCCCATCCCATACCTTCCCGTCCCCAAAAACCTTGAACATAAAAGAAAAAAGAAGCAGATCAAGAGAGCACCGAAAAAAGGATGATCATCACCATCATCACCATCTCAACCCCCAAATGATATTACAAGATTAAACACTAATTAACCCCCGCCGCCTAGCACCGCACCGCACTACCTCTCTCACAGTAGTAGTAGTAGTAGTAGCACAAAGCTTGCAGCAGCAGCAGCAGCATACCCGCACCATGTCTACCCTCGTCTCCTATCGCCCATAGTGCATCGCCCATCGCTCATCGCCCATCGGTACAATCCTCGCCGATCCACTCAACCCAATTACGTGCAACACTCGCCCTTTTCGAGAAAAAAAACTTCCAGCACTACCAGAGCGAGCGAAACTCTGTGCTTTCCTTTCCCTTCCTTTTCTTTTCCCTCTTTTCCCTTCCCCCTCATCCGAATAAGGATACCCCCTCCGTATCCAAGCAGGCAAGGCAAGGTAACGCAAGGCAAGCAAGTAAGTAAGTAGTCCAAGCACATGCGTATGCAAGCTTGCAAGACCTCGCGTCCCACCACCGCCCCACCACCTATCCAAACAACACCTTCCAACATTGCTCTCCGCCTATCTACCCCCGCCCCACACCTCAATTCAACACCTCGCACATTGCCGCCTTCCTCCGCTCATCCCCAACCAGCAATCCCTTCTCCCCGCAAATCTCCTCCACGACATCGACCGCCCGCCGAAAGCTCGACGCCGCGCCCCGCGTCTGCGTGAACCGGGCCAGGCAAAGATTTGCGCGCTTGTTATCCTCCAGCACGACGAAGAGTTCGATGACGAAGCCCACGGGCTTAAGATTGAGACCTATTTCGCGTAAAAGTTAGCTTCTTGGTTACGCTGAAGAGTGATTTTGAAGTGAAAACATTACGCGAGAAAAAGGAGACACCTCGGCTAATTCGATGGAGAAGAGGTTGTTCTCCAGAGTCCAGCCGGTGAACAGAAGCTTGGTGTACTTACGGTTGTTTTTGTCAACGCGGGCGGTGATGACCATTGTGGTTCGGTCGCAGGTGACGTCTCGGACGCCGTAGCGCTGCCAGTCGCGAAGGAGGTGCTCCAGCTCTTGGCGCACCTTTCCGCGACGGACCTGGAAGCATAGAGCTCGGCTTGCTGGCTTGATATGGAGGAAGCGTGAAAGCCAGTTCATCTGGAAATCTGGGGCTCCGGAACGTGCAGGAACATCGTCGGAGTTGTCCATTTCAGAATTAGAAAGTATAGAGGATGTGCTAAAGTTATCTGCGATAGTTAGTAAGATGTCAACATCAATAAGCAGAATCGACAGTGAGATGAACTTACCACCCAACTCCAATGAGCGCTTATTCTTATCATCCTTCCCCTTCTTCGCGAAAAAGTTGAAGAAATTCTTCAGCGCCCCACCACCCTCGCTCTTACCGACGGTTGTGCCACAGGCACGCATGGGGAACTCGCTAGCGGGATTGTCATGATGGTTTTTGGCCGCCTGCTTGTTGAACTCCGTGTTGAGACCTGTGGCCTTTGATGGTCCGTTCTTCAGGCGGTCGTCCAGGTCCTGCCATGCCTCAGGGATATGGAGATGTCCAGCTGCCAGCTTCGACTGAGGTTCCTGGGGACAATCCTTCTCCTCAGGTGTGCGACGGAACCATGATGATTTCTTCTTCTTAATAGTCTGGTCTTTCTTCTCGGGTACATCTGGAACAACGATTGGAGGCACGGCTTGGTTGGTGCGCGCTGTAAGGATGCCGGCCTCTGCATTTTGACGCGAAGGTGCTGATGTATGGCGCATCGGACCAGGCCAGGGAATTGTGAGAGCAGCAGTCTCACTCTTCGTAGATTGTCCCGTGTCGCTCTTCTTTCGAATGGTTAGTGGTGCAACGTGGGCTGGCGATTGCTCCACAATTCGAATTGTTGAGTCCTCAGTCAGCTTGTTCTGTCCACGACCACCAGGCCTAACAGGATCAGTAAAAGCTCTATAATTAGATATATAGGGCTCAAACCGATCCTCCTTTGCCTCTTCAGGGATTACCTGAAGTGGTGCAGATGGTTCGGGTGATTTGGCGGGTGCCGAAGACGCTCGCTTTCCAATGTTGATCGTAGGCATGGTGAGGCTGTCTAGGTAATCCAGAACTTCAGTGATACGCTCCGAACGTTCTGTACCCTCCGTGACATCACCGTTCTCTCCAAATCGTCGTGCAATTTCCATGCGGGTCTCTGCAAGCCTACGCTGTAGAAACGTGTTGGGCGTCTCGTCAGGGATTGGTGGTAGTGGTCGATGCTGATACGCATCTTTGTTTTCCGGCGTGCCTGATACAGTCGTACCATATTCCCGATTCGAGAATGTTGTGGGTGGAGTATCATATCCAGAAATATCCTTGTGGGGATCTGAAGTGATTGAGGTGCGTATGCTGGACCCCATTGACATTCGATTGAAAGCTTCGTCCATGTGTTTTTCAAGCTCTGTGCTGACCTTTCGGGCCTCGCTCTGGATATACTTGCTTGGACTCTCCGGCTTACGCACTCGTAAACGTGGGATTGCGGGACGTGCCGAAATTTTTTGCAAAGGCCTAACAGATGGAGAGTCACCTAGAGTGCTGGGTCGCTGAGATCGCAGAGAGGAACCCACAGAGTCTTGCTGGGAATTGGAATGTATGCTTGGATCGGGCGTAAACTTTTCAATGCCGGTATCTGCTGTACGTGCGGTCGCAGTAGAAACCCGTCTCAGATGAGAGAAGCTTACTCCCCGCTTGAAACTGCTGGGTCGGACGAAAACAGGTGGGCTGCTTGGCAGATATGAGCTGGCCATTGACGACCTGGATGCAGAGCTGCGCTGCATTTGCGCAGATCGTTGAGAAGGTGTGCTCCGCTTTGAAGAAGTGTGGGTCATGGCCGATCCTCGCTTGGACTTGGTGAGGGCTTGAATTCGTAACGAACTGCCTGTACGGTGTCCCAACGCTGTCGCAGGTCTTGAGTTTCTGCTACCGTTGCTTGTTCCTCGATGGACCGTGATATTTTGGTGAAGATCATGGGTGGGAAGGACCGCCTGCTTTGAAGCCCTAAAAGGGTCGTAACTAATCTCAGACGAAGGCGGTTCGTAGAAACTATGCTTTGAGTACAAGTGTTCGTTGTTGAGAATCGAAAATCCCGATTTCGATCGCTTATAGTTGTTTGTCGGTAGCTGAAGCATATCCCGTGAGTTTGGAGGACGATACGCATGATGGTGGTGGTCGCTGTTTGAGTATCCAACAGAGTGATTAGGGCCAGGCTGGTAGTTCTCGATTTGTTCATTGCGATACTTTTGAAGCGCAGTGTAGAAGTACTTCTCCTGTGTTTTGACACTGTTCACTATTAGACTCAAACATGTAAGCAAAGGTCACTCCTCCACTTACTCTTTACTAAGTAGGCGATGGATGATGTTCTCTTCCTTCTCGCTATGCCAAAGGGTACGCATGTAGCGCAGGATCTCCCGATCAATGGTCGCTCGAGTCAACGGCACCCATTCGACAGGTGCAGTTGGGCGAAGCCATTCGTTCTTGTGTTCCTCGGAGCGCGTAAAGTCTAGTTCACGGTCATACTTGCGCATGAATGCATGGTCCCAGATCTTGTCGATTGATATACGGTGCTTTGGATCCGGTACGAGAATGGCACGAATCAAGTCCTTGGCTTCCGGGGAGAGCTCTTCTGGCATGACGTAGTCGGCCTGGCAGATCGAACGAAAAAGAGGCTTGAGATTCTCATGATCGGCATCGTAGGCTTCCCAACTGAAGGGTGGCGTGCCTGTGAGCAAAACAAAGAGTATCACACCGCAACTCCAGACATCGGCCTTGCCTCCATCGTATGATTGGGACTTGATGACCTCTGGTGCCGCATAGTGAGGACTGCCACATGGAGTGGTGAGTTTCTTGCCCTTTGGCTGTAGAGCCGCCATTCCAAAATCCACGAGCTTGATCGTCATGCTGTCTCTATCGAGTAGGATATTCTCTGGCTTCAGGTCGCGGTGGTAAATGCTGAGCCGATGGCAGTACCACAGAGCTGCGATAATCTGACGGAAGAGGTGGACTACGATCATCTCATTGCACGGGCCGTAGTCACCGATATACCCGAAGAGTTCGCCGCCCTCCACGAATTCCATAATCAGGTAACTACCGAAAGTTAGTACTAATACATGATATAGTTTGAGTGCAGATTGACATACAGTTCGTTTCGGTTCTCCCAAATATCATACAGCTTTACGATGTACGGATGATCAAGAAGCTTCATGATGCAGATCTCGCGCTCCAAGCCGAAGGGTATGACTTTGCCGCTGGCGAAGAGTGTTGGGTCGTATTGGGCATTCTCACAGAGATTCGCCAGACTCATCGCTCGAACCTTCTCCGCCGTGCTCTTGGATATGATCTTGGCAGCGCCATACTTCCCATTGCCGCTGTGACGCACGATGCGGACCCGAGAACAACCTCCCTTGCCGACAGTCTTGCCCAGCTGCCATGGACCAATGTGGGTCTTTCGACGGCCACCGTGGGAGGCGTTGGTGCTAGCATTGGATATCTCGGAATCGCGTTTGGAGTTGCGCGGCCGGCTCTCGTCTATGACGGCGGAGACTCGCTTGTGCTGGGGTGATGGCGATGGTGCCGGGTCGTAGCCATGTCGGATGGCGAGCATGCCATTAGCAGTAGGAACGATGGACTCATTGTGTGGCATTGAGGCTGGTGAGGAGGTCGACACGGCGTGTACATTGAGCTTTTCGGCCGCGCTCCGAGTCGAACGCAAACGGTGTTCTCCGTTGGCGTTGGCGCGGTGTGTGACATCGCCGAGGGGAGCGCGACGACGTGTTGGCGGACGCCCGTGGTAGCTGTGGTCCATGTTGCGTTACGCGGGGGATCCGCGAACGTAAGATGGAGGCTATTCGCTGTTTGCTGATTGTTGTTCGCTGGCAGCCGGGCTATATGATGGCAGTGTGAATGGATAAGTCTAGATGTACAAATAAGATGCACCGGGCATAGAGCGCCAACCAGCAGATAGCAGGGTCGCAGTAGTGGGTGTCGCTGTCGCTATCGTGAGTGGGCTGTCGTCTAAGCTGTGTTCATAGCCGGGCTGCTGTCTGTATGCATGCAATTGTCTTGAGACGGAAGCCCGACTTGCGGGATGGCGGACGAGAGCCGGTAAGAGAAGGGCGGCAGGCGTTACCGATTTGAATTTTGAGAGGGACCCAAAAAAAGTAATCAAAGCTGTTGTCAATGCATACGCAGCCGTTGCTGGGGGGAAGAGCAGGCAACGAGTTGGCCGTCGAGAGTGACAATGGCGTGGGCCGTGGACAATAAGCACCGTAGGCGGACGCAGCCGAGCAGCAAACGACGGGGGGAAGGCGCGCGCTCGAGCGAACGGGTCGACGCGGGAAGGAGCAGTGATGTCGCAGCTGAATTGAGAAGGTGCTCGTGGTGGACTCTTTTTTTGTCGTGGTGGACTCTTGTCTGGTCGGGTGTAGCTTCCGTGGAATGCAGCCAAAGGGAGGTTCGTGCAATGTTTGTTGTGGCCCAGGTAAAAGCGTTCGCCCACGTTGCTAAGGGGATGTTGGAATGAGAGAAGGGTTGAGTTTTCCACCCATCGGAACGGCGTTTGGACGATGCACGCGCCTCTTCCTGTGCATTCACTTCTATCCTCTGGCACTGCAGCCCCACCATACCAGCCGGCATCTGGACTCAATCCATCGGTCTTCCAGCAATCTTTATGCCAGTACAATCCATGAACACAGATACAAAGAGTTGCACTGCGCATGTTATAAAACGACTATAGCGGAAAGAGCGACAGGAAAATAGCGAGATGGGTAGAGAGGGTGAGAGCAAGAGATAGAGAAGAGGATGAAAACAGTTATACCGAAGAGAAGGAATTTGATCAATCAAGGAAAGAAGACTCGAATTTGTCCCCAGGCTGAAGCGCCCTTCAATACAAAGAACATATATTGTTCTGGCTATTGTTGGAATACAACAATCCATGACCTCGACAATTCCATCCCACAACCACCGAACCACAAATCCAACAGAACACCAGCCATCCATCGCCATCACAACAAGTATCAACTAACCAAAAGCCCCCCAACACCACCATTCCCCAGAGAAAAACCACATCCGTGAAGTCGCATATACCAACCAACCTGCAAGCCCTCCCCACAGAAAAATTGACGTACGTTTAGTGTATGTAGGTCCATACCCACCCACCTCCGGTAGTTTAGTTAGGCGACGATCCTCGGCCCCAGCCTCGGCCCGACAACCAGGATTGCAGGGCCGCTTCCCACCGCCACGGCTACCACCCACCAACCAACCTGCACGCACGCACGCCCCATCCAAACCGGATCATCCTGCATGACCTTGTTCCAGAGCAGCGACCACCGCGCCGCAGCCACAACCGCAAACCGCACGCTCGGATTTCTTGGGGCATTTTTCGCTGCGTGTGGCAGCGCGTGTGTATGTGTGTGTGTGTGTGCAAATAGTATGTATGGAGTCTGGCAAGGGACGAGATGGACATATTGGATTCACGGACAGTGCAGAAGGTGTGTTTGTTTGTATGTATGCATGCATGTATATATATACGTATATATAAGCCTCGCGCACCGGATATCATGAGAAAAGCCACACCAGACACCAAACCACAGACCACAAATAAAAATGAAGAAGATGAAAAAAATATATATATAAAGCCATTACACCAGCGCAAGCGCGCGCGCACGCCAGCTCGCTGTTCAAAAAAGCTGATATCATACCCCCTCCTTTCAATATAATATAACCTTGGAAATAGGTAAAGCACGCCCCATCCATTCCATCCATTCCATCCATCCATCCATCCATCCCTCCAAATTTCCAAATCCCAACACCAAAACAGTACCGAGACGCACGTACATACATACATATGTAAAGACCTGAAACCTTGAAACTCCCCCGAGCACGCGCAATGCATGACTGACTTGCCTGCCTGCCTGACTGGCGTGAAAAAAACAAACTCAAACTCCGCTGCCGAATACGTACAACCATACATACATACGTACGTACGTACGTACCCTTGCTAGGTATGTATGTATATATGTTACCCCCAAAACAAAAGGAAATATAGCCAAGATGCACGTATGTATGTATGTATGAATGTATGAATGACTGTATGTAGCCCAAAACACACACATACATGCATACATCCACGCATCCCGGAACTCACACGTCCCGTTTCCGTTCCCGATCCCTTCCACTCCACCCCAATCCAATCCAGTCCAACAATAAAAAAGTAAAAGAGGTATGTAGATGTAGGTATCAGGTATCACGTATCTGCCGCGCGAACAAAAAAAGGCCCCAAAAGTAGCGCAATGCGTCGCTTTCTTTCCTACTGTTACGCCCTGAGTAAAAAAAAAACGCCGGCCGAGTGTCGTGTCGTGAGGGTCTGGTCTGGTGACGGTGGTGGTTGCACAACCCATCCGATCCATCTGATCCATCTGATCCATCCGTAGATACATGTGTATATATATCGACATGGTTCTTCTTCGCTCCAAAGGGGTGCCGCGGATCTGGGGTGCGGCGTGGGCGCTGTGCTGTGGTGTGCTGTGCTGGATTCCATAGACATACGCGTTGCGTTATACGCTGCGCTGCGTTGCGTGTTGCGTGCGTGCGTTGCGTGCGTTGCGTGCGTGCGTGCGTGCGTGTTGTGTGCCAAAAGAGGTAATTAATACAGGGAGAAGTAAGTGAAGTATGGGTATGGGTATGATCGAAGCAAAGCCTTGCTTCCAAATGCAACAAACACGCGGATTCCGCTCCGCCACGCTACGTTACGCTTCCGTTACGCTTCCGTTACGCTTCCGTTACGCTTCCGTTACGCCCGGCCGTGCAGCGCGTTCTTGCTAGAATCGATGGCCTCGGCTTTGACGTCCGGCGAGCCGCTTTCCCGCTTTGCGTCGTCGGTGGAGGTGGAGACCTTGCCGCAGCCTTTGACGAGGATGTGTCGCTGGAAACTGTCAGTTTTGCACTTTCTTGTCTATATATATACATATATCAAACGGATGCGGGTGTATGTATATATATGCATGTATGCATGTCAACGTACCTTCAGCGCATCCTTCCTCGAGAAGCTCTTATCGCAATGCTGGCAGGGAAACGGCTTGACGGCCAAATGAATGCGCTTATGGCGCTTGAGATCGTGATTCCGGTTGAAGCTCTGGGGACACTGATCGCATTTGAAGGGGCGGTCGTTGGCGGGGGGCTGCTGGTGGTGCGGGGGCCCCAGGAAGTGCGGCATTGCGGCTGCGGCGCCGCTGTGGATGGGCATCATGCCCGGGTGCATGCCGCCGACGAGGGACATCTGGCCGTTTGGATTGTTGACGTTTGTGTACACGGGGCTGGGCTGGGGGACGAAGCTGCCGTACGAGCGCTGGTGCTGGTACGGATGCGGTGAGGGGGCGGAATTCGAGGGGATCGAGGGGATCGAGCCGTGTGACGCGGCGGGCGACATGCGGGTCATTGAGCTGCTGAGGGGGCTCTGGTGCGTTGGCGAGGGGCCTGTGGAGTAGGGGAACGAGGCTTGCTGTGGTGTTGTGGCGGGCGGATACGAGTACGTTGGGGTTGGTGGCGGTCTGAAGGGTTCCTGCGCATGTGCAGGCGACTGTTGTGGTGCTGAGCTCGACACGGGAGTTTGCGAGTTCATCATATGATGCGGCTGGTGTTGTGCAGACATTGCGGGCATATTGGACGGCACGGATGATGGCGTGAATGGCGGAAGCTGCTGGTTCATTTCGTACGGTGGCGGATTCAGCCCTTTGCACAAAGTAAGTGAGTATTGGTATCCTGACTGATGTTGGTTCTGCAGCAACTCACCTCCTCGGGCTGCGTTATATTGATTTTGCGGTCCCCCGCCGTAGCCATAGTGACTCGACGGCTGAGAAGGTGGCGAATACATGTAGCCGCCGCCTTGATGATACGAAGACATTGCCGGTGGAGCACTGCTCGTCGACACTCCTGAGGAAGGGCTCAACACCTCGCCGGGTATGTTGTTTGGTGGGGTGAGCAGATTACCAACACTAGCAATGGTCGTCGGCGCTTGCGATGACTGTGGAGCGTTGATGGTATTGAAGGACGGGAATTTGTGCGCTGATGGGGGTGGCAATTCGAAATTGCCCAATGCTTGGGCGTGTCCCCTCCTAGACGAGAAGCTCGTTGAGGGTGCACCCATCTGGGATGGCCCCGGATGCATCGACGTCGGGTGAGCCACGGCAGCAGCCACGTTGGCGGTTGTGTTCCGGTTAGGTCCTAACGACCTACCAGCTTCTGAAGAGGGAGGGGTGGGTATAGACTGCAGCTGGGACGCTGCAAAAGGTGGAGAGGAGAACTGCGCGTCGGACCAATGAGATCCACGTGAGGACTGATATAAATCCACGGAGGGCAACCGACGGCTCGTAGCCCCGAGGCGTGATGGGAAAGGTAAGTGCCTTGGTCAGGGAGGACAAGGTGCTGATTGATCGCAGGCAGTGGTGGAGGAGGCAGGCCGCGGTAATGATCTCGTGCTCACACAGACGCAAACCGGACTAGATATCCTACGATGGTGTTCCCCGCTAGTATGTCGGTCCTCTCCAAACGGCGAATGATCGTTCCGGGTATTCGAAAGCTGCGGTGGGCGGACGATCCTGATGATGGTACCTGCGTGGGCCTTCTGGAAGATGGTGATACCGACGAATGCACGCTCATCCAGAAGTTTTCTAGAAGTCTCAGTGTCTGCGCAAGATCAGTGGTGGTGCTCGCCGTGGGCCTAATAAGGAGGGCGTACGAGGCAGCAAAAGCAGTACTTGTGCAACAGAGTTTCCAACACAGTCGGTGCTCGGTAAGGCCCAGGTTCCTGGTTTGTTGCGCAGAGGTGTTACAGAGACGGTGGCACAAAAGCCGTGCGGGTGTTGGTTTTGGGGCAAAAGGTCAAACCTGGTTATGCTATGGGAGGTGTGCTAGAGTCGTCGGACAGATGACGAGAAAGCTCGGATTGGCCAAGCGTGATCAGGCTGACGATTGAATTCCAGTTTACCGGTAGACGGAGATGGATTTCCGAAAGCAGGAAAGGGTGCAGACGGGGTGAATGTAGCGCGGCAAGATCTGGTGTTGCACGTTGACGATGGTGGTGGAGCCCGTGTCTTGTGGCCCTTGGAGTCGACTGACGGTGGTTGTGAGGCGCGCGGGCGGCGGCGATCCCTCCTTATTAAGCTCAGTTCCTGGGCGCCCTAAGCAGCAATGGCGGAGAAGGCTGGACTGTGCAGGGCCAAAGGGCTTTCCTCGCAGTGAGCGGGTGGAGTCACGTATATGTAGGCGGGCTAAGGCGTCAGGGTTTTGTGGTTCGCGTGGCTTCCTAGCGGGCTGGGGCTTCACCAGGGCATCAAGAGCCTAACCAGGCGATAGGGTTCGTCCGAGCGTCTTTTGGGGCAATCTGGATCGGGATGGGAGATGAGGGCGAGAAGAGGCTACTGTACAGATGGGCGGCTGTCGGCGCTACTCACCCACGCCTGCACGCAACGGGGAAAGACAGACGAGACACGGCAGAAGCAAGGCGAGTTGTGAATAATAAACCTACCACACCGTTCAGTTACGAAATAGAGTCCAGGCAGACAGGCATGGGGGAGCAACAATGCGGTGCCGGGGGTGGCAGCACCTACCACAGCCAGACCCTGTCGGTCGCCCTCTGGTCGGAGACGCTGGCGTGCGGGACGGCTTGGACCAGCACAGTGGAGGAGCTGTGGGCTGCGCCGGGCCGGCCAGGTTCAAAGAGCAGGTTCCCTCATGGCGGCTGGGATGGTGCTGACGCTTTGGCTGACCTCGCCGGGGCTCCTTTGATGTTCTGCGTCGCCGGCAGGGGCGCGTGAGTCGACTGCGTGGCAATACGGCGTGCTCCTGACCCACGGTCGCGGCACAATACGCACGACGGAGGAAGCTTCTTTTTTTTCATTTGGGGTTTGTTTTTTCCAAGTACCAAGGACGAGCCACAGGCCCCGTCAGGAAAGCGTCGGGACTGGCGCCAGCGAACCCAGCACGGACGCGGTCTGGCCAGAGGGGCCCCGTGCGCGCCAGAGCGAGACAAAGCACTCTCCGCACATTCACAGCCAACTCGCCGACCCGGGGGCGACTGTAAGCTGATTGGCGGGGACGTGTTGGTGTCGAGGGCGAGCGCTGCTGTCGCGCGAGCGGTCAGTGTCAGTTATCCTCTCGATATCGCGCGCGCGTTGCGATGCTCTCTCGTCCTCTCGCTCTCCGCCTGTCTCGCGTCTGCCCAGACGACGCGGTACACTACGCAGCTACCTGCAGGCTCTCAGCGCCGGCGGTGACGGCCATGGACTCGCGACGGGCTGGCCGCAGGGATGCCAGTGCTTCGGCGACCAGGGCGGCAGATGCATGACCGTGCTTTTGGCTCCTCCAGCTGACATCAAGCTCGCTCGCTCGCTCACGTCGCCGGGCTCACGCTATGCAGGACGGCACATGATTGAGCGGCCCACGCACGCCTAGGCGGGAGAGGCTTCAGACGACAATGATGAGCAGGGCATCGGATCGACCGCGTCCCAGGATGGCGTGTCGAGTTGATTGCTCCTGTGTGCGACAATGACGATTGCGAGCCCCAGACTGCGGGACGTCCATGTCCCGGCAACCTCCCTTCTGGCCCCGATGGAGCGTCGCTTGGCCTCTGGGGTATTTTTAGCGTCAGATTATATTGTCTACGGCACGTGTCAATCCCAGAGCGGCCGGTGCAATAAGCACAGCTTTCGGCTGCCCTTGTCTGGGCAATACGGCACTCAGGCTCGCCAGGAATCGTTTCCCAGGGGGAGGGGAGGGGGTGGCAGTCGTGCATCATCACCATCAGCTTGATGGCCGATCTCCACGTGGTGGGCGCTGCTGCGGTTATTTTGGGCGTCGCGGTGAGGTGAGCGGTCCGGGGAGTTTGCTGACCAGCAGCAGGGTGCAGAGCAGGACGAAACCTCTGAAGCCTGGCGTGCGCAGGAGCACGAGGCGCCCGTTGGCTGTGGATGACAGCTGGCGTAGCCCGGAGCCCGGGAAGCATGGCGCCTCGTCCCCCTCCCTCGTCCCCCCAACCGTGGGCGTGTGCTGCCAGTGCATATGCCAAGCGATGCGAGCGAGCACCACAGCCGCGAGCGAGCGACGTCTCCCGCACGCACGACGAGCCAGGCAGGCCAGGCCAGGCAGGGCAGGGCAGGGCAAGGCAAGGCGGCGGCGTCGAGTGCGCGGTAAGGATGCCGTCTGCTGGTGGGAGCGCGATGTGATAGTGATTGACCTGGGGGACGAGTCGCTAGCGCGCACGACGAGTGTTGCCCTGGCGGATGTCGCCCGGGAGAGACACACTGTCGGTACATGATTGCTGGACGCGGCTGCGTCTGCATGAGGGACAATTTCATCTGCGTCAAGACATGTACTTTGATACTTACTTGCAAGTCCCGTGCAACGGGCCGTATCGCGGCTTCGGAGCCCTTGGCGCGCACAGTAGCCACGGCCCCCAAAGCAGCAGCGCCTGTCCTCTCCGTCGGCGCTGCGACGAGAGGCTCTGCGACGACTGGAGGGCGTCCCACGGTCCTTTTGCTCGCCTGGCGCGCAGATGATGCAGGCGTGCAGCAGCGCAGCAAGCGTGTGCAGCGCGGATCCCTGCGCCCACGCCTGAGGGCCGGATCCATCCATCCCATCCCATCCCATCCCATCTCAGGCGCCAGCCAGCATGATTAACTTCACCTAGCTTATTTCGACCTCGCGTTCGCGTGCACGTCTGCCCTCCTCCGCCCAACCAACCATCTACCCCGCCTAGCCATGTGCAGACAGGACAATCCTCTGGCCAACCTCCCACGCTCTGCCCTGTCCGCCGCCGCAAGCCTGGCCCCGAACCACCGGCCCTGCCCGCGCTCTGGGCCCAGCTATACAGACTTATCCATCTGCCTCTCCTACCCCAGGAAGCCCTGCCGCCCGTCCTGTGCCCATCCCCCATCGCCATGTACCAGCCGAAGCCGCCGATCTGCATCCGCGCCCGCCGCCGGCCCCTTCGATCTTCACAGGCCCGGAGTGGACCGCCGCGCAGCTCTTCGGGCTCGCCGTCCGCGCCCTGATTCGCCGCCGCGCGCCGCTCCCCTGTCACACACGGCAGCAGCTCAATCTGAACACGGATCGCATTAGCGTTTGAGTTGAGACGAGACGCGACACACAGGCCTGCGCGCGCCCCCCGCGGGCCCCTCGACGCCAGCCATGCCAGCCATGCCATCCCATCCAGTGCGCGCTTCCGAACTCCTGATCCACCCGAGTGTCCAAGCCGACCCGCGATTTTGGGTCACCATGGCGAGCGAGCGACGTGCGTGACGAGACAAGCCTTTGGGGGAGCGAGCGAGCGCGCCTGGTGGAGGGGGAAGTCAATCGCGGCCGCCGGCGCAAAGAGGCGGCCACGTTGGAGCAAGCCTCAACTCCCAGCGCCCTGGATGCGCGAGCACACAAGCCATTTGCCTACTGTAGGTATGTATGTACTTACTTACCTACATGTAAGTATACATGTAGACATACATACTTACATGCTCGACGTACCGGTCGTCGCGCGCGCCTCCAAGCCAGGCTGCACATAATGTTGTCCCTCCCACGCCAGTCCCCTCGTGTCGCACATGTGTACATACACACATACATATGTAAACAGCGATACGTCCACCCGCAAACAAAGATACGTCCACGGCCACGGCCACAATCACTCCACCCATTGCTAAGTGAAATGACGCCCTCGGTACATATTCTCCACCTCCCCCCACATCCACACACACACACAGACATATACACGATCCTAACCCCTACCCTACCATATCAGACATACCCTTACACTTACTTACCCTGCTCTTACATACCTGCTCCGGTAGATACATACCTGACCCTTATCCTTGCCGCCATGCCATGTACATACATACATAGTGTACATAGCTACCATGCATGCATGCACCATCCGTCCATCTCGGAACCGCACCGCATCGCTTCTCTGCAATAGGCAGCTTCTGCGCCTGCCCTACTGCCCGCCTGGCGAATCAGCGGCCCTGCGCTTGATGACTTGACTTGACTTGTCTTGTCTCGACTTGACTTGTCTCGACCTGACTTGCCCTGACCTGACCTGACCTGACCAGACCAGACCAGCCCTACTCTGCCTTGCGTTGCCTGGCCCTGGTTTGGTTTGGACTGCGTCGGGCTGGTCTGGTTAGACCTACTTACTCGCACGGCGTTGGCGTTGGCGCCGACGCGCTGCGTTGACCTGCTCCTGCTTGGTTCGGCGGGCTGGCGCGAGCTGGCGCGAGCTGGCGCTGGCGGGCGCTGGCGGGGTGCTGGTTGGGCTTGGTTTGGCGGGCGGCGCCGGGCTGGGCTGGCGGTGGGCTGGCGGTGCTGGGTTGGCGGTGCTGGGTTGGCGGTGCGTGCTGGGTTGGCTAGCGCTGGGCTGGGCTGGGCCGGGCTGGGTTGGCTGGCGGGTGGGCGCTCGCCAAAGCAGAGGATGCGGGCTGGGTGGTGGATGGGAAGATGGGCGTGCAGGAGGGGAGGGGAGGGAGGGTAGGGTAGGGTTGGAGTTGTAGGTAGATAGGTAGATAGGTATGTGGATGGTAGGGGAGAGGCATGCGGACCACACCGTACAGCACAGCACAGCACGGCGCGGTATGTACATACATACATACATACATACATACCCACATACCTACATATGTACATACATACAGCACGCCTTGTATATATCTATGATAAGAAGCTACCCCCATCCTCATTCGCACCCGCGCTCGTCTCGCATCCACGGATCTCCGCTCAAATGCAGCGTACTGAAGATACATGTCCACGGACATCCACCCATCACATTCTGGTCTGGATCCCCGTGAATTAATCTCATTGGCCACGACGCTCGTATTTACGCACGAATTTCACGTCGCCTCAGCATCGCCTACGTATGTACGTACTTACATATGTATGTACGTACGGTATGTACCAGTAGTGAGTATGTATGTACATACAGCACCGCGGTACGGTACGCTACGGTACCCGTCTGGCGACTTTCCAAGCCCGCCTCCATACAGTACGCGCTTTCGGATATTTTTGCCCGCTGGGGAGCTGACTGGTTTCCCGACTGACATGCCTACATTCTGACGGGTCGAGCGAGCGATTGAGCGGTCGAGCAGCTGAGTAACAGGACAGACAGCGACCGAGTGGTCGGTCGACGCTGAGACATCACCTACATATGTATCTACCGACCGAAGCGCGCCGGCGGGCTGGCTGAGGCAGAATCAGGTACCGTACTGGGCGATCGGAGGAGCGCCGTGGGATGGGGTTGATGGGTGGACTAGAGCGGCACTTGGGTCGGGTGGGCTGGGTGGCTGGATGGTGGGTGCATGTGTGGTGCTTTGTCACGTCACTGTGTTCGGGATGGGTGAAACGGGGAATATGGGCGTGAAATGATGAACACGAGTACCTTTCTTGCCCCTGCAGCGACGCGGCGATGGGGAGGGAAAGGTTGCCCTGATGCAGAAGTAGCTGGTCAGTCAGTCAATCAGTCAGTCAGTCAGCTGGTGCGACGGGGAGATGTACGCTGGGATTTTCGAAGCAATCTCAGGCTATGCGTGTTGATACACATACATACGTACATGTATTTACATCCATACCTACATCCATACCACCCACCACCCACCACACAACCTTAAACCCCCAAGCTCCTCCCCATCCCATCCCCTCCGCGCCTCGCCTCGCCTCGCCACGCCGCGCTCCCTCCCCTACCTCCCCTACCCTACCCTAACTAAAAAATCTCCCGCCTCCTTAGCCCCAACGCCATCAAGCCTCGCCCGGGAGGCAGTTCTGGATCATGGGAAAATCCGACAGCGTGGGAAGCGAGGCGGCGTGGGCAGGGAAGACCCCGTTGGCTTGAGCGGGCGGTCGCTCGGGCGGTTGGTCGGTGGACATGGTCGTGGTCGTGGTCACGGCAGGGTAGGGTACGGTAGATGTATGTTGGCTACTGGACCTCGTATCATCTGCGTACGCTACACGTGTATTTTCCTCCTTTCTATAGCCATCGCTCTGGACGGCGCTACGCATATATGTATGTATGTACGAACATACGTACGTACCTACTTACCTATGCTGGACTGGACTGATCTGGACTGGACGGACTGCAACGGCTGAAGAAGTATATCCAGTAGTGCGTGTGGACCAGCGGTTTCAGCTCCAGTGCGTGCGAATCATCCGAGGTACGGTACGTAGCGCGTCTGGCTGGTAGCGCATCGCATCGCATCGCATCGTACACACATGCCATCCCATCCCATCCCATTCCCATCCCATCCATAGCGCACCTCAGCACACGTAGCGTCTGTAGCGTACGCACGCCCAAGGCTAGACTTGTACAGTCCAGTGGTCCGAGCGACTAGGAGGTATGCCACCGGGCCAGCCAGGCGGACGGGCGCGACGCGCAGGCTTGCACGCTTCGGGCAGTAACGTGCGGTGCGGTGTTGCGGCGGCGTGGCCTGGGGACCTGGGAAGCGTATAGCCTGGGAAGCGTAGCCTGCGAAGCGTAGCCTGGGAAGCGTAGCCTGGGAAGCGTAAATAAGGAGGGAGGGAAAAAACGAGCGAATTTCCCGAATGGGTAAGAGGGGGCCGTTTTTTGGAGCTTGCTTGGTCACGTTGAGGGCTTGATTCCTGGCGTTGCCTTGCGGGCGATGTGGGCTCGGATTGATGCCCGGTTTTGGGGGTCATGGGGTGGCGCTCACCGCTTGGATGGGTCGGAGAGGTGGATGGAGCGTAGGTACGGTGCTTAGCGCTGTGGTGGAATATTGGGGTTGGGGCGGAGGATGGGATTGGGATCATGTGCTGATTGTTTGGTCTCGTTTGGTTTGGGTTGGTGTGGTTGGAGTCGTCCTGGTCTGACGGGTTTTGGGTAGGTTGGTAGACAGGTAGGTATTTCACTCAGTTACTTTTTTCTCGGTCTATCAATTGTCGTCTTGAGGTACTCTGCATGCTTATATGTGGTTGTATACCACGCTCATCGAACACAGGACAGTGCAGTGTAGTGCAGTACAGTTTAGTCTTGTTCGTATGTATGTAGATACATATGGAAAATCACGTTCTCCCTTCCCTTCTATCCACGGAACTATAATCCCCCAAATCCATCCCTTTGTCCCATAAAGATGCATCCGCTGTAATCTTGCCCTCCTCACACTCGAGCTCATGCCCCAGCCATATCCTTCACCATGTCTTGTTCCGGTGTCCAACCGTCACTCTAACTTCGTCCTGTTATTTTACGAACTCACTTCTTACGGCTTGAGATACAGAGGCTAAGCTAGAAGGGAACGCGGGATAGAGATAGGGGTGAGGATGGGCGGCGGAGGTCAAGGTGGTCGGCATACGTGTATGCTTATCCAAGTGAGTCGAATCAAATAGCGGGTCTTCGTATTGCAGTGTAATTCAGTAAACACATGTATATCGGTGTTCACAGATGCGTTGTCGAACCGAACATGTATTTGTACATAACTTTCTTATCAGTGAAGGAACATCTTCCCCTGTCGTATCGCATCGTATAATGTCGTATCATGGGCTTGACAAGGCTAGGGCTGATGCCGTTCGCCTACATACACACATTATCTCCCTATCTATCTACGTAACGAGAATGTAATGAGTATGACTGTATTGATCACTTGGTGTGCCCGCATACTTTGTCTCATGCGGCTTGGGTTGACTGAGCAGACTATGTAGAAACAGAAACAAGTAGGAAGTACCCGATCTTCGTCTCACGCGGTGGGCGATATGGCGAGATGATAAGGCGAGACACCGAAGTGTGCGTTGGCTGATCTGACCGGGCGCTTACATCCCCTCTTTTTCTCTCTCCTTCTCACGTAACATGGCAAAACGTCACGTAACATGTAGATATTCTACACGTTGGACAGCATACCGCGTGATACAAATACCTGTGTTCTGACATCTTTTCTTTTTCGAGCGGATAACGCGGACAGTGAGGGCGTGGGTGAGGTGGATGTGGTACGTATGTACGCGTGATGATGTGAGATTGGTAAGGAAGGATGGAAGGAAGGAAGGAAGGCTGATGAACACGATATTGAGAGCGGAGTTGTTTTGGTCGGGCATGTAGGAACTTCGACACTTTTTCATTTATTCTTATTGTCATAATGGTTTGAATGGAATTGATGACTAAAAGGTAATGACGTGAAAGAATCCAAAGGTTGTTTGTGAAGAGACGGCATTGCTTGGGATACAGTTCATTTTCGTGAACTGGATACGTATGGGAGCCTTTCTTTGCTTTCGTTTGATGATTAAATGAAAGCACATGCAGGTCGGAGAGAAGTGAAGAATGCGATAGGATGCTGGATTCATCATGCTGGACTCGTAGCATTACCGCACTGCTTCATAATTACATACATGCTTTTTCCCTGGGCCATTACTACGATGTCAATTTTGCGTCTTCAATAGTAGCGGATACTTTTACCATGACGAGATAGCCCTGGTATACATGGCGGTCTTCGGTGCCCTGATTGCCGGTTCGAACGCATATCGCCCTTGTTTTTTTTATTTTCATCTAAACGTGACCAGCAGAAGTTACATATTAGCTCCGACTTTGTCCCTGCTTGCTAGCCGCGCGGTGAAGTCATATGCACCTTCTCGCACAGCGTGTTTCACGAAATTTGCAAGCTCTCAAATTGTAGACTATTTAAAATTCTGCCTCCCGAACCATCTACGTGGAAGCTTTGAGCTAGCTCTAGTGTGCAGACGGCGATTCTTCTTATGGAACACACCAGCGACGACGCTAACTAGATGCAAACAACGATAGATAAAGATAGATTTCTGAAGATAAATATACATATATATTCGCTCGACGCCATGTCTGAGCCTGCAAACCAACAGATATGGGCATTGGTTCGAAAAAGGACGATATACGATGGTCGTGGTCTGGATCCCAGCTGTCTCGTACTGTTGAACCAGACTATGTTTGTCTCACGCTAAATATAGGAGCGATGTCGGAAGGTCTAGACTAGCTGGGTGCGAAACGCGGGAGGGTACCTGAATGAATATGAATTCGGGGTTTGCTCCGTATTTGTCGGTGTGGTTGTCGCGAGGCACGGTCCGATTGTTGAGGTCACATTGGGTCTGGCCGTGTTGCTTGTTGGCGATTACAAGTCCTTGATCTTCAATTTCTGATAGTCTCTCGTTTTATGGATTTGTAAACTGGTATGTGTATGCAAGAGTCTGAGTGGATGAGCTTCAATAATACGTCACAAAGAAAATTGAGTGGATGAGCTTATCAGTTTTGTCTTTATTAGATGGTCGTGGCTTGATAAAAGTCTAGGAAGCAATTGCTTCACTCACAACATTTAGATAAATAACTTGCTGTTGAATAATGCTTTTTAAGTATCAAAAGCTAGAACTTCCTTATTACCGTACAGAGGTTTTCCAAAACCTACCTCCTCAACACTTTCAATCTCATCCAGTCTCCTTTAACATTGATACCGTTAATAAAAAGCCATAATAATGTAAATATGATCGTTTTTATTCTCCAGCTTCATCGTTTCAGACTGTCCGTCTAGCTTCATCACCCTTCTCTTCATCTGGTGCTAGGGGGCTGCTGTAATCCGTGGGCACTTGAAAACTCCCATCAGATATATACATATCTTTGACGAGTGAAGTATAGCGGATAAAGTCATCGTTTGATCGTGATTGACTTCGATCATGTGAAACAGGCTTGTATCGCTCTGCTTTCAAGTGTTTCCTATGCCAATCACCGCATGCGAGACATTTGCCTCTGGCTTTTCGTTTCTGGAATTTTCCAAAACCAGAGTCTGGCATCAGTATAGCGATTATAGTTTCTTGTTGCAGGACCTGTTGCAGGGTCTGTTGTAGCACCCTTTCCGCATGGGGTGGGATGGGTTTTGCGCTTTTTCTTGGTCGCACCCTCTTCATCATCGTCTCCATTATAGCATCCATCATCTTCTCCATCGCTATCTCCAACACCTTTTCCATCATTGCCTTTGTTATATCTTTTAGTATTGACTTCGAAACCTTTCTCATCATTGCTCGTATCGCCCTCTTCATCATCTCCCCCACTAATTTCTGTCTCCACAGTTCAAGCGTGACGCAAGCAACCTGCAACTCTGCGTGGTAGCTTCCTGATAACCTTGTAGGCTGATACCAGCGTCAAAACTGGTCTATGAACTCGCTTAAATAAAAAGACATGTTTGTGTACAGTATAGAAGACATAGATGCATCCCGTCATGCGCACGCTCGATTGTCTCCAAGCACGAGAAGCGTGACTGGAGACAGAAAGGCCGAGAAGCTAGATCATAGTTCGCTCCCAATACTCGTACAGATACCCCCGAATAATTATTTCTTTCCCTTCCCAGAAGATTCACTAACCATGTGTCAACCAAGTAAGCGGGCTCGCCCGCTTCCCATCCCACTCGCACCTCAGCAAGTGCACAGTTCCCATCTCCTTTCCCAATCACACTTCGCCTCCAATAACACAATGCTGCCAACCTCCCCCTCTCGCCACCCAACCCACCACCCAGCCCCTCGGTCCCCGTGCAACCCCCAAAGACACCAATCGGACGGCGCGGCTTCGAGAGTCGCACAGGGTGGCGCGGCTGTGCCCTGCTGCGCGGTGCAACGTAGCGAGTGCGGTCAGGTGTGACGAGATCGGTAGCGTCTCAGGCACCGGATCGGTGGAGGGGAATGAAAGCGGTGAGACATGCATAGTAGGCGCTGTGGTAGTGGTACCCATACTATGATGCGATTGAAGGGGCCAGACGAATATCAGATCAGCATGGTGAGCGTACCCCGTATAATTAGTGCAGTGAGTGTGGCACTGGCATGGAGAAGTTTCCTGTCGTTGTTGCAAAGCATATGATTATGGCGAGAACTGCGTAGTGGGATGGAGTCAAGTCGAATTGGCAGTAGGCATGGAGTGCAGTGTAGCTGCGAGAAGGAGTACTAGAGTATGAAAAAGCACGGCATATATATGTTACGAATTAATGAATTAGTATCAAGTTTCTTACCATTTATCTTGGACTTGATTTGATAAGAAGAGAGCTTTTGAGACAGAGAAAGAAGGAGTACAGCAGTAATGTGGTAAATCAAGCACAGCGAATCTATCAAAAAGCCCTTTTCCCCTCACCATTGATACTAAGACCCTTTGGTCCACATGTAACCCGTTATGCTAAATCCACCTGATAGAACGCTCGGATGTACTGTAGATCTATACGCCCACGCTTGCATGACTGTTACCATGTAAGAAGGGTGCCCAAATAGCTACCACAGAGACCCTTTTTAATTTCTAAGCCGCCGTAGATTCTCGTCGCAGTTTCTCTGCACAGATAGAGCCACTTATCTCTACCTAAATAGAGCGGACGATGATCCAATGCAAACCAATATATCGGTAAACAAACACTCTGTTGAATTAGAACCTACACTTAATATTACACTAGTTTCGCTGTTTGCCGTCTATTACATCCTCACATTTCATCCACCATCGTGATGTGAACAGGTCCCTATGACGCAAATGAACAACTAACCCACAAACTTACCTTGCGCTACATCAACCACAAAGCTGCGTTGCACTATCTGGACGAAAGTAACTCAATAAGTGATCAACAAGTCCTATGAACATTCGAAGCAACATAAAAAAGCTACTTGGATTTCCAACAATTACAAGCCACCTCTACTACCCCTCCCTTCCCTTCCTCACTCCCCCTCCACACCACCTCCATAACCACCATATACGTCAACGGATTCGCCTCCACCCTCACAACCTCAAACCTCTCATCCGCCCTCCCCACGATCCCCTTCCACGCCTCCAAACTCCTCTCCCTTGCATTAAACAACGCCATCATCCTCAAATCCGTGCTCGTCCCAAACTGCGTAATGCTCCTCGGCATCTCCGGATCCACCTCCCCCTGCTTCCCCATGTAATCCATGAACAGGATGCGCGCGCCCGGCTTCAGCGCGGGGATAAGCTGGCGCACGATGGCGATGGCTTCGGCGTCGGGCCAGTCGTGCAGGATGAGCTTGAGGAGGTAGATGTCGGCGGTGAGGGGCTGGGGGTTGAAGAAGTTGTGTTCGAGGAAGGAGACGCGGGGGAGAGGGAGGCGGGGAGGTTGGTGGTGAAGGGGGAGGCACTCGTGGAGGTCTTGGACGGTGATGGTGAGGTTGGGGTGCGCGGTGGCGAGGGCGATGGCGTCGTGGCCGGCGGATCCGCCGATCTGGGGGTTGGTGGTTAGTTTAATAGGGGAATGGAGATGGAGGGGTGGGAATGGCGTTGAAGATTGGGTAAGGTGGAGAGATGGAACGTACGTCGACGACGGAGATGTTGCCTTCTTTGGCCCAGTCGAGGGCGTTTAGAAGGAGGTCGACGGTTCCGAAGATGTCTTTGAGGTAGTCCATCCACTCGATGAATGTGCGTTGGCGCCACCCCTTTTTGTCGCCTTCGCCGTCGTTCTCAAGGAGTTCCCAGCTGTTGTTATAATCTCCGAATACCTGACCGCCGCTATGGGCCAACTTGAATGCTGTCTCGCGCGTGTTCGTGGGTAGTTCCTTTTTACCTAATGAGAACTTTTCCAGGGCTTCCGGCATGACCAGCATCGAAGGGCCGACATTCTCGATGCAGCCGCTGACTAGGGCGCGGAGACCAGGAGTTTTGGCGAGTGCAGCGGAGCGAGAGGTGTGCTGTATTGGTGACGATGAAGGGTGGGCAGGGTCTGCATAGGTGAAGTAGCGGATCGTGGTAGCATGTTCGATAACGCGCTTGACCGCTTCCTCGGGGAGCTTGACTTTTTCAGCTATCGCAGAAATTGAAGCGGATCCATCTATCGGTACTGCTTCCCAGAAGTTGAAGCGGTTCAAGATATTCAAAGCAGCCATATCGGGGACAGCCTGGGAAGTGTTAGCGGCAGGTATGAGGATCTTCCATCAGCCACGGACATTGTGGGCATAGTTGAAGACACTTTCGCTCGGACCTTGCGATATGATAGACAAATCATTCATGGCATCTTGCAAATGCTGCTTTGTCGTAAAAATCTCGGGTGTGAATTTGGAAATGTTGACTGGGCTGTCGGCCGCCAGGGTGGGCGCTTCGACTTCGCTCTCCTTCAGAAGACGTTCCAATGTTTCCGATAGCTCTTTCACTTTTGCCCCAAGCTCACTCAACGTCGGTCTCAGGTTCGCAGATGCCATGGTTGCGATACAGACAGAACAGTCGGCTGGTGTTACACGAGATAAATCCTATAGTGACGCAAAAGTTTGCCGCGGGTCGCTTTATAGCAGGCCACGACATGATTTTCCCTTCGTAGCTTCCGCCATCGGAAGGGCCTGCGTTCATCTGCATCACGTCGTCGTGCATAGTGCTCACTTGGCGTTGAAGAACATGTGTGGGTATGGTGCGAACGGCAAGCAGTGATTCGCTGACGACCTCGGCTTTCCATCTGATAAGATGAATCTAATCAATCAGATTAGATTTTCCCTGTAATGCCAATGTTGCCAAGCAGGAAGCGGCATCGACCTGCTTGAAGTTTCCTAGGCTGTGTTGTCGTGGCGGCTATAGTTCGGATGTACTGCGGGGTATGCCAGAGAGAGCGAGAGTCTGGGAACACATGTCTACACATCTATAACATATGACTCTAGCATGGAAGGCAGTGTTTCGGAAGAGGAGGTCAGGCGCATGGAGAAGAGCCAGCTGACGGAGGGCGGGGCCCCGGAGTTAAGATAAGCGACGCGGCATACCTTGTTGTCCAGCCCCAGCCCCGTCTCCAACCGCTTCGACCGCAGTTCAACTGAACTCTCTCTACGTGAATAGCTCTTGTCTGAGGCAATACACACGCCATGGGTTCTGCTCCGTCTCGACCATCGGATGCTGCCATCAACGAGAAGCTCCTCGAGCGCTTGCACGCCCTGCAGATGAAGGATGACCGCGATGTGAACGAGAAAGACGGATACGTCGTTGTCGGAGGAGATAGCCGTATGTTCAAGGCATTTCATCCCTATCAATTGTGTTCTAACTGTAGATATAGCACCTACATACACACCTGCAAAATACCACCAGAATGTCTCAGCAACGACAGTCCAGGAATGGGAGAAAGAGCTCTTGGAGGACCCAAAGGTATTGCCCCACTCTGCTCTGTTACGTTTCTGATGCTCACAACTGAAAAGAACCGCCTCGCTCTCGCTGCTCTGAGCTCCAACCCCGCCAACGCCATTCTCTCCTCTCGCTCGGCCACCATCGCAGACACCCACAAGTTCAACATCAAGATACCCCTCGAAGGCTCCCCCATAACGAACCAGGCCTCCTCGGGCCGGTGCTGGCTCTTCGCCTCCACAAACGTCTTCCGCATCGCCATCATGAAGAAGTACAAGCTCTCCGAGTTCCAGCTGTCGCAGGCCTACCTTTTCTACTGGGACAAGATCGAGAAGGCCAACTACTTCCTCGAGAACATACTGGATACCACGGGCGAGAATATCGACAGCCGAATCATACAGGCGCTTATGGCGAGTCCAGTTGGCGACGGCGGCCAATGGGATATGGTAGCCAACCTTGTGAACAAGTATGGCTTGGTCCCTCATTCTCTGTACCCAGACTCGTACAACGCAACGAGCTCGTCCACCATGGACCGTCTCATAACCACCAAGCTCCGCGAAGATGCGGTCCGCCTGCGCGCCATCGCTTCAAGCACCGCGTCTCCGGATTGCATCAAGGCCACCATCGCCAGCGAGAAGGAGAAGATGCTGCGGGAGATTCATCTGATCCTGACGCTGATGCTCGGCCCACCACCTCCATCCGACAAGGCTTTCACCTGGGAGTACTACGACAAAGAAGGGAACTTCCGCACGCTGTGCACTCGACCCACCGCCTTCGCCAAGGAGCTCGCAGACGGCAAAACCATACGATCCCTATCTGGCACCGACGTCCACCAGCTCTTCTCGCTCGTCAACGACCCCCGCAACCCATACAACCGCCTCTTGAGCGTCAAGCGCCTGGGCAACGTCTGGAACGGCCGTCCCGTCACCTACGTGAACGTCGACATGAATATCATGAAGGAGGCCTGCATCGCCATGCTCAAGCGCGGCATACCCGTGTTCTTCGGCTCCGACGTCGGCAAGTACTCTGACTCCACCAAGGGCATCATGGACACGGGGCTGTTCGAGTACGAACTCGGGTTCAACATCAAGCTCGGCATGTCCAAGGCTGAGCGGCTGCAGACGGGCGAGAGCCAGATGACGCACGCCATGGTGCTGACCGCCGTGCACGTGGTAGAGGGGAAGCCAGTGCGGTGGCGGGTGGAGAACTCGTGGAGCGAGAGGGTGGGCGAGAAGGGGTACTTTGTTATGAGCGATGCGTGGATGGATGAGTTTGTGTACCAGGCGGTTGTGGATCCGAGCGTCGTGAGCGCGACTGTGAGGAAGGTGCTGGAGCAGAAGCCGAAGATGCTGGAGTTGTGGGATCCGATGGGGGCATTGGCGTGAATGAGTTGTGGAATTTGTCTGCGGTATGATTCATGAGTTTATTTTGTTGGGGACACAGGTATGCCTAGGCCTCGATTCAGGTGTACTATGCTGTGGGACGATATCAATCGGAAGCTCTACATTACAGGGCTCTTTGGGTAATGATTTACGAATTACACATTCGGCTTCTAAATTGGGCATAGCGCGGGTTTACGCCGTCTGGAGGATACTTTTCCACAGCAGAGTTCGCTTCAATCGATGTCTAGGCATACCTGTTTCATCTCATGTAGTATTTTCGCGCCTGCTCGTAGCCATGCACGTGTCTACGTGAATTAAAAACGCGCTAGCCTTTCGATGACGTAACACATAAGCAAACATCCCACCCCAGCAACAGCTCCTCCAACCCCCATTCACCCCGCCCTCACATGCATATCCACCCCTCACTCTCAAGCTCACTCTCCCTCCCACTCCGCCGCGCCCTCACCACCCGCCCCCACCGCCTCCCAACACGCCCCCAATCCACCCCCCTCAGCACCACGCCCCGCCCCCACGCCGCCTACAACATGCCGCAAAGCCCCAAAATCACCGCCGTCGACGCCCTCCCCGCCTCGGAAGCCAAATGGCTCGAGTTCCAAAAGCTGTCCTGGACCGACCAGGAGGGCAAATCGCGCATCTGGGAAGCCGCCTCGCGCAAGACGCGCGGGTCCTCGGGCGTGGACGCCGTCGCCATCGCGGCGCTGATCACGCATCCCTCGCGCGAGCCCTCGACCATCGTGATACTGCAGTACCGTCCGCCGGTCGATGCGATCTGCGTGGAGTTCCCTGCGGGGTTGGTGGACGAGGGGGAGACGGTGGAGGAAGCTGCGTTGCGGGAGTTGCGGGAAGAGACGGGGTATGAGGGCAAAGGGGTCGAGCTGAGCCCCGTGATTGTGAGTGATCCTGGGATGAGCACGGCGAATATGCAGCTGGCGATTGTGCGGGTGGAGCTGAGGGAGGGAGATGCGGAGCCGGAGCAGAAGTTGGAGGAGGGAGAGTTCATTGAGAGGGTGGTGGTGCCGGTTGGGGAGTTGTATGCGAGGTTGGAGGGGTTAGCAGGGGAGGGAAAGAGGGTTGATGCAAGGTTGTGGCATTGGGCGGCGGGGATGAGGTTTGCGAAGATGATGGGGTAGGGTGCTGTTGGGAGGTTAATAAAAGGCACTGCGCTCGGACTAATGGATAAGCAAATGGGAAAGATGGAACTGCGGTTTGATGGTATGAGAGGACCGTGGCTGCAATGGCAGCTCGATTGCCAGATGGATCGAGCTGTTTTGGTGTTACTCCCATATACCCATGTCTAAGTCCAGTCAAACTGCTAGGTATTAAATCATACAGATCACCACTTGCTAAGTTACCTACACATCTCAACAAGCAAGCATACATGTCTCACATTCTCTTCTCACTCTATCTAGTGATGAGTAAAACAACCCACCCAAAACCACTTCACCTAAACATAGTCCCGAACACACCAACTATATCTCTCACCACAGCAACGCTCAATTCTCTTACTTCCAATCCTCCCATCTCACTTCGTCCTTATATGATCCCTACAGCTTTGTCTTCCTATCTATTTAAACACTTCCTGTTCCCCCAATACTCTCAATCCCCCCACCCCTTCCAACCATCCCACCCATCCCATCTCCCCACTCAAACATCTCTAACTTCCCTCACCAGTACCCACACCCACCATGGGCGGCCGCGCCTTCCCCTACCTCTCCACCCCGCGCATGCCGCCCCCAACCTACCTCGCGACCCGCGACCGCACCACGCAGATCCTCCGCACGCTCTTCACGCACGTCGTCGTCCCCGCTGAAATGCCGGGAAAGACCTCCTACGGCGACGTTGATTTCCTAGTCGCGGGGTTCCGCCTCTTACCCGCGGACGCGCCGCTGGACTGGGATGTGATGGTGCGCAGTGTGAGGGGGCGCTCGGGACGCGGTATGGGAGGAGGGGTGTAAAGAGTGAGGGGGTTATGTTTTTTGCGGTTAGAGATGAGGTCACGGAGAGGGAAGATGGAGATGAAGGGGGTGGTGAGGATAGAGAGGGGGAGGAAGATGACAGCGACAGCGAAGACGAGGATGAGAACAAAGACGAACGAGGAATATGGATCCAAATCGACGTCAAGGTCATCGAAACCCCATCCACCACCTCCTTCCCCTGGGCCACCTTCAACCTCTCCCACGCCAGCGCCGCCAAGCTCCTCGCCTCCCTCACAAAGTCCCTCGGCCTCAGCATTCTCCCCTCCGGCCTGCACATCCGCGTCCCGGACATGGAACCCGTCGACTGGCCCGGAAGCCAAGTGTTCGTGACGCAGCGGGCCGAAGACGTACTACAGCTCTTGAAGCTCGATGATAGGTTCTTGCACAATGGTTTTGCCACTGAGGAAGAGCTGTACGAGTGGATGGTGAGCACGTGGGTGTTTCACGGCGCGCACTTCGCGGAGAGGCTGCGGGATGAGAAGTTCAGGGTGCGCGTGGAGGGGAGGGCCAAAGCGTGGGTGCCGTTTTTGACGGGTTGGCTGCCGGAGAGGTTTGGAGTGGGGGAGGAAGATATGGCGGGGCTGGAGGAGTGGAGGAGAGAGATGAGGGGCAGGGTGAAGGAGGAGATATTCACGATGTTTCCCAGTGCAGCGGAGAAGTTCTACACGAAAAGGAAGGCGCACCTTGCTGTGGTGGGGGAGAAAGAGTTGCGAGCAAAGCTTATGGGCGCGATACCCGAGTGGGGAGAGGATTGGGTGGTGGGCATGCCGCTGGTGGTTTTCGAGCCAGGCACGATGGATGCGACGGTGGGACTTCCCACGCCGCCGGCGTCGCCGATTGTGTCTCCGTTCGACGACACACCCAAGATTTTTCCGCTTCACGAGGGCGACCCAGATGCTGTTGATGACGATCCGCCGGTATGTCTGCCTCAGCCGAAGAAAGCTCTGCCTTTCGAGATTATGAAGCCGAGGCCTCCCCCAGCTAATATGTCGCTCGAGGCCAAGCTCAACTGCTTCGCGCGGTGGACGGCGTTCCGGCCGCAGAAGGGACCTTATCTCTTGCGGGCACCGCGGGAGAAAGGGTTTGAGATGAAGTGGTTGGAGAGCGGGGTTAGGGAGGAGGTGTTGGTGAAGTGGATGGGAGAGGTGTGGGGGAAGGTGTGGGTGAGGCAGGGGGTGGTGAATGCGGTGGGGAGGTGGAAGAGGAAGGTTGAGAAAGAAGAGAAGGGGAGAAGGGGAGAAGGGAGATCTGACAAGGGAGAAGGCAGACTTGGATGAGAAGATGAGGGAGAGGTTGGAGAGGCTGAGGAAATTGAGTGAGCTCTGCTGAGTGGTCGATTGGCTGTGTATTTGGGGTGGATTGAGGATTCGATCTGCGTACAATCTTGGGGCTAGTTGGTTAACGAGACTGATGTTTTTGGACATCTATCGAGCAGGTGGACAGGAGCCGGGATCGAGCCCTTTTGAACGGGAAGCTCTGTTCTCAAGATCTCATGGTCGTATGTGAGCATTTTTGAGCCCCCTAGGTAGAGTTTTCTCATAGCTCAATTTTTGTCTCAGTTTTAAGTTGGTGGGATTATCTCAACAGGCTATTCCAATTCCAGAATATGTTTTACTTAAACGTTGCATCAAGTTTGTTTTGCTAGCATACAGTGGGATATTGAGATGTTGAAATCTTATCTCAGCGGGCATTTCCTACTGAGTTTCCACCTTCTAAAGTAGATGGCTAATAATCAAACAAAAGGTTTGAAACAAGATTTTCACATTTGGATTACCATGAAGGAAATGTCGTGAGGCTCCTCTGGAGCCAGTGTCAGCGTAGTCTGGCGCGGGGTAAAACCGCTTACCTAAGGAAAATTACCGCGTATCTACATAGGTAGTCGGCACCATTATCTGGACTGGAACCATGATACGGTCATTGTCAGCATTTGGCCTTCAAATTAAGCTACTGCTTACGAGGCATATAATATACTGATACTTGTTCAAGTACAGTTCAAGACCTACAGCCATCCCGACATACGACTTTCCACTCGAGACCAGGATAGCAACATGGCATCTAAGGTCTTCCATGGCGCGATCATCCACTCCATCGACCTAGGAAATCTCGAGATCGTAGAAAATGGAACACTCATCGTCGACGCCGCTGGCGTAATCACCGCCTTCAAGAAATCCCAAGACGAACACCTGACCATACCAGAAGACGCCGAGATCCATCACCTCGCCCAAGGAGAATTCCTCATCCCGGGCTTCATCGACACGCACAACCACGCGCCGCAATGGCCAATGCGCGGCTTAGGACAAGGCCTGCATATCCTTGAATGGCTCGACCAAGTCACGTTTCCGGTTGAGGCTCGCTTCGCTGACGCCAACTACGCACGCACGACATACGAGAACACGGTTTCCGACTTCTTGCGACAGGGTATCACCACAGCTTCGTATTACGGCTCGCGCCACGCTGAAGCTACGCGCATCTTGGCTGAGATATGTCTTAAGAAAGGGCAGCGTGCGTTCGTCGGCAAGTGCAATATGGATCGCAACGCGCCGGAGTATATCTGCGAGAAGAGTGCTTCTGAGTCTCTTACGGAGACTCGGGCATGCGTGGAGCATATTCGGAATTTACCTGGGTGTAGAGATCCGGAGCACGCACTGGTGAAACCGGTTTTGACACCTCGGTTTGCGATATGCTGTACGCCGGAGTTGCTTCAAGGCTTGGGCGACATGATGCAGGAAGATAATAGTCTAGCTATGCAAACGCATTTTAACGAAGCGGAGCAGGAAGTCAAGGCTACGCGGGAATTGTTTCCTGAGCTGGCGGCGAAGAGCGAGGCTGATCTTTATGAAAGTTTTGGCTTTATGGGTCCACGATCTATACTGGCTCACTGCACAATCATGACGGATTATGACAAAGAGAGGTTGAAGGCGCTTAATTGCGGTGTTGCTCATTGTCCAATTTCAAACATGACTGTTGGAGGGGGTTCATGGTTGCTCCGATCCGAGACTACTTGAGGCGTGGGATCAAGGTGGGGCTTGGGACAGACAGTGGTGGCGGATGGGCGAGCCAGATGCTGGCTGTTATCAGGCAGGCTATGATCGCGTCCAATGCGAGGGAGGTCATATCTCAGGGCGAAGATAAGGGACTCTTGCTTGAAGAGGTTTTTTACCTGGCGACTTTGGGAGGGGCACAAGTCATGTGTCTCGAGGACCAAATTGGTAATTTTGAGGTTGGAAAGCAATTTGATGCAGCGTGGGTATCGACAACAAGGGGTTGCAATCCGCTATGACACCGCACGAGGAAGGCGATTCATTGCGGATCGTGTTCGAGAAATTCATCATGTCGGGCGATGATCGGAACATCGCGCATGTGTTCGTGCGAGGTCGTAGGGTAGCGGGATCTCGTCAGTAGTATCGAAGGAAAGCAAATAATGACATAGTTCTGAGTTGGCGGGAAGTTAGCGTGGGTATTCATAGATGCTACAAATTACTTTATGCACAATACCCGAGATCCCGGTTTCATCCACGGAAGAACTCGCCACGCGTGACACGTTTACATTAATACATCGCAATTGATATATATTGCTTTCCAGAGTAATTTATTCCCTGCAGGAAATCATATAAATAGTGGGCATGCCCAATGCCACCTAGGGTAAAGTCGCCTTACGCCTCGCCATCCTTGACTTTCACGATGTTCTCCGTCATTGCAGCAACACTTCTGCTCGCTCAGTGCGCTTTCGCCGCTCCGGTTGCGAACGCCGCGGCTGCGACTGTGGGCAAGATTCGAGGCGTCCAAAGTCCTATTTATCACTTGTATCTGCAAGCGAATCCCCAAAATGGTATATCTATTGCCCTGATGATGTTCTATCTTTGGGATCAACTCATGATGATTTTTAGCTTCGATCCCCGTAATGGGACCTGAATCTAGCGCGGATGATTTCACAATCGGGAGCACTATTCAGAGCAAGAAAACAAGTCAATTCCTGAACATCCAGACTGCAAGCACGAGTTATAAACCACTTGTGTGGGGAAAGACGGGTGATACGACAGCATGGGGCTTGGAAGGGGATACGATCATCACCACGACGGGGAGTAGTTATGGAAGGCGTGAGTTCATGTTCCTGATTCTTGAAGAGAAGAATGTTGGAATATCTTGCTGACAAACAAATGCAGAGCTCAATTTCCTGGCTTGTCAATCTTCACAAAGCGGATATTACGATCTGTATCTACAGACAGGGTCGGATACGCCAAGTGGGAAGAGCTGCAGCAACTACCAGACTATTCATTTGCCTTGCTTGTGCTAGCTAGTTACACTAAAATGAATACCAGACGCTTCGAAAATAAGAAGAACCCATACGCCGCGATCCTGATTTATTGAAATCTCTGAAATCCGTCAGGTCAGACTCTTTTTCTGAAGCAAACAGGCTTACTGATGTAACATTCTCTCGCTCTTTGCTTTTCGATGGCTTTCGAACAGCCTTAGGCAAGTACCACGGTTTCGAAAACAGGATTTCCTTTTTCCCACTTGCGCATGTATATTTGCCCAACTCCTACTCTTCTAGCCACCAACGGTTCCTTCTCATCCCTCTCTATGAGCATGACATTCACAACCGCATAAGTTGGGAACTCGGGGCCAGAATTTAGTGCATCATATGCGATCCCATCACGTAATCTTTTTTCCAGATCTTGGACGGTCACCTTTGTTCCGAAAAGGCGAGTCTCGAAAGTGCTACAGACCATCTCGGCCCACATCGATCTGGTTTCTAGGGAATCGAAGTAAGAATTAAAGGGGCATAGATCCACATGAAAACATTCGGGATTTTCTAATCGTTGATCCGTGGTACACGGGCAATCTACAAAGCGCCTTACAGTTTCGGGTTCTTCTCGTAATGGCGTGTGGAACATGATACTTTTCCCGACCGAGAGAGCAACAAACTCGGTGAGGTGCGTTTGGTTAGCTGTATAGCTATCAAACCACTTCGCGTCTACATCTATGACGCCAACAGGGAAATTTTGATGGTCTCTGATTGTGACTTCTATTCCATGATTATGATCGGAGGACGGGTCTTGGTTGAAGACGTTGTAGAGGCTGAATTTCGCTACTTGTGCATATACAAGAATACGCTCCGCGTTTGATGCGGCATTTTTGTGAGCCGGCAGAATTACTGAACTTTGATTCGACTCATAGGCTGCGTAGATTTCTTTCCAATAATCACCGTAATGTGGCCATCTGGTTCCCAAACCTGTCAAGCTTGGCTGCATTTCTATCGGTCCCTTCCCTAGGACAAGGCCTGCTTGTATTGCAAGAGCGGCTATTGTTTGATGATTGAATTTGCCATCGTTGTGTGGCGACGGTTTCAATACTTCAGGCTCGCCTCCTGGAAAGGGTACCTCAAACCATAGAGCTACAGAGGGAATCTCCGTATCGTAGGGAATATCAATGTTGTACGCGGTTATCCACGACCACGTAGGCGATTCGATATTTTTGGTTCCACTTTTCTTGACAAAGTCAGTTTTCCAGAGTATCGAAGAGTCAAATTCCATTTTAGGCAGGCCAAATAGAGTGTCTGCACCGTACAAGGAATAGAGAAATCCAGAAAAGGCATTGAGATAATCGGTGTGATGAGTAAGAAGCCTCCGGCTATAGTTGTTGACTGCCTGGATAAATTGCGCTCGGCGCAGGTTGGGGCGAAGATAGCTGCGCCAGGCTTGCCAGTTTTCCCTTCTCGAAGGGGCTGGGAATTCGGAAATGGAGGCACGGAGACTTTGGCATGTATAGAACAGCCCATACTGTGTGAAATACAGCATCTTGTTACTCATGGCCTGCTCCTGAAAGGTCCAACCGCGTCTAGACCACTCGGTTTTCTCAAGATATCTGTCGAGAGATGGAGCACAAATGCGGAACTCAATTCCATTCGATATGATAGCTTTTTGTTTCCATGTGCGAGGTTGACTGACCCCGGGTAATCCAGAGTGTGCTCCCATTGCGTCTGAAGCTGCAATTGTGTAGGTTGATCCTTTGTATATTGATCCCATGGCTTCAAGTTGCTCTTTCAAATCCGGACCGTCCTGTATAATACACAGCCGATCTACCCAAAGGTATCTCTCTTGGAGTTTACTACAAGCCGTCATAGCGTCGACGATAGTATTTGGTAGTTGATATTTGGTCAATCCCCCCAAACGTTCAAGTTCTGAAAGATTATCAATGCAAAGTCGTAGATCATCGACATTTATTAGACCCCATACATAACTTAGTGCTACGTATGAAGTCTTATTATTGTCTGGTAATCGTACTATGCATTTATCCAGCACATCAATGCACCTGAATCCTGCTGGTAATGATCTTGGCTGAAGCGATTCGGACGTCTCCGAAACATACTTGTTTTGTCGATATTTCGATAAACTATCGTCATCGCACAATTGTATCTTGAAAGGAAACTTTTGAAGAGTCGACCAATCTATCCAAGGAGTATACAACGAATCGCACGGTTGCAGTGACGATCGTGCTAATTCTTCTCTAGAAAGGATCTTGAACGTCATGTGTAACTCATGTATCTCTGAGTAGGAATTTTCTGCGACGTTCACAACCAGCAGCTTATGGTCCCATAGTTCCGAGTTCATATCCAACAAAGCGAGCGAACCAAAGCCATCACGTTTGTCTACATCTGAAATATAGGCGAATATTGTCTCAGATTCACGTATCTCCGTCAAGCCGATTGTAGGTCCGATCTCGAGGAGACGATTTCGCAACAGCGTGCAAAATTCACAATCTGGGTTTTCCGGCGCCAGTGGTTTTAAAAAAAGCATACGGGGAACTCTCGGAGTACAGCTTAGGAAATGCCGGAGACGAAGATGCGAGCAATACCGGCAGAGACGGCTCTGAAGTTGCAAAAGTTGCTCATCATCAGCGCATTCCTTACATGCGGAATGGAAGAACTCAAGGTGCTCTTCACGTGTGACGAAGCAATCTTCTTCATTTGTCAGTATGTCGGTTTTCTCGCAGAAGTCGCATTCAATGGGGCAGGTCGATCTAGGGAGCCCGGGTATATCAAAAACCGATGCGTCTTCCGTGGTATATGTATTTACCATGGCTGTTAATTTATAGTGTTTTTGTGACGTTGTGACTGGTGTATGTATCCTGCTCTATAGACGGAGATCTTTCCAGGTCCAGATAACGTATGTGTGTGTCTAGGCTTTGGTAGACGCGACAAACGACGCGTTGTGTATGGTCGGACCAATGTAAGCAGTCTCAGCTATTTTCATACATTAGTAGAATATGGTGAAGATGGACTGAAGGGAAATAGAATACAAAGAGTGCCTGGTAACGTGGGGTGATATGAAGGGGCACAATTTTAGCGCGCTGCAGCCTGATTCTGAACACTACCGAGCCACTAGGAATTGTCCACCAGTCGGAGCTATTCTATTTTCGCTACATGCATAAGCGACTGGCATTCATGGATATCCCTTTGCCTCTCAAATAGTTGGGTAGTTATAAGGTCGATAATGATGCTAGTGCATGTACATAATAAACCCAATCAATCTACTAGACAGTTGTAGATTTTTTTTTGCTCAGTAGTCATTCCAGAGGACAATCTTATCTCCCAATACTCATGTAACATATATATCCCTACAGTTACAGCATATACTCTGCGCTATTTGCGATCTGCACCCCATCTTCACTCCACACACACTCGTTCAAGAATGACGTGTACATATATTACCCCGCAGACTAGATATACAACAACACCGAAATCTCCCATCCCATAAAACCATCTGATTTCGCACCCAAACGAGGATGAACTTGTAATATCATCCCCAGCGCTGTTTTTCCACCGCACTTCTTATTCCGTCGTCCTGATTGGCCCGAGTAGTTCGTACAGTACGCACAACCAAAGGCAGAAAGTCAAATACTGACATCGCATGGATTAAAAGATTGTGCTCATCTCCGCTCATTCTCCTCTTGATGATAATGTCCAATCCAGCCATGGCAGACTCAGAGAAAGTCGGCAATTCGGAACATCTCGAAGATATACCCCTTGACCCACCCAGCAACAAGCCGCCACGCGGGGTAAAAGAAGATAGCAACCTAGATGAATATTCCGAGAAAGCGAGTGCGAAGTTGAACCGACGACTTGATAAGCGCATCCTCCCGCTATGTTGCTGGGTGTATCTACTGAACTTCTTGGACAGGGGTATATCTCCCTTTTTCATATATGCATACAGACACTCGTCCTTTAGTAATTAATCTCTATCGAAGTGATCGAAAAGACAGGAGCATCACACAATAAAAGAACATAGAAGAAAGTTTTCATACGAGCATGCTGCCCAGCACTAACACGTTTTTGCAGGCAATATCGGCAACGCGAAAGTTCTTAACGCGGAAACAGGCGACGACATGCTTTCTCAAACGGGCATGGATGCGTCTGGGTATGCACTCACAGTGACGCTGTTCAGTATCGCGTACACTTTGTTCGAGGTACCGAGTAATTGGGTGATGAAGCATTGGGTGCGGCCGAGTGTGTGGTTGGGGGCGCTGTTGGCGGCATGGGGGGCACTTACTATTGGGTACGTATATGCGTATATATGTCCATTATATCTTCGGCATTGGGAAGACGATGCACCGAGTAGTAGATTCGACTGTGATACTGCAAGGCTTGTTCGTAATGTTCTGGGCTAATTCGCACTCAGGTTTGCGGGTGTGCAGAATTTTGCCACAGTGGTAGTACTAAGGTTTTTCATTGGAGTTTTTGAAGCAGGTTTTTTTCCGGGTAAGTTGTCAATTTCATGAATCAGATTAAGTGCTTCTCGGGCGCTTTTGTGTGAGACTTCATCGGATCCTTGAAAGGGAGTTGGAATAGAGTACATCATTCGACTGACTTGGAACTTAGGCATTGTGTACTTGATCACAATTTGGTATCGACATGATGAGCGCGCAGTACGAATCGCTCTGGTCATAGCATTTTGTAACCTTGCGGGGGCCTTTGGGGGCGCCATCGCCTATGGTATTGGACACATCAATGGAGCTGCTGGACTCGAGGGGTTTAGATGGTTATTCATTATCGAGGTACATCAAGCCCCAAAAAGATGCATATATTTATCTTCCACAACTTTCATCCTCCTACTGATCTTCTGTTCAAGCAAGTATAATACTTGTACACAAGCTGACCCCAAATCCCAGGGTATCATAACCGTTCTCTCCGCCCTCCTTGTCTGGTTCTTCCTCCCAGACTACCCCACTCGCTCCAAATGGCTCTCCACCTCTGAAGTTCATCTAGCTACCTCCCGTGTTGCTCTTCGGGGCGGCGGCTATGACCAAGCGCATGCATCGCGCCGCGAGCTATTAGAAACATGTTTCCATCCACGCATGCTTCTACACTACCTTGCCTACATCGCAGACGTAGTACCCCAGGGATCTTTTACATTTTTCACACCTACCATTGTCACGGGACTCGGCTACACAAGTATCCATGCACAGCTCCTAACCGTGCCGCCGTGGTGCGTCGGCTTCGTAGTAGCCATCACCGCGAGCTACACCGCGGATCGGTTCAACGCGCGGGGCTGGCACATTACAGTCTTATCGACACTTGGGGGTATCGGATGGTTGACTGCAGGATTGCTGCCTGCGGATGCGTATGTGGCGAGGTATGGGTGTTTGTGTCTTGCGGCGACTGGGGCGTTCCCGTCGGCGCCGAGCTTGACGAATTGGGTTACGTGCAACACGCCATCTTTTCTGACGATTCCTTTGGCAATCGCGTTGAATAATAGTTGTGCGGGGCTTGGTCAGATTGTGGCGCAGTGGATTTGGAGACCTGCGGAAGTGAGGAGGGGGTATCCGACGGGGAACTTTGTATGTGCGGCGTGCAGCTTTTTGGTGGCTGGAATTGCGGTAATTTTGAGATTGTGGTATGGTAGAATGAATAGGAGGAGCCAGATTGATGCTGGATTGTTGGAGAGGGTTTGGGCCTACTGAGGGGTGGTGATAGTGATGGCTCGGGAGAGCCAATGTGACAACCAAACATCTAAGTGCAGCGTACCTCCGTCTTGCCCAGTTAGGAGGGTCGGGACTACATAGACTAACAGGCTTCTTACCAATTTATTTTTCACGGTCAATTTCTGCTCTTGCGGGGGGCTGATTTCCATGGAAAATTTGGACATGAGAATATACATCTGCAGTGCAAGAAAATAGATAAAGTACCAACCCCTCTATTGTATCCACTGCTACATTACCCAACTCTTTATCTACCTCATAGAGATATCTACGAGCGCGTTCAACAAAAAAAATTGAAATTACTTTTGCCAAATTCTTTCGCCCATATATTCCGAAACTGGTCTCACATAACGGCTGTCTAACAATGGGGATAATTTTTCTCGATAGCATGAGCAATTCTACAAGTTTTTCGAAGTAAAACGTCGATTACAAAAGATATCTCAGCTTCACAATGCCCAGTTCTTCTATGTTCGTGCTGGTGAATTCATTTATATGAACCATGTCGCACTGTTAGATGAGCTCGCTAGTTTCTTGGGAAAAAAGGCTAGTGCAATTGAAAGGCAAACTTCAAATCTATGCATCCATGAGATAAGCATCATTAAGTTATTCTGGAATGTATAAAATACTTGTTCTAGAGAAAAAATCGAGCAAAATTTGGCACTGTTTTACCGGAGGGGTGGCGAATAAGTTGGTAACACCCTGACGGAACATAACATTTGGCTGGACAAAATTATAATTGTGATAATTAATCCAACATTGTATAAGTCTTTGGTCTAGTTTCACTCTCCCAAGCTGAACATCTATCTATAGGCATTGTCACAACTATGTGCAGCCACAATGTATCCGCCAATAATCGATATGAGGTACAATCAGATCAGCCAAGACAACACTCTGATACACATGACCCCCGAGTATACATTTTTCATGCTGAATAACCATAGGGGTAAACCTAGAGCCCGTTCGTTCGTCACGTGCATACCTCCTATCAAACTTTCACCACACCCCTATCTAAACACACTTGACGCCACTCCCGCTCAATCAACCCGCTTCACAGAAACAATGCCGCGTTTTATCACGCCGAACGCATTGATGCACTTTCCTTTCTGAGCCACCCACGTATCCATAAAGAGCCCCTCTCCCAATCGCATTACCCTTCCTTCCACGCACTCGGTGCGATACCCGAGTCACCACCCCCGACATAACCCCCTCGACATCACCCCTCGACCTAACCCCTCGACATACACCACCATCCGCATCTACGAAGACACAACTGCTGATACACACACCACGAATCGCCACCCGCAACCGCCCGACATCCCCACGATGCCAGCCCTCTCCCGCCTCACCGTCTACCCCGAACCCGCCCAACCCCTCAAGGCAAAACCCTCCAACAAGAAAGCCGTCGCCAAAGCCATCGCCCGCTTCCCGGTCAAAATCGCCAAGCTCGCGGCGCAGAACCCAAACGTCGTCACGAACATCGCGTTCCCCCTCGCGCTGACCACGTTCTCGGCGCCCGTCATCGCGTCGCTGCCGCTGGGTCCGCTGGGCCCCCTCCTGGCATGCGTGGCCGTCGCGTGCGGGCGGTTCCAGCTGCGCGGCGAGCTCATGGGGGGAGGCTACGCGCTCATGCACGCGATCGGGGTGGCTAGTGTGAAGGGGCAGGCGGTGAGCTTGCTGGGGCTGGTGGGGCTGGAGGCGCTGGGGATCGGGCGGCTGCGGGATACGATGATTGCTACGATGTTTGAGACGAATATTGGGCCGCGGGCGCAGGTGCTGGGGCTGGCGGTCGCGGCGGTGACGAGCGCGACGGGCATGTTTGGGAGCCTGGGGAGCATGCTTGGGGCGCGCAGCATGGGGTTGTTGTTTGGAGAGTTGAAGTCGTTTGCTGCGTATATGGGGTTGAAGTGGACGGTGTCGAACCTGAAGGAGATGTGGGCGTCGTTGGTGGCTGCGGGCGTGGAGGTCAAGGTTGCGTTTTTGCGGTGGGCGGCGCGGCATAACTTTGACGGCGAGGAGATCAAGGGTGTCACCAAGGAGCTCAAGGGCGCTGCTAAGGAGTTGAACTGGGTGCGAGATTACCTGAAGAAGTTGGCGAAGCATATGCCTGGGTTTCCCGTGGGAGCCTTGTCGCCGGAGCTGGCTCGCATGCTGGAGGCGTGGGACGATATGAAAGAGAAGGAAGAAGCCGCGGAGCCCTTGACCGAGTGGACCATCGTCGATGTGGATGAGAACGAAAAGCACGAATCAACAATTGTGTGGGAGGCGGACGAGGAGGCTTATGACGAGTGGCTCAAGGTTGATGCTGAGGATGGCAAAGTGTCGACGTCGATCGTGTGGGCGGCACACCCATCCATCGAGCTCGAGACCGTGAACGCAACTACCGTTGCGGCCGAGGCGGTAGCCCAAGATACCGGTGCTTGGGACGTTGAACCGGAGGAGGCCGCGGATGACGATAACGATGTCGATGATATTCCAGAGATTGAGGACCTGGACTATATGGTCTGGCGAGTAGGTCCGCAGCATTGAGCTGGAGCGGCTGATATGATCAGCTAGAGTTGAGAGTGTCCTATATTATTGACTCCTGGGCGCTGGAGCACTGCCCTGGAGGTATTGTGGTCGTCACATGACTCAGATATGTCCACTCCATAGCCAAAGAGCATGGACGATAGAATGAACATAAGCAATAGAAAATAAAAAGAATTAGGGAGGTGGTCTATGCAAGTAGGCTATCTTACCGCGATTCAATAGATCATTCATCAATCAACAATGTGATGTGAACGTACTGGTGATGACTTTGGTATCCTATTTATTTGACAACATTCACGGTTCGTGAGCATCCGCTGATGACACTTTGACTTTTGCATTATCATGAGGACATGAATGACATTTGCCCTATCGCCAGACCCTATATCGCAGCGGGTATCTGGCCCACTAATTCAGAAAAGATGAATGTGATGCCATGATCCATCCGTATCCCTTTTCCCACCGTATAAGGAAGTATCGAAAACTCCACACCCGTGCATGTCATCTGTCATCTTCGCATCGACCCCGCCATCAACAGCCAGCCACCTTAGCGAGTCCTTGCCTGGACCTTAGGGGCAGAGCCCTTGGCACCCTGCTTCGAGACCTTCTGGACGTTGCCTCGTGCGCCAGCAGCGGCGGCCTTGGCCTTCTCGGCCTTCTTCTTTGACTCGGCGGCGGCCTTCTTCTCCTTGCCCTCCTTGATGGCGGCAGCGCGGGCAGCGGAACGGGCCTCGGGGCGCTGGGAGCGGCGCTCCTTGATCACGTCGAGAGAGGCACCGACGATGGCACGCTGGTGCTTGACAGTGCGGCGAGTGCGCTTCTTGGCGACCTCCTGTTGGTGAGATGGTTAGCACTGCTCAGTCATATCAGGAAGAGCATTTGGAAGAGCAGAAGCGGGACAGTCAAGGTCGGGAGATGACTCTCCTGGCACAGCCCACCCGCGCAAACGACTGATGTCATGTAGCGCTCTGCTCCCGACTTCCATGACCAACGCTCTGCCCTGGTTCCAATTGCGACTGTGTCGACTAACCTCAGAGATGCCCTTCTTGTGTTGCCTGCGGAAAAGGACGGTCCAAGCAATCCGGCGGGGGTTCTTGCGCTGGAGGAACAAGCTCTCGGACTTGCCATTCTGGAAACGGAAGATCTTGCTGTCACCGCGGACGTACAGCTTGCCCTAAACATGGCATCAGCACACGTCCCTATGAATCGTTCGGCTGCTGCTGCTCCTCTGGCATTCCCAACGTTTGGAGCGCCGCTGTGGAATATCGAGCGGTAGTGCGCCGCGGTGCGCAGAGGGAGTGGCGACGGAACGCACCTTGCCGGGGTAGATCTTCTGGCCGCTGAAGGTATCGTCGTAGGTACGCATGTTGGCGGTGGTGACGCGGTACCTGTTGGTTAGTATGGGAAGTTGTCGTAAAGGCGTTGATGGTTGTTAGCCGTGTCGAAACCCAGTGTGCGCTGCGCTAGCCGAAACCCGAGCTTGGCGCGTGCCACGATGTGGCTGGTGAGGCTGATCTGATGCGTCAGCATACTGCGCACAGCCACAGTGGCGTAACACAGTGGTGCGCACTCACCTCACCGGTCCGCAACATGGCCGTGGGGACAAGCATTTGCACTGCAACTCTTAGCGCGGTCAAGGGCATCGTATCGAAAATGAGTTACACAACCACTACCCCGCAGCATTCAACATTTATGTGTTAAAGATTATAACTGTCCCATTTTTACCGCCTTCGTATTCTTTTCAGTGTTACTTTTGTTACCATTTCCCGAGGTCCTCTCGTAGTCAGGTGCAATAGTACAAATAGCCCAATCATCGAAGCAGCCTCAAAATCCACATCCGTAAACAAGAACGATATATAGTTAACGAGAAGTGTCTTCACACCAGAACATCTTATATATCGGTTTAGCTATCTCTAAATCCTAAAATTCTATTCATCCAAGATTATTTTGGTGGCAGATGATGCATTCCCAAAACATGATTTTTCCATCAAATTTATTGCTCATACTACTGATATAATTCCCACATCTCCATTCTACAATCCATACTTCTTCCGCTCCTGGAACATTATTCTCGAAAACTGCCCCATTGCTTCCAAACACTTAGCAGAATCTAAATATTGGAATCTACCATCCCACGTGGTATGCTGAAGAAAAACATAGAGGGTTACTTTTTGGTTTTCCTGCCTCTACTAATAGATCCCTGGGCATACTGGAATCCTTTCAGGTGAACATCCTTACAAAAATGCGAAATATGATATTTTCTCACCTCAACCAACGGCACCACTGCAATTTATGTTGAGATTCATCAGAGTGTGCTCTGAGCTAATATTTGTCAGTCTCTGCAGTAGTCGGTTTTCTTAATAACTGGGGAGGCGAGAACGGATTCTTCATATATGAACAGGTGGTTAACGACTATATATGAATTTAGGCCGAGTGGACCTGAGAGATATTAGAAGGTAACGCGGAAAGCGCCAACAGAGGTATGGCGGAAAGATAGTTTATTGTGGCGATCGGTGCGACGCACTTGTACATGTACCTATAATTATGTTGTGGGAGTTTGCCGAATTTTTGATCGCGGATTACTGCATGGAAGTTGTTGAAAATATGTTAGGCGGAAAAGCTACCTTAAGTCATGTGAAAAATAGAACAAGTCAAATTCGGAGAGAGAAATGATGATTCTTGATTGATAAATTAGAATTGGCACTTTGCTCTCCCGACATCTGTATTTCTTACACATACCGCTTGGTATTCGCTGCCCTTTCCCTCCTCGATGGTGTGAATAACAGCAGATTGAAGCGGAGCGGACTGAATCAGATCAGTCGGAATGCCTTACGCCAAGGAACCTCACAATTCGGGAACCGCTCATCGTAGTCCTCATTGGCTGGGATGTGTCGGCGTCGCGAAGTCGGGTTAAGCTTTGATGCTCCGTAGGATAAGAGATAGATACCCGTTATCTCGTTGACTTCTGGTACGTCAAGTCCTCAAACGGATTCATCTCCAATCGCGAACGTATTATGAGTAAAGCCAGTATACATACGATGCTGGCCGATGTATTATTATTATAAGTGCAAAGACAATGGGCAGCCACGTGGACGAATTATGTATTGCCCTATCAAGAGCCGGGCAAAGGCCATTGGTACGTACGGTACCCGATCAAGCCAGACAACGAGAGGCCCGGCACCATGGCCGACACACGCAGGGCGAATCCTAAACGATCCATCTGCAATTGCGACATGTCCCAAAGGGTATGTCAGGATGCGCGTACATACATATTCCAGGTACCCGAGAACGGGAGGCGCACGGGCTGTTACTGGAGATGTACATACATGTAGGGGGCTACCAGAGGTAGACAAGCGACAGGGGTGCACACAGTAGTCTACGGTACATCGGGCACCGTACGCATGTATGTATGTACCGCAGGCTGAGCGACGTCAGCCTGCGGCCAGGAACAGCACGTTGAGGGCTGCATATTAGGTCTCCCCTTTCGCCTCGTGGGCAGCCTCTCAACAGGGGCGCCGAACGTGCCTCGGTGCAAACATGTTCGCTCTGGGGTTGCATAAGTGTTTGAATCGATCACTTGCAAAAACCGGGACGGCTGGACATGGGTGTTTAATTTGGCAGATGGCATTTTTATGCGCAACATGGGGCCCCCTTGGGAGTAGCCCTTTTAGCACAAAGGATGTTGGCTAGGTAGGAAGGTAGGCACATATATTTCTTGGTTTTTTTGGTCGCGCGTGTTGGGGGGTTGGCTGCCAGGCAGCTTTGCACACCCGCGCTGCGCTGCGCAGTGCTGTGCAGTGCTGACAGCCTCAGTCCGCAGACGTCAAGGGTCGCGGGCATGGCATCGCCAGTTTGAGGTCAGACGGTGGCAGTCGCAGGAGGTCGGGCAACTGGATGGGGTAATATGGGCAAGGCGACGCGAGCAGTGGCACAGTTTGGGAAGAGAGTCCCGGAGAACAGCCGCGGGGTGGTGGACCGGGGGAGAGGAGAGGAGAGTCACAGGAGGCGTGTGAGGATGAATGCGCACGACGTCGATCAAGACAGGTAGCCAGAGAAAGGTGGATGCAATCGTAAAGCGATTCGCACAGCAACACGTATGCGCCAATGGCGGTAGCAGTGCGGTGTGAGATGGGCTGGTGGCGACGCAGCGTGTGGGGGGCGTGCGTCGTTCGCTCTGGTTAAGCCCTAGCGGTTGTTTCAGTTTGGTTGAAACGCCCTGCTGGCCGCTGGCGGTGGAATTCCAGGCTCGCAGGCGGCACGCAGGCCGCAGGAATGGGTGCTGGCTGGCTGCAGACAGGCGGCGGACAAGTGTGGGCTTCCCAGCCAGTCAGTGGCTTTCAGGGCGCGCCCATGCGTGACTAAGGCGTCGGAGTAGGGGAGCAGGTCGCGGTGTGGCTGCTCCTGCCCGCTAAGCTTAGCCTCACGGTCCCTGGTCCACGGGTGTCAACTATTCACGGCACCATTAGTGTCCCCTCAGCAACCCCCGACCGCTCCCCCGATGCTACGTTAACTGACAGAGAGGCCCGCCTTGTTCTGAAGACCATTCTCTCTTTGCGAACACCCCACCGAGCCTCCATCCTCGACTCGACTTGCATGCACCACCCGTGCAGCAGACTTGGTTGACCACAGCACCGCCGGCTACCTCTACCATGGAGGACACAAACACCACCGCCCAGAGGCCCTCGAGCTCGCACAGCTCCGACAGAGACGTCGTGAGTCTTCCCCTCCTTGCAGCCCTCTGCCGGCGTCTTGCTAACTGCCCGGCGAACAGGACGCCTTCGAAGATGCCACCGAAACAACTCCCCGGCCCACCTCCGCCTCCCGCTCGCGGTCACTGCTCAGCCGCCGCGAGTCGTCGTCCTCGGCCGCCCCGGAGCACACGGCAGACGCAGAGGTGCCCGACGTCCCTGAGATTCCCACCGTAGACGGCGCCGACGAGAAGAAGGAAGACGAGAAGGAGCCGGCCAAAGACGCCGAGGAGCCGAAGCCAGATGTCACCCCAGCACAGGCAGACACAGTAGACGACGACGACGCTCCAAAGTCACCAAATCTCGCTTCACATCGCATTTCCGTGACTTCCATGGACGACGTCTCGCTCGAAGAAGGTAAATTTCTCCCGTGAAGAGTCTGCGCCGTGTCAAAGAGGCTCGCTGTGTCGCACAAGCTTGCCCTGCATGGAATCACGCGACATCCCTTCTTCGCCCGCCCTTTGCAGTAGCATATAGCTCCTGCTCTCCAGATCAGCTTTCTGTGAACATTCCTGAATTAACACTTTTCCAGAAGCCGCAAAGAGCCCCGATCTGCCACCGACCCTACCTGCACGAGATTCCACAGGGGGGTTACAAGGCCTTTCTGGCAAGATGTCGCCAGTCAAATTCCCCCCACCGCCCCCGCCTCCGGAGAAGGAGAAGCACAGCTCATTACCAGCGCCGCCGCCAGCCCCGACGCGAAAACTCACAAGCCCGTTTTCCTGGCTCTCGCGGAACAGCTCAAAGACGAAACAGCCCGAGTCCCCTCCCCTGTCCACGACCGACCGGAGGAACACCAATGCATCCCTCGCAACCATTAGCAGCAACCCTGAGCTTTCCACCATACAGGATGAGGACAGTTTCAGAGGCAACCGGTCCAGCACAGGCAGCCTCCGCGATCGCTTCAAGTTTCTGAGAATGAGGGAAGAAGCTGGTATTACCATTGATGAGGCGGGCGAGCCTGGACAAGGCAATGGTGCAACGGGACTAGGAATCGGTATTGCCAGCCCGGGCGGTGATGAAGCTGCAGCTGTCGGTTCAGGGCCTATCAGCCCTCTGCCTCCGACCCTTGCAAAACAGCCAACTGTCAATCTCAACCTCGCACCTGGCACTGCAGCCGGATTCGCAGCCGGTCCAGCAGGTGATACGGCAGAACCGGTTGACTGGGATCTCTGGCAGAACGTCGTGAACGAAGGCCCTGCTGCCGTTGCCCGCACCAGCCCGGAGGAGCTCAATCGCGCTATTGCGAGCGGAATCCCCCAGGCAATCCGCGGTGTTATCTGGCAGGTTTTGGCCCAAAGCAAGAATGATGATTTGGAGGTTCTCTACCGGGAGCTCGTTGCGCGCGGCACTGACAAGGAAGGAACCACCCTGAAGACACCGCCGGTCCCTCCCAAAGACTCAAGCAAGGAGAAGGATTCGATCGCCTCATCATCGTCCTCCATCCACTCGGATTATTCGACGCCTGCTACTACTACTGGCAGTGCGCCCATGGGTTCGCCATCGCTCCCGTCCGACAACCAAGAGGACATGGCAAAGCTACAGGTGAAGCTTGCAGCCGAGAAGAAGGAACGGACAAAGCAAGAAACAGCTGCCATCATCAAGCTTGAGAAGACGATCAAGCGTGACCTTGGAGCACGGACTAGCTACTCAAAATACCTTATGGCGGCAGGCCTGCAAGATGGGCTTTTCGGAATCTGCAAAGCCTATGCTTTGTATGATGAAGCCGTTGGGTACGCCCAGGGCATGAACTTTGTGGCTATGCCCCTGTTGTTCAATATGCCCGAAGAGGAAGCTTTCGGCCTGTTCGTCACCCTCATGAACAAGTATGGTCTGCGAGATCTCTTCATCCAGGACATGCCTGGTCTCCACCTTCACTTGTACCAGTTCGAGCGTCTTTTGGAAGACTTGGAGCCCGCTCTGTACTGCCATCTCCGGAGAAAGGATGTCAAGCCCCAGCTGTATGCGACACAATGGTTCTTGACCCTCTTTGCGTACCGCTTCCCGCTTCAGCTGGTCCTCAGGATTTACGACCTCATCCTCAGCGAAGGCCTTGAAGGTGCCATCCTCAAGTTTGGAATTGTCTTGATGCAGAAGAACGCCGAGGCACTGATGGGCATGAAAGATATGGCGACTCTGACAACTTTCCTGAAGGAACGGTTATTTGACGTGTACATTGACAAGGCTCCGTCGGCGTCGTCCATTCTCGAGAGCGGCTTCTTTGGATCCACAGGCGGCGTAGACAAGGAGGTTTACCGTGCAGACATGCTTGTTAAGGACGCGGTCGCGGTGAAGGCTACACCCGAGATGTTGAAGCAGTATACCGCCGAGTGGAAAGAGCAGCAGCGCGTCGAGAAGGAGCGCGAGACCGAGCTGCAAGGCCTCAAGGACAAGACAGCCATGCTCGAGAACAAGGTCCGCACCTTAGAGCGACGCGCAGAGCAATCCGACACCGAGCACGTTCAGGTTGCGTCGGAACTCATCAAGACCAAGGTCGAGAACGACACACTGTCGGAAGAAAACGAGACATTGAAGACCAAGGTCGAGGAGCTCCAGAAAATCGTGGACACGCAACCGGCCGAGGTGGAAGAGCGGATGCGAACTGAGATGGACACTGTCATGCAGAAGAACATCAGCGTACACAATGAGAACCGCATGCTCGAGGACTCGATGGCAGAGATGGAGAAGGACCTGGTAGACACCAAGATGAAATACGCGGATGTAAGTTGCGCAAAAATAGGGTCGATATTCAGGTACTGACAGACTCCAGATCAACCAACAGTACGAGCAACTAAAGCAGAAGTGGAACAACGTCCAGCAGTTGATGGCAGGAGGCCAGTAACCGGCTTACTACCCTCCCTTTGCACGCTTTCATACATAATCACAACATGCATGCATATCGGCGCCCGTCTGCATATTCGGGTATCTCCCGCCTGTCGAACACAGTCCCTGCGTCGATCGCCACTCCCTCACTCACTCACTTTGGTTCTCACCTGTTTATATATACATATTACCGCTCTGCTGCAACGGAAATCTTTTTCTCAACGCTTTCCCGCTCTCTCATCACGGACGTCACAACTCGACTTATAGCAACACGCACGCATCTCATCATATACCCACGGCCTGATCAGGAGACGTAACTCGTTCTGTGTTTTTATTTTACCTTTTTTTGTTTCTCTTTTTTGCGTTCGGGGCGGGTCTGGTCTTGTCTGGTCTGGATAGCAAGCATCATTGACGGTGTAGTGCGGGTGGGTGGGGTTCACGGATGGCGTACATGGGGTGTGCTTTTTTTCGGGGTAACCTTTTGGGTAACCCTTTGGCAAAAAGATGATACGGTGGAATTAAGTAGGTGGTGAATAGTAGTAGCTAGGCTGGCTGGAGCTGTGGCTTTTTTTTACTTAGTTTGTAGTTCTTAGTGGTGATGATGATAGATCCGAATGACCTTTTTTTTCGTCTATGTATATGTGTTTTGAGAAGATTATTTATTATCATTTTTGACTGTGAGATGGGGGAGTGAGGGTGAGTTTCTTTTACGTGTGGGTTTATCCAGTAGGTTTATCCAGTGGGTTCCAAAAAGACATTATTCCAACAACTAGGTGCTGTTCTACTGTGAAGAATATATATATTATTTAATTGCAGCTGACGTACAGTACCTGGCCTAGCAATCTTACGCACTTGTATCTATTGCAATGGATGTAACAATACGTCTGTATTCTCTTTCACCCGTAGAGTCGGCTCAACAGGACAGCACTGAACATCGGCACGTCGGGGCCGACGACCGATCACGTGCCTTCCTCTAGCCTAGCGCCAAGACACCAGCTCCACTTCCCTCGCCCAGCTTTCTTTGCGACACACACACGACAAAGACTCATTCATAGACTCAACCGCCACGCCACCGAGACTCCGAGCCCACGCTCAACACTCGCTTGCGCGACTCTTGTGGTCCTCTACTAGCACTCTTTGACTTGTGCTCACCCGTTTGCTATAGCTACAGCTACTGTCGACCGCGCGCAAACCATGGCGACGCCCGACATCAACGCCATTCTGGCGGCGCTCGGTGCGTACTTGCTGCTCGCAATGAGTCTGAAACGCCCTGCTAATGTGCTCATAGCCGCCCGTCCTACGACTACTACTCCCTCACAGGCGCCGCAGCAAGCCGCGCCGCCGCAGATGCCGCCCATCCAAGGGCTTCCGCCAGGCTTCCCGGCTGGGTTGCCCACAGCGACTCCGCCTACTAACTATGGGTTCCCCCTCCTACAAATCAGGGCCAGATTGACCTCAGCAACGTCAAACCCAGTAGCTCAGGTTCCGTCAGCATACAGGACGCGCTCGCAAAGGCGCGTGGGTTTGCATCGCAGAAGGGCCTGGGCTACGATGGGCGTTCAGGTAGTTTCGACATGCATAACACTGCCATGCCTTCGTCAACTTACTCAGCAGCAGCTCATCAGGATGACCCCCGTCTGCGTGGCCGTGACTTCCGTGGCCGCTCGCGGTCGCGCTCTCGATCGCCTCAGCGTGATAATATGCGTGATAGCTACAATCCGTACCGAGAGGAGCGACGGGGTCATGGATATCGTGAGCGTTCTCGCTCGCCCCCTAGACGCAATCAATTTTCTCCCACGCCTCGCTACGGTGGCCGTGATCGCACCCCGCCTCAGAATGACAATTCCGAAGTGATCCTCATTGATTCGTCTTTGGTTGGTCTCGTGATCGGACGTCAGGGCGAGAGCCTGCGTCGCATCGAACAGGAGTCAGGTACTAGGATCCAGTTCATCAATGGTCCCAACACCGGGCCCACCCGTGAATGCCGCATTACTGGCGGCCCAGGTGCCCGTATCACGGCTAAGCGCGAAATCAATCGTATCATTGAGGAAAACGGTGGTAACCCTGCCCGTGAAACCGGCCGCAATGCTCGTGCCGGCGCCGGTGCCGGTGCTGCCGTGAAAGCTGCTGCAAATCAACCTGCCTTGCGCGATGGCGAAGAGCAGTCCCAGATCATGGTTCCCGACCGTACTGTTGGTTTGATCATTGGCCGTGGCGGTGAAACTATCCGTGATCTCCAAGAACGAAGTGGTTGCCATGTCAACATTGTCGGTGAAAACAAGAGCGTGAACGGACTGCGCCCTGTGAACCTCATCGGTAGTGCTACTGCTGCCGCAAAGGCACGAGAGCTCATTATGGAAATCGTCGACAGTGATACAAGGGGCACCGATGGCCCTCCCGCAAACCAGCAACAGCCCAATAGGCGTGACAACTTCGACCCATATAGTGGTGGCGCTGGTAAAATCAACGACAGCATCATGGTCCCCTCAGATGCAGTGGGCATGATCATCGGCAAGGGTGAGTGTCTCCAGCCGTGAATCTGACACTTCATTTCGTCTCTAACATTGCGCCAGGCGGTGAGACTATCAAGCAAATGCAAGCAGACACTGGTTGCAAAATCAATGTGTCCCAAGCTAGCGGCGCCGATATCGAGCGCGAGATAGGCCTTGTCGGTACTCGTCAAGCCATTGATGATGCTAAGCGTGCTATTTGGGACAAAGTAGACCAAGTTGTTAGTGACTCTCTCTTGCTAATCCTTCACGGCTCGCTAACTCAATGAAGAAGGAGAAGAACGCAGGCCGTCGCGGTGGCGGTGGTGGCGGTGGTGCCCGTGACAATGGCAACTTCAATGACAGTTACTCACAACAGCAACCCAGTTATGGACAGCCCGCTGCCCAGCCGGGCGCAGCCGCGCAGCCAGCCCAAGGTGACGCTGCGGCCGTTGACCCATACGCCGCGTATGGCGGCTACCAGAACTACCTGAACCTGTGGTATTCATCAATAGGTTATCAAGCGCAGCAGCAGCCCGGCCAGCAAGGTCCTCCTGGTGCCTAGACATTTCCGACTCGTCGTGATTGATGCACATGTCTCTGAGCTCGTCAATTGATGCTTGCTTGCTTGCATGACCGATGCTAGAAAAGATACACACCGTTGCGTGCCAACCAGCCAACCAATCAACCAACCAACCAGCCTGATCAGTCGACCCCAAATTTTCTTTCTATTCTCGGAACCCACCCCGGTCCCCCAGCTTTTCTGTTCCACTCGCGAGTTTGTATCGCTTGCTCACGTAATCGACTGTCGACTGGCGACTGGCGGCCATTCATCCTGGTTAATCAATCATACATACCTACATACCATACATACCCCGAGATTCTGTCTGCGACCCCGACTACCTACCTACATACATACGTATACCCCCACGGGGCTTTGCCGTATCCTACCTTCCTATCCCGTTTGTACAACAAGCTCTGTCTGTCTACCTACCTACCTACCTTTGGAGAGCGAGCGTGCATGGCAATAGTAATTGTGTGCACCCCAGCCGCTGGCTCGCTCGCTAGCATCGGGGTGCTTGCTTGCTTGCTTGCTTGATTGATTGATTGATTGATGTGCGAGTTGCAACTTCGTCGGTCTGTACTCGTCCTGTCCTGTCATGCTCTATTCGATCTTATATTCTGGTCTGTTCTGGTCTGGTCTGCTTTGTTCTGGTCTACTTTCTTCTGTCCTGGTATTGCCACTGCAACTGTGGTGCTCACGGTTATATCACTTATACTTGGGTGGGTGGCTTGTTGGGTGGTTGGCGGGTTGGTTGGCGGGTTGGTTGGCGGTACCTCCCCTCCCTTCACCTTCCCCCCTCCACCTTTTTTTTCTTTTTCATAATCAGATGCTTGGGGTTCTTGGTCACGTGCCTGCGTGCACACCCGGAAAGGAAAGGAAAGGAAAGGAAGAACATGGTCCGTAATACGTGCTGGGGCGGGTCTGGGCTAGGATGGAATGTACTGAGCTGGAAATTAACTGAACTGGAATCAATGGGACCGGCTTGGATCGGACCGGCTTGGATCGGATCGCATGAATGGATACCACAATTCCGGAGCATACCGCGATACTTTAAGTGCCAGTTATACGTCCATACGTCTATCCATCCGTCCTGCTCTGCTCTGCTCGACTCTGCTCTACTTTGCTCTTCTTTGCGCTGCTTTCCCTCCTGCAGGTCCTCTGTCTCTCTTCCCCATCTTCTTTCCTTCTTGCAAGCTTCGACGTGCGCTGGGGAGATGGCGTTGAGGCCTTTTTCTCTTCCTCTTCGCCGTGCTTCCCCCTTTCTGCCTTTCTGTCTTTTGGTGCGGGCTATGATTTTTCCTTTTCCCTTTTTTCTCTCTTTTGGCGGGGAGGGCTTTTTGGGGTTTCTCCTTTTATGCTCCTCTTTTTTTCTTTACTTTTCCCTTAGTTCTCTTTTCTTCTCTGAGTATGGCTGGAGGTGGGTGGATGGGTATCTGGGTTTTCTTTCGCTTTCTTTTTGCCTTTTTCTTTTGGAGTCTGTGGGATGGATGGATGGATGGGTGGAAGTGAAAAGTTTTGTGGGTGGAGAGGGAGATGGGAGAGGGAGAGGGATAGGGGATAGGGGAGGAAAGTGTGTATTTGTGTATTAATATGCAATATGCGAATTTGTGAGGGGTTGCGTGTGACTTTGGCCTTGACTGTGATGCTGTGGTTCATATGCTGGACTTGTACTTCTATTTTGCCTTACGTTTTTTTTGTTATTGCCCCTACTCCCTCCTTTCTTACTCAGATTTCGTTTTGAGGTGGATGATAGACCCACGGGGCGATGAGAAAGGGGATAGAGAGTGAGTGCTGTCTCCTGTGCGGGCGTACCTTGGGCTGAGCTCCTTCTCGCCAACTACTAGGTAAACTATGGTGGAGGATCTGGCTGGAGTCGCCATAACCAGAACAGGTCTTTGCGACAATAATTGAAAGACTGAACATAGCCAAGAAGGTTCATCTGCGATGTGTCGGCGAGGTATTTGTTGGCTAACATGTGTCAGGTTATAGACCTGAAGCTATGGCCCTGTTATATTCTCTACCATTTCTCTCTACGGGCTCAAGTCGCTCTTTCCAAAGTAGACTTTGTATCTAAGGAAACTTTCTCAATGACTCTAGATACATCGATTTTCGTTGTAGGGACCTAATAATACAATAAACTTAGCAGATGGATCAGGCAACAGCGTACTGTAAAAAGAAGATAACTTTCTTACGTAGTAATTTGTTAAGCTCCTGCGATATAATCTGTTAAATGCCTAATTTATTTTCATGTCTCATGTATTAAATAAGAGAAATGGCATATATAATTGCAATTTAATAGAGTACTGTTCTATTAACAATATACTAGATAAATAACTTATCACTCTAATCCTTTTTAATAATCCTTTATATACGCCCGTTTTCAATTATTATAAGAGGAATCCACAGCCTTTTCTCCACTATACATATTTTTATCTAGTTAGCTACTCTGCTGCCGCTTTCTCTGAACACAAAATAAAATAACATGCTAGATAAACACTCTAGCAACGCAGCAGCCTCTGAAAAGTCTGTGAGTAATTTTGGATGGGTAAAAATAGAATAAATCTAAACTGCTCCCGCCATCAGAGAATAGTAATCGTGTCTTCTCTCAAAGAGCTCAAGATATTGCCCTCCTCTCCATCCGTATACTCACACATCAAAATTCCAATCCTCTCAAACATTTTATCGTCTATGTAACGTAGCAATAAGAAGTACATCCTATGAATTGTATAAGAACGATCCATTCCCTCAGAAGTATAATAAATACGGCGTGTGTCAGGTTTACTGGCCATGTATAAGCATTGTATACTCATATCAGAATTCGGCTCCATCAACCCTTGCTCGATAAGGTCGTAGTCCACAAAAGCGTCATGACCTTGCACAGTGAAGTTATTTTTGGGCCGGAACGAACGAAAACCAGTGATCTGTGCCGAGAAGTGACACGTCTCAGTTCCAACAGAATCTTCTCTATGGCTAAGCATTTTTGGCGCAATCCTGCCTCTAATTACTAGCCGCCCTTCATATACGGCGCCCAGCCTATCAACAGATGAAGGGGTGCACTCAGCAGCGAGGATTTCCATCTCACATTTGATCATAGTATCCGTCATCTGTCTCCAGTATATGATAGGCCCCTCTATGGAAGCCCAGGACCAGGAGGGCGCGCGCCACTTCACCGGCTTTTTCGTGTAGTACCGCGGATGTTTTGAGCTTGACGCCGGAAACGGAGACCACAAAAGATCGGCCGTCACATTAGCCTTCCAAAGACCAGCTAAGTATGTACTTTGGAAATGGCGTTGGAATTGCTGTGCAAGTCCAGAGATCGCGGGGAGACGGTCATCTTCATGACTAAGTCGCAGCCAAGTATAGCTTTCGACCATACTCTGCCATTGCAGGTACAGTTTTGAGGTTGAGTAGCCCTGTGTGAGCGATAGGCCGTGTTCATATTTCAAACCTGGTGTTATGCCCGAGCATTCGCATGTAGAGGCCTCTCTACACTCCCAACTGAGCTCTTTGCCGAAGTACAAGATCCTCGACGGTAATAGCTTTTCTTGATAGACCCATGCTCGTTTCACAAGTGGATACTGCTCATCTAATAAATCTGAATGGATTTGGTCGCCCGGATGGTAGTCGAGTGGTATCCTAGAGTAGACAGTGTATGCTGTGCCATCTTCCATCAAACCAGTGTGGCTCATTTGGCTGGGTGCATACGTATCGTCTTTGAAGAAAAGTGGATCTCTGTCATTCTTCGAAGCAAGTGCCGCAATAGTCAGGAAGGATCCTTCATAGATCTGCGCCATTTTGGATCCTTCTCGTGCCCAGTCCTCTTTATCATGCTGAATAATGCAAATTTTGTCGATCCAAAGATAGCGAATCTTGAGTAGGCGACATAATTCTATAGCGTCGCGAAATAGAGGCGGCAGAGAGTTCCAGGGGATGTTATCTGTAAAGCCGTCGTACGTTTGTCTCGTACATAGAACTGTTGAAGACTCCCCCAGCAGTGGCTAAGGCAAATATATGAGCCGGAGGCTCCATGTGTCTCCAGTAGTCTGATGGCGTCATTTGAGTGTCCGAGGTCAATAACTCGTGTCGGTAATGGTGCACCACTAGAATAAGAGCACATCTCATGATTAGCCGCGCACTTCTCAATCCATTTCCGCATGTTTTTAAGACTGGCCTTCGAAGCAGTGTTGCCGGGAAGATGGGTCTGTTGGTTAATGATACTCCATGGCGGACGTTTATCGCCTACACAAAACATCGAGATTAGTTGTACAGATCCACAGTCAGTTGGTGTTGTAGACCGTATATGATCGGATAGAATACCGAAATTAGAACACATAAAGCCGCCGTACCTTGAATAGTGTATAGCTCAACCAATGTCTTAGACTCTAGGTCAGATGAAGCATTAGCTATGAGACTACCACCTTCATTTCCATTGTGAAGACCAATATCTTTTACATCCTTCGATGTACGCAAGTCAAGTCCAACGCTTTGGAAGGCAGCGTATATAAGCGCGCATGACGTACATCCACCATCAGATCCCAAAACAACCTTCCAGGGGTCGAGATTTGGATATGTCGTAGCCCACGGAACTGCTCTCCAGTCGAATACTGAAGGATTCATGTCGAGGCATCCCGGGCAAAGTGGTTCGAATGAGCGTAGCATAGCACTATATTCTGAACGATTCAGGCCGTGGTTATCCATATTCCTTTTTCTCCGTAGTGACGAGTTATTGACTTAAGATGTCTAAATACTTGAACTTGGAAACTACCATAACGAACGGTTGACAGAATCTTGATGATATTTGGAGATAATGGAGCGGAGAGCGGGGTGCAATTGCTCCAGGCACCCACCAAAATCCTTGCAAGGTCCCTCTTGGCATAGAAGCGACATCAGCATCTGGATTGGATCATATCGAGAAGACTGTAACCAATCATGGAACAGCGGCAACAATACAACGGAATCATGTGAATAGAGGTAATATCACCTGCCCCAAAAGTCTCGTTGAGTGCACAGTGCCCTCGCGCTTAATCTAAAACCCTGCCTCGATAAAGTGCTTGCACTACAAGAACATTTGCACGCGTCATCGTTGCTACCTGTGACGTTATATAAGCCTCTGACATAGATGTCGGAGGTTCTCACCTTTTGTTCTGCATGATCTATATGTCCCCACGCGCAAAAAAAAAAAGGCAAATGTAACAAAAGCCAGCAGCTTTGAGAGCGACTCGGTCTCCAAGACACTAGCTCTAATAAAGTGGAACCCATATACCTTTCTCTCTGCACACATCAATCCACGTATGCTGGCATGTTGATAAACCAGCCGCATTCCCTTGTTCTGTTTCCCCAGAACCAAAACTCTCATCCATTACTTTCCCATCGCGCCGATCCCAAATCTCCCTCAACACCCCCAACGCCGTATCAAACGGCTTCAAACCCGACTTATCAAACCCCCTATCTAACCACGCCATGAGCAAAGTCCGATTCCTATGATCCGCAGCCTCACATCCCGCCACGAAAGCCGGCCACGGCGACCCCGGACCGGCCAATCCCTCAGACGCAAGCGCTGCGTCGAAATCAAGGAGAGCCGCAAGAACCGCATCGACATGTCTTTGTAGAACTGCTACGTCGACGTTTCGAATACGTCGATAAAATAGGATGATTAGGGCGGAGTTCATGGCGCGTAACATGTGGCGATTGGCCGGTTGTGATGATCGGAAAACTTCATCGGAGTCTTTTAAGACCCACTCGTATATATGTCTCTCGAGATCGGTAGCTCTTTTCTGTAAAAGACTGAGCAAATGGGAGCTCGTGTCTTGAGCGGATTTGGTCGCGTCCAGTATATTTGCTAAGCGAGTGGTCTGTGAGACGAGGCTCAGCCAGGTTTCTGAGATTCCATAAATTTCGGTGCGGGCTGTGAGATGATCTTGGTGTGTCCCATTGGTATGAGTGTGTCCGGAAGAGGAGTTTGTTCCCGCGCGCTCTTCGTCATCTGAGTCGCTATCGAGATAGTGAGGATCTAGTCTGAGGAATTCGTCTAAACGGATATTCTGGCCATCACGAGGGAATCGTTCTATCGTAGGTTCAGATTCATGAAGCCTTTCCGTGTGGTATACCGCGCTCGTGTTAGCAATTACAGAACCGTGTTGTGTGTGATACAGAATTACAAAGGTACTTTCACCCACGATACGGATCCAAGTATAGATTTGGTGGAGTGCTCGGCACTTCTGAGTTATCTGGCTTTTCTTAAGACCTTTCAGTATTATCAGACGTTCTGCATCTAATATGTAACGTCGTGCAGTAGTGTAGTGACCGGATATTGTCTGCCCATCAATCCGTTAGCTATTTCGCGTTCTTAGGGTTTGTGTGTACACTTACGTTACATGTTATGAGTATTAAAAGTGCCATAAGCTGGTGTTTGTAACCCTCCTTTCTTGATCTATTCTGTTCCTCGCTAACTGAAAGCTGTATGTGTACGCTGGCCTGTTCTTTGAGTCTGGCGAATAGATCCATCCAGTATCCCGGCTCCTTCGTTGTTTGGGTTATATTGTTAGCCGAGAGATGATATGCTGAGCAAGCCAAAGTGCCGTAAAGATTGGCCGCCTTCGCATGGTTCATTGTACCGGTAGCGAGATACGACAACTCAGAGAGGGCCCGTACAGCTTCATTAAGCTGCAATCTTTTCCAGAGATTGTTGGTACCCGATGGCATGGGTGCTATTGACGGAACAAAGAAATCATGGAAGTGTTTCAGAAGCATCTGGGCTTCTGCGACGTCAACCTCAATGAGAGAGATCATGTGCATGTGCCTCTCAAGTCCAGCAACAGCGTTTGGGTTCCCAAGTGAGCGCAGTTCTTCTAGTCCTTGTGTAGAGCCCAGATGTGATAAATTCGCGATATTTTCAACTTCTTCATTTCCTGGATGGTGAGAGAGTGTATTACTATTGTTAGATATAAAATTTCCTGATCCTTGTTGAGGAATGCCTGCATCATACGAAGATCCACGATTATCGTTGACATTGGTCCCAATGTTAATTAAGTCAGGCCATTCCAGAGTTTTACCTGGACCTGGTATTGAGGCATGCCAACTTATGGGAGGTGACATTGTACCCGGAAGGCTGGCTTCTCTGCTAAGTTCTGTAAGCGGATTCTGGCCTGACGCTCTGTCGTTTGCAGTGAGGACCGCCTGATTTATTTCGCTCGCTGCAGCATCGATTTTCAATACCCCGAAGGGTCCAACAGAGGCGCTCCCTTCATCGGCCTGTAGATGTTGCGTTTGTTCCTCAAGTTGGACAAGAGATGCATCTACGGAGCTGGACCCTAAGCACTCTCTCAAGCTCGCAGACATCGAAGCTCTCAAGGCGACTAAACAGCAGTTAGATTAGTCCATATGAAAAACAGCCATAGACATACTTGGGTAAAGATGATGTCTCGTAGTGCTCACGCTTGCAGAGTCATCCTCGGTTTGCCCTTCTCCAGCAGATACCAAAGTTGTAGGTGGCATCCACCGCAGATCGGAGTCGTAACCATCGCAAACCAAATTTAGGGTTCGACAAGCTAAGCAATGTGGTTTGGTCCGGTCACACTTGACATGTCGCCTTCGACACGTTCGGCACCCACCAAACGAATATTTTTGGCGTCGCCTTCCGCGACCAGTTGAGGGCATCAGGCGAAGCAGGGCTATGACGTCACCCTATGAGGACAAGTGAACAGCGTATCAGAGGCCTCTTCTGCGAGATGCAATAGACTGTACAAAGTCATCGATGCGCTCACGAGAAAGCGAATGCTTTTTCGCATATAGACAGAAGGGCAAGTCATTCCGGCAAGTTGCCAATTGAGGGGCGCTAAACCATACTGCTCGGAATCGCCTTCCATTTTAGAATCACAGCACTAACCGTGTTAGTACATTCTCCACATTACTATTACACCACAACGAACTTGATCTTCTCTGCTTTACAATCATGTAACTGTCTCTCGATTTCTCATCAACACATCTTCGTAATCCAAACGCGAAGCCCTTCTATACATAAACCCTCTCATCTCCACCCCCCATCGCCCATCCTAGCCCGCAGTCTCACCAAATCATCCCCTACCTCACCTTTCTTAACATCCCCATCACCCCCAAACATGTCCAAAATCTTCATCACCGGCGCCACCGGCTACATCGGCGGCACCGTCCTCTCCCTCCTCTCCTCCTCCTCCCTCTCCCCACCCCCCACCATCTCCGCCCTCGTCCGCTCCCCCTCCTCCGCAACCTCCCTCTCAAAAGCCTATCCCTCCCTCCGCATCGTCCCCGGCTCCCTCTCCGACACCGCCCTCCTGGAATCCGAAGCCCTCGCCGCAGACATCGTGCTCAACCTGGCATCGACCTCGGACCTCCCCAGCGCGCGCGCCATCGCCCGCGGCCTGGCGCATGCCTCGCGGGGGAAGAAGGGGTTCTGGGTGCAGATATCCGGGGCGACGCTTCTCGCGCAGGAGGAGATTAAGAAGGGGAGGTTTGGGTTTGAGGGGGAGGGGGTACGATGATGTGCGGGATGTGGGGGAGGTGAGGGGGTGGTGAGGGCGAATCCGCAGAGGGAGGTGGATAATTTGGTGGTTGAGATGCAGAAGGAGGTTAATGCGGCGTTGGTGGTGGGGCCGCATATTTATGGGACGGGGTTGGGGAAGGGGGTGCGCATACGAGGAGTGTGAGTAAGCTGTCGTGAGATGCTGGGAGATTTGCTGAGGTGCTGTCTAGGTTCAGGCGCCGGAGATCGCGAGGGTGACGTTGGAGTTGGGGGAAGGGTTTAGATTGGGGGAGGGGAAGAATTCCTGGAGTAATGTGCATGTTGGTGATATCGGAGGATTGATTCAATTGTTGGTGGGTGCGGCGATCGAGGGGAAGGAAGAAGATGGTATTTGGGGCGAAGATGGAATTTATTTTCCAGAGAATGGGTCTATGGTGAGTGTACCCTCTGTCTGGTTTGGATCATACTAATCATGTTTTTACAGACGTTCGGGGAACTTTCGGAGAAGATCGCCAGAGAGGCTCATGCACAGGGTCTTATTCCGAAGGCTTCAGTTGAAAAGGTCATCGATGCGAAAAAAGCTGACGCGCTTTCCGGTCATGCGTCGGTACTTTGGGGTACTAACGCTGTGACGAAGTCGTCGAGGGCGAGGTCACTGCTTGGCTGGAAGCCCTCGCGGCCATCCCTTGAAGACGAGATACCAGGTATCGTGACCAGAGAAGCGGAGGGCAAACCGAAACTATGAAGCGCCGAACATTGTCTATAACATGAAGCAATTGCCAAACATGTTAAACGTTGTGTCTTGAAGTCCTCGCATCGTGCTTGTGTCAAGCGGCTTGTCACATAGCAAGCATTGTGTCACTACGCCGCCGCATATATTCCTCCAACACATGGCATAGTGCAAGGATGCCATGGATCTCGATCCAACAATCACGATAATACAGTTCAACTCTTCAAACATACCGCACCGAACTTAAATGGCTGATAAGAAGAATCGACCACCCATTTCTGACTATGCGAGAGCCCTGTATGCAGAGTGGCGCTTGCAGATGTCGAACCGGAGTGTTCAGTCAAAGAAAAACATTTCAGGTGGTAACGCCACCAAGGCAGTAGATTCACAGGGTGGCCCAAAAGTCACGGCTGCGAATTAAAATTGCTCGAAGCTTGAGTAAAACGTTTGTCGTCCTGTATACTTAAAAATTCATTTAAAAAAATCAGTCTAATGCTCGGTACTTGGTCTTAACGAGGACCTCTTTTCCTTACAGCCAGCTACCCACCGTCATTATAAGGCTTTTGTTTTCCTTACAACCAGCTACTTAGCATTAACACAAAACTACATGTATGCATCCCATCGTGTACCCACCAAATAATTAATCCAGACAGGGGTCAGTTCACCCTCACCGTCGTATCTATATTCATGAATCCTTCCTTCTGCCTCACCTTGAGCTGAATTCATCATAATGCAATCCGCAATGATGTTAATGGCGCTTGAACCCAGCATCATGCATAAAGGTAAAACCCGTTCAACGAGTCCCGGAGCAAAGAAAGCGGCAGTACGTACACCAAGCACATTCATTACAACCATCAGAAAAAAAATATCAAAGCACCCTTTCACACCGGCCCATCCCCTAGAAATACTTTTTCGGTAAGCTCCCGAAAAGTCACGCCATTTATACTTACATATATAATCCCATACTATACACTCCCCACACGCATTACTCGCCAAACCCCGGGTGCTCCCATGGCCCCATCGTAGCATCGCACCTCTTATGACGAGACATATAGTTCGTGCCCAGCTCGTCGCGCCCAAGCCACCGTGACTCACGCGTAACCATGTCACCGATCATTTCGGATTGATGCTGTTTTTTGGTCGTTGTTGTTGCTGTAGTGGACGATTGCGCGGCGACCCCGATCTACCGATGCCTGCGCGTACTCTCTTACGTAGATGTACATGTACATATGCATTCAGCACGCGTATATAGACGCGCGCGCGTATAGGTACCGTCGACATTGGGGTATATGCAAACGGACGTCGTCGCCCGTCGCGGAACCCCAAGCGCCGGCCTCGCTCGCTCGCTCGCTCGCTCTCCCGTCGGCCATCAGCCACAGCCGCGCCTAAGCTCCACTTCCGTACAGTAGATATCTACCGTGTGTACATAGGTAGTCTAGTCTACTCTACACATCGCCTTACCTACACATCGCCCTACCTACCGTACTTAGCTCCCCCTCTCCCTCTCTCCGCAGCCCTATGTAGACCCCAGCCAGCCACCACTCAGCCAGCCAGCCTTTCCGCCCTCCCCCTCCGCCAATATACATACATAACATCCAACTTCCGGGGTTTGTTTTACCTACAGTACATACAGTGCACATATATTCCCCGCCCCGTCCAGACCCGCATGCATATGTTGAATACCAGCATGCAAGATTACACAGGCGCGCATCGGAAATGCGATGATGACGGGTTGGGTGCTTGGCGGGCGGCGGGCGGCAGGCGGTGACGCCACGGACAGGGGGAAATCAGGGAAGCGCAGGGGTGCAGGGGTTGGGGGACGGGTATGCGGGTGGGAGGGAGATTGGGGCTGGATGGGATTTTTGGGGGGACGTCATGTTGAGGGAGGGCGATTATGAGGACTGGTTTTGAGGGAGTGTGAGATGGAGATGGATATGGAGATGTGGCGTAGGTAGTAAGTACATACCGGTAGGAACGGACGCTGGCTAGCTAGCTGGATGGCTAGTGCTGGGGTATGTACTGTACATACGTACCTACTCTAGGTGCGTACCTATGCGATGCTGCTCTACACCTACCGTAGGCCTGCCTCCACCGTAGATTACATACGCAGCCAAAAAAACTTCCTCCCCATGACGCGCCAACAATTTTTCGCATCGCACATGGCACATGCCCTTCCAGCCCCTCCCGTTATCTCCATGACTTCACCCATCCAGCCGCTCCCTCAACGTCACCGCCCAAAGCCGCCTAGCGCGCGTCCCACCCGTCGATCGTTCCCTTCCCAGTGCAGCGCTAGTCCCGATGCGCCTTCCTCGACGCAGGTTTTCTTCCCGAAGCGCTGTGTTCGGATTGCGCGCAGAGCAGCGGGCAGGGGTCGTTTGTGTGAGCGAGAGGTGAAGGACCGGATGTCTGGGCCGTTGCGTTGGTCAGGTCAGGTGTGTGATGTGATGTGTCGTGTCGTGTCGGGGCCGGTGTATGGGCGTGACGTCAGAGGAATGTTTGGGGAAACGGCGGCCTGTATTTAAGGAAGGGGAGGGTGGACGGAGAAGGTGCATACATACCATACACATCCACATCCACACTTATAAGTTAAGTAGAGACTCGACTTGAGTAACGAACGCATTTATACCTACGACACATACAACACACAACACACACACCTAAACAAATACACAACACAACCGCAACCATGGGCGCCGTCGTCTCCTGCGTAAGTTTTGCACCCTCCCTCCCTTCCCCCAGCCTTTGCACTATCACGCCACCACGCCCACCACCCACCATACACCCACCCTTTACACACACATCCTAACCCTTCCCAGATCAAATCCATCTTCCGCACCATCGGCAACGTGCTCATGAGCATCGTGCACGCCATCGGCGCCATCTGCACCGCCATCATCAACGGCATCGTCGCCCTCTTCGACATCATCATCAGCTGCCTGACGTGCGGCCGCGGCGGCAGCCGAAGGAGGGGCATGAAGACGCGGACCCACCACACGAGTAGGGTCTAGTCTGGCCTAGCTAGCCCAGCCTTGCACCGGACAGGACACACATGGCCCTACCCATATATATATATATATCCGTGGTTAGCATCGTGTTGAGAGATGTGTGTGTTTTGACGTGTGGGACGCAGGGTATCGTTTGAGGAGGGAGCTTGGGGTTTGAGGTATGACAGGAAGGAGTAATGGGGGAGTTTGTACGATGATTGATCGAGAGGTGGGGGAAGGAGAGAGATTGAGCATCATCACGAGGACGAGGACGAGGACGAGGACGATTATTTCTTTTGTTGTACGATGAGCGATGGGCGAGCGTGGGCATGATCAGATACCCCTTTGAATCGATTTACTTTGTCAAACATTACTCGAGCTTCATGAGTGATGGTGCTTTCAAAAACGTGGAGTGATAAGTGTGAGGCTGGGCTGATTGCGGCGATGCGTGGTGCTTCGGGCTGTTGGGTTTCCGGATATATACTTGTATGTATGCAGACAGCCATCACGGAGTTGAGTGGGCAACGGCGTGCATGAGGGTATCCATCTATTCGTGTAATATCGCGTTATATCTTGTGCTCCGCCAGCCGATTTTTTTCCCATGCTCAATCAAATACGCCGGACATTTCTGTCTGCCTTCCTTCCTTTCTTTCCATTTATTCATTCATTCATGCCAATCCCATCCTGATCCAACCCATTCCAACCCAAACATCTAAAACTGCGCCTTCAACAACTCAATCTGCTCCTTCACCGCACTCCTGCTCGTCCCCCCAACCGCACTCTTCAACTCCACCGCCCGCTCGTAATCCAAGCACTCCACCACATCATCCCCCAACCGTCCATCCACCCCCTTCAACTGCTCCAAGCTCAGCTTATCCATGGGCACCCCCTCGTTCTCCGCCAGCGCCACCACCCTCCCCGAGATGTGGTGCCCCTCGCGGAACGGGACCCCCTTCCTCACCAGGTAATCCGCAAACTCGGTAGCCAGCATCTCGGGCGCGAGCGCGGCCTTCATCTTCTCCGGGTTGATGGTCAGCGTGGACAGCACGCCCGTCGCGATCTGCAGCGAGTCGCCGACCGTCTTGACGTGATCGATGAGCGGCTCGACCGACTCCTGCAGGTCCTTGTTGTACGTTGTAGGCAGGCCCTTGATGGTGACGTACAAGCCAGCCATGTGTCCGAAGGCACGCCCCGATTTCCCCCGGATCAGCTCGAGCGAGTCCGCGTTCTTCTTCTGCGGCATCAGCGAGCTCCCCGTGCTGTACGCATCCGCCAGCCGCACGAACCCGAATTCCAGCGACGAGTAGATGATCAGGTCCTCGGCCCACCGCGACATCTTGAGCATCAGGCTGGAGCCCCACTGGAGTGTTTCGAACACGAAGTCGCGGTCGCCGACGGCGTTGAGCGAGTTGGGCAGGATCCCCTCGAACCCGAGTTCGCTCGCCATGGCGTGCCGGTCGATGTTGAACGGGTTTCCGGCGAGGGCGCCGCACCCGAGCGGCGAGCGGTTGACGCGCTTGATGACCTCGCGGAGGCGCTCGAGTTCCTGCGAGAAAGCGGTCGCGTGCGAGAGCACCCAGTGGGACCAGCGGACGGGCTGCGCCTTCTGCAAATGTGTGTACCCGGGCATGAGGACGTCGATCTCGGCGTCGGCGCGCTGCACCGAGGTGCGGATGAGCTGGACGAGGTAGCCCTCCAGCGTACGCAGCTCCTCGCGGAGCCACAGCCGCATGTCGGTTGCGACCTGCTCGTTGCGGCTGCGGCCCGTGTGCAGCTTGCCGCCGATGTCCTTGCCGATGATCTCGCTGAGGCGGCGCTCGTTGGCGGTGTGAATGTCCTCGTCGTTGTCCTTGACGACGAACGAGTTGGAGGCCCACTCCTGCTTGATCTGCGCGAATCCCTTTTCGATGGCCGCGAACTCGTCTTTGGTCAGGATGCCGTTGTTGAGGTTGGCGCGCGCGAAGGCGATGGAGCCCGCGATGTCCTGCACGTAGAAGAGGCGGTCGTACGGGAGCGACGCGTTGTATTGCTCCATGACGGGGTCGAGGCCCTCTGCATGGCGGTCAGTTGGGTGTCAATTCTCGCAGTGGGAACCAATTCTTCGCAGTCATCGTGGAGCTGTGTGCGATACGGTGTGCGGGGCAATTGGGGGGCACTGACGCGTGAAACGGCCTCCCCAGAGCATGTTCTCTGCTACCTTCTTCTGTGACGCCATGGTGTGGTGGGAGGGGGAACGAGAAGGGAGTGAAAGAAGAGTGCAATTGGGTGTTTGGATGTTTGTCGACCGATATCAATCGATGACTGTTGCGCGGTCCAAAAATTGTATGCCCGCCGTATCGGAGGGGCAGGGGTGATTGGAGCGCTAGTCTGGCGTGTGGCGCGTGCTGTCCCGAAGGCGGAGAAGATGGGTGCTCCACTGTGGAAACATCCAATCACGCGCCGAGGGAGAGATCGATTGCCGTCTCTATTTCTAGTGGACCTTCAGAAACCATGTGCCTTGATGGTAGAGTTGGACGTGTTACATACCATTAATGTTTTGCATGATGATTGTAAAGGTGTTGAGTCAATATGACGATGACAGCGTAAAAATTGATTGAAAAGAAAATAGCATCTCCCCCTGGACAGCGTAAAAAGGGGGCGTATGAAAAGGTTGTAATATACCATTGATACAGATAGCATTATTACTTACACATTATAAAGCTAATAGATTCTACATTGAATAGATTGTTTTTTCCTAATATTATAGTCTGCGTTGAATCATCATCCGCCCTATACCGGTATCGAGTTGAGAGCCAGTTGTTTAAGTGAACAAAAGTTGTATTTTGCTGTCCTGACTCTGTAAAAAGGAATTAATATCATATCTATTAAAGGACAGTCGAGCTGGATTATATAAACTACAGAGATCTATTGCGTGTGTAAAAGTTTATTATTGAATATATAAGAAATCTAGTTATAAAAGCTAAATATATACTAAGCTTTAGAACTCTAATTCTGCCGCTCTGTAAGCCTACGAGCTCCGTTGGTGAGCTGCTCTATCAGAGTCTACCAACTTGCGATAATATACATATAGTTACGTGCTAAGATCAGATAGTGCTAGGTTTTAACCCTGGAAGTAACTAAGTCACATGATTGATCAAGTGATCCGCCAATAGGATCGACCTTTGGATTGTTATATCACCACAATAGACATAGGTAAGTGAATCGATTTGTACAAAACATTTGCGCTGAGCGTCTCTGTGATAACTGTGCGAGGTTTTCCTGTAAATGGCAAAAGTCATACATCCGCTATAGATCTATATTACACCCTAACACGGCATTAGATGTATGTAGCGTAATAGGCAACATATTGATTAAAAGGTCTTGTAATTGATTTTCAGGAAAAAGAAGGATTTATTGGCACGTTGGATTGAAGTTTGATTGTTTTAACGTGTCTTTTTGATAAATTCGATATTTTTGATCTGCTGCGAACTATAGATATGACTAGACTAGATCTTGTGACATCGTGAGCCAAAGGCTGGATTATATTGAACGAAATAGCGTAGTGATTGATTTTCAAGAGACTTCGCGTGATCGGATTATCACCTGGAGGTGTGGACTGGAGCTCAGAATATGAGCACTTACTGAAGTTAGGTGATACACCTGGCCGAGACACTAGACCTTTATCTCCATAGATCTTTACAAGTTTACGCAAAGATAGATCATCAAAGAAACATAGCATTGGACTGGAAAGATCTTTATAGTCATGGAGGGATTTAGAACAACTGCTAATATAGACGAGACTAAATTACCGTAATTGTACGTCTACCATCCTGATCCTCAAGGCCTGGCAAATACTGTCCATCATCTTGATCCAATTCGGTAAGACTCTGTTCAACCGGACTCGCATCATCGCTTTCCTGGCTAAACACCTTTGCCACACCTATTCGCGTGAACACACCTGATTCACCATCAACAGTGTGGAATAGTATCATCACCACTTTTTTACTGCCGCGCCAACCCAGAATTAATCCCGCTGGCATGTAAAAGAGTTGTCCTTTTGCATTATCTTCATCGAAAGCCCGCGGATCGCTCGGAGGATCGTCAAGTTGAACCGAGAATAGGCATGGTATTGATTCGAACCTCGATACATTTGCACGCCATACTTCTTCACCTTGATCCAGATTCAGCGACATGGACTTCAGATGCCCTCGAAGCTTCAACCATCCGCCTGTCACACGGCCCATAACATCTTCTGTAGCATGCTGCAGCCTCACATCCACAATTTCAAATAGGATGGTGTCGAAGTGTGTGAACGAAACGTCGATTGGGAGATTGAGAGACGCCCATGACCAAGAGGGTGCTATGTAAACGTTGGATGCGGAGATAGTATAATTGGGTTTACCGACAGAGTCCTCACGACACCACATTAGATCGCACGGGAGGTTACGGCGCCACATTCCGGCCACACAGATGTCGTCGACGATAGAGGACATCATCTTTGCGATACCAGACAGTGCGATGAGTCTATCCGCTGGGTTAGTAAGGTTAGTACGCGAGTAGATGGCCATGAGTTGCATCCAGGGAAATGTAGAGGGGACATGCCACTTGTCGATCAGGTCCGATTTTAATGCGCTGTTCCTTTGGTCTAGATAACCCTTGAATTTGGAGACTATAAGCTCATTCATTTCAGAGTCAAGATTCTTGTGCCCCTGGGGGTACCTCTCACAAGCTCGGTGGGATCGACATTCCCAGAATATCTGATCGTTGCAGAAGTGGAGTGTTCGCGGCGCGAGAATCCTCTCTTGGAAAACCCACCCGCGAGAGTTCAGATGGCTTTGGGATATATTCTCCGACCAGATGTCATCTATTTCTAACCAGTAGTCCTTTTGGACAGTTGATTGCATCTGTCCATCGACCTGGACAGAGACAATATCGCCATATATCGAAGATTTGATGTGGTTTCGGTCCAGTCCTTCTTCGCTATTTCTAGCAGCAGATGCTGATATGTTACAATTCGAGTGCAAATAAACTTTGTGCATGAGCCCTGCCTGTTCGGACCAATCGGCAAGATCGTCTTCGTCTTGTATTATGCAGAGGGAATCAATCCACAGATACTGAAAGCCGAGTGCTACAGTTACACGAAGAGCGTCTGAGAATGTCTTGGGCATAATTTCCATATCAACTTCTCGGCTTAATAACGCGATATTATCTCTTGTTAGTTTGAACGTTTCGTTTTCGCCCCACCGATGGCTTAGGGTTAAGTACGGTCCCTGTGGTTGCTCATGCGTCGAATCAATCAGACGAACGCTCCATATTTCGTGCTCAGGATTTCGAACGTATAAGAGGCGTTTTGGATACCAAAATGTCGCTTCGGAGGCTCTTTCACACTTATCGTGAAAGGAACGACATTCATCTAACCAGCGTTTCGCGCATGTCAACGATGCATTTGACATGCTCGAAATATCGACGGGATGATTTGGTATCATAGCTTCCAGCGTCAGTCCATGCAAGAAACAAGTCAACATGCCCGCCTTACTAGGTGCCTTCATTGCGAATCTGGACCCCACCGGTAGCCCGTTTGTAGAGAAACTACCTTGAAACCATATCAGTAGTAACGGACCACCATCTAGAAAATTAAGATACAGAAACGCTGTTGTTATCCATCCACGAAGTGGGAGGAGCCTGTCTTCATCTTCCCCTTGTGCAGCGGTTCTATTCGAGTCTTCTTCAAAAGCACGGATGGCGGATTGGTCCAAATACAACATTTTGTGCCACATTTGAGTACAAATATAACAATGCTGCATTGCAGATTGCTTCAAAGAGGTGGATTCGTAATGGTGCCCGAATTTTCGGCAGCCCATCCCAGGAGCTTGGAACTCATTGCGACGATGGCGAAGCATGCCCGTACAGACATCGCATATCATTTTTAGTGATACCAAGTCTTTACGCGTAAATTATTCAGCACAGAAGTCGAATTATTCAGTGGGGTTGCGTTGCGATTCACGAAATTAAGTGTTTGTGGCGGAGTTTCTACCTCCAGGCATCAGCTGTATTGCCAACGCTAAAATACATCGTGTATGCATCGGGTAACCCGTGACCACCCCGCTTTTAGCCCCGTGGCGTGGGTAGCTAAAGCTCGCTTGGCATGCATAGATCAAGAACCGGAAACTCCCCCTATTGGCTATAGATATATGTTCCTGAGGACTGTGAATCTCATAACTCAGCACTTCCAACTGTATTTCCCTCGTATATAGACGAGTTCTTCGAAGGGGCTTTTCATCACGGGCGGCATTCTCCTTCAGGTATCGTTTGCGGCTCAGTTCCTCACATAATGCGACGCATCGTATCGTAGTAGTATCACTTCATGTATTCCATCACGGAGAGCTGGGAGAAAAAGCAGAACTGAAGTAAACAGATGATCTAAGGATAAGCCTATTTGGATGTCCGCTATGGATTTTCAGAACCATGACACTCGCGAGGCCATATTGCTCTCTCGAAATTGTAGAGCGGATAGTACCTGCTGTAATCATTATGGAACAGCTTGGGTGCCTCTACGTTTCCAAAAAGAGTAGCTCCGGCATCCACCCCGTAACAATACTCAAGCGGTTGGTTAGAACCAACCTTTGCATCGGCATACAGCCGTGTGTATGCATCGACTCCAAGATCAAGAGCTGCGTTCGATATTGCACTTGAGTCAAACACAATGCCAAACGTGACCTTCGGGATGACGTGCGCTGTCAAAGAGCCTTTAGCGTCCATGTCCCATTTGAAATTCTTCTCTTTTTCCACTTTAGGGTCTGCGTAGTTTGCTTCTTTCGTTGGTGCGTCTTCATGATTATCGGGAATAGGATAGCGCATGGAGTAATCCCATTTAGCGAAATTGACCGTGTAGGAAGAGCTCATATGCAGTGAAGCGTCCCCTGCGAGAGATGCAAGTACACGAAAGTTTGGACCAATGGTAACCAGACCAGGGACACGGAATCCGGCTCCAAAGTTTGCTGCACCGAACAGCTCCACTTGGCCAGTGTGGAAGCTAATTTTTCCTTTGGCGTCAAAATGCAGTGAGGCATCAACTGAGCCTGAGGTGTGAAACCAGGCACTGGACTCATTGAAGCTCTCCAGATCACCAAGATTACCCTAGAAAGGTGGTTAAGAGACGTGAGAGAGGGGAATTGCTGAGTACTCACAATGATGGTTACCCCAGCTGCGGTCTGAATGTCTATCGTGAGCTCCGCCCAGCTCCTGAAGTAGAGCTCATCAACCCACTCTGGGAAGCTTGGGCACTTGAGGTCTTGGTCAAAGATGTTGACCTTGAACGTATCGTGAACACGGTGGCGAATCCCTGTATATTCTTGATCGACCTTCTTGTGCATGTCCCACCACTGGATCCAATTACCCGACCACCAGCGCTTGTGAAGTGCGTCTTTGTCTTCGAAGGATCGCTTTTCTTTTCTCCAGGTATACTCAAGCCATCTCTTGTGGTCACCACCAAACATCGTCTCGACTTCCAAGTCGCGTTTAGCTTTTGAAGGTGAAGCGGAAACTATGTGGCTCCAATATCCAGGGTCATCCGAGTAATCTATACGGACGAGAACCTGGGATTTGTCTCGCTTATGAATAGGGGAATAGTCGTAGTCGAACGTGAAGTCATAGACAGGGGAGCCTTGAAGACCTCGTTTCTCAAGTCGATGATGTAAGTGGGTATGGTTGGTGGATTCGGTTAATGCTACCGCGACTGAGTACTTTCCGGGCCCACAATTTGGCGGCATCTCTACCACTGTAGCTGCAACTCCATCTTGGAAAATGATATTGCAGTTGGAGTTCTCCGAGGTATCCGTACATACGGCTTTGACAGTTTGGCGCGCCTCGCCCACAGAATCATCACAGTCGAAGAGTTCCCAGTGGCTCCCATCACGCTTGTCGAAAGTAGTTATCTCATTCTCAGGGCCTGATAGAATATGGAATCCGAAAGTATTGTGATTAGGATCCATGTCATTGCCCGCGCTCTGCGCCCCACCCATGGTGCGGTCGACTGTTATATCGAGCTTATTGGTGTTTGATTTCGGACCAGGTTCGGGGAAAAGGTTTTCCAAAGGAACGGGGAGATTGATGGTGGTTTTGTTGAAGGCAGATTGATCGCAACAGAAGGCTAATGTAGCCCAGTTCCAAGTACCCTGCCAATCGTCTGTCCATAGCTCAAACTGGCACTCGTGGTTACGTCCGTTTTTATCTTTACCTCCATGCTCGTCACTTGCATATCTACTCAATCCAGAGGGGCAACTTCCGGCATTCTCGCAATTTTTGCCTGGCTAAATTCCCACACCGATTAGCGCGATATGAATACCATACTGGAAACTCTCACTGACCTTGTTCCACACGCAAGAGGAGGTGTCTACTTTCTTGTCGCAACAGAATGCATGACCTTGCGGATATTTACAAGTCCCTTGAGCGGAAGTCACGAAATTACGGTCCCCGCAGACGCTCTCATCTTTTGAATCAGTACATTTGTCCGTCCAATGACAAAGGTCCTCTTCTGTTTCAGTGGCTTTGCAACAGTATTGTGCGACACCATTAAAACAGTGCTGATGTGAGTCTTGGATGTAGGGATCAATGCTAGATGCGACGGATATCTCCGTGCTGTCACAAGCGCTGGTACACCAGAATATTGATTGCTCTCCAGACCAATGACACGATTTTGGTGCAGCAGTAATAGGACAGCACAGGATCTGCTTCTGAGGCTCGCTCCCCTTCATACCACAGTACTGTGTGGCACCTATCGATACTGCTCCTGTACCGCATTTTTCTTCACCGCAAGTAGTCCATGAACACTGCCACTATTAGCTATGAATAACAGGATAGTCTCGAAACAGCCTCGTACCTGATTTCCTGTGATGGAATCCCAGCCTGTCCCATTATTTCTTGTAGGGTCATAGCCGTTTTGTTTTCCAAACCTCCCAAGCTTACCACCTAGGACAGCTTGAAGAGCAGTGTGTTCCTTATCGTCCAAGTCAATAGCCCTGTCAATAATTAGTGTGCTTCATGCTTAGCGGGCCCCACTTAGAGGGTGACTAACCAAATGAACAAGCCCAAGAGACCTTGCTTACTCGCAAAGTCTACCTTTTTCCCTAAAGTTTCTTTGTCGTCGTAGCTGACCCATTGATTGTCCCCCCACGCCAAATATTTAACCACAGCTTCCTCGTCGGTCTGGACGTCAAGGTTGTACTCTTTGATGAGTCTCCCGATTTCCTCATATGATAGTATACCGGATTCACCCTATGACGACATATTAGTGCTGGTCATCTGTTGGACATTTGAGCTCACTGTGCATTGGCCTGCTGTTCCTCCGCTTTCGAACGGACATCCCGGCGTGACGCAGTTGGCGTCTTTGAGTTTGTAAGATCTTCCATAGAAACCTATACCAAGATTGATCTTGTTCGCTGGAACCTCGGCCCTCCAAAATAGATTTAAAGCATCCTGAATCTCCGTTTGATTCGTGTGCGCATAGACAAACGATCCGATCTGGTCCCCAGGCGAGTCCCAACTGCCGTGTCTAGAAAGTTCACAAACATTAGCTGATTATGGCTACAATGCATCAATACAGAAGACTTACAAGTCATAAGTCATCAGATTAATCCAATCAACATATTGATGCATCTCGTCGATCTTGAACCATCGTAGATACCAGTAAGAAGTTGGGGCAGTAAAAGAGAGCCCGAGAGCATGCGATGTGTCAGATGCGCGAAATATAGCCCATATACTCTGCAGTAGAGCGACAAAATTATCGCTGTCTTCTTTGTTCCCACGACGGTCTGGTGCACCAGGATACTCCCAATCGAGATCAACACCATCAAACCCCCATTCTTTACAAAACTTTCTCAGATTTGTAGCAAAGGTAGTACGCTTTGCTTGTGTGCTGGCAAGGTCTCCCCAGACAGCTTGTGTATCGGTATCATTGTCCGAGAATGTCCATCCACCAATCGAGATCCAGATCTTGAGACCAGGAGCTTTTTGCTTTAAATTGCTGATTTGAGAAAATACAATTTCGCCCACATTGGGCATGGGAACGATTTCGAACGTTTCGGGCTCGATGTATGCAAAAGCTAGGTTTAGGTGGGTCAACGAGTCAACAGGCACATCATCAACTGTGCGCTTTCTGCATCCCTTGGTATTCAAGCTCCAGCCTTCCCAGTATCTATTTGGATCAGCAGTTAGCTAAAAGTGAGGGTCAGCACTTTCCTACCCAATGACTAGATTCCGAACATCATCTGCACTGGTTTCACTAGGACCGGGCTGTGCGCAGTTGCTCTGGCAGCCCAGTCCAGTATCGCAGAAGTTTTTTGTAGTGCCACAGTATCCACTCTTTGCGCAGCAAACATTGAGTGGGCAAGTCGCACCTGGAACATCGGCACCCCGACCACAATCCGCCTTAGCATCGCAGTTGGAACTGGGAATGGTCAACTAATGTCATCTTGTCTCCAGGGTCTTCCCAAGACTCACATGCAAACACCCTCGGCGCAATGATCTGGGTCCCTTCCACACCAGCCTGAATCCCCATTGCAGCAAGACTTATCAGCACATTCATTGTTTGCATCGCACCTGTCCTTTTCAAGAGCACGAGGTGCGAGACTTATGGTATTCTTAGATGTACCCGAAGTACTAGCGAGTTGTATAGATGATCCAACATGATGACTGTGAGCTTTGTGTCGGTGTGCGTGTGTTTGGTGAAGAATAGAACAAATAACGAGAATGAATGTGAGGAAGAGGTACTTCCCCATCGTGGAAAGCGTTCAATATACAGTACAGTAACAGAAAGCGAGTTGAAGTCCTCTAAACATCAGTGATGATGCTACTTGAGTGACAGTCTGCAGGGTTCTTTTCGCAATGCATGGCCCAAATTAAAGATTCTTTCCGACTCGGCATCGCAATGGACCGCTGTTACAGTTCTGTGTGCATAGTGCCGTTCTGATGATACTGACTCGCCCCCAAACCCAGGAAACAACTATCGCCCATCGGGCGTATGTCTGCTGACCTGCATCAGCGCTCGGTGTTTGTGATACAAACCCTTGTCAAGGTTTTGTGGCGTTTCTTTTCCGCCCCGGGCGTAAATCTGCCGTACCTGCATCGACCAACGCTCGTGCACTCGATAGAGAGTTAATCTTGGATGCTGTAATTTATTTTGGGGTTAGCGCACTCGGTTAGAATAGAAAATACCGAATGAACGCGGTAGCTTTTCTTAGGGTTCGAAGGAACTGAACCCTACGACCACGATATGATCACCTGAGGTATCTATCAAGGTGTCTGGTAATCTGAAAGCCATTAAATGGCCATCATTCAATAACTTCTCATCTAGCATTCAATTGATTGCTGAAAACTGGAGTTTACTCTAGATAACCCAGTAGTACTTCTTTGAGTTTTGTTCCTCCTTAGGCATCCTCCTTAGTTGTTGACAAGCGAGGATAAGCACTGGTCATTAAGGCTTAGCTTTTCCAAGGATAAGAAAAGTCTAGATGCTTACTATGAACCCATAGAAACGCCGCAGGGCGGCTCCTTGAATGTGATGGATGTCGCATCAGGAGCGCTATCATGGGGGTCAAATGTGGCTCCGCCGGCCCTGGTGTCCGTAGGTAGAACATGGTTCACCGGGATCCCATGATACTGCAGGATCTCATGAGTCTTACCTCAACCAGCATACCGCATCCATTGCACGCTTGGGTTCATTTCCGGGTGTATTCCTGCTCCCAAAATACCCCCGTTGTGCTTTCCTCGCATTGCCTGGAGTTTCTTGAATGATTGCGGACTCACTGGCTTGTATGTTGCTTTTTCTAGTCATGCCATCGTACAGTATGTGGCTCCCTGTTCTGGTATTACAATCTCTAGCAGCCGGGGCTTTCGGCAAACCCTCCTCTAATGTTGCGCCGCCAATGTTTCTCGACGAAACTAATCCCTTCCGGGCGAATATGGCTCGCAACATCTCAGTAAACGATCCTGCAGTTGTGAAAGGCCTATGGGAAAGGCACCAAATAGACAAAACAGAGACCAAGAAGCGGGGACCTACGATACTCGAGTACAAACTCAACATCACCCAGGCACACACTATCTCAAAGCGCGCGGGAGAGAAGACAGAGCCAATAATTAATCTGAAATCATGTCTGTTTTGCGAAGGCAAAGCTAAGTCTACTGCCACAGTAGACATGGGTGACCGTAAAGAGACCTATCCATTTCGATTCCTGTTTTTACTATTGCCTGAATTTAGACTAATCATCATGACGATCTAGTCTCCGCCGATAAACTTATAGATCAGATGAAAACTTTTGCATTCATCGGTGATTGCGTTTTCTGTGAGGAGTCAGAATTCCTTACATGTAATGATCTTAACATCAGTTCTAGATGGTCAACGTCCCCAAGGTTCAGATCCTCGGTCCCTGTCAGCGAAGGCCACGGAATATGCCTGTGCGAGGTTTGGTAACACGCAATTTGCTGCTACCACATTTCGAACAATTTGGGTAAGTTTATTCTCACATACACACCGTGTAAGGCTTACACATCTTGTAGCAACTGTGGCCCAATGAGGGCTGCGCAGAGAAACAGAACTATTACTGTTTGAACCCATGGGCATCTGCATGCTGCTGGCTCAATCCAATCATGCCATCTACCGAATTGGACGAACGAAAGCGACAAGCCCTTCCATACTTCCAGCAGATGTCTCGTGCTATGGCGCTCACCTGCAAAGGGACAGTCTATATTCTGGCAGATGACATAGACCAGCCTTTCAAGAAGCAGGATCACGAACCGACCCCTTCAATTTGGCTAACCCACGAAGCTCCTGTGCTCCAGGGTCTTTTGAAGCAACGCACTATTACGGCCTTGAAGGCGATTCAGTACAAACCTTCTGTATTTCTTCCTATGACGATAAAGGATGTAACCGAAGACCTTCAGAACTTTGCACCACCTGATGGCTCCCAACCGTTTCGAAGGGACGAGTTTGCGTCAGTGGCACCTATCATTGCTCGAAAGAGGAGTGAGCTGGCGAGGAAACAACTACAAAACAATGCTACAATGCCAGATGGAAACATTGATCTAGTAGATCGGGCAATCTCATGCGGCGCTTATAGTCAAGAAGCTCCACTGGGTGACTATTTTGGATGAGTGTTTGAAGTTGTTATCCATCTATGAGCTTTTGCAAGATTTGTAGGAGGGCAAGATGCTTGAGAGGATGTTAGTATGGTTAATGCAAAACCTTTTTGAAACATATTTTCCTGTTGATAAATCTGCACTGCGGGTATCGAGAGTACCCACATTCTAATCGTCCCTAGATTGTCGGCAGGGCGCTTCCACACTTTTTTCAATCTTCTCATGTTTGTGAAGTCTTTTTTTTTGGAAAACAAATTATAGCATTTCCGGCGAGTATCAAGGATATGACACCGATATGTTATGGATGGGATGAAAACTATATCCGAGAATATTTGTAACCTTTGGTGACTCAATGCACAGCGAGATTCTATATGAACATTCAATCATTATTTTGAAGTTATTTCAAAGTGACAAACAGATCATCCTGGGTCGCGTCGAATTGGATACACAAAATCATATATTAATAGACTAGCTCAATACAAGACATTACTCTACGAACAGAGTGTCCGAAACGTGGTGAAGACCTCCCGAAAAGGTCGTCATAGCAGTTCCAGCCCTCAGCTATCCTTATCACAAACCGATGCAAACATAATAATTAGGGAAAAGCCCAGAGCAATCTGTCTTTACTGCTGGATTCCAAGCATAGAAGTTGTTAAGGCCAATGTTGTTGGTATTTGCGATTGCCCAGCAGCCATCGCCAGAAACCACTTTATAGAACTTTTTGCAGCTCTTTGTCATTCCATCCTGTACAGGGGTCGGAGTAGCTACGCCGTTGCCAGGAGTAGTTGTCGTAGGTTTGACCGATGTTGTGAAGCTTGGATTGACTCCAACTATAGAGACACAAACATAATAGTCAGGCCATAGGTTTTTGCATGTGTTTTCGACGTATGGATTCCATGCATAGAACTGTGAAGGTGTGATCCCGTAACGAGAGGCAATAGCTTCACAACCATCATCTTTCACCACCTTATAGAATGAATCGCAATTGTTAACCATACCATTTTGGATTGGCGTTGGTGTGGAGATCCCGTTCGTAGGTGTAGATTTGGATGTTGTGGGTGCGAGGGTTGAACTTGGCTTCAAGGTTGGGGTGAAACCAATAATTCCCACGCAAACGTAATAAGTCGGCCATAAGTTCTGACATTGTCCAACTGCTGGATTCCAGGAATAGAACTGATCGAAGGATATCCCATTCGCTGTAGCAATTGCCTCGCAGCCATCGTCTTTCTTCACCAAATAGAACTTGTTGCAATTGGTGATGAATGGACTTTGCGTAGGAGTTGGCGTGACCACCCCATTAGATGGAGTGGTTTTAGATGTTGTAGCAGGAGAGGCAGACTTGGACGTAGGACTCAGCCCAATGATGCCAACACAAACATAGTATTTTGGCCAAAGGTTTTTGCACTCGCCGACACTAGGATTCCATTCATAGAATTGTTCGAGTGTGACACCGTTAGCTGCCGCGATATCATAACATCCATCATCTGTCTTAACGAGGTAGAATTTGTTGCAGCTACCAATCATTCCATTTTGAATGGGTGTCGGTGTGGCGATTCCGTTGGTAGGCGTAGGCTTTACGGAGGTCGCAATTACTGAACTTGAGGTTGGCTCTACCGGAATTCCCCAATTCTGTTCAGTGCAATAAGAATTTCCATCCACTAATTTGCAAGATGATCCAACCGAGGGATTCTATGATACGGTCAGACTGTTTCACAAGTGTGAACAGCTTTAGTGTGCTTACGTAGGTCTGAAATTGTGCAAGTGTGATACTGTTTGCATTTGCAAGATCTTCACAGCGATCGGTGGCGGCGACAATAACCCAGTTGGAACAGTCTTCGACAGTATCTGATGCGGCTGGTGTGAGTGGATCAACCAGATATGCGCTAGACAGGCCAGCTCCAAGTGTTAACAAAAAAAGACTATAGATGGAAAGATTCATCTTCATGATGCTGACCAAGTGTAACGCTGAGCTACGGCTTCCAGAGATGGATGAGTGGAGAATTGCGCAGTCGAATTGAATTAAATATACTTTAATTCACGGCCAAAATCGTGTTTCCATTACTGAAAACCCTTCCAATCTTCCATTCTTCCCGACAGATCCAATTTGGGAAGAGTAGCTTGGTCAGCGGGCATCCACAGTTTGCACTAGGTACAGCTACGGAATAACTTCAATGAAGCCGTCACTGCACATAGAAAACGCTACGAATACTCTATAATATTCCTGTAGGGCCGTTAATGTCCGCCTCTAAGTCAAGTGATGGGATGTCGACCGGGTATGTCACATGAATTCAAGTTCGAAGGATTGAGCGGTAGCTCCTAATGCCACATCATTTCTCATAGAATCCTTTTCATCGGCCGTTCCATGGAACAAAGCGGGATCGCTTGGCGAGTTGACGGACGGAAAACGCCGACTGTGTCTAGCATTAGTGACTTCCTCTGACCTCCCATGAATCTCGAACCATTCATGCGCCTGGTTGAATCCTTATTCTGACGTGATGCAATGATAGAAACGGAAATTGACTCAGCGTTAGGTTGATTATGCTCATTACGGGTTGGTAAAAAAGCTTGGAGTGAGTTCTTTTCGATCTAGAGACAAAGGAGCCAAGGCGTAATGGTAGAAGCATATCTGCCTCAGAGTCTGATTTTTTTGAACATAGTAATTCTTTAGTATATTACGATTTATTGCGACTAATGGCTGTGTACTCCAATACTGCGAACCTTTGACATCAGGTGCTTTGAAGCCCAAAATAACGGTCTGATACATTGAATGGAACTCCTGAATATACGAAGACTCTACTTTGGATCGGTAATCTATCGATACGAGCTCGGTGTTTAGAAAAAATGCAACTAACTGGATAGAGCAGCTGCATAGCTAGAGAACTCGCTTCGAAAATAGTAAGCGCAAGCGAAGTCGACATAAGCAATCGCCCCAACGCTTCATCATGTAACCTCAAACCTGGCAAAAATTCTCGCGCGAGACTTTATAGTTCGTCTTACGTTGTACAAGGGAAGTTCGTATGACAGATCCTTCGTCAAATGCAAGCTCAGATCACTCGCAACCTTTATCACACCACAAACACGACCGTGCGGCCGGGATTCTACACCCATGCCCACCGCTTGGTTAAATGCTTGACTATGCTTGGAATGGACAAGATCTAGATGAGTCTAAAATCCGCATAGTGGATGGGTATCTACTCCAGATCGCATTGGGATGAGCCTCGTGGTCGAAAAGACGCCTAATCACGCGGGTTCTCAAGATAGGTCAAAGCGGCAGTTAGGGCTAGAGATGAGAACTCTTACTATTAATCTCTGCAAGTGTAATATTACGCTAATTTTGCCCCGCCGGAATAGAAATCCTAGGGGGAGTTGAGTGTTTCGGGGTCATGCTGGTTGGTACATCCTTTCAGCTAGGCATGACCATTTGCCATTCTCACCCACTTCAAAGTTGCTTTCAAGCCAGAATTTCTCTGCATGTGTCTAATAGCTAATTACAATGAAGCCCAATAGTGCTTGGATTGTATTCTCACTTCTCTTCCCATACTCCCAGGCCCAGTCTATTCGGTTGTATAACTTCACCACGGATGGTTTCGGTTTATCTGCAGCTTGCGTCGGGGTCTTGAACCAAAATGTCACTTGTGACTCTTCGCTAGAGGTGCTGCTCTGGTTCAATGGCATTCAAATCCTATTGCTAATATCTATAGTGGGCTGGAGCAAAAAATCGTTACGAAGATGATGCAACACTAAAGGCCCTATGTACGACAACGTGCACTAATGCCCTCACACTGTGGCTCAAGCGTGCAGCCGCTGCTTGCCCTCAGAGAATTATTACTTCCAAAGGTGACGCTATACTGCCTGCATATTGGGTTGAAAGAATTGTCGAACAATACAGCGTGACCTGTCAGCAGAATGATGGAAAGTTTTGCAATGCAGTTCTCCGTGACGCAATTGGAGTCGATCCAAACGATCAAAGAATTACTAAATCTCCGGTTCCATCGACAGTCACATGCGAGGATTGTTTCCTGAAACAGATACAGACGCAGTTACAGATGCCTCTGTCGTCGAATCCAGACCTAGCCAGAACTTTTACTTCACGTACGTACCAGTTTCGACACCTCAAATGAACTATTCGTTGACTGTTATTGCAGTGACCAAACAGTGTAATAAATCAGGCTTCCAGGTAACACCACCTGCGACGACAACGATATTTGTAACAACGGGGGCGACTCCAAGTACATCGGTCCCAACCTCTACGCCAAAGGAATGCGAAGGGACTAAATACAGCCTAAAGTCAACGGACACTTGTCAGTCGGTATCAGCAGCGCAAGGCATTAGTACTGCAGATCTGCTCATTGCAAATGGACTAAGACCCTACTGCGATAATTTCCCAAAGTCTGGTCAGCTCTGTATACCAACGTCTGCTAAGTGTAAAACATATATTATCAAGTCTGGCGATGACTGCGTCAAAATAGCGGACGCGAACAAGCTCACATTTACCCAATTCGTTACGTGGAATCCCGTTGTCGGACAGACCTGCAGGTACGATGCCATTAACATTAACTTGGTCGATTATTGTGGACAAACGCTAATTTGAAAATAGTCTAATCGGTAACTTCGTTGGTTGGACATCCTGTATCTCTAATCCTGGTGGAAGCTGGGTGAATCCCAGTCCTGAACCCTCCACAACCTCTTCAGATATCCCCACCTCCGCTTTTATCGGCACCGACGTTTCCCTACTTCCCACGCCGGGCTTCAGTGGATCTATAAATGGGAGTGATATATGGGCTTACAAATATGCCAAGGGCACACGTTTGGACTGCTTCCTGTATGCCAATGGAACAGACTTCGGGTCCAGCGCTTCTTGTGACGACGTTGCGAAAGCCGCTGGAGTAACAACAGCCAACCTGACTACCTGGAACCCGTCATTGAAGGGGACCTCATGTACGCTGGACGGTAGCTTAACATACTGCGTACAGCCTATGGAATTCAATGCTACTCAGCAAACGGAATACTGCGCCATGTCAGCTGCACCCGCATACGGTCTGGACTGTCCCAATTTCTTAGCTGTTTGGGGCATCAACATGACTGATTTTGCATCCTGGAATCCTGGTGTTGGTTCAACATGCGAAAACTGGGTCAACGGTGAGCAAATCCTCGACGCATACGATGTGTTGCGTACTGAGGATATATAGGCGCAAACTACTGCGTTATGGCACGCCATTTCAGGCAACCTAAGATAGTGTCCACCTGTAACCAATACGCGATGTGTAACGAATCTAACAGTAAGTCCTCAGATGATAGTGACGATATGCGCTGATCACTATAGTACTGGCGGATCCTTGCGGCATCATTGAAACAAAGTTTGGCCTCCAGCACGCAAGATTCGTTGCTTGGAATCCATCGGTGCTTCAGGACTGTAGTGGCATTCGGTACGGATACGACTACTGCGTTAGCATTCCGGGCTACAAGCCAACCTACACTCCGTTTCCCCATACCTGGCCAACGACTCCGTTCCAGATACCCTCTGTTGGTGCGCCTACTAAGGCTAGACTTCTGGCCAAAGAATCTGGGGGTAGTCGCGATGTATCTATTAGTACTGGGGTCAACGATGTTTCGAGTGAAACCACTGCGAGTTCTTCTTCTCTTGGAACATCAGCCATTTCGCCCGAAAAAACAAGTACAGGCAGTAGCTAGTCGACTGTCTTGAGAATCCAAAGGTCAGCGTGGGGACAGATTGGTTTGAAGTGCCTTCTTTTGTAGCTGCTACCATCGAATTGATTACTGTACGAATCTAACAGAAACATCGACTTAAGAATTTCTCTGAGTGACGTTAACACTTTGTACATCGGAATCATAAGGTCGTACAAAATATGGCGCGTGTAACAGTAGGATCAACATCCTTGCATATTACCTGCATAAGCCCCTCCCCAGTGAGCTTCGCCATGTGATATTAACCCGCGCCGCGCACCAATAAATTTCGCCCCCGCTGGACCTCTACACGACAACAACCCACAGCTGAAATCATGCTCCCCACAGCCGACAAAGCGAAAAGCCAGCAAACCTTCCTAGGTCTTCCCCTAGTCATAATCTGGTCGGTGTTAGATCACGTAAGAGAAATCCCGATTGAGACATGTTTCAGCACTGTCAACTTCCAAATGATGTCCTGACCCGAGATTTTAAAAGCTAGACGACTCTGATATCTACTTGTTTCGCCTCGTTTCCCGGGCATTTAGGAAGATTTCCGAGCCACGGTTGCTCAGGGAACTGGTTCTCCACGATCGCAGAAATGCAAGCGCCGGCGTTTTCAAGAACTTCTGTTCGCGACTGTGCGACCCTGAAGATGAACTGCGGGAGATCGTAAAAGACGTTCGTATTGGACCGCTCGAAGACGCTGCGAATTGGTCCAACGACACTCTACTTGGGAAAGCCATTGTCAACATTATCGAGCTGAGAACCCTCTCGTAAGTATATCCGAGGTCCTATTCCTTCAAACCGCGGTCCTTGCTCACCAACAAACTCCAACCACACAGATGGCACCTCCAAACCCCCATCCCAACCCCAATCCTCACCTTCCTCCGAACCACCTCCCCCTACCGTCCTCCACCTTGTAAATCTCTCCCGCGACGCCCACGGCAAATCCTCCATTCCCTACCCCAATAACCACTTCTTCTCGCCCCTCCCATACATCCCCCCAGACTACCCCGCCCTCTCCTCCCCAAACCTGCACTCCCTATCCCTCACCACCTACGGCTTCACCAAACGCGTCTCCCATCTCCAATGGATATTCTACTCTGAACTCCCTCTCATCAAGCCGCATCTCTTGCAAGCGCACAACCTGCGCAAGCTCTCTCTCCGCGTCGCGAAACCCACCGATCAGACGCTCCGAACGTGGAACGTGGAGGGCCTATGGGTTGAGTCGCCGAAGTGCTTTACATTTGAGGAGGGTGAGAAATTCCCAGCCTTGCGGGAGCTGCAATTCGAATTCGAGTCGTATGACCTGAGTGAGGAGTACTGCAGGCAGTGGGCGCGCGCAGCGGACTGGTCGAAGCTCCGCCGTCTCGACGTCGACACGGGGTGTCCGAGTGGACTCTTCTCCGCGCTGACAGGGCGCGTGCCGCAGCTCAAGGTGCTAATATTTGGATTCCATGATTCGAGTGTGCTGTGGGGGCGGGCGGATGGACAGGTGTTTCGGGCGTTTTCGGACAGTGTGGAGGGGTTGGAGGAAGTCGTTGCAAAGAACTCCGCGGGCAATCCTTTTAACGGGGTGAAGAGTGCATTGTTCGAAAAGCATGGACATAGCCTGAGGACACTGCGCGTGAGCTACGGCGGAACCGAAGATGGATGGGCCGCAGCGGACGTGGAAGAACTCGCGAGAATGGGTCCCGAGATTCGGGATCTGGCGCTCAAGATAAAGCCCGCGAATATGCATGATGCTGGTTCTAATTCGAGCACCTGGGTCAGTATCCTCTCGTACAAAGAAAACCCCAGCGTTCGCTGACACATTTCCCCAGCCCATCGTCACACTCCTCGCATTCCGACACTTCCGCCACCTCCGCTACCTTACCCTCACTATCCGCATCGATCGCCACCTCCAGCTCCGTCAGGAGCGAACCGATCTCCTCGAGATCCGCACTGGACAAATACTTAGCGCGCGATTGATGGAAAGTGTAGCCCAGGCATATGTCAGAGATATCTATGTGCAGCTTGAGAGCAGCGGGACTGATATTCAGACTGTCGAAGTGTCATTCGTGACTGCGTTATTTTCAAGGTGGGTGGTGAGGTGTTCGAGGGGGGTGGTGACATTGGTAAATGTGGAGAGGGAACCCTAACCCTAACTCAGGTCACTGAACGGAGAGAAATTTCTACATTTCCTCTCGCTATTTCTTCTATCAATCATCAAATGAACTGCCTGAACAGGTTGCAAACTTTTCACCCTTCGAATTTTCGTCCGTTTCCATTTCTTCATGCCCTCTATTGGTAGTTTGTGTACTTCACACATCCATATCATACAATTTTACACCCGTTTTCAATCGTCACAAGAGGGGTTGACAGCTTTTTCTCCACCACATATGCGTTTTTATCCAGTCAGCTACTCTGCTGCCGCTTTCTCTAAACACAAAACATAAAACAAAACATGATGTATTTTTTTATCACAAAGCCCTCTTGTTGAATGGGATAATTCAATCCTCGGTTATTTTCCCTGACACTACGGATATAACGCTGAATGCTACCGCCTACTGGCCACATTAGATATACACTTCTTCTATCCGTCTCTACCTCTTTACCATCTAGCTAGCTAGTCACACAATATGTCACTCAAGGAAGCTCAATCCGATGCTCCATCAAAATTGATTATTGACATGTTTCCATTGTCTCTATCTCGTTCTTCCCCTCTGCTCTCTCCTTTTCTAGTCCACTATTTATTGCCATAACTATAACCGTGTTTGCCGTCAACTAAAATAAGCGCGAAATGCGACCAAGCAAACACCTTCGTACCAAACATGCATCCCCACATTTGATCATTTGTGAAATTGTTAGAAGGTGTTGAGCTAGCACGATGACCGCAGCGTAAAAATGATTGAAAAAAAAGTCTCCCTCTAATGGATAACGACAGAATATGCGTATGAGAAACTCTTATATTTATGTAACGCGAAATAAGATCAACATTGCCAATAGTCATATGCAAGAAAATACTCTATGCGATTGTATGTAAAGATTTTGCCGTTGTACCATATTTGTATTTGTGCATTACAAAGTGAACTGCGCTAGAGAAGGGTACAAATGAACCCAATTCATCAATTCTGAAACAGAGAATATAGGGCTTCTAATTAGTTTTGTAAAAGTTTGAATGTGAAGTAAGTGAGCTTGCTGCCCTACTCTCGATACGAAATGACTATGCTGGGACTCGGGTATCTCAATTTTCTCCCAACCCGTCTCTCCAACTACTTCAACCCACTTTTCAGATTTCTTCACCACTCCAGCGCACCAGGTCCACAAGTCTGAAGTCCCAGCTTCGCTCCCACCCCCTTCACTCCTCACCCTCAACCACCACGAAACTCGACCACCCCGCACACTCCACCTGCCTAACCTTCTTCCCGTTCAAACATTCCACCTGCCCAGATGTTAGCTTCCGAGTAGGCAGTCAGGGGAAATCTTCAACTCAGGTACTCACCTCCGTAAACTCCTCCACGAACCCCTTCTCCTCCTCTGCATATCCCAGCCCCAACGCCCCCCACGAATCATCACCCACCACAAACACCCTGTTCCCATCACCTAACCCACCACCCTCCAAAGCAACCACCACATGTCCGAACCCCACCCCAACATGCGCCACCCGCGCGCCACCCCCCACCTCCGCAATCTTCACGTACTCATCCCCACCATCTCCATCTCCATTTCCTTCGCTATTTTTCAGCACCGCAATCTCCCCTCCGCCCCACTCCCCGCCTGACCCCAAAAAACAACTCGCCCTCCGCGCTGACAGCCGCGGTGTACAACCCGCCGGCCGCCACGCTGCGCACGACCGTCTCCTCGAGGAAGGGGACTGTGTGGGCGGAGGTGCTTCGTTGGGTCTGGGTCTGGATCTGCGCCTGGACTACCTCTTCTTCTTCTTCTTCTTCTTCTTCCTCTTCATCATCTAGATCGCGGCCTGCGCAGCGGGGAAACCGACTATCCTCGAGGAGAGTGTGAATCCTGCCGTCGGGACCGATCAGGCTGAGGGACGCGCTGTTGGAGGCGGACATCTGGGGGATAAAGGGTGCGGCGACGGGGTACGTGGCGCGGAGGTGGTTCAACGTCAGATTGCGATCCCAATCAGAAGATGCGGTGAGCGCTGGGTCGTTTGCGCGAGACAGGACGTCCGACTCGAAGTGTGAGAGTGAAGGGAAAGCCAGGACGACACCCTCTGATGGATCGCCGCGAGATTGCAGCGTTATAAAGGCGGTGTCGTTGGATGTGAAGGTGATGGCGAGGATGTGCCAGATTAAGGTGGAGAGCGAGTATATGGAGACGGGGGGTTACCTTTGGAGATCTCTTCGGGCGTGTGGAAGATGGTGATGAGGTTTTGGGAGGGGAGGATGAAGCCGAGGAGGCCGGTGGAGTCGCGGCGGCCGAAGAAGATTGGTGGGGTTGTGGTTGCGTGGGGGATGGCGAGGATGGCGGCGGATTGGGTGGTGGAGAGGGAGGTTCCGTAGTAGCGGTAGGTGTTGTTGATGGTTACTACGGAGGAGTAAGTTAGTTGAGTTCTGACGTGTCGATTTTTGTATGTATGTTTGTCGTTTCGATGGTGAGTTGGATATGATAGTCAAGTGTCTGTGTAAACAGTCGCTTGTTCGTGTGTCGAGATTGTTGTTGTTGGTCGAGAAACTGCCCATGTCCTCGCAGAGGTCTCGTGAGTGGCCACGCGGTGTCTCCCAAATCCTACCCGCGGACCTACATATCAAATCGCACCACGACGCCCACACCACCTCGATGCTTTCCGCACGCACTGCACACTTGGGGGATGACACGGGAACACCTGGCGCATCCTCACTGTCTTCAGCCTCCGTCGTGAAAATCGCATTTCGCGCGTAACCGAAAACGTAAAGTTCCTGCATGAGGGCGGTAGTTGAGGAGTAGTGATGATAGGTAGAGCACGCCTGTAAACTAACTAGTTTGTACACAAGTGGTTGGCCAAGTGAGAACGCTCTATCCCCATCGGGCCTAGCGTTGTCTTCGCGTCGCGTACGCACGTGCCGACGCGCCCCCGGCCCCTTCGTCTGTCTCCAGAGTGACAGCTGCATGTAAGCCAGCACGCAACTTCACCGCTCGTACCTTGCATATCAAGCCCCTCGCCAATGTCATCATGGCGGATGACCCTGATACGTACCTTGCACTGTTAGCTGATTTTCCCCCTGCGCAATCGGTCCGTTAAAACGTTTTGAGGAGGGAAGGCTTGCATGCATAAACGATGACATCATTATGTAGAAAGAAGGAAGGAAGCATGTGCCTTGGCTCGCTACCCCTGGTAGATGTATGAACATTTGTACATCCATAAGTATGTGCATGAGATACACGTGTGTGCACATACTGTAAATGTGCTAGTATGTGTCGCTCAGGGAGGCAATATATAGAATTCTCGGATATCGAGCCGGAATCGAGCGAGCATCCTGGGGTTAATCGTTAAACTATGGCGATGAGGACGCTACGTTATGCCGAGCCGTTGGGAGGACCCTTGGTACACAGACCGCGGGCTGGGACGAGCATGCTGTTGGGCGAAAAAAAAAGTTATCTGGAATGTTGTAGATGTAGTGGGGTTGGATGGAAGGTCGGGTTTGGATGATGGTGATGTTGGTGGATAGTAATAAAGCAACGGATCGGCCAATCACAACATAACATATGAGTGTCGATGACATGAAGACATTGGTGCTGAACAGTCATAGCAATAATCGATTCTTATGTCATACAACTCCTGGCGACTCAGTACATACAGACGCAAGATAATCGAGGGAGGGGTGTCGCGCCAATCACGAGGCCACCATCTTCTGAACTATCACACAACGTCAACGAGTAAAAGATGCATGATTCGGGTCACAAAGCACAAGATGAATGTCGTCCCGGAGCAGTCCTGCCTCGTTCCACGCAGAAAGTAGGCCCAGTTTTATGCCCCCAGTTCAGCCCCATTGGCATAGGCTGCTCGTCAGATCGTTCGTGTGAATCCAGATTGACACGGATGTTGGTTGTCTTTCTGATTGCTTCTCGACTACTGGCCGTTGGTACAGGTCTTAGGCTAAGCCGAGAACCAGATCTGCGCATTGTTCGTATACGAGTGAGTCTTTTCGGGATCATCGTTTCGAAGATAGGGCGGAGCAGCGGACAGCAGGCGAGGATGATGGCAGTACTGATTTGCCTCAACGTGAAAGTGCAGATTAGTTTATATGGACATGGTCAGCTCGGATAGTATCACATACATATACATCCAGAGGATAGCGTAGTCCATGCGATACGTCATGTCCCCAGGAACGGCCATGTAGATGATTGAAACAATACGGAAGCCGCCAACGAGGAGATTACTGCGAAATTGGATTAGTTTTGCTTATGGAATTTGTTGATCAAAGAGGGTAGCCTGAGTACAGTAACCCCAATGCGAAGATGAAAGTGATGGCGATTTTGTGGGCACGTCGAAGCTGCAGCTTCCAGACGACAAAATGTGGAAGAGACCATATCACTACGTCTATCGACATGCCACAGACTATTCTGCAGATATCAAAAGTCTTCAGTGTAGTCCCTGAGCAGTAGTGTGGGTTTTCCAGTGGATATGTCCAATTGTATCGTAGAGGGCGACAGTGCAGCAGTTTGAAAAGGATTACGGCGACCAACTAGGCCACGCTGAACAGAATAACGGAGCATGCTGGATTAAAAATCAGCGCATCTAAAAGATGATCATTCAGCCGGGTACTGTACCAAAGCGCTGGAGACGGCGATACACCTTGGTGAAGAAGGTCCGGTGGAAGAAGACCAAAAGCGCGCATCTCACCAGCTCTAAGCCAATGGCATGAGGGAATTGGCACACCCAGAACAGCTGCAATCGTTCAGCCGCGAGCAGACTTCAGTTGGTGGGGTCTGATTCAGCTGACCAAGACAGTGTCCTCCACCTGGGCTACGGACAAGGAATATGCATGTTCGCCGGCACGGCCACTTGTGATGGCTAGACGAGCGTCGTCAGAATGACGAGTCGATCACGGTGGTGAGAAGTCGACTTGACACACCAAGAATTGCGCCGGCTAGCAGCATGTACATGAAGACCTGAGACACTCGTGTTAGAATGATCCGGTCCGGCTCTCGGGCGCCACTTACCAATGCACCTAACAACAAACCATCATCCGAGGTGAGAGCAAACGGCACGGGCGTGTATCGCTTCGCTGCAAGGCGAGCGCAGAAAAAGCCGTAGCCTATACGGTGAAGAATACATGGATAGCGATGTAGGTACGATGGGCAGGCATAGATACCGAGCAGGATCCAGCGAGGTGTTGAGAACTACGGTTTGGCGGGAGCAGGCATGGGCAGGTTCACTGTACCTAGCAGCGGACGAAGACAATAGGCGTGAGAGAAGGGTGGGGTAGAGTGGAGCAGGAGTGTGGAGATGAGTTGTTGGGTGAGGTGAGGTGAACCCGAGAGAGAGCCGCCAAGCCACTCCATCGGATGGGGAGGAAGCTGCGACCCCATCCATCCTGAGGTCGTCGCCGTCCTCGTCGTCATCCTCGCCGTCGTGTTTGAGATAGAAAAGATCACACGGCACAAGCAAGTTGGATGTAACATAGTCATCGAGAGATGAAGATTGTCCCGCTGCACAGAGTTTGCAGATGGCAACGTGGTGGTTGCGTACTCAGCAGTAAGTTCTGAGGAGAGAAGCTGTGCAATTGCTCAGCCGCATTAGGTTTACACACGCGGGCGTGGTGGTTGCATGGCTAGCAGTGGATTAGTACTGTGCTAGCCTTCCAGCACTGCACTGCGTCCGATAGCTACGGCTTGCCATGTTTCAGCCCGTTACCAGACATGCCAGCGCGGCAGCTGCACGATGAAGGCGAAGGCTTGTCGCGCCGGCGCTTCCGCCGACACAAGGGCACCTCTCAAGACTCAAGGCTCTTGCGCCCATCTGTGCCACGGCGCGACACGACAAATTCGGCAAATTGGATGCAGGGCACGGCGAGCCCAAGTGGTAGTTGATGCCGATGCTGCCGGCAGGTCTTTTTGCTCCGACCGTCAGCGAGCGTTCCTCAGGCCATTTTGCATGCAAGGCTATGCTAGCGGGTCCTCCTCGCCCAAGCCACAACCTTGGAAACTCGACGCCCAAACATCACAGCCCAGCAACTGCACGCGTCGTGGCCACGAACCGGGACCGTCTTCTGCTCTTTGCGTGCGCAAAAATCGAGCCACGCTCCTGCCAACTGTCAAGTCGTCAACGTCAATGGCAGCGCTCGGATGCCTCTCATGAGTCCCATGGCCCAGCTGCATCGGCCCGTCTTGTCATCCCGCCGACGGACCGTTGCCTGCTGGATAATTCAAACGCCCCGTGACCGTTCCGCTGACTCGTGGCGTCGCGGGTGCCTGCCGCTGATTGAATTGAATTCTTGCTGGGCATGCATGTGGATACCTCCTCAGATCCCGTCTGCATGGCATGGCAGCATCGCGATCGCATCTTCCCGGTAGAGCAAGCCGGAAGATTCCCATATCACCATCTTTCGCTTCGGTGTAGCACCTCCACCCCCGCGCAAGCAGCTCAACGCGCGGGAGGTGGTTGATCAGGCTCGCACTGTAATTTCAGGGTTGCCACGACTCGTCCACTCACGGCAGCCCTGTGTCGAGACATATCGTCATGACGGACGCAGTGACAGGGCTGATCGGGTATGAGAGAAACACCGACACGCACGCAAAGGCAAGGTTATCGAAGATCCTGTGGCGATCTCACCCGTCTCCGCTCGCTGGCTCGCATCCTGATACACCCCGCCCACCTGCGCGGTTCCACTGCTGATGCGATGCAAAATGTTATCGGTCCACGGTGGTAGCACGGCTGCAGCATTACGCAAAACAGGCTTGCCACGGCGTCTACAAGCGCAAGAATGCGATTATGGACAGAGCGCCGCTGCCGGTTGTCATTGGCCGACGCTAGGACGCGAACTGGTCCTGCCGAGCCCTGCTGGAGCCCTGCTGGAGCTCATGCATCCCTGATCGCCTCGTCCAAGGCACCACCCGAAGACTCGGTGCTTGTGGTAGTCCTGGTTAACGTCATGTGCTATCCTCTAGCTCTCGCTGGCTGCCCGCCTTGCAAACCACCATGCTATTTTCAGCCGCCATGCCGGTAGAAAGGATCCACCTTGGAAGATCCGTTTCCACCCAGCATTTCGTTTTTGAACGCCCTCGTCCAGCTTTCCTCCCACGCCTGCGCCCCCATTCCCAACCCTCAGTCTGACATTCCTTCCAACGTGCTACTGAGCCCGACCGACTGTTGATCGCTATTAGATCTGTCCGTTCGTTACCAAGGATCGACAGGGCCAACTCCAGAACTCCGCTGCGGCCTCGCGGTCATGCTATATACCACATACTGAACCCACGACTTCCATTCTCGGACCCCCTACCAGGACACACAATGGACAAGCGATACTCGTCGCCCACTTCGAGCCCCCGCCCGCGGACTCTCCGGAAACGAAGCAACTCGTTTCCAATCTCAGAAGCATTGGGATGTTCGACACCCGAGGCTGAGCTCATTCTCGCCGAGGGCAGAGCTGCGGTGCGCACTCGCATGGCTAACAGGCAGCGCGGCCGTCGGAAAGACGAAATCCAAACATTCAGGCCGCAAGATCACATCCACCATCTTTTGCAGCAGCACGTCTCGGTTGTGCCGGAAGCTATCGATGGGGTCTTAGCAACGCCACCGCAGCCCATAGCCGTTCGGCACTCCCGGGTTCCCTCGAATGCCTCCGATGCGACGGAGCGTAGCACTTCGACGCTTGTCGCACCCACCCGGTCATCCACAGAAGAACCTTTCCACAAGCCTGTTTCCCCTGCGAGTCCTCTGGGCGATTACTCTGCGCACCTCGCACAATTCATCAAATCCCAACTGAACTCAATACCGACGTATCGCGCCAGTGGCCCCATCTCCCCGCAATCCTGTCCAGACATACCTACACCTCGAAGCCGTCCCCAGTCGCCAATAAAATCGATGCGACGCCACGTGGACGCTCCTTCCGTCATTGAAATTCCACCAGTACGGCCTCCGGCAAGAAGTGCCTTCTCTGCGTGGAGCTCGACAGACGATGAGACTGATGACGAGGCACCATCCGTGCCGGACATCGATACGTCGCGCGTTCTTCACAAGATAGATACATACACCCCGTCGGTCTTGGGCTACTATGAACAGCCGAACGATTCCACATTTCTGTTTTCATCCACGCCGAACGAAGAAGAGGACCCGGATACGGCCAAGGGCACGTGCTTCCCAAACAACTCGAGGCTGCCGGGAATGTCGGATGAGCATATCCCATCGGTGCACGAGGAAGACTACGCCTCATCAGCTTTCTCGCGACTATCCTTGGTAACAGCATCGTCGGCTCCTTCCATGTCATCAATCTCCACTGGCTCGTATTTCGAATTCAGGATGCCATTTACACAAAGAGACGATGGCCACGATAGACAAGTACCATCGGAAAAAATCATCCCTGCCATATCCCCGTTCGAAGGCGGCGCGCTCGCCAACGTCCATGAGATATTCGTGCAATCTCAACAGCGGGTTCTCGTGGACGGCATGTCGTTCGACATGGTGCGGGACTTCTCGATGCCGACCGGGGTGGCAAGAGCAGTTCAGAACCCGTGTTAGGCACCCCCACCTCGGAAGCCTGGAATCCCCTACAACCATTTCCTCTCGTCTGTCTGTACATTATTAGCGTTGTTTTGTCTCCTAGCCGATGCCGACCCTGAGACCGACCAGCGGGCCTGTTTTGGCTCAGAGGTCGTTGCGCGTACATCAGCGTTTTCTCCTGCCAGCCTTTCACCCAAGTATATTTGTTTAATGCTGCAAAATGTAGACTCTGTTTTTTCCCGTTGGAACTTTCGATTCGCGTCGAAGTTCTGTACCTATCTATCTATTTGTACTATTTCCTTTCACCGTATGCTGCACATGGCATATACACATACATACGATCTCACGAGGCACACGAGCGCTCTTCTCCTTTTGTTCGGGGGAAACTAGCAGGCAAACAAGCTAGCAAGCAAGCAAGCAGGTAGCAGTCGTAGATGCAACACTATACTATACTATACTATACTATACTATACAGTCCAAGTAAATACCAGTCACATACCATCGTCCCATGAAATTTTCACAGCTTCCCTGAGTCATCCGAAATTAGCCACACAGACTGCACCAAAGCATGCACCGTAGACGGCCAGGCACGGTACGGACGGGTGCGTGAGCGGCGCAGCACCTGCAGCCAAGGCGAGCAAAAAGGACCCTGACGATCGTGGCGGCGGGGAAGAACCGCAGGAACGGGTTCGCTACCACTGCCTAATTGCGTCAGTCAGGTCAGCCTTGTTTTGTTTGCACGCTGCTCCGGCCAAAAAGTCCACCGTTGCCTCTCCGTGCCGCCGTTTCAACTCTACCGCTGCACGTTCACCCGTTTGCACCCTTTTTTTCTCTCCTTCTTAAATTACCATCCATTTTTTTTTTACCACCGCTCACCGACGCCGCTAATTTCTCTCTTACCTACCCTACCTACCCAGTAGGTAGCCTAGCAGCCCTGCCCTCGGCAGACGTCGGCCTACCCTACCCACGCACCACCGCCCACGCACGCACCCACCAACCCACCTTCCCTGCGGCCGTCCGTCCGCAAAGCCACAGCGCCCGCCCGTCACCCCCCACCACCTACCTCCCCTACCTACCCACCATGGAAGACCCCAGCCCGTGGGCGCGCGCCCTGGGCCTCGCAGCCGCCCACCTCGCAGACGTCCAGCCGTTGCTCCCGACATACGCGCATCTGCTCGCCTCGGCGCTATTCCCCATCTACGCCGGCGCACACGCCTCGCTCGCGCGCCCGGCGTCGGCCGCGCGCCGGAAGAAGAAGGGTGGAAGGACGGGACGGGGACGCGGTGGAGAGGAAGAGGAGGGTAGTGATGAGGAAGACGAGGACGACGACGAAGAGGAGGAGCACAAGATGGAGGGGCTCGCCCCCGCGGATGCCATCATGATGCCGTTGTTTGCAGGGTGCGCGCTGGCCGCGCTGTACTTTTTGCTCAAGTGGCTGAAGGATCCGCATTATCTGAATCTGGTGCTGAATTGGTACTTTGCGGTGTTCGGCGTGTTTGCTGTCTCCAGGCTGATTACGGACGCCCTGGACATCGGTCACTCAATTATATATCCTCGACGATTTGTGCGCGGCGGCGCGCTCTACCATGTCGACCAGAAGCAGGCCGTTGCTGTCCCCGTGGCGGGCGAGACCAAGGGGAAGGCGCCGCTCGCGTCGCCGCTGCCGGGTTTCCTGTCGTACGTCCCGGTGTCGGAGGGCGTGCGCAGGCTGCTGTGGTCGGATCGCGGGATGCCGGGGAACAAGTGGACGTTGAGGCTGTACATGCACAAGGTGTTTTCGGGGAAGGTGCTGCTGGGGCCGCACGGGATGGTGGGAGCCGCCGTGTCGGTGGCCGTGTGGGCGTACTTCAACTTTGTGGATAAGCCGTGGTACCTGACGAACTTGATCGGCTTCGGGTTCTCGTATGCCGCGTTGCAGCTTATGTCGCCGACGACGTTTGCCACCGGGAGCTTGATACTGGGCGCGCTGTTCTTCTACGACATCTACTTCGTGTTCTTCACGTAAGTGGCTCTCCGCTTTCTTTCCAACCTCCAAGCATCAATCATGCTAACAAGCACACAGCCCCATGATGGTCACCGTCGCGCAGTCCATCGACGCCCCCATCAAGCTCGTCTTCCCCCGCCCCGAATCCCCCTCAACCTCAAAATCCCAATACGCAATGCTCGGCCTCGGCGACGTCGTCCTCCCCGGCATCATGATCGGCCTCGCCCTCCGCTTCGACCTCTTCGTCTTCTACCTCCGCCGCCAGACCCGCGTCCCATCCCCCGACTCCACCGCCCCTCCCACCCTCACAAAAGCAACGTACCACTCCCTCGCCGGCCGCTGGACCGACCACTTCTGGTCGCACTCCCTCTTCGGCAGCCCGCTGTGGCGCGCCGCACCAGGCAGCGAGACCGCAGAGCCGCCGTTTACGTTTCCGAAGACGTACTTCAAGGCCAGTCTGGTGGGGTACGTCCTCGGGATGCTGACCACCCTGGGCGTCATGCACGTGTGGGGCCACGCGCAGCCAGCGCTTCTGTACCTGGTTCCCGGCGTGCTGGGTAGCTTGTGGTTGACGGCGCTGGTGCGCGGGGAGTTGGGACTCATGTGGAATTTCAGCGAGGAGAGCGAGGAGGAGGAAGGAGATGGCGGGTCTGAGGTGCAAGGGGATAAGGAGAAGACAAAGACAAAGGAAAACGGGGGCAGGGAGAGCATCTTCAGTCTTTCGGATAAGAAGGCTGCGGAGAGGGAGGGCAGGGTGAAGAGCGTGGTCGATAGGCACGTTGTTGCGGATGAGGGGGAGCGGGAAGGGGAGCGGAGCAAGAAGGCACGGGGCGGAAGGGCGGATCGAGAGGTTTTCGCCTTCTCGATTGAGGCGCCGTGGGGAGTCAAGGGGAAGGGCAAGGGGAAGAAGAACGAGGGAGAGGTCAAGGCCGTGACGACGAGGGTCGATACTGAGGTTGGGGGTGGGGAGCGGGCGGGGAAGAAGGCGAGGTTGGGCTGGGCTGAGATGAGATGAGATGAGGGTTTTCAGCATTGTAAAGCCTGGCTTAGACTTAGCTTGGCTTAATGGATGAGGATCAGGAGAATATGCATGATTGCGTGAATTTAGCGAGATATCCGGCCTTGAGCGTGCATATATACATACCATGCGTTTTGTGTTTTGTGTTTTGTGTTCAAAGAAAGCGGCAGCAGAGTAGCTAACTAAATAAAAATGTATATATAGTGGAGAAGAAGCTGTCAACCCCTACCCTCTTATAACGATTGAAAACGGGCGTATATAAGCATATATACTATAACGAGTCTTTTTTTTTCTCCCTTTTTTTTTACTTTTGTGTTTTGGAAATTATGCTTGCCCGCCTTCAGTTCGGCTAGTTGTGACTTTATGTGTTTGGATGAACTGGGTCGCGGAATGTATGTATATATCGATGTTGATTGCTCCGTGCGAGTATCGGTGATGTGTTTTGGTTTCCCCTTTTTTTTTGAAAAATAAAAAGTAGCAACAAAGTACATATGTAGCTAACTAGATAAAAGAAAGGTTTAAGAAGAAAGTTGTTGTCCCCTCTTATTATAGTTGGAAACGTTTGTGTATAAATAAGTATAAATATGCTCTCTAGCTTCTATAGTACTAGGACAACTATCTATCCTACTGCCCCAAAATGTTCTCCACCCTTTTATTAATTACTTCTACCCTCTCCTTTTAGTCCATCATTAGGTTCTCTTCGTTGTTCAATTCAGTACGTCTGATTTGCCTTTGGCTGGAGTCGGCACGACCTGTACAGATTTTTTACAACGTTATTCGAAGACTATAAATAAGTATAAAGGCTATTCTAATTAATTAACAGTATCATGGTTTGGTTGACCTGGCCTTTAGTTTCCTCTGAGCTCGTGCCGGTGACATCTTTTCTACTATTAGGATGGTATGCCGAGAGAATGAATGGCGGAAATCATACGTGAGTTTTTAGTATTTCAATCGACGTCCCAAGGACTTATACAGGTTATACTGACTCTAGCTAAGGGCAAACTAGACGCAATGAATCTGATAGTAAATACTGAAATGATACACTAAACGTAAGAGGGTGAATGTAGTATTATGCGTCAGATGTGTTTATTCGGTCTTTTGGTCTTTTGCTATCGTTGTGATGTGAGGCGTGTTTGAATACACGACGGTAAAGACGCTATATAAGAAACGTGAGTCACGTGTTGTATGGCTAGCTAGCTAGCTAGATGTTCAAGTTGTATGTATAGTTGGAGAAGGGTGGTGTGTAATGTGATAAATAGGCGGTAAAACTAGTGTGAAATCCATTGTGCGAGGAACCCAACTTATATATACCCTACTGGATATCGACATCGGGGTTTGCGTTGTCTCGAGTGAATTCGAGTACATCGTGTGGTCCAGTTGGCAAGAGATTATGCTTCATGAAGGCCGGAATGATGACTGTATACGCTTCAGCTACATCATGAGCTAATCCGGCCATGACGCATTCGTTGGCGATAGATTCTAAGACTGAGTTGCTCCAGCGCTCCGTAGGGATGTCCTCAAGCTGTTCATTAGAGATGGACCGGGTGCGACCCCCCAACTTTTGAATCTTAGCGGCTACCGCGTCCATGAAGTACCCAAATAAATCGAGAGCACAGTTTTGGGAGAGACTTGTATCCGACCTTGTCTGGATCACAATATCGTACAACGAAGAGTCACTCTCTCCTGAGGTATGGGGAGCTTGTGTACTGTTCTATAAATCAAAATACTGCTGGTGCATTCACAAAAGTGGAAGCTGAGAAAAATACCTACTTACGCAAACATACTAGCGTTCTTAGCACCCCAAATGACCCAAGAATTTCCTGGCTCATTAATGGCTCTGGGCCCGTCTTCGGATCTTGTCGATAGACCCATAGGATTACTCGTCATGATTCGACCCGGAATCCAATGCTTTAGCGCAGTCGAATTCCATCTTTTAGGCTCATGGGGAGTGGAATGATCTGAGCCTAAGATACGAACGTAATCATGGCGGTTGGAATGATCTGAGCCTAAGATACGAACGTAATCATGGCGGTAGTTTATAGTTTCTGAGTGGTAGCCTACCGTTGCCTGGAGCATAGCTCCACCAACCATTATTTCTGAAAAATGCCCATCTACCGATCTGGAGTCAGGAAAGAGTTGAGCGACTACAGATCTGCGCAGCTCTAATGCAAATAACCAAATGGATATAAACGCCGCATAACTTTCTCTGTCTGCAGTCCAAACATGGTTTCTCCGCTCATTCGCATCAGAACTGGCCCCATGATTCGGAAGCTCGCCGGTCAACTGAAATTCGAGCTGCTGCATCTCTGCAGTATTCCCAAGACAATAAGATCCAACGATAAGATCCACATAAAACTTAAAGTTGTGAGGTTCGTGGTGCATGAAGGGTCCTCCCTTATCATGCCACAACACGTGATCAGATTTTTCAAGAAACGCCATAGTACGTTCCATAGCTAAAGCAACACTATTAGCATCGTGTACGGCTTCGCCCATTATTGGTGCTAGCCGCTGAAGATCCCGAAATATTTCCAGTGGTCGGGTATGAGCTTGAACACTTTTGCCATCGTTATCATTGTGCTTACGAGCAGGAATTCCATGAAAGACCCGGGTGAAACGAGTCAATTCAAGTGGTGAATCCTCCGGATCTAGGTATCGTAGGGCTTCCATGTCCCTATAGGCCGTGAGAGGCTCCCAACGTACTATCGAGTCCAGTATTCTATCAAATGACTGAGTCGCTGGCGCATCTTTGCTGGGTTTGTTCCATACCACGTATGGTGAGATTCTCTCGAAAGACTTCTTTAAAGATTTGCGCTTAGGTGTCGATATTTCTAACCAACCTTTCTCGTTGTTGCACAGAATGTACAACACAACCCAGGAGAGTTCGTGACCATCCAGAAGCTCATAGAACTCGGGATCTGCCGCGAGTCCACGGCGGACCCACGACCTTACGATAGTCATGATCAGCATAACACCTAATTGGAATATCGTTGCGGACCAATGCAACGCGCGTAAGCCGACAAACTGTGCCACAAATCCGACTACGGCCGTCAATGTACCAAATGTAGCCATTCGACTAGGTCCGGATAATTAGCATGCGATTATGTATAGGAACCACCTCCTTACCTATAATCGATATTGTTTAGTCGTGAAGTTCGAATTCGAATATCTTGAGCCGAGTTGAAAATTGCAAAAGATGGGAAATGCTGATCGCTAACCGTGCAGGCTCTCTGGAGTCGCATAATCTGTACCCTCCCCTGATGTCCTTTTTGCCTTTCTCTAGATAAATTAAATTCATGTTCAGTGGTGCTCCCTTCAATCACGCGACCGCAAAAGACCATTCCCCAGATGACAGCCATGGTACCAGCCGCAAAGCATGGATATCCGTAACTCGCTATCGCTGAACCACCCTTTCCCCATTTCAGAATGTAGGTCGTGATTGCAGGAAATACTAGGCCTCCGATTTGAAGCATCGTGCCGAAAATAGCGAATGTAATTAGCTCTCCCGACGAAGCCGTAGAATTCCGGATGTTGAGTGCGATGTTTGGTGCACCACTGCTTATGTCGATCAACTGTTCACGGTCCATGTTGTTGCTAGTTAAGACTTTGTTATTACATGCGGAATGGATATCCAGCACTTGTGTTGACCCCAAGCTTTGGGCGTAGGCTGATCTTCTTGTTTCTCGTATTGAGTTGGTATCCATTTCAATAGGCTTTTCCAATAGGATCAAATCCTTCATGCCTTCAGGATTACCGAACTCACGAACAACTTCCCGACCTGTCCACAACTCGCACACATCTTCTGAGGTTGAAGATAGGATTTCTTTCTCGGCATTTGCCCTGCTTTCTCGGGCTCGACGTATACATTAATTCTTGTCGGTGTTGATAACTATTGCTTGAGACACCAACCTGCCAACAAACGCTTTCAAAACCTTAACGCGCCCGACTCGAATGGTACTGACGATTACGGTCATTATGCCGAGCGGGCCCATGGCAAGAAGTATATCATCTGCCCATCCCATGCTCATGCTCAAGAACTGTTTGGTGACTTGTTCTCCAAATAGGGTAAGGAGGGGCGCTAGATCAGAAAAGAGGTTGTTTGAGAATTCATCTCCACCAAAGGATCCATTGGTAGGCATCTGACCAGTAGCGTTGCGACTCATCGTTGCTGCGGCTTATGATACTGCTGTTTGCTTGGAAGCGACACTGAAAAGAACTTGAGGTTCGATGGACGGATTTGAAGTGTCGAGAAATCAGGATCTTGTCTTGCTCAGCCGCGGCTGGAAATACGAAAAGATCCTCAGCCTTGCAGTGCGCAGATCCTAGAAGATGTTTCGCCACACAAGGCTCTCCAATCAAGATGTACTTGTAGATAACGATGACTCATATCATGCAAATTGATAGGACGAGATCATCTTTGATTCGTGCCAATCCAGCGGCAAATTCAGCAATGATGGTGGAGGTGGTGGAAGTCGAGTATACACACAAATCGAATCCGGAGTTATATACTTGGGCCTCAAAGAGAAATAAAAGAAGTTGCTGCTTCAATAATACATCAATTCGGCCTAGCTCATTTCGGGAGGATGATTGAAGCAGCTACACATGAACTCATAGCAACAATTGGATAGGCTTTGTGTCAGGATTACCCTTCGATGGTTGCGACTGAGCTCGGAAATATGATGAAAGTGGGGGATGGGGGTGCTGAATATGATTCGTGCATGTTGTGGATGATCGACACTAACCCGGGTATTTACACAAAAACTGGTGCAAGTCGCAGCCTGGTCACCAGTGTGCCCAGGTGCGATGACCACAATGACTGCTTTGAACAGTTCTTGAAGACACACTATGACAGGAATGAAATTGAATGTACCCTGAATATTCTCGGAAAGATCGAAAAGTCAGAACTCTTGATGAGTTATGAAAATTTACATTCATTCACATATCTTCGGCTTCTCGAGTTCATTGAGCCTTGACCAGATTTGGCTTAGTCAATTGTTTGCCCCGTGGCACGGTTGACCAGCCCCTCCTACCCTAAGAACTCTTGACTCTGGGACACATTGAGATCGGTTTGAAAATCTTCATCTTCTCTCAAACACAAAATCATGGCTGTACTGAATTTTGTATCGCTCGGGGCTTCCACGTCACTTTACATCCCGGCAGCTGCTGCACCGGGTCATCTCATCATCCTCGCGACGTGGCTGGGTGCAATCCCAAAACATATCACCAAGTATACAGAGGCATACGCCGAGATAGCTCCGGATTCAAAAATCTTGCTCATAGAGAGTCCACTGAATGGCTTGTTCCAGACAATTGGGGCTCAGCGACGAGCCATGCGACCGGCGATCAAAGCAATACGGGCTGTGTATGATGAGTGTGGCGAGGCTCGCCCTCGTATTCTCCTCCATAGTTTCTCAAATGCAGGCGCAACCACCGTGGCGCATCTCACGCATCTCTTCAAGAGAGAATTCAAGATGCCATTACCTGTAGTTGGTCTTACATTCGACAGCTCTTTCGGCAAAGGAGGAGTCAAACAAAACTACAACAGCGCCATAGCCTCATCCCCCGGTGGTCTCGTGTTCAACGTTCTGGGTCCATCAGTTTTTAGCGTCACGATACTTTTGAATGAGATATCGATCGCAATTGGAAGATACCAAAGGACTGAGGAGTATTCGCGCAATAGTGCAATCGACGAGCAGTTGCTGAGAGTTGGAGAACCGGAGGAAGAAGGGTATAAAAGGATATGTTATTTCGCTTCCAAATCGGATAAAATGATACCATGGGAGGATGTAATGAGTCACGCAGAGGAGGCTCACAGTGAGGGTTGGGAGGTTATTATGTTGATGTACGACGACACTCCGCACTGCAATCACATGGTAAAACACGAAGATGAGTACAAAAAGACTATGAGAGCAGCCTGGGCAAAATCAAAGCTGTGATTAATGGGACTGGGTTCGCCTAGGTTGATTGCCATCATTGAAACTAGAATGGAAAATATTGAGGATTTGCGTCGAATTTCTGAAACAAAATGCTCCATCTAGAATCAAGTTGCTTTTGTGGAGACTGAAGATAGAAAAGCGGTCGAATATACTCGAATTTAGAAGGGCCGCAGACGTAGATCACCTCGTTTTGCCGGCCGCCAGTAAATAGAGCCTGGGGCCAACGGTCTGGCCCGAGGCTGCCTCGTGTCGTCTTGAAGAACTGTGGAGAATGACAGCGAGTATAACTCTCAACAGCACATTGATTTACATGGGCTGAATGCAATCCCTAATGCACTAATGGATGTCTTTGACTCAAATTGAACATATCAACTCATCTGACTTACAGTATAACAGAAAGAAAGTTGTCACCGAACAGTGCGCTGCAGCTAACATTGATGAATCTTTTTGATGATTTTTCTCGCACACATGATGGGTTTCTCAATTACAAATATTCCATCGGCTTCCGACATCGGGTGCATAAATACAGCCGGGGCATCTCCGATCGCGGCACTCAGAATCCGTTGAGCACATAGTTCCGAATCCTAAACAATAGCCCTGCTCTGCTTTCAATGCGTCAAGCACTTCTGGTACACGTATGCTCGACTGATCGGAGACTCAATGATCCCCCCAAACCCTGAGATGGTAAAACTTGCCATATCCACAGCGGGGAGAGCTAGGACCATCGTGATGGTGGCGAGAACGGTGAAAACCGAGAGATGCATGATGTTTGACCTTGTCTTCAAGTGTAGTCTGGCTGTGTGTTGAACATAACGAGTAGCGACTTGAATAGGAAGGCGACCTTCTTTTTATACACATTATTTTCAGGCCTAGAATGAGGCAGCGAAGGCTAAGTAGATTGAGATTGTCGACCAAACCACTCCTACTCGGGAGAGATATTACCCGAGCCTGGGAATAACCTGGTGTGAGAAGGATTGAACTAGCTAGATATGTTGTATGGCGGCTTAGATCGCGTAGGGCGTTCGCAACACTGGATATTTAGATGTCTATAGTAACTCGCATAATCCTAAACCTCAGGGCCCTTGGTACTTCTGAATTATCTCTCACAATTTGGATTGTTTTCCGACACCTACGTGCTTATTAGTATGCCACGTTCGGTAGAGGTTTGCCGGTTTTGGCAGGGAACAGGCCAGAGCTCGGTTCGAATCTCAAAAAGCGTGGTTCGTCCTAGAGAGAGTCCGTATACCCATTATAGTGGAGCCGAACATCTGCTCACTTTATCCCGTAATACGCAGTGCGACTACACCTCTGGATGGTAAAGCATAGGTCCACGCCGCGACGTTAACACGCCCATTTCTCATCCCGCAACCCTCTGTTCGTGCCCAACGTCTTCGCTAGAACTTCCATTGCCCAATGGAATTTTCCAAATCACCCAAAGAAGAATTTTCCTGTTAGCTAAAAGCTTCTCGTACTGACTGCGAGGTCGAATGCGCAATCGCCACGCGAACCAAAACAAAACGCCTTAGCCGGTGCACACCCGTCCCTTCATACTACCTTGAAAGTCACGAAGTAGGTAGCTGCGTTAGGACTGAATGGAGATCCTACTGGCCGAATTCGTCTAAGCCCTCCCCTCGAGAAGAGTCGTTATTTTCGAGGCTTCAAAGTCAGTATAGGGCCAGCATGCCTTCTCGCGCCTTCCCATACGGGACCGTCATCGTGCAATGTCTACGTTTGGCCGCCTTCTTCTTTCTTCGGCCATCGTCGCCATCTTTGCCATAGCAGTTCGTGCTGCTATATGGACTCTTCGCTGTCCTCCACGTGTCGGGTCATACCTGGCGACGCCGCCTGGCCCTTGGCTGCTGTTTGGAGGGCCTTCAACAAGACCATTGGGGGCAGGTTGATCGCGACTGTCCCCATCGGTGCGCCTTGCCATCAAAAGTTTTCCAATGGCGCCAGCGCTTGCACCTTTAAGCTAGCCAAGTGCGATGACCTGCGCAATGTATGGTATATCCCCGGGACACACCTGCCGTCGTCGTCGTCTCCAATGACCTATCCCTTCTCCGAGAATAGCTGCAACCCTTGGCTGTCACCTGACACCCCGTGTACCTTGGGCGGTCATCTGGTCTACTCGGTAAATGCGACATGTTATACCGACTTCCAGAAGACCATGAGCTTTGCTAAGCGCCGCAACATTCGCCGGGCCATTCGCAACACCGGTCATGATCATGATTATCTTGGAAAGTCCACCGACGCCAATGCTCCTGCCATTTGAACCCACTACATGAAGGACTTTGAGCTTATCAAGGAGTATAAGAACTCAAGAGGAGGCATGAATGTTTCCCAGCGCTTACATAACAGCGGCAATGCACCCAAACTCAGTCCAATAGCAAGCAGTGACCAAAGGTCGACCCTTCGACCCCTGCTAACACATATTTCATTATATTCGGTGGACATACAACGCTGAGACGTGGGACCTTGCCAAAATAAGTAAGTGGGATGCATCTGCAACACGAGAAGGCGCTGCGTGGCCAGTTTTGTTATTAGGGACCATATTCAAACATTCGACCTGTACAAATTTAAGGCCAGAGTGCAATGCAAGTTTTCGTGCATGGCTTTCATGACGAAGGCTTCCTAACTGGTACCAATAGCCTGAATCTGACATTATCACACTATTCCCCAATCCCATGTCCTTCATAATAGCGCTAGGAAAGATACCAGCTGCTTGAGGTGCCCTTCTCCCCCACTATGTATATGAGCCATCCCTGCCGCGGTTGCAAAGTATCTAGGCCGGGCGATGAGTTGTCTCCTTGTGTCCATGGCCTTCTTACCACAGGCTTACCGCTACTGGTGCAGGCGATGCCGATACAACCGCCCAGCATCTCAGTATCAAATTTTTCACCGTTGTCATCAAGGCTGACAGGTACTTTGACAAAGCCGGAAGGCACGCGCTCAGCACTGATGTATAAATGGCCTGGATCGACTTGTGCTTTGCCTTTATCATTCCAGTAACAGAAAGCAGCGATCCAACCGTTATAATAGAGAGTCCCACTGCCACCGTCTTCTACACACACGCTATTCCAGAAGTCCGAGACATCGCTGGCTGAAGGGTCTTCAAAACTTCGCAGAAACCCCTGAATTACGGGCTTTAACATTTTGCTGAAGATGGTCGGTTCCTCGCCGTATTCACAGAGTTTTTCGAGGCGCATGAGGATTTCTTCATAGTCAGCCTTCTCGCCAAGCAATGTTACCGATGAAATTCCGCAAGTGCACTGTATCCCATAGGAAAAGTATTGTTGCAGAGTTCCCATCATAACGATGGATGCCACGGTGACATCATTATCCGTGGTGGTTGTAAATTTTGGAATGATCCAGTCGCGCAACGTAGGATCCACAATCTTATTTTTAAGAAGGTTGGTCATTACTCGCGCCATGTATCCAAAGTCCACAGTATAACGAGTTCCTACCACTTTAATCTCGAGATTTTTCTGCCCTGCTGCGCCACAAAAGATGCTCGTAGATCCTCAGCGTGCGCATTCACGTAGCTGCTGAACTGCGTGATGATAGCGATCCAGACATCGTCGGGGCGAAATGCAAGATGGTGATGCTCATTGTAAGCTTGTGTAACGGCCTGGACAAATGCATTGCGATCGGGTATTAATGTCCCAGTAGCAGCACCTTTGAATGACGACTGAAGGAATTCTTGAGGCCCGCCACTAGATCTTCGGCCTGTTTGGAGAACAACTCGACCGGAATCAGTCTTAGACTCTGTGTCGATATTGACTACGCGATACGCCCCATGGCCTGCGGTCTTTAATGTAACGGGCATGGTGGTTAGGTGGTCGAAGCTTATGAAAGGTCTATAGCAGAGTGTATTGTTCGAGGGCGAGGAAAGATTTATAGGTCAAGGTGGGGTGATCTGACAGGATTACTGCCAAGGACCGTAGTAAGAACACGTATGTCACTCACCGCATGTGGTCAGCGTGTTGAGTACTATGTAATATAGAGAAGACGACAATTCTGTTTGTACTATTCTGTAACTCTTTCCCATGAGAAAGAGAAGCAATTTCTGCTCTCATTCCCACGATTCGAAAGCGCTACCGAGATCAGGAACTAGTCGGATGGAACTATAAGAATTCTTAACATTCTGGCTCTCCGTGTGTGTCTTTGAATCTATTTTATTTTCTCACTTTTACATTGATAAGTATCTTGTTGTCAATGCCATGAGTATATTTGAAGGCACCGCGAAAGTCATGCTAACATAGGTTTTTGAAGAATGAAACAGGATTTTTCCCCCTGTTTTGACCCATTCTAAGACCATGTACATATACCGATATTCCTCCATGATATAAAGATTGAGGTAATGGAAGGCATGCATGAATCTAGATCTGACTGTTACGTTTAATACACTTCGGCCAGTGTGATGCGATACTAAGATGTCATTCTTCACAGAAAGGGGGATGAGTCGCACGCGACGCAGAATCGTCTCAGAAAAAATAAGAGCTATTTTCAGGGGGCTGGTAAAAGATGATGGTCAATCTAGGTATGGGCCACGGCTCACTATTCTAGTTCTAGTATTGGAATCCGCCCTAGACTTTTCTCTAAACTGTATCAAGATTAAGCTAAAGCCGTTCTCAATTGTTCTTTGCTCACTTATGTTAGCATTCTACTCTATGAACTAAATCAACTGTCGATTCCATCATCCCCCAGTCTCTGACCCCGCTTCCATTCACAGGATCATAAGCACGTCGTTTATCGCGTTCATGTTACGGGTGTGTTGCACTTATAGAACAAACCTCCTCATGCTATTGAAATCTCAACGACATTGAACAAATCACCGAGGTATGAAGCTTGCTTGTGAAATAGGCGTGACAACGCTGCGTGTTTAAGCTATTGCAAAGTTATACGCCCGGAGTGGCAGTAGGCGCCTATATATAGGTCCCAGCCAAGAAAATCGCTCCTAGAGCAATATGCGATTAAAAACTATCAGTATTCTACTTAGAGAGTGAGATTCCCGCTGCCAAGTCAATATTCGCCTATCAAGGTAATTGTGGGGCCGCGGACCTGCCAGTTGACTCAGTCACTGCGGCACACTAGTTCGCGCTCTGCTCCACTGCAACATAGAACTCTACCATGGGACTGTTATGTATCAATAATCACCTCAGATCTGATCAGTAGCCTCATCTCAAGACGTCTGCAAAGAGGTTCTACTCTTCTCTTCTTGGTCAAGTAGTTCTCTTATAGGCAGTCATACGATTAATGCTTACGATGGAGTTAGTGGGGTGTGCGACTCGCTTGGAGGCGCGATTCGCAATTGTGAGGCCCTGCATTTTTACAATGAAAATCACATAATGAAATAGAGAAAAAAAGACAATCTGCTACGCACGTCCACAACGACGATGCTCTTGTCACCTGTGACTGGTTTCCGCTATCCAAATATGACTAGCCCTCACGTCTACTTATAGAAGGTGTATCAGGAAGATTTCAATCACTAGCACGTGCACAAGTGACTCACTCTCAGGATATATCACTATTATCCTCCCGCATCCACCCACTGTCATTTCTGCAACAGTCTCGATTATCTCTATAAGCCTTTTAAAAGCATATTCTGAGCTGTAAATTCACGATGGCAACGTACAACACCCTGCTCGTTCCCCCATACTCATTCCTCCCTCCGAACACCCTCACCCCTCTCGCCCAGAAACTCCGCACCTTCAAGCTCCATGCTCTACTATCGGACCCAAAAGCTTTCTCTCAGTCTCACGCTACCGAATCAAAGCTTCCCCTCTCGGCGTGGGAAGCCCGGGTGTCAAACCCGGATTTCAGAATCGCAGTTTGTGTTGTTGATGGTAGCGAACAAGTAGGGATTGAGGGAGATGAAGCAGGGAGGTGTGAAAAGAAAATAGATCAAACACCAGAAGAAGCAGTGAAAAAGCTGCTAGACAGCGATTGGGCGGGTACATTCACGCTCGTAGGACCTGTCTCGCGTGACGCGTGGGTGTATCCAATGTCAGGACAGCCTACACCCGGCCCGGATGAGAAGGAAAAGAGGTGGCATTTGACGAGTCTCTTTGTGCTGCCGGAGCACCGGGGGCGCGGTTTGGCTGCCAAACTCACGCTCGCGGCTGTGCAGGCCGGGTCGGTGATCTCTCAGGGTTCACCTGCACCAGTACCAGGAAGCCAGGAAGCGCGATTGACAACGCGATTCCGACTTATTGTACACCCAAATAACAAATCGGTCGTGGGCTTGTACGAGAAGCTGGGATTTGTGGCGGGTGGATTGTATACACAGAAAGAAGCCATGAAGGCGATGGGAGATGCGGCTGGGATACCGAAAGATGCCGAAGGCGAGAAGTGGAATACAAGGCTCGCGATTGGAATGGAGAAATTGGTTTGAGATAGAATAGCAATTAAACGTTCTTTAATGTGTCACACCGCACGGTTATTTCAAGTATCCTGTCCTGCCACCGTTTTGGCCTATTTAATCACTATCCCCCTATTTTATGTCTGCGAAATCGGCCGGACTTCGAAGACGGATCGTTCTAACAGGCGCGGTAGTTTTATATCACAGAAGATCTTTCTCTTTAAAGATATTCCTAACGAGGTTTTACTTAGTTCGAGGTCTATCATTCAATTCAAGCTCGTTTTAGAGAATCCTTCCATCAGTTCTTGCTCTACGCATGCATGCCTAATGTTTTCCAGGGATGCATTCGTGTTAATGCCCCAGAATGAGACATCTGGTTTCAGGATTAGCTCTCTCATGTGTTGCACCATCCTACTGTATGAAGCGTCATGTCCTGCAAGCACTTTAGCTGATTGGACGATAATCCTGCCCACCTTCTCTACATCGTGCAATTCGTACTCTCTCTCGTCTCTCCATTGACGGTATTTTCTTAGTGTGTATGCTCTTTTGAATTCACCGTTGATAATCGACATAGACTGGAGCTTGAACCAAGGAATCACCTTGATGACTGCCTTTTTGACTGCTCGTCCCATCGTCACATACTCATCACAATTGCTAGCCCACTCTCGCAGCTGGTCACTGATGAGGTGCACCTTGTTACCTGACTCCAGGAAGCGGACAACATCCGAGATTCGGAAAAGAGCCACACCTTGAATCTGCCGGACTTTCCCGACGTCAAAAATGACTAGAGACGCTCGCTCATCTTCTTTGTTGTCCGACCACTTGTTCTTTGTAGTATGAATCGCCCACTCGAGAATTGGACTCATGGACGTGAACATACTGTCTTGCCATATGCCCGTGCTGTTCTGGACCTGGCTTTCTCCCAAATGCTCTGCTATGGCTTCCACAAATTGGGATACGGTATGGGTTCTCCGATATTGGTCGTTGAAAAGCTCATCGCATAGCGACGGCTCATAGCTTCCAATCTTGCCTTTCATGTTGAGGTCTGCACGGAAAAGATATAGGTGGTTTGATGCCCTGCGTTCGGTCTGCACAAATTGGAGAACTACTGTATATCTCAGCTACCTGTCTGTTGGCTTATATTGAAATGAATACATACACTTGGGCCAATTGAGAGTAGCTTCGACGCCCGTTTTTGCCGTAGCCACGTCGACCTCGCTTTCCTGCGTCTCAGAATCATTCAGAACGAAGGCGCACGTTTTGGAAATGGCTGAAGCCTCATCTGATACTGTCCGAAGCTCGCCGAGCGTCCCAGGAGGGTCGTCTGCGAACAGCTGTGGGATTCCACGGCGTCGGTCTTGGGCGAGACGTGCGACATCGGGAGCGCTGGGGCACGAAGAAACAACTATAGGCGCCATATCGTTTACTGGAACAATCGAAGGCTTGTAGTTGTTGTTTGTGCGACATACATGTAGGTTCGGCTTCTGCGGACTTCACTGAGCGGCTGAGCACATACTCATCTGACTTAACCATTAGACTAGGCGGAAAAAATACTGGAATTGTGCCAGTTTCATCTATCACAGTGCCACTAGTACTGCGCTGCACACCACCCTGCATGTGTCTAGGACTATGAGCCATACTAAGCGATGTCTGTACAGACCCTGCACTTATTTCCCTAGCTAGTGCCGCATTAATCCTAATCTTGTACTATATCTCTCTATAACATAGAAGCTGCACATTTTTGTCGCGAAGGAGACCTGTTATTTTCGTTAGAAGATCTGTATTTTCCGATAACTGTGACCCCGCATTGAGCTAAAACGGTATTCGTTATGCTCATACTATTCGATGCAGCGCCGCTACGCGGTACAGTGGTGGCGTGGCTTGAAGTAGGAGTTACAAAAGCGGCGCTACAGGTATTCCTTCTCCGTGGACTTCAAGATGTTTGCAAGTAGTTGTCTCTGGCGCTAATTTATCCTCTTCTAAGAGAACGAATCGGTATTGTTGTGAAGTCTTGCACCGCAAGACTAAACTGATGTGAGCGTTCCGTCCTTTGATGAAATTGACTGACCTACGTTTCCTGTACTCGTGTGCATCTTTCTATGCAGTGCGCATCATGAGCTACTCTCCACAAGTGAAGTGCCATTCTCTATTCAAGAAGGAGTTTTACTCCGGGGTTGATTTCTCATACGTATCGGTGTAAATTCTTACGTTTTAGTCAGATTTTGAATGAAAGTGTAGGTTGATAACCGAAAACAGCGGATAAAGGTATGACTCGCGCTTCCTCACTTGCGCCTTATCGCTCGGGTTACATCATGAAGCCTTCGCCGGAAAGGGGATTTATAATTAGCCGCCAAGACATTTCCATGGACTATTCCCTTAAATATATGGAATATGCAGAGGAGAGCTGCTGGAAACACTGCTTATTAATAGATTTTGAACTTTGTTGTAAAATTTCCTTTTCACTTCTATTGTTCATATTCCCTTATGATTACGAATTTTTGAATTCTTGAGCGATCAACCTCTATATATTGCCACCAGATAAAAGATAGCAGTAGAACCGTGCCAGATCTGACTTTTTTACCCGGACTGATGAATATCGGGTGTATTTAAAGGGATAAATCGTATTATCCCGCTGCTTTAAGAGGGTGTCAAGCCCCAAACGCTTAGTTCAGGCGCTGAGTCTTAACCTAACGCACCCAGCCTTCTTTTACTACCTAGTATGTCGCTGCTAATCTAATCGCGTTCTAATTCTTCTTGTTTACTTTACCTAATAACATCTTTCATCAGAAAAAACCAGCATGCAACTATAATGATTTGTCACAGATGTCGCGGTATTTCGCTCTATTAGTTACTTTCAAGATGTGTGACTAAGTCCAAATTGCATTAGGATTATTCCAACTTTTATGCCTCTGCAAAGAAGGGTTTCCGTTTATACTAAGTTCTTTCTAGACCAAATCAAATCATTTTAAGCCCAGTTGGATTATGCCGGACCAGGGAAAGGCTTTAACTAATAGGATAACTGATATTGGATTAATTGCGACTGCAGTGAGGACATTAATATGGTTGCATTAGAGTGGGAACATCATCATCTAAAATACGACAATAATATGAGTTCCAAATCATCGAGTACGGAACGGAATGTGGACGGGAAAGACTCTATAATAATAGCTTTGTAGACAGAAGCATCAACCATGAGAAAGTCATAGAATATCTGCTAAGGAAGTGCTTAGAAGAGTTCAAGGCATGTTAGTCTGGAGACAAACTCATCTTCTTATTGTAGGTTCTGTGGGAGAAACTTGAACGATATGAAACGTGTAAACCCTAACACATTTTTAGCATTGAGTTACCAGTGCAGAAGCATGACTAAGTAGTATAAGTGAGTACTGAACACAGCTATTACCGAGACTCGAGAAAGGAGTATTCCTATTACCCAATTACCCCAAGGTTTTCTTAGTACAATCACGCTCGCTAGCGAGCTGAAAATAAGGGAAGTATAGATAGATACGCTCTATAGTCTTCAAGAATTACGGCAGGATTAGGAATAAGTAGCCACCATGATATCAATTTACGCAATTGCTATTTGCTATTTATACAGTAGTCTCGCCAGCTTCAAATTAGCAACCAGCGCTTTTTATCGACAGATATCTACTACTTAATTAGCCAGAACTTTTACAGCTACAATCATCAGATAGAAGCTACTCTGAGTGATAGTATAGTTCTCTAAATAAGAGGTAGAATCACAGGGTCTAGGCAACCCACGGAATAATTTTTTAAATAGGAGGTAGAATTAAAGGGTCCAGGCCACCCAAGGAGGCGGGCTACTAATGTTTTTCCCAGAAACGGTAAATCGAGCGGCCTGTGGGTATGCTCACACTCTGATTTGCTGAACGATAATCTCCCGAGTCATTTTCCGCTTTTCGTACTGCCTTGTTCCCTGTTATGCTGAGTCATTCAGCCTCGTCTCGGTAGAGGCTACCGCAACCGGATGTTTCCACGAACATCAAGCCAACCACAAGTTGTACAGCAACCCATGTCTATGTGTCGCGCCTTGGAACCCATCGTACAATTCATTGCACCCCACAGCTAAAAAAAAGCTACCTAACTGATAATGTCGGCCTTGCCGTACAAAGTGTGTGGGGACGAAGTCGCCTGTCTTTCTGCAACCAACCCTTCTGCACTGCGTCCGCCATCATGACGGATCACATTTTCACACCTCCCCTGGAGCTATCCATCGTGTCAATTCGGAATATTCTGACTCTTGCCGGTCTCTATCTGGTTTACTATGTTCTTAGGGCTATATACAATATCTCGCCTTTGCATCCGTTGAGCCGTATTCCTGGCCCCAAACTGGCCGGAGCAACATACTGGCCGGAGTTCTACTACGATGTCGTGAAGAACGGATGCTACACGAAGGAGATCGCGAAGATGCATGTGAAATATGGTAACCTGTGCCAATTTTGTTTCCGGAAAAGGGGATGTCTAACCAAAGTGACAGGTCCCATCGTTCGCATTAATCCCTACGAAGTGCACTGTAACGACATTTCTTTCGCGGACGAAATCTACGCTGTTGGTGGCCGGAAACGTGACAAGCCAGTGCACCAGATCAATGGTTCAGTGTAGTTCCCCCTGTGGTAGGATTATAATGTGCATAATACCAACACTTGCTGCAGATTGGGTCAAGCCGGGTTCGGTACCGCAGATCACGACCTACACCGTCTCCGAAGAATTCCTGTCGCCAAGTTCTTCTCGCGTTCGATGATTGCACGATTGGAGCCAGAGATCCAGACCCTCGCGCAAAAGCTTTGCGACAAACTCCTTAGAGAATCAGGACAGAAGCCTTTCGATATTACAATGGCTTACAGTTGCTTCACATCTGATGCCATCTCTGGCTATAGCTTTGGCGAAAATTTCGGGTTCCTGAATCAGGATGGCTGGTATCCGAACTTTCGCGAACCACTGGCTGCATTATTGGCGCCTGTCTTCATCTTCCGTTTCTTCCCTTTCCTTAAGGCCAGCGCAGGTTTTGGGAAATATCTAGTGAATTATATGCCTCCGAGTACCGCTTTGATGGTTCGCACGCTGCAAATTGACCTCCCCGAGAAGATGAGGCAGGCAAAGGCAGAAATCGATGCAGGTATCAAATACGATCGGCCAACGGTATTCGGCACCATCCTCGAATCCGACCTCGCCACTTGGGAAAAGGAACCTCAGAGGTTGGCTGATGAAGCGGCAGGCGTCATTGGTGCTGGTACTGAAACTACTAGCTGGGCCATGTCTGTAATGACATACCACCTTCTCACACAACCTAACCTTCTGCGCAAGCTCAGGGATGAGTTGCAACAGGTTGTACGCGATCCGAAGCAGCTACCAGCATGGACTGAGCTGGAAAATCTGCCTTATCTGGGAGCTGTCATTCAAGAAGGTCTGAGGTTGTCCTACGGTGTTTCCTCTCGAACAGCTCGTGTGGCCACCGAGGAAAACTTGGTCTTCAAAGGAGAGTGGAACAAAAAGCCTATCGAGTACGTTATTCCGCGGGGCTACGCAGTGGGCATGTCAGCGGCCGTGACCCACCACGACGAGAAGGCTTTCCCGGACTCTCACGCGTTCATTCCTGAGCGCTGGCTGGATGAGAACAACAACCGAAGGAAGGATGTTGAGCGCAGTATGCTCGCTTTTTCCAAGGGTAGTCGATCCTGTCTGGGCATGAAGTAAGTGATTTCCTCGCCTATACTGGATGATTGAGCGCTGACACGGTTGAAGCCTTGCCTTATGTGAACTCAACTTGAGTATGGCAGCACTCGCTTTACGAGTTTTACCTCGAATGCGCTTACACGATACTATACTAGAGGACGTAGTATATGATCACGATATGTTCATTCCTATGACAAAGGATAATAGGGGTGTACGAGTTATTATAGAGTAGAAAGTATTAAGACGCGAGTATAAATATTATAAATTCTCTAAGTTGTATAATTCCAGACCGAGAATAACAGAATATTTACAAGATAACTATAATGGAGAGATATATTCCTTACTATTTCTTTTAAAATAAGTTTCAGATATATAATATAAATATATATTAAAAAGATAAGATTATTTTCTTAATCTAGTAATTAAAATTATAATTTTATCCTTTTTAAGAAGGTAGTAATTAACTCTTATTAAATAGTATACTAGAATCTATAATAAATTATAGCTAGCTGTTAGTTATAGTGGCTGGTAGTTAGGTCTAGTACTAGTAGTTTACCTTAGTATTCTGCTTATATAAGAAATATTAAAATTAAATTTTATTAAATTTTAATTTTTAAAATTATATTTAATATTAACTATAAAATCTAAAATATATACCGGTTTCCTTTTCTTTTTTATAATAGGATTGGGCTATATATTACTATCATAAATTATTAAAGAGATTACTTAGTATTCTACTATTTTAAAAAAATTTTTATTCTTAATATCTAAAAATCATTTACTATATATATATTATCACAGCGCAGCCTAGAGAGTTAATTATATTTAATTAAATAAGAGCTTAAGTAGCTAAGTTACTAAAGTACTACTAAGAAGAAACCCTTTTTATATAATTAAACTTTTAATAGCTCTTTAAGCTATATCTTATTAAGTTAACCTATTTACTTAGTAATTATCTATTATAAATAGCTGTTCTATATTAATAAAATAATTTAATAATTATTTTTAATTCTACCTGCTTATCTGCCTACCCTATACTACTATTATTATTAATACTCCTAATCTACTCTAATAGCTAATTCTTCTATCGCCTATTAATTATATACTACTAAAATATAATTTAATATTAACTTATTCTATAATATTATATAACTCCTACTTAAGAATCAGCTATCTACTATTAATTTTAAAAAATATTAAATATTCTCTACCTACCTATAAATATTAATTCGCTAAAGTTTCTACTAAAAAAGATATAAACTACTTTAAAATTATAGTTTTAATACTTTAGCCAGCTGTATAACTAAACTAATACTTTATAAAAGGACCTAAATAATATATATAAAGAAAATATCCTACTCTATATTTATATTAATATCTTAGAGAAAGAAAATTAAGCCCTAAAGAAATAAATTAATTACTAAGTAGGGGTTATTACCTACTAAAAGGTAAAAATTAATAAAAAGATTAAAAGTTTCTATTTTTTATATACTAAGAAGAATAGAGCTCTAGAGACTACTATTTTAAATATAAATATTACGGGGCATACTCTATAGTCCTATAGACTAAGGGTGTGCACGTTTAGGGTATAGTAAGTTAAGAGGAGCGGATAGGTAAGTATAAGTTATATAAGTTAAATGTTAATTAATATAATAAGGTTATTATTACTAAATACTTAATAGTAATCTTTACTGCAGAAGCAAGGTATAGTAGAATTAAATTAATGATTAATAATAAGGACTATTTAAGATAAATAGTCGTTATTATATACTTATAAGTATAAACTGGCTCTATAGGCTCTATAATTCTATACTTTATAAAGTTATAGAGCTATAAAGCCTAGCTCTATAGGTTCTGTTTTATTGGGTTCACAGAGCCTTAGTCACATAATTTTTATATATTTATGTTATACTCTGCTCCTAAGTCATACTTCTAGTATTTTTTATTTATATTAGAGTTATTCAGTCTAGTACACTTTACTAGGTCCTATTAGTTAATTCTATCTTAATTAGAACCTTCCTGTCCCTATTGCGGCGTAGTGACTGTAATAATAAGAATATTTATATTAACTAACCTATTAATTACTAAAGCTATCTTAGCTATAATAATTATAAAAATTCTATTTATTACTCTTTAGTCTATCTTTTTTATTTAACTATTTAAATAATTTCGTAATCTAGCAATCTTTAAAAAAATTAAAAGGATTTTTATTACTTTTAATTTAAAATTTACTAAAAAATAAAAATTAATATTAATTAATTTTTTACCCCTACTAAAAGAATATTCTATATAATTAATTAATTAGAAGGCCTTGCCTATGCGTAAATCTTATTATATATTTTAAATAGTAAGTACTAACTACTTAACTATTCTAATATTTTATATATCTTAGAATAAGCCTATAAAAACCCTAATTATATAAATAATATATATAAGAAGTCATTCTAGCTAAAATAATAAAATAAGGAATTTACTATCTTCTATACTAAGTTTTAATACTTTACCCTAGAAAGAGAAGTTTAAAAGGACTCTTAAATTACCTTATTAAAAGTTACCCTATTTTATAAGCTAAGGAATTAATTTGCTAATATAAACGCGCCTAATTATAATATATATAAGTTTATTACCTTCCTATAGAAGCTAGAGAATAAAAAAATATTATAATAATTTATTTAATATCTACACCCTATAATAAAATATATAATATTAAATTATTTTTATATCTACTTCTTAATTAAGCCGTAACTAATATATATTTAATTTTAATTTTATAAACTTTAGCACTACTCGCCGATACTAAAATTAAAATTACTAAAGTTATAATATTAATAAATATAGAGAGTGAAGAGAGTGCTTTTATTATAAAATAAAGGAATACTTAATTATTAACTACTTATAACCTACCTCTATTAAACTAACTTAATTATATAAAGGCTATATATTTAGTCTCTTTTATAATCCTACCTATAGCCTTAGTCCTTAATTAAAAAGAGATTACTTATTTCTATTACCTATATCCTTTTACTACTCCTTAATAAAAGAGGTAATTTTAATTTAAATTATAATTAAGTGCTAAATACGCGCCTTACTACTACTAATATTACTATAAAATTATATAAAACCTTTCTAAACAAAGACTTAAAGAAAAGAAGGAGAAATTATATTTAGCTTATAATATAAAAAGCTTTATTAAAATAAAAAGCTTATATACTATTTATTTATATTATAATTAACTCTAAAGCTAAAGGAGTAGCCTTTATTAATAAGAATTAAATTATATTTAAAGACTACTAACTAGAGTTAATAAAGATACTTATACTTTTACTTAACTTTAATAGAGAGGAGAAAAATTTATTATTATAATTTACTTTTTAGTTACTAATCTAAAAATATATAATTACTTAAAAAAAAGCTTTCCTATTTACTATTAATTTATTTTACTATTTAATTATTTTAAGTATTCTCTAGTTAAAACTGTATAACCCTAAACTAAAATTTAAAAAAGTACTATAATATTTAGTAGTAGGTACTATTAAAAATATTATAATATATTATTAAAGCCGTCGCGCGTATAAGCTATCTCTAATATTCTATTAAAAAATTACTCTAAGAATATTACCTATTCTAGGAATATTATTTATTTTATTATAAATTCTAAGCTAGCGAGACTAAATATTTAGTTTATATTTTTAAGAGTTATAAGTATATATACCCAATAAAATATAACTATATATTAAGTATTATTAGAATAAGTAGATACTACTCTAAAATACTTAGTAAAGCTTTAAGAAATTATATTTATTATTAAGCTACTAGCTAAGCTAGAGAATTATTTTAATATATTTAATTTAAAGAAGATTAAAAAGCTGTTACCCTACTAACTATATAATTATAATATTAAATTAATAGAGGGCTAAGTCACCCCTCTAAGGCCTTTATACTTAATATTATAAGACTAGCTCTTAGTACTAAAGGAGTAATTTAAGGAAAATCTATATAAAGAATTTATTTAATTTAGCTTATCTCCTATCTTATTATTTATACTATTTATATTTAAATTTAATAAAAGCCTACGCCTCTATATAAACTATTAAAAATTAAATAAAATATTAGAGAAGGATTAATATCTACTATCTTTAATTAAAAAGACCCTAAACAGCCTATAAGGTATAAAATACTTTTTAAAGATTAATATAGTAGCTGCGTTTAATAATATCTAAATTAAAAAAGATTTTAAGTATCTTCTTATTTTTTATACTAAGTTTAGACTCTTTAAGTTACTAATAATACTTTTTAGACTAACTAGAGCGCTTATAACTTAGTAGCGCTTTATAAATAATATTCTATACTTATATATTAACCTATTCTATTAAGTTTATTTAATAATATCTTAATCTATAGTAAAATAAAAAAGGAGTATATATAATATATTTAAGTAATTTTAGAGGTCTTATATTAAAACCAGCTATATATAAAATTATTAAAATATAACTTCTTTATAATAAAAATAATTTATTTAGAATTTATAGTAGGCGCTAAAGGCGTAAAGATAAATTCTACTAAGATTAAAATAATAGTAGACTAAAGACTACCTAAGATAGTTACTAATATAAAGTTATTTACTAGATCTACTAGATTCTATTATAAATAGATTAAGAATTTCTTTTAAATTCCAGCCCCTATTACTACCCTAGAAAAAAAGATATTTTATTTATTTAAACCTCTACCTACTAAAAGGCCTTTAAAAAGCTAAAAAGGGCCTTTATCTTTAATTCTATATTAAAGTACTTTAACTAGAATAAGCCTACTATCCTAAAAATAAATATATTAGACTATATAGTAGCTAATATCCTATTATAATATAATAAAAAGGGTAAATTATATCTTATTACTTTTTTTAAAGAAGATAACGCCTACTAAGTATAATTATAAGATATATAATAAGGAGCTCCTTATAATTATATACTATTTAAAGAAATAGTCTACTAAGCTAAAGATAAGCTAGTATAAGATATAAATTTTAACTAATTACTATAACTTAGAATACTTTATATTTATAAAAAAGCTAAATTACCGCTGAGCTAAATAGTTTAAATTTTTATTTAAATTTAATTTTAAAATTATTTATTAATTAAAAAAGCAAGCAGTTAAGCCTAATAGCCTAATTAAAAGGTTAAAGAATTTATTTAAAGAGGGGGATAAACGCCTCCTATACTAAAATTAAATAGTATTAAAGTGTAGTAGCCTAAAAGACTTTTTTACTAAATTTACTATATAATTAAATAGCTAATATAAGTATATTAAACTTTACCTAGCTATTATAGGCGCTAATTAATTAATAATATCTATTTTTAATAACTTACTATTATTTTTACTTAATTAAATAAAAGAATTCTTAAAAATTATATATAAACTAGACCCTCTATCTAGTAAGATATTCAAAGTATTAAATAAAAATACTAGTTATAGTGGCTAGTGGTTAGGTCTAGTACTAGTAGTTCACCTCAGAATTCTACTTATATAAGGAATATTAAAACTAAGTTTTATTAAATTTCAATTTTTAAAATCATATTTAATATTAACTATAAAATTTAAGATACATACCAGTTTCCTTTTCTTTTTTATAATAGGATTAGGCTGTATATTACTATTATAAGTTATTAAAGAAATTGCTTAGCATTCTACCATTTTAGAAAAACTTTTACTCTTAATACCTAAAGACTACCTACTATATATATATTCTATCCTAATACTCCTTTCACGCTCTAAAAATATAGAATAATATATAAGTCCCCTCTAAGAACTGTATTCTACACTTTTAAAACCTTTTATTATTAATTTATTAGCATAATGGCAATTATAAATTAATATATATTCTATTATTTACCTTACTATAATAGGCAAACTTCTATTAATATATTTTATAAGTAAGATAACACTTTCCTCTTCTAGGAAATCCTCTACCATTATTACGTGCTATAACTGGAGGACTATTTTTATTAAAAAAAAAATAAATTAACTTTATTATGCATAAAAGGTTATTCCGATTTACTATTCTTTAATAAGTTAAATAATAGATTATATATTAATATTATAAGTTTCCTAATAGTAAAGGTGGCGCTATTCCCTTTTTAGATAAATTATAGTAGAACTTTTAAATTATTATAACGCACGTTCCCCTTTTAGGAGAATATCTACTCTTATAAAAATATTAATATAAAACTACTATAGATACACTCTAATCCTTAACTAATATAATTATAAACACACTTAACATAGGGCTTTATTAATATAGTATATTAGAACCCCCTACCCAGTATTTAAGCTTAGGCCTGTTATTTATTTTCTAAAGTAATAAATAAAACGCAGTATATAAACTAATAGTCTATTTATAATCTATATATATAAATATATGCTCCTAGTAATAGGAAGATAAAATCTAGTAATTATAGTAACCTCTAAGTACTTAATTAATAATTAGAAACCTTCGCAAATAATAACTTTTAGACTAAATATAGTTATATAATAATACACTATTATACTTATTAAAAAGACTATTATATAACATAATATATTAGAGCGCAGGTATTAATACTAAAGTTATTTTTAGTACTTAGGCTTTAGCGAATAAAATTATTAAGAGGATATTTCTAGTCCTAATACGCGATAGGGTACAGCTATTAATTAAAATAAATTTAATAGTTTCCCGCCGACTTATAAGACTAATAAAAAAATAGAATTAGATTCTACCAATTCTATATAATTACTATACTAATAGGGCATCTAGGAAAGGCGCACTTTTTAATTATTTAAGTTTAAAGGCGCACTAGGCTATAGTATTATTTAATTAGTTTAGGCGCCTGGGCGATATATATATTACGTAATATATAAAGGCCCTTAATCTAACTATAAGGTATTATCACCCATACTATACAGTCTATATAATGCTTATTTAAAATTAAAATAAATAGGAGAAACTTAGATTTTATTTATATATTAAATATATATAATAAAATTTAGAAACTATATAATTATCTTTTAATGCACTTAAACCGCTCCATAAATAGAACTATTATTATTAATAATCTGTATTTTATAAACTAATATTATAATAATAAAGTAATTCTTCTATTCTCGCTCAAGCACATCTTATAATAGAAGTTTTTAGTATAATAGACTTTAAGGGCCTAACCTATCCCCTTAAACGAGCTATAACCTAATTTATAATTAGTATATATAAATATATTTCTATAATTCGACAAGCAGAATTATAACCATAAAATAGCTTTTTAGTAAACTATATATATTATTATTTTATGCTACGCTGGCAATTTCGAAAATAAATACTATATTATATAAATAGTTTACTAGATAAGATGCCCAGCCAGAGGTAACTAGATAATATATTTATATATAAAATTAAATAATAAGGCTATCCTGCATCTAAATATAAAGTGTAAGACCTAACTTCTATATTACTAGTGTCACGGGGCACACTCTGTAGTCCCGTGGACCGAGGGTGTGCGCGTTGGGGTATGGTGAGTTAAGAGGAGCGGACGGGTAAGTATAAGTCACGTGGGTTGAACGTCAATCAATACAATGAGGTTATCGTTGCCGAATGCTCAATAGTAATCTTCACTGCAGAAGCAAGGTACAGTAGAACTGAATCGAGGATTGACGATGAGGACTATCTAAAGCGGGCGGCCGCTGCTATATACTTGTGGGTGCGAACTGGCTCCGTGGCTCTGTTGCACGGAGCCTACGGAGCCAGGCTCTGTAGGCTCTGTGTCGCAGAGCCCACAGAGCCCAGTCACGTGACCTTCCTCACGTGTCCATGTTGTGCTCAGCGTCCGACCCGTGATCGTAATCCAGTAGGTCATCATAGTAAGCGTGATCGCTGCTCACGCTTCCCTCCCACTGGTCCTCATCACCCTTGTCGTAATTCCCGTACTTCGGTTGCGGCGTAGCAGCCGTAACAACTAGGGTTAGTATGTGGGAACAGAATTAATTTATGCTATAATAATTTTTTTAAATATTATTATTTCTAAAAATTGACAAAATTTAATCAGCTAACATTACTTATAAAATATATATTAGGACTAAGAAACCTAATTCTATATAATATATATAGGTTATTACACCCTCCATTAAGATGTAATCTATTTTATTTTAAAACTTATATATTTACTTAATTCTATACTCTTCCTTATACTTATAAAGTAGGATTAGGCTATATAGTAATGTATTAGCATTAAGTCTCTTTAAAACTAATTAGAGAGTAAGATATTTATGATTCTATTTTACCCGCTTTAATAAGAGCGTTATACTAGTATATTAATACCTCATTTATATTATACCTAAAAACTATAATTTATCTAGGCGTGCCATTAGTTACAAGCGAAAAACTATTCTACTATATACTATAAATAATTATATACAGTACTATAGAAATAAATTACCCCTAATATTAAGTGGGGTATATAGGTAGGGCTATATTTTTTATTATTACCTAAATAGTGGGCACTTATATAATGAAGCTAGTACACAACCAATATTTACTAAATTATAAATCTATACTCTTAGGCTCTATATATGGGTTAATAGAATAATATAGAATAGATTAGCATTTATATTATAAAGTTAAATAGTTTATACTAGACTAATTATAGCCTATCTTAGTATTTAACCTACTCTATATATTAATAAAAAGTAAATAGGAAACTTAACTATAGTATATAAAGCTAAAGTAATCTTAATAGACCTTAGTATTATAGTGCTATATTTATTAATTAAACTAAAGCCATAAGTAATAGACTATATAAAGAATATAAATATAGTACAACAGAGGAAGCTAAGGAGACATAAAAATAATAGACTCTTATAAGTAATAGGCGTAATAGAGAAAAGAAAAAGGCATAAAGAGATAATAAGGTCTATACTAGCACTTAATATATAACTCTAAAATATAAATCTAATATTATATTTACGCTAAATAGTCCAGTTTATACTAATTTACTTAGGGTAACAGTTAATAAACCCTGCTCAATTAGAACTGCCATTAATTTTATATATAAATATTTTAATTAAACTAACGTAGGCACTATAGTTACCCTAAGTAATTATTTTATCTACTATTTATTTAAGTATAAGTATTACCCAATTTAAAGGACCCCTATTATTAATTACAGATAGGGCTTATCCTAGAGAGGATATTATATATAAGTCTCCTAATGTGTAAGCTGTAATAGAAAGTATTAATAATTTTAATAATCTTAACTATAGTTCCTTATTATTCCAACACTTACCACCACGTAGGTCTTTAGAATATAAGTTATATAGACGTAGAGACTAATAAATAGATTATACTAAATATAAGGGGAATAATTGTTAGCGCAGAGTAAATAGTATTTTATAAATATATTATAGGTAAATTAACTTATAATAGAGGGTATTACTATTTAACTAAAAGTAATTCTATAGTATATCTACTATTAATCTAAACAGCACTACACGAGTTATATTATAAAGGACTAGCCCTAGGGACTTGTAGGAGTATAGGTGTTAAAAGGTAAGAATACTACTAGTAAGGAGGAAGAGAGGTATTATAAAATATCCTTCTTTTATAAGCGAGAGTAGCCCCTATCTAGATTTATCTTAAAGACTAAGTAAAGCTAAGTCCTTAATATACCCCTATTTCTTTAGGTTCCCCCGGATCCTCCCTAGCGTTATTAGAAAAAAATATTATAAGAGGCCCTTTTTATCCTTTAAGCCCCTTAGGTTCCTTTTAACTTTAGTGTAAAGAGGGTAGAGAAGAAGTTTTATTTACCCCTAAATTTTCCCTAGCTTTAATAAGGGAAGAATTTATAAAAGATTCTATTTACCCCTTAAGCCCTCTCTAGCTTTAGTAAAATACTAATTAGTAAAAGACTTTATTACCCCTAAGCCCTCCCTAGCTTTAAAAGAGAGGACTTATAAAAGGCCCTTTCTTCCTTTAGGCCTATTTTACTTCTTATAAGAGAGTTTATATTAATAACTCCTCTTTATCCCTTAACTTTTTCTATATTAGGCTGGGGCCCGCCTTTCCTCTTTTAAAGTCTTTTAAATAATATCTTCTCTATTCTCTTTAGCCTTTAATATCCCTCCCTTCCCTCTTATATATCTTACTTAAGAATTAAGAGCTATATATAAGCTGTATTCTTTTATATTTTATATATTCTTCCTCTTTTTTTCTAGTGCCACTATTTAGGAGGCTGTAATAAAATTACTCTAGACCCTATTATATAGGTTATATTATTTATTATAGCTGCCTACTACCCTTTAAGTAATTCCTTCTTTAATAATACCCTTAGTAGCTATTACCTATCTATATCTTTCCTTAATATTATAGGCGGTCCTATACTTTATCTATTAATTATATTTATTATTAGCGCGTCCTATCTCTTACTAGCCCTATTTAATTTCTATATAATATTATCCCTTCTCCCCTTTAGTCTACCTCTTATTTTTACTTTTAATTATCTATTTCCCCTACTATCTTTATACTCCTTTAACCCTTTACTATCCCTCCTTTTTTATTATAAGTTCCTAGCTTTTTTATATAATATTCTTACTCCTTGCTCTTATATTATAGGCGCTTACCCTAATATTATTATAACCTAATAAGCTCTTCTACTTAAGTAGTAAAAACTACTTTATAACCCTCTTTTTCTCCCTATTTCTTTTATTTTTTAGTTTCGCTTTAGAGCTATACCTCCTTTTAGTTCCCTTTTTTAGTCTTCCTAGACTAGTCTACTCTAGTCTTTTTAAGGTTTTACCTCTAGACCCTTTTTATTATCTTTTTAACTTTATTTATCTTCCTTTAACACTATCTATACATTTTATATATCTTCTTATTTTCTCTACTTAAGTATCTTTTAGAGGTAACTTAAATTAATTTATAAGTAGTTAAGTATCTGCTAGTACTTTAAGGAATAATAGAGATAATAGTAGTAAGCCGCCGCCCTATTATTATAACTTTAAAGTAGAGATTTAAAAGCTAAATAAGTTTAAAGAGGAGTAGTTTAAGGATTAGGGCCTATTTAAGCCTATTTATCTTTCTTTAGTACCTTTATCCTATTCCTTAAATAAGTCCGCCTTAATTAACCCTTAAATTTACTTTCTATCTAGTCCTAACACATTATAAGCCCTTACCCTACGCTTTTACCGCTTTATTTATAAGATATAAGAATATATTATTAAAGGAGACTCTAATAAAGAAGACCCCTTTATAGAGGTTAAGAATCTTTCTTATAAACTATATATTAATTACTTTACTAAGTATAGTAAGTATTAATAAGTCCGCCCCTTATCTAGGCATCCCTCTTATAGGTTTAACTAGTATATAATTATATTCCTAGTCTAGACTCTACCTGCGCTACCTACTATAGCTTAAAGTATACCTATTATTCCCTTATAAAGCTTTTTATATCTTCTGCCCCCTTTATACCCTCTAGTAATAGTAAATAGAGTTTACCTATTATAATTATAAAAATAAGTCTATCTTTATCTATAAGGGCACTACTTAACTAGACTATTTTATTAAAAAGAATAAGACCTTCCCTATCTTTATTCCTATATTCTATAGATACTATAATCACTTTAATATAAAGCTATAAACTATCTAGACCTATTATACTACTACCTCTATAAATATCTTATTTAGCTATACCCTTATCCTACCTTTAACTCTCGCCTATAATAGCGCCTATATAGGCTACTAATTCAAAGTATATATAAATACTATAGGGTAGGCATTTAATTACTTAAATAGCTATATATAGGCCCTTAAAGAGGATTATTAATCTAGTGCTATAAGTATTCCAGATCCTTATAAAGATATATAATTAATTTTATTATAAAATATCCTCCGCTATATTAGCGATCGTCTTAATAAGAATTAGTCCCTTTATAATTTATCCTACCGCTGTTGTTTACACTACTCTAAGTTACTACTATTTAATAAGTCCTTTTTATAGGGCTATTAGAACTCTTACCACCTCCTTTTTAATATCCCCTATATTCTATCCTTTAGTTATAATCTTACTAAAGTAGGCGACTTCTAGCCCTTAGACTTATTTAAGTTAGCTTATAGATCCTACTATTATTACCTTTATTAAATATTACTTAGTAGTTATTATTGCTTCCGCTTATCCTTTCCTTATAAGTAGTACTTATATTTGTGAGGCCCCTGCCTAGTTTAGGCTACCTTAGGCCCCCTTTAGGCTGCCAAGCACCCCCTTTAGGCTGCCAAGTATCCACTTTAGGCTGCCTCACAGGCGTTTGCACCTATGGGCCCCTCTAGTACTATATAAAGGCTCCCTCCTTAGGTATCTCTTCTTTTAGCTAGTTTAGTATATTCTCACCTAGCCTAGAATATACCGTCTGGTCTTACTTGAGAGGTTTGCCCTGTGCGATCATGCTGTGATCTCACATTATACTAAACTCACTTTCTACTTGGCCTGAGAAGGCGACTTTAAAATCTACTTCACTTCAAAGACCTAGGTAGGGCGTTAGTCTTACTTAGGCCCTATAGAGGAGAAACCCTTATCTAGGCTTCAGATAAGTCCTAGGGGCAGCGCGGCTGCTTAAAGGTTAGGTATCCTTATAGGAGGTCTCATCTAGGCTTGAGATAAGTCCTGAGGGTAGCGCTGCTACTTAGAGACCTGGAAGCCCTATTTCAGTACAAAACGTACGATTTAGGCCCTAAGGTGGTCGAGCCACTTAGGAAAGAGTCCCCCCAGATTCTGCTGAAGGCCACCAGCGCGGCTGTGGACCTTAGAGAACCTCGCGGGCGCCCCTCACTATCAGGAAGATAGTCACGGGCCAACAGGTAACCCCCCTTACTTTACTGACTAAACAGCTCAAGTGGTGTATCACCACTTGCCAGGCTGTCGCCTTCCCTAGGAGTGTCTTGGCAAGACTGCTGCCTAGTGAAGACCGTTTGGTTTTGGCGGGTAGCGCAGCTACCAACGTCATACTCTAGCGCGCTCACGTGCATTCACTGCGCTAGTGGGGCTTGGCCGGATTATAAAAACCCCACCTGCCCTTTAGAGACTCTCTCTCTACATTTCGCATGAACCCCTCAGAAACCGACCCCCCTCTAGCCAGTACGCACTGGATCCTTACCGTATCGACCACGAAACCCGACGGACAAATCTTTTGGGTATGCCGCCCCGCACTCGTAACCAGTCACCGGCCAAGCGCCAGACTGGTCAAGGCCAGGTACCCGAACGATCCTTTCAGGAACGAATTGACGATAGCCTGGCAAGCGTCAAGGCACGAGTTCGACAATCTAGTCAGCCTGCGCCTCCCTCCCGCGCCTCCTCCTTTCGACCTGAGAGCCCCGCTAGTGACTCCCACTTCCAGGATAGCCAACAAGTTCCTGTCGACCCCTTTCGCGGGGGTCCCGAACCCACTGACCTCTCCAAGAATATCTACTCCTACCTTACCACTTATCCTATCGAAGCCGAAGTCAACTATGACCCCCAGCGTCCTCGGGGCGTAGGCGAAGAAGAAATGGGCCTTGATATTGTATGGAACGAGGCTACTGGTGAATTAAATGTCGGTGCAATCTGCCCTCAGGAAGCGAACCGTGTTCGTCTAGGCATAGACTCTTTTGCAGAGAACAATTATACTCGTGCTCTCGCAAACTACCGAAAAGGAGTACTTCCTATGCCAGTGGTCAACCAAAAGGATGAACAGGATCAGCCCTATTTTTCTAAGGCCTGGGCCAATCGACTATCTAAACTCCAGTTGGTCGACGCTATTGAACAGTTGACCCTTACCTACAATGCGCTAAAGCTAAATGGGGATGAAGGTGTCACCTATGCCGAATTTGTCTATGAAGAAGCGATGCGAGCAAATAAGGATGCCCAGGACACCATTAGTCAACTTCGGGCGGAGCTTGCTCAAGCACGATCAAATCGAGTGGGATCCTCAATTCAACCACAACCGACAGCTCCTGCACCAACGACTGGTCGACCTTTCAAGTCTAGCTTCCTGCATCGGCAACTATCATCCCCAGCTTCTGGTGGACCACCTAGCCCCGCAACGCAGCGGGTCCAGGGATTCACGCGCGGAACATCACAGTTAGGGGAAGGTTACGAAACGGTCACGTTAAAGGGATGGCCTGACGAAGTTCAAGTCCCATCCCACTCAGCATTGCACGATCGAAAGACCAAGTCAGCTAAGATGCCTGAAGCATCCGAGTTCTCTAACTCTGCCACTGACAAGGACACTTTCGACACCTGGTTCAGCACCCTCCAGTCAAAGTTGACGGCCAACTTTGACCATTTCATGGGAGCAACACCAGAGGCCACCAACTGGATGGTGAACAATTACATTCAAAACCGGCTAAAAGGAAAACCTTTCGACCTGTTTAAAAACTATCTGCGCGCCTCCGGGGGCAACTGCTCCTTGATCGACTCATACCAATGGTTAGTGAGCACCTACGCTTCGCGCCATAAGGATAAAGAAGCCCGTGACACATTGAAACGCCTTAAGCTCCGTATTGATGGTGATGGTCGGGAGTTCATTGCCACCTACGAGAAATTACTACACGAGGCTCGCTACGATCCGGTGGACAAGAAGGACGATGTTCTCGAACGTTGCCACCCTCAGTTGCAAGACATGTTGGCTCTTTCTGCGGCGCCTACTTCTACTAAAACCTGGGAAGACTTCCGCGAGGAACTCTACGCTGTCCAGGATCACTTGCAGAATGTGAACAAACGAGCCGGCAGCTTGAGCGCCCGCCAGTCGGCCAAAGGCCAAAAGGCTTCTGCCCCCGCTACCTCGAAACCACAGGCTAAGCCTGCAGCCTCTCTGACGAAGTTCAAACCTCTGCATAACAAAACCAAGGCATGGTGCCGCGAAAATAACGCTTGCTTCAACTGTTTATCCCCTGAGCACGAAGCGCGCCAGTGCCCGATGTCGAAGAAAGGAACGCCTCAAGCAACCCTTTTGGCCACAATCCAAGCCAATGAGGAGTTGTTTATGGATGAGGACGAAGTTATCTACGACTGGGAGAGCTCCGATTCCGACCGTTCTGATGACGAACAGGAAAACTAGCAGCGTCTGACGAAGACTCCTGTCAAGACGCATCTATTGGAGCAATTGGAATAAACGACGTTGATATAGGTGACGTTGAACCTATTGATCTCTCGCTACCAGCATTTCGCCGATCCAAACAGGAGGTCTCCCAGTACGGGAGCGCCAAGTTATTCGGAGGCAAAGCGCTGGTGCTCCCTCTTGAGATAGAAGCAAATGGTCTAGCCATAAAGGCTAAAGGTCTAATGGATTCCGGGGCCTCGGCCTATAACCTCGTCGCTTGGAGGCTGAAGAGGGCCATTGAAGCTAGGCTCCAACCGAAACGTATCACACTCAAGGTGCCAGTACCACTCAAAGGCTTTAGCGGACAGCACCAAGCTTCTGTCAAGGACGGGTTTGAAGCCTTCCTCAGCGTCTGCGGCGCATCCTCGTTGACCTGGTTCATCTATTGCGAGACGGGCGATCAAGACCTTATCGTTGGGCGTAAATTCTTCGAAGATACTGGAACCTTGATTGATTGCAAAAACAGGCGGACTATTTGGCCAGAAGACAAAGTCCCCAAACTGTCGGCTCCTTTGCAGGTGCCCAGCCGGCCGCCACCCCCTATAGACCCTGCGCACCAAGCTGACGTCGAACGTCGCGATTTTCCCATGGGCAAAAATCTACTCTTGCGCAACCAAACCCTGAAACGCATCCCAGGGTATCCTATCGCGGCGGCTACCGACACTGAAGAAGTCGGCGTCGCCCCACAAGAGAACGGTGCATCTTGCGATGTCCCGCAGATCCAGGAACCAGAAAACCTTCCGGTTCCCATGATGGGTGCCCCTGAGGGCGGGCAGTACCCTACAGAACGTCAAACAGACTTGGCCAACCCTCACCAGATAACTCCGGACCCTGGCGTGTTTCAACCAAGCGAACCGGGATCACTTCGAGCCGACGAATCCGTTTATTGTTCCCCAGTTCCTGCCGGAGGGTACGAGCTGGCAGCCGTACACCTCCTGCAAGAATTAAACCACGCAGCACCAACACCTTCGCAACTGCGCACGGTTGGCATAGATATCAGTTGCATAACGGCTACTGCATTCGCCAAAGAATTTGACAAAGCCGACATCAACGCTATTTCTATGTACGAAGTGGAACAACTTATCGATTTGAAAATGGAAGAACGCGAGCTGGGCGGTGTTATTCCGGAACTGTCAGAATTGGATATCATGGCAGAGTTGGACGCCAAGTTACCGCACAAAGGCTGGGCGGGCTTGGACGCTACTTTCTTCTCTAAAGCCGCGGCTGACACGCTTCCCCCCAGTCGTCCTGGGGTAGACCATAAAATCGTTCTGACAGAGGACATTCACCGTTTGAAATCTTGTCCGCTGTACCCTATGACAGTGGAACACCTGGAACTCCTGCATGCTTACATACAGGAAAATTTGCGAAAAGGCTTTATTTCGCCCAGCAGCGCTAGCTTCGCCTCCCCAGTGCTGTACGCAAAGAAGCCTGGAGGAGGGTGGAGGTTATGTGTCGATTATAGAAGGCTTAATTCGATCACCCAAAAGGACGTAACCGCGGTACCTAGGATCGACGAGACAATGACACGGCTGTCAGGGGCCCGAATCTTTTCCAAAGTGGACCTTCGACAGGCCTTTCACCGCATTCTTATGGACGAATCTAGTCGAGAACTCACTACTTTCCGCACCCGGTTCGGCAACTACTTCTACCACGTTTTACCATTTGGATTGTGCAATGGACCTGCGTCCTTCCAAAGCCTGGTAAACCACGTTTTGATGGACCACATCGGAGAAATCTGCGTAGTCTACGTGGACGACGTATTGATTTACTCGTCAGACCCACTTGAGCATGAAGATCACGTTCGAGCTGTGCTAGTCTGTCTCCGAGAGAGCAAACTTTATTGCGACATCAAGAAGAGTGAATTTGCAGTCGTTGAGACTAGGTTCCTTGGGTTCATAATCACCACCTCAGGTGTGCGAAAAGATCCCGCGAAAACTATGGCTGTAAGGGATTGGCCAGAGCCAACCACCCTAAACGCCCTGCAATCCTTCCATGGGTTTTGTAATTTCTATCGCAAGTTCCTTCCGCAGTTCGGACGAGTATTTAGACCACTAGCCAAACTGTTAAAGAAGGATAAGTTTCAACGATTCGGTGACATCGAGAAGGAGGCCTTTGACCGCGTCAAAGACTTGGTCTGCTCAGACGACCTGATCGCCTGGTACTCCCCTAACCGCCGCACACGAATGGAAACAGACGCTAGCGACGGTATCACTGCAGGAGTGCTCAGCCAACTTCAAGATGATGCTTCCTGGAAACCCGTGGGCTTTTACTCAAAATCCATGAACTCGGCGGAGCTAAATTACGACATACACGATAAAGAGATGCTAGCCGTTATGAATGGGTTGAAAGAGTGGCACTCCCAACTTATTGGTCTGCAAGTCAAAGATCCGGTCGAGATCCTTACGGATCACCGGGCGCTAGAGTATTTTGGCTCAAAACGGGAGCTCACCCCTCGCCAAATACGCTGGTCAGAACGGCTGTCGCAGTATCGGTACGTCATAACTTATCGACCTGGGACGGCCAACATCCCCGCAGATGCGCTTTCACGCAAACAGGCAGAACTAGCCACTCAGAAAGCCAAAAGTGCCGCGGAGCGGAATCGATTGTTCTTTCATTCCGCAGACATGTCCACCACTGCAGCTCTGTTGGCCACCACCGAAGCCGACGCCCCAACTCCCGAGAACCAGGAGTTTACTCTCTTTGATCGGATATTCGCCGCCAACCGTGAGGATGCAACTCTGGCAGAGAAGCGGAAGTTGGCGACAGCGCACGAAGAGGGCTATGACTTGACCCTATCCGGTTTGTTGACCAAAGACTCCAAATTGGTTGTTCCCGAAACAGGCCATCTCCGCACGCAGCTGATTCAATTGGTGCATGGTCATCAGACCACAGCCCATCCAAGCACGGCGAAGACTTACAAACTGTTACGGGATAAGTATTACTGGCGAACGCTTAGTCAAGACGTCAAACGGTTTGTGCGTAACTGCAAGCAGTGCCGCTGGTCAAAGCCACCCCACGACAAGACGCCAGGGTTACTTCGACCCCTACCCATTCCGGAGAACGTGTGGCAGGACGTTTCGATCGACTTTAAAAGCTTCCCCCAGACGCCGACGGTTACGACAACGTCATGGTAGTAGTGTGTCGACTCAGCAAACGAACGTTCGCCTTGCCTTGCCGCAAGACTATCACCGCAGAGGGGACAGCACGACTATACTACGACTACATCTTCCGCGTCTTCGGCTTACCCAAATCCGTGGTCAGTGATCGGGGTCCCCAGTTTACCTCTAACTTCTTCAAGGGACTGTGTCGGTTGGTAGGTATTCGTCAGAATCTCGCATCCGCCGGGCACGCGCAGACGGATGGCCAAACCGAGATATACAACAAGTACCTGGACCAACGCCTTAGGCCTTTTGTGAACGAATTTCAGGACAACTGGTCACAGCTCTTGCCTTCCATGGATTGGGCTCAAGCTACCTTGCCTAACGAGTCCACGGGATTTGCACCCTTTGAGATCGAGTTCGGAACCAAAGCCCCGCACTGGTGGGATTGGACAAAGTATCTACGCCCCTCCGAGAACTCTGCTGATGATCTCACCCCCGACGAAGTCACCAAGTTTGTCAACGACAAACACACGGCCGTCAAGTGGGTGCTGAACTCCGCGAAGGAGAACATCGCAACCGCTCAACAGGCCATGTCACAGCAGGCAAATAAAAAGCGGCGTGAGCCCGACTTTGCCGAAGGAGACATGGTGTACGTCACCCCGAAGGGTTTCTCGTCCACGCGCCCCAGCGTCAAACTCGACCGACAGATGTATGGCCCGTATCGCATTGTGAAACAGAAAGGCCTATCCTACTGGTTAGACCTCCCGTCTTACATGAAGGTTCACCCGGCTTTCCACGCAGATCGACTACGCAAGGCCGCCGGGGACCCGCTACCCGGACAAGTCCAGGAGCCTGAACCGCCAATCAAGGTCAACGGTACAGTGGAGTGGGAGGTGTCTAAGATCAAAAATAGTCGCATTTACCACGGACGCCTGCAATATCAGGCTGATTGGATGGGCTACGACCCTGACGATACATGGTACCCGGCATCTGATTTCATCAACTCGCCGCTGGCCATTAAATCGTTCCATGAAGCCAACCCCAAAGCGGCTGGTCCCCCCAAACGGTTGCCCAAGTGGGTTGACGCTGCACTCCGGGATCAGTTTCTGGACCCCGTCACCGAAGACGACGCACCTGTTAAAGCAGGCACTATGCAACGGCGACGGGTACGGGTATAAGGACTTGGGTCGGGTGGATCGCGAGACGAAACTACGGTACTTACCGGGGCAGAGCCTATTTCATCTACTGCTGTTCCGGGTTCCCTCTGTTCTTCCGACGATCCTCCGTCCTCCCCAAGTGGATTGACTCCGAGGTCTCCGAAAATCCCCCCTCAGGTATCCTACGAACCCTGCTCGATAGGTTTGCGGCTGCGCGCAGCGGACCGCTCGGAAAAATTTGAGCGACCGTCTTTTTGTATGGGAAAACACGTAGCCCCGCGCAAATACACCAGAGCGGCTCAGTCCGACGGGCGGACTGGAGGAGGGTGGGAGGAACATAAATTGTTGCGCAACAAAATGTGTTGCCGAATATCTATGGATTGGATGGACCAAATGGCGGTATTTTTTGTTTTTTAAGCTCGTGGGAGCTTCTTCTTTCTATTTGCTGAAAGATTTGCGATCCTTTTCGCACTCTTTCCAGCTTTAGAGGAGGGTAGTGTGAGGCCCCTGCCTAGTTTAGGCTACCTTAGGCCCCCTTTAGGCTGCCAAGCACCCCCTTTAGGCTGCCAAGTATCCACTTTAGGCTGCCTCACAGGCGTTTGCACCTATGGGCCCCTCTAGTACTATATAAAGGCTCCCTCCTTAGGTATCTCTTCTTTTAGCTAGTTTAGTATATTCTCACCTAGCCTAGAATATACCGTCTGGTCTTACTTGAGAGGTTTGCCCTGTGCGATCATGCTGTGATCTCACA